>JBAMBP010001291.1:0-619096 GCA_037044515.1 Phortica magna
CTCTTCTAGTTTACGAGATGTGCATTGTTTCTCGAGCCTTGTTATGTATTTTTGCACGTTGCGCATACGACATGTTGTGCTTAGCTTGGTTTATTCAAGTATAGTCAGCAAAATCATTTATTATGCACAAGCAATAAAAGCTTTTACACACATCGTAATTAACGTTGACACTTAATGTTGCTGTTGCCGCTGCCAGTGCTGCAGCCTTTGCTCACTTCATTGTTGGTCTAGCAATTTGCAATTGACAATCGATACGCTTAATAAACCTTGGATAATCTCAAATGCAGCGTAAGTTGACAAACCACACAAAGTTGACCATACGGGAAAACTGCTGTGGTTGCGCTAATTACAAAGTAATCACATGTGTGTTTGTGTGTGTGTGAGAGAGCTGTAAATCACAGCGGGTGTCAGAGGTGTCAGCAGCGACGGCGTTGGCACAGCGTGCAATTGTCAGCTGGCAAAAGAGACAAGTTGTGTTAATGCTAAGGTTTCTTTTTTTGTTTCTTCAACCATTCCTCCCTCTGAATCTTCTCCTGCCTATACACAAACACTTCGCCCCTTGGGGCGTTTTGTCCGCTCGCCTTGAAGGTCAATTGGCTTACACTTAACCCATTTGTGAACCTTTTAGGCAACTTTGGTACAGAAATTGTGATTCAGCTTCTTTTCTTCTCGCTTCCTTCTTAGTAAGACATATAATTTTGTTTTTGTTTCTGGTCTTTTTTTCTCGGTTATTGAGAAAAGTGTATAGAAACTCATCGTTACACCTTTGCTATTGCAAGGCTTTTGTGCTGTTTTCTTTTTGTGGTTGCATGTGTGTGCGTGTGTATGTGTGGCTTGTTGTATCCTGCAAACACTCGACTTATCCTTAGCTGCTTAACTATTTATTTGTAGTGTGACCTTTTTCTATTTGTCTGTATGAGCGTAAAATTGAGTTGTGAAAATGTGCAATTTTCTTGATCTTCTTCTCCTCATGACTTTAACCTCTTCAACGCGTTTGGTTGCCAGTTTTCGGCTTCCGTTGCTCTTCGTTTGTGTGTTTGCCTTAGCCTGAAGATTTAAGTATATTTTGTGCACATTTCGTAGAATTCTAAATCATGTTGTTGGTTTTTTTTTTTGTTGGTTCTCTTTAGAAACAAAGTTGTGCCGCTTAGTATTTCTTTTAGTTTCAAATTTGTACAAAGATTTGAAAAGTTTGTAGCAATTAAATTAGCAACTTTAAACTTCTGAACACACACACACAAACAAATACACAAATGCATATGCGACTGTGTGTGTTTGTATATCTTTTTGCTTTAACGAAATTTAGTGTTGCCAACTTTTGTGCGCACACTAATTTCCGTTGGCTGCCAGACAAGTATTTTTTTTCACGGCCGTTATCGCTTTGCCATGTGAGCTATAAATAAATGTTGGCAAAAAAAAATGGTGTAAAAAAAAGTATTTCGAACAGACCGCAAAAATGTCTAAGTAGCTACAACGCTCCTGGGAGCAATTACCACGGCCACCAGCAGTGAAAGCGCACAAAAGCGGCTAGCAGAAAGAGGGCGTGGGAGAGAATGAAAGAGAGAGAGGGAGAGGAACATGCGACGCAGATGGTGTGTAAAAAAAGGTAATAAGGTAGTCAGGTGGTTAACATGTCCTTTTGACCTAAAGGCCTCACATAGTTGACTTGTGTTTGTGTGTGTGGGTGTGCGCATTGAATAGACCAAAAATTAAGTTAAATGTTGGCATTCCTTGCAATTTTTTTTTTGCTCAACACCCTCTTTTTATGAAAGGTTTTGTCCTTTTGGTTTCTTGGCCAACTAAATCGCGCAATATGTTTCACTAATGGTCGCGCACATTTGGCTCATTAGTTGCCGCCAACTTTTGCTTTTTTCACAATTTTCCATTACTTTTCGTTAATTTAATAAATTTGAAATTCCTTTTGCGTACTTTTTTTGCTGCAATAAATAAAATCCTTTGCCAAATTTAATCAGCAATTTTTAGCTCAACAGTACAAAAGCAAATGAAGTAATAAAATAATTTAAAAGCGCAAACAATTTTATTTATAATGAAATGTTTATTTATTGTTGTTTCGAAAAGTCTTTATTTTTTGCCGACTTTCTTTTGCTTTTAATTTCCAACGATTGCTTAAATCCGCTGAGCTTACACGAAGCACAAGAAAAAGCGACAAAGCAACAGGAAAAACAGCAATAAATAAAAACAAAGCCAAAACAAAAAAGAAATTGATGAATAATAAAATAATTTGATGGCATTTTGACTTCATGCTATAAAACAGAAAAAAAGAAGAAGTATTTCCATTTATTGCCAGACATTTAAAATTTATTGCGACGCGTTTATCAACAAGCCTCAGTTAGGCAGGCAGACAGGCAGACAAGCAGCTGACGACAATCATTCAAATATGCAAAAATATGCCCACAAATTTCGGTCGTCAATTGATTTTCCAATTAGTAATCAAATTATTTACTATGTAAGTAAAGTAAAGTAAAGTAGAGTAAAGTCAATCAGTCTTTAAGTCCGTGAGGACTTAAATGTTTTTCAAATTATATAATAATAACAGAGATCATTTAAATGTTGCTGTAAATTTTGTGAAATTGTTGAAATTTGCATTAAATATGCAAAACAGTTGATGAGTTGCATGCAACAAAGACACCTCAACGACAAATTGAGTTGCGTTGCATATACGAAGGTAGTAATAATGCCGGACAGACAGACGGATGGACAGTTTAGCAAACAGCGTGGCATGTTTAATCATGCGCACACACACACACACAGCGAGAGATATGAGACACATGAAATTGCTACACCAACGACAAACAATAGCGCAGTATAGACAACACTGCTTGGGCATATGCACTAAAGTAAGTGTGTGTGTGTGTGTGTGTGTGTGAGTGTTTATTGGTTATGAAGGACTTGTCATTACTTGAAAATGATCAGAAGTGTGAGTTGAAATTTGCCATACAAGCCACGGTTCAATTTTAGCATAATATGTTGCATAATTTTGTGCGCTTAATTGTGAACGCTTTACTGCAACGCATCATTATTATTATCATTATCATTATCATTATCGTCAGCACAACATCAACAGCAAGCGGCTGTGAAGCATGTGCGTTTGTGTTACAAGCATTCGATTAATATGAATATATCCTGCAACATTGAGCGGCTATTAAACATGCAAAGAGCGTAGCAGAATAATGTTTTCATTAGACATGTGTGTGCGTGTGTGTGTGTGTGTGTTGCTGTCATGTTTGTTTGGCTTTTACTCTTGCTTGCATATCTGACATTTCTGATATTATTTTGCTGTTATTAGCAACAGTCAAGAATCATACAATACATAATATATTGAATACAAAGCAAATATGATTCAATTAATTTCGTTAGCATTCATGCGTTGCGTTCTTTAACTTCTAATTAACCACAATGTTTGTAATGTTGTCGTTAGCTAAACATTAATTGTATTGAATGAAATACATTGCGTCTTGTCAATTGATTAGGCACAAATATGAAATATGAAGAGAGCGGCAAAATGTTATAATGATATTGCCTAAGGCAGCACGGCAGTAGCATGATAGTAATAATAAACGCTTCATTTATTTCACTAAATGAATATTTATAACGAAACGAAACTATTTGAGAGCACAAATCAAACAATTTAACTGAGTTGATGTCTAATTAATAAATTCAATGTATCTACAATATGATTATAGTAATATTAACTTTGATTTGGCTGCCATACACAAAAATGGAACTCTACCGAGTGTGAAAGAAAGAGAGAACAAATTAGACTTCCGACAAACATTTCATTTAAACATTAGCCTAATTTACCCAAAAGAACAGAGCATGAAATTATGCAAACTGTCTGAAGGTCTACTGAGAAAAAAAAGTTGTTATAAAAGACAGAAAAGAAAAAAGAAAAACTCATCTTGCCATTTGTTCCTTTGAGCTTTGTTTTTAGCCAAAATGAAGCGACACAAATATGTATTAAGGCAAGCAAAAGGACAAAGCACATTGGCCTTTTGCTTATGAAAAAATTATGCATACAGCAATGAAACTTGAAAGTGTACGGGGACTCATAGGCAGACAGCCTGGCACACACACACACACACACAGACACACAAAATGTATTCTTATGTAAATTTTTATTGAGGCAATTTACGAAAGTTCTACACGAGTTTTAATAAATCTTAAAAAAGTATGAAAATCAGCAGACTGCAAAGATATCAAAGTGAAAGTCGTTGGCTTAGCAAAGTCAGCGAAGACAGACAGACACACAGACATACAGAAGACAAAGATATTGCCGCGTGTCACATAACAAAACATCATAAATTTACTTAATTAAGAAATATGTTCGCAAAGAGTTCAAGCATAGAATAATAAAACGTTATTTAAAATTAATATTAATTACAGCAAAGTATTTTGCTGTTAATTGTCTTGTGTTAGTGAGGGGCAGTTTTATTTTTTTTTGTATTCCTTTAATCTCAAAAGTTTTGAGCGTGAAAAAGGACATGATGAAAATATTTTTGTGGCATGCAAAACGAAACTTTTGTGCAGCCGCTTGGATTTTATTAATGATGTTGATGTGAGATAAATGGCAAAAAAGCAAAGCAATTCAACACACAAAAAAGGCTAAGAGATAACAACACAGCGAACTTAAGCAAGTGCGCTACTTTTTCAGGTTTTTATACTCTGTGCTTTGGTAAAAGGGTATATTAGTTTTGTGCACAACGAAAATGTATGTAATACCAAAAGGAGGCGTGGCCAAAACCATAAAGTGTATTTACACTTGATCTGTAACAAAAGCGAAGTTGATTTAGCTAGGTCCGTCTGTCGGTCTTTCTATATGTATGTGGCATTCTTAAAAATTATAATAGTTAGAACCAAAAATCCTTTTAATATCGATTTCTTCATTTTGTGGTTCCTCACCGGAACTTAATTTAGGCGTGGGCGGCAAATAACTAGCTAGCTACAGGGCATGTCGAGGTCGGAAATATTCGACAGCAATTTCTTACGCGTTGTTTTTGTTTTAGGTGGAATGTTGCTAAATAGCCGCACTAAATTTATATAACTCGGTTGCTTTGCTTGCCTTGTCCTGAACTGTTGGCTGATGCTGCTGCTAAGCAAATTTTTATGATAAAATGTTGCTTATAGTCGAGCGAGCGCTAGGAGAGACAAGCGTAAAAGAAGCGCCACACAATTTATTTGCAACCGCATAAAACACTTGCCTCAGTATCAACACACAACTGGCGGGCTTCTTCTAGCTTTGCTTTCGTTTAGCTTCGCTGCAGTGCTGTGTTTTTTTGCTGTTGTCTTCTTCTGCTTCTGCTGCTGCTACTTTTTTGAGCGACTAATGAACAAACAAACTAAAGCACTGTGATGAAAACCACAGCAAGCTGACTGCAGAAACATTTTGAATTATATGCAAGTAGAGAGACATTGGACAGTGAATGAGCAAATGAAGCCAGAGCTTGCGTTAGTTGCAAGCGGAAACGGAAGTGTGTGTGTGTGTGTGTGTGTATGGTGGCATTGCAATGCAGACAAGTCAGCGTTAAGATAGAACATCAAGCAAGCCAAGCCAAAGCAAAGATAAACAATGAAAACCAACATTATTAACTTAAATAAAAATATTTACCAGTTTTGCTTTGAAATCGGCGGCTGTTCTGTGCATCATCGCTCAGCTACTTATGCTTATCATTGTTTGAACAGCACGGCCAACAGAAGCTGCAAGTTGCAAGTTGCAAGAAGAAGTATGCAATGCAATACTTTTTACTTACATAAAACATTTCTTTTTCGTTTTATACTTTTGTTTTTCATTTTTTCGCTGATTTTATTTCATTTACATTGTTTTTCACGCATCGCAGGCCAATTTCCGGCTTAAGTGCCACCATACACACTTTTTTTCTTCTGTTGTGCTTCATACCTGCAGCTGCAATTTTACCAAAATGCAACCGAGCGCAAAAACCGCAGCGCATGAGTAAAGCATGAGCACACCAGTGGCAGTGGCAGTGGCGGTGGCAGCGTCAGCCGGCGTGGCTGTGGCAACTGAAGCCGGTAAGACATAAGTGCAGCTTTCCTGCAATGGGAAGTATCTTTGCTTGTATATAAAAGATAAGAAGGCAAAAACGGCACTCTGTGTGTGTGTGTGCGTATGTGTGTGTGTGTGCGTTACATAAGCGAATTAATCTTAATTGAAATTCACGCTACGTGTTGTTCTTGGCAACGGTGTGTTGGCGCAAGGCAGCAGGGGAGGTGGCGCTGTAAATGTGTCCATCTGCCATTGCATTTGCCATATGCTTTTCGTTGCATAATCAAATATTTAAGGAAATTAAAATGTACACTGCCGTTGCCAAGTGATATGATGTGTTGAATTTGCTTGCCTTCACTCCTGCGTTGCGCTGCGAAGTATGCAATGAAATGTTCTTTATTAAAAAATATTTGCACAAAATTAAAAGCGAATTCGCAAAGTGAAAGTACGAAAAATATGGGCACACAATTGTTGGGAACGTAATGAAATATGGCAAAACGAACGCACACACACACACACACACATAATGTAATTTTATATAATATTCGCACAGATATACCAAAAACACATGCACACAACGAGTTGTTGAAGAGTCGTATGAAAAAAAGGGTATTTCACTGAAATTGAAGTAGAAGGCACATGCAGCATCAGCATGTGCTGCGATATGTCGACATGAGACGACGTCAATGTGTCTGAGTTGCGTTGTATAAGTTTTGTTTAAGTTTTTTTTCCATTAAAAATTCTGCAGCGACAAAAACAATTAAACGTCATGCTAATTGTTGCCAAAGCTTTCGCACTTCGTCGCTCACAGTTGCACACAAATGCCGCTTAAGAGTGAAGCTTAAATTGAAATTTAATGCCGCACCATAAGAAGCTTAAGTCCACAGGATTAGGTTGTACACATGTTAAACACTTTCATTTTTGTTGTTTTGTTTTTTTGCGTTTTTCGTTTTTCGCCCTACGCGCTAACCGAAGCAATAACGCACAACACGAGCACAATCAGCTACCACCTGCCTCCCTCCGGCTCACTCTCTCTCCGTCACACTCACACACTGCCTACCATTTATTTTGCAAACACACGGCTTGAGTCACTCTGCATTTCTGCTTAGACGAATTAACTCCTTTGTGCGCTTTGCTTTGCTGCCTTGCCTTGCCTCTCTCTCTCTCTCTCTCTCTCTTACACACTTTCCCTCACCATCTTTGCTTCTGCCAAACTCAATCCTTATGTTTTGCTTTTTCTTTGCTACTCTTCTTCTTCTGCTTTACTACCTTCTTTCGCTGTCAGCCTGGTGTGCCTGCCTGCACTTGGCTTCGTTACATCTTTTGCGCTCATACTCATTTGTATGCAAATCAAAATCAATAGGATTAACTAAGTTAGTTTGTTGGTCTTTTTACCACCGCAGTAAAAAAATCATAAAAAAAAATATATACATACATACATGTATGAAATGAGAATTCCAAAAGTGTAATTTATTTTATTATGTTTTGCGAAAAATTTAAGCAAGCAGGTGTGTGTGTGTATGTGTGTGAGCTTTTTATAAAATATACAACAAAAAAATAATACAAAAACCATTAGTACAATATTAGAAGCACTGCTGTACAACAACGAGTTCGCCCAAGACTCTTTCGTTTTTTTTCATACCCAACAGAATAAATGATCAAATCTTAGACAAGTCCAGACAAAGGCCAAATCTATAAGCTATATAAAATGTTTGTACAAATAATAAAAATAAATTGTTTCTAGGTTCATCTTACCAACCAACAATTCCAATGACTCCCGAGTTGTCGAATGTCGAATTGTCAAATTTAATATAAAGTTCTACCTAAAGGGTTACATAAGAAATCTTTAAAAAGTACGCCAACTGAAAAGTGAAATACCCTATTTCAAAACATTTCTCTGACAATACGAATTCAACTCACCAAGAACGTTTTGACATTGATAGTGTTTCAACTCACACATACTTGGAAAAGCCAATAAAATTCTTTCATTCTTGGCTCTGAATGATGCACAGACATCCCTATATGAATGCACACAATCTGCAGACATAAATATTTAAAAAATATACATTACACCTTTCTTTACCATATATGATATACTTAAGTTTTGACACTCCTCATGAAAAAATTTGCACCTGGCGCAGATATTATAAAAAACAGTCCTATCTGCTTTTTTTTGTTCGGGACCACAGAGCTCAGGATATAAGAGTTTACATACTTCATGCATCTTGTTTTTCGATCTTACTGTAGCTACCAATCTATTATCATCTAGATTGCGCGCATTCCATTTCTTTTTCGTGTTTGGAAACTGAAGGTCTGCTTCATTGTTGACATTCAAATCGCCACCTTCACGCCCGACACTTGAATCAAATTCCTTTACAATAATGCCATTGGCGCTCATGCGTACAATTTCCATTTTTTTTGACTCTGTAGTGCCCAAAATTTGCAACAAAAAATACAATGTTAGTGGAGAAAATCTCATCTTGAGTAATGATCTCCTCTTCTTTTCTGCTTGATCACTAAGACGATGTTAGTTAATTTAAAGTTTGGATAAGACTAACTAAGTAGAAAACTTGAGAAAAAAGGAAAACTTGCTTGCATAAAGCAAATCAAATCAATTCATCTTGAAACGAAACAATTATTTATAACAATTAAAAATAATTTACCTAAATTTCCGTGTTAAAAAGGAACAACAACAATAACAAAGGTAGAAAAGAATACTTGGCATTGAGCGAAAGGTCAAAGATAACCCTATGGGTCGTTGATACATGCTTACCTAAAATATTATGTGAGGTGAAGCAATCAAGAGCTTCGAAAAAAGCACATGTTAATTCCACTTTGCTTGAGAGTTTTTTTTTAATAAAACTCGTATAACATATTTAGTCTTAAATTCTTTTTTTAACAAGTTCTTGTAGCTTATTGTCTTTTGAGAATTCAGAGATTTGATTTAAAACTTTTTGCAAAAAGTATACAAACGAATGTTTCAATTCACTTTGAGAGAAAAACTTTCGCTGAAAACCAAAATATTTCTCATCAATTGCATTGGAGTATATTTTTTACTACTTCAATTATGCATATGCATAAAAGTGCTCATTGTTCGATGGTTTCTTTTTTGTATCGATAACCCATTTTAGATTTTGTATTTTATCTTGATGCATTGATGGCACTATAAATATTTAATAAGCGACACATATGCGCAGCACGCAGTCAACCATACACACACGCGCACACGCACACATACAGACAAGTGTATATCATATGGCAGTAATCTATTTCAGGACTAAAATAATACCCAACATGGCTTTCATGCTTTTGTTCTTTGTTGCTTCTTTTTAATAAATATAGACTTATATATGCATAGATGTGCATGAGTAAACACACACACACACACACACACATAGAGATATATGCGGGCTCACCCTCACATGAAGTCATGCTTATACAGGAGCAGAAATGTTATAAAAACTGCCTGACAGTTGGGGATTTTATCGCGCACGTTTATAATCCGCAGGATATAATGCCGCATGTTGCACGTTTGCAAAATATTCGCTTTCACGGTCGACATTGCCGCAGCCAACACCACCAACAACACCAGTAACGCCATCTTTCGGCCATTTCCACCAAGTGCAACAGCAACAGCAACAGCAAAACCGCCATCATCGACGTCAAAGCCAACAGCGCGGCCGGCATTGTTGTTTGCTTTGTAGTTCAGGTGTTGCAGCGTTGCGGCGCTCATGGTTGTTATTATTATTTGCTTTGTTATTGTCGTATGACACCATAAAAACCCAAAGTCCAACAACAACAACAACAACAATGGCGTTTTGCTATGCCACATGAGCGGCGCGTTTTGTTTTAAGCTTGCATCAGTGTTTTATGTGAGCGTTTTTCATATGAGTATTTTGCACAACATATTTTTTCATCTCTCTGTATAAATCAACATGCATAAAGAGCAAATACACACCCACACACACACACACACACACACATTGCTGTTTTTATATTTTAAGCTGTTGCAGTGCATGCTACTCACCACAGTCATGCACTCTCTTCTCCCCACCTCTTCTAACCACACTCAAACGCCCATAGAGCATGTTCAATGCTGTTTGCTTGGTTTTTTTTTGCTAAGGATTTAGAATTCATTTCAATTTTCCGTGGGCGTTAGCCAACTGAAACGTGATGAATAAAACCATAGCAACAACAAAAGCGCTAAAAACAAAATAATAATTTTTTGGATTTTGCGTACGAAAAAATATTTTATTAGTTTTAAATATGAGCAAAGCAAACTCTCATTTGCAATTAAGCTATGCGCATTAAATGTGTTTAAATAAAAACAAAAATAACGCAAGCTTTATTTATTTCTCATAATTATTATATATATATTTAATTTTGTTTGCTTTTTGTTGGTGTTATTGTTGTAGAGCGCTGCTTGGCGCATAAGCGTAAACTTCGCCATTTAAAATATGAAACACTTTTGCTAATTTCATTAATTGTAGTTTGCCTTGCGCCCAAGCGCGCGCTATAAGTGTTGTTTTAATTAGACTAATAAAGTAATTCAGCAGCAAAATCAACAGCAACAACAGCAACAACAGCAACAAAAGCAGTAGCAGCACTGTGTGTGTGTCGGCAGACGCATAAATTACAGCGAGGTTGGTTAACTGCAAGTGTGCGAGTGAGCAAGCAAGCAAGCGAACGAACGAACGAACGAGTGAACGAGTGTACGAAAGAGTCAATAACGAGTAAGCGAAATTGCTATGCGTTGTCATACTAATAAAACAGTTAGTGTTGTGAAGACTCACAAGCACACAAACAATTGTAATCAGTTACATTTAGTTATGCTTACAGAGAATTGTTTACTCGTTATTTCCTTCATTCGTTTTATGTATCATTCATTTAATAGTGTGCCTGTCTGCCTCTCACTCACTCCCTCGGTACGTATTCATATTGTTCTGTGCGCTTTGTGCTTTCGCCAGCTGACACACGCACACGTTATCTCTTTCACTCGCATACATATACGCTGTCATTGTCTATTATGCGTTTTGTAAATGAAGTGATGCAGACATGCTCGCTTGTCCGTTTGTCTGTTTGTCTTTTTGTCGGTTTGTCGGTCTGTCTGTTTCATTTGTTTGTCTCGTTTGTCTCGTTTGTTCCGTGCATGCTGTCGGCATTAATAAAATAATATTGTCATTATGAAACTTGTTGTTATTTGAGTTGTTTGTGGCACACAATAATTCAGTTAGTCATCAGACAACGTCACAAATGCCGCAAGTGTTGCCAATATTGAATGCAGTCAGCTGGCAGAAGACAGCAGCAGATAGTGATAATGTCATTAGCGATTTAATTGCGTTGGTATTAGTTTGTAGCACATGTACGTGTGACTGTGCTTATGATTATGATTAACTTAAATTTCAAATTAAGTATGTTTGTTGAATCCTTGACTTTGTCAATGCACTCATTAAATATAAATTTGTTGATTTGTTTATTTGTTTGTTTAAAAATTGCGCGACCTTTGAGCAGATTTCTGCAAAATGTTGCATGCGCTTAAATCCGTTTTTAATTAATTTCATAAATCAAGCTCAATGCATTTATGTACATAAATCATGTAATTAACATTTACAAACACAGCTGTTCTTTGTATAAAGTTGCATGTCAGTCGCTTTATAAGTGTCCGTGTGCGTCCATGTGTGTGTGCATATGATAAACAACATATTAACGACTTAATTTTTGTAGCGTGCTTTCGTGCGCACAAGGATATTAAGGCTTTTATGCAGGCATGTAGTATACAAACCAGAAAGAGAGTTACTTCCGGCTTTGCCGAAATTTGCATGCTCTTGCAAGTATTTTGCCATTTATTCTTATTGGAATATGATTTTTTATCGTTTTTATCCAATAAGACTCATGTCCTATAAGATGATACCAAGATATACATAAATATATATTCGAAGAATTTCGGCGCTTGAAGCCGTGCTGATCAAGTATATATCTATATACTTTATATATTCGAAGATCTCTGGATGTACCCTTCGCAAACTTCATGATAAAGTTAATATACTCTTTATGCAAGTGTATAAAAATAGTGTTGTTATTGTTGTTGTTGTCCTCCTGCGTAAAATTAAAAGCTTAACGAGCACAATTTACTGCTGCTGCAGTCAGATGCGAAGAGCAAACCGCCAATTTTTCAATAAACTGCAATAAATGTTAATGTGTAAGCGACAACAGAACAAAAAGTAAAACAAAAACAAATAATTGCATACAAACTGCCAACGCAAACACACACACACATACACACACCGCAAACCACAAAAATTAAGAGAAATGCGTAAAAAAAAAACTGTAACGAATTGTGTTATTTATGGCCGAGAGGCTCATCTATGCCTTTGTCAGCCAAATGAGCTGTTAACACAAGAATCCTTTTAGTAAATATAATTATAAATTGAAAAAGAAATGATGTATAACAATTTCGCAATTATAGAATATTCTCAATTTATTTTAAATAAATGAAATTTCATTTTTAATTTTTTAATTGAATTTTGTTTTTTACTTTTCGGATCAAAAACCATGTGCAATTATTTGAAATTCGTTGCCAAATGTGCTCATGTGTAAAAAGTAATTTTGTTAGCGTAACCAATTAAATTTGCTACAAAAATAAAGAACATGAAAAATAAATTTAAAAAATAAAAATAATAATAAAATATGAGTTTTAAAAATTTATAAATGTTAAAAGAATGAATATTGCATATTTTTTGGCCAACAGATGCGCACACAAAAATACTTATCGCACTAGAGCAGCTTGTTTGGAGCTTCCAATGAAAGTAACTCAGCATGAGTAACAAAATTCATATTAGAAAATGTTTAAATTGTAAAAACTCAAACTTTCAGAGTAGCAAGAAAGCCTTTTTTTTAGTTTATTTATTTTGCCGCTTGTTTGAATTTGCAAATTAAAAAATAATATTATTGGTTTGTCGGTGTCGGTCTTAATTAAACTTTGCACACCATAATTGGAAGCACACAGATTGACACACATATGAGCAGAAAGCATGAGAATTTTGTCTAGCAAAAGACAGAGCTCTGCAGACTATCATGACAAGCATGCACACCTTTGAACAACTTGAAGAAAAAGTGATAAAGTAGTGAAAAGAAGCTTTAAATAAAGAATAAAAGAATGATGTGTTAAAAGGAAGGAAGCTGTGTGAGTATGTGAAAAAAATCATGGCGTTGAATTTATATCCCAGAAGAAAGAAATGAAATACCTTAACGAAAAAGGCTATCCGAAATGCCTTCCCAAAAAGAAAATTAAAATACTTTGAAAAACCAAAAACCAGTCCACCTGTGTAAAAGGAAATTGGACAGGTAAGGCTTAAGCAGGTTCTTAAACATTTCAAAAAAGGCCTACTGAAATATAAACTAAAATATTTCTGAACAATTTCGGAATAATGATGGATTTGAATCACTTTATGAGAACTCATAAGATCTTTAATTATTTTTACAAGTTCTTAAACGAAATGGAAATACATTTCTTTGCATTCCGCCTTTTTTTCACTCACTGAAGCAACTAATGTGTAATTTTCTTAGAGTTTTTAACTTCATGAAATTCAAACCATTTTGAAAAGTTCCTTTTCAAAAGGCCAATAGACTTGTGCAGTTTAACTGAGTATAAAGAAAGAAAATGCACTAAAGTGGAATTAAATACACATTTAAAAAAGACCAAAGACCAAAGTTGAAGAAGCAAACATAATACAACTTGCACAGGAGGCCGGCCGACACACGTTGCCTGGAATAAACGATGGCGGCGGCAGCAGCTGTGCGACTGGCAACGAACGCACAAAAAGGCGAAAAGTCAAAGGAGAAGAAAATCCAATAAAGGCGAACATGCAATAGGAAATTACTAGACAGACGGCAACATAATAAGCAGCATTGAGTATGTCTGACAGGCGCTAACTAAAAAAAAAGTAGAGGAATAAACAAGACAGAAAATAAAAATAATAATAATAATAATATAAGAGACTAAGTATATGAGCAGAAGAAATATGAACAAAAAGGCAATTTCAAAGCACTTAGTATGATGTTGAGTTCTTTTAAAATGAGTTTTTACTTAATTAGTATTTAAATTAGCATTTAGCGTTTCTTCTAATAGCGATTCATGTGCCACACTGAAAAAATGCAGAAAATAATTTAAAATTATTTGCACGTAAGCGAAGTCTCAGTGTGTGTGTGTGTGTGCAAGTATGTAATTTGAACGCCTCTTGGTAGTTAAATTGAAGGCAAGGCAAAGGCAACAGCAACATAAGATAAAATGAAACTAAAATGAATGATATAAAAAAAAAAGAAAAATAAAAACGCCCATTTGGCCTCAACGTCATCAACGTTCGGCGGCAAGTAAAAAAGCCAACGACCGACAACACCTCATAGTCAGGCATGTTGAAACATAACAACAAAAAAGCAGCAGAAGAAAAAACAGTGAAAACAATAATAACAACAACAACAACAACAACAACAACCACACCAACAACAGGGCAAGAAGTAGCAGCAACGGCAGCAACAACATCCGTTGAGTTTGTGCTGAAGAAACAGCATACAGGCAAACGCCTCAAAGTAGGCAACATGCTTACATGCATGAGCGAAAAAAGACCAAGGCAAAAGATGTGCATAAACATTGCTCAGAACGATGTTGGTTCGTTCCTTGATGATGGCTTGAAAACGTGGGCGGTCTATACACGTGTTCATACTCATATGTGTACATGTGTGTGTGTGTGTGTTTGTATGTGTCTGTGGGTGGGTGCGGCTTTTAAGTGTAATTTTACGCTCGCAGCTATAGACAGATACGTGCACATATACATACATACAAACTAATAGCGTCATGTGTCTGCATGCAACAACAAACATAACAACAACAACAACAACAACTAAATTGTGTAGGTGGAGAAAATTTAATATGATTATGTTAAAGTAAATTGCTTGCAACAAATGTTGCATGTGTTCGCACACAACATTCTGGCAATGTACGCTAAGTCTTGGCCCGTTAAAGGCAGACGACTGTCTGTTCCTTTTGCTGTCTCAAAACTTATTTTCATCTCACTCACACACACACACACACACTTGTATGCTTAAAACATTTTAAAAGCAATTAAGCAAAAATGATTTCCTGTTCTTGTTGCATGGCACAAAAAAAAATAATAAAAATAACCAAGATAAATATTCATAAAACGGAAATTAAATGAATAAAGTGTTGTGGTTGCTGTGTATGTGTGTGTATATGTGTACATTTAATTTTATGTATGTATGCATGAATTCTTCAATGACATGACACTTCATTCTCAATTTAGACTCTGGTCCTGTTTATCTTTGATAGGCTTGTCTTAATTAATTTTCTTTCTTATGATTTTTGTTCACACTAAACTCGTTTGTTTTTGTTACACTTTGAAATGAGGCATTTTTAAATACTTTTAAAAAAAGATAAAAGCTTACGGTCGTCATAGAATTGTTATAGACGTCGAAATTAATAACAAGTCATGTATTTTGTTTTTCTAAAATCGACACAAAATTCACTGTTTATTTGTTAACGATATTCATTTTGTATAATACTAATTTGCCATTCAAAGTTATTCTAATGAAAATCATTCAATCATTTTAAAAATATCAAATATCAAAATGATATACAAATAAGTTTTGCAGCTATTTATGCACAATTGTAAAAATTATTAATTATTTACCAACTTAATTTGTAATATGTTTCAATGCAATTCGACAACACATGGCGTATGAGTAACATAATAGTAAATCAATCATTTGGCCAACTAATGAGCACACATGTGGCATACATTCACACATGACAGCGATTATTTAAACCAAATTAAATAATAAAATTTTGAATAATTTTTTGTTTTGTTTTATTTTAATTATTTGATGCTCATTGCTTGCACAATTATTCGCTTAATCGCCGCGCACACGAATTGTGCAAATTTTCATTGCAACGCGAATAATGAAAATTATTCACACGGTGTTTTCTGCATGATGATGCTCATTACAAATATTTCTCGCTATGATTTTATTTTTGTTTATGGTTTTTTGTTTCTGTTCTTTCATTACATGCAAATGAACGCACATTTGTTACGATTTAATTAATTCAATTATATTCAAATGAAATGAAATATTACAAAATACAACGAACTCAAATGTTGTGATGACGCCGTCGGTCGTCGGCTTGTAATTAATAAGTGAAGCCGTTGTTGCATACTGACAATGCAACGTTAATTGCCAACGAGCTGTCACATCAAATGCGGCATGCAACACAACAACTAAATACAGACCAGAGCAATGCAATGCAATGCAATGCGATGCAACAATGACGGCACAAATGATAATTAAATTAATTTCGATGAGTTTCGTTAGCGTTGCAATTAAAATGTCATTTTTATATTATTAAAAAACAAAACATTTTTATTTTTATTGTAAAATAAAAACACTGAAATCAAAATTACTTTAATTGAAGGTTATTCCAAAGGAAACAAAACCTTTGTATATCACATGTCATACATGTGATCATCTACAGATTTGACAGTGCAAAAAGTATATGTAAGAGTTATTGTTGTTGTTCCGTTTTAACACAGAAATTTAAATAAAATATAAATAAACCTTATAGTAATAAATCAACAAGGTGGTTAAACAGGATCAGAGAACTTTGCGCAATCCTATTTCTCGATTTCTGTCATCGCAATAGTTTCAAGTATACTTGACTATGTCACCCTTACTGGTTCTTTATACTAAAAACATTTGCACAAACCTAAACAAACTTGTAGCGTGTGGAACCGATTTAAAAAAATTATACAATTAAAAATGAATGTTTGAAAAGAAAAAAAAAAAAATAAAAATATTTAATCAATTGATATGCGGACATGTCAAAAGCCCAAATTGATGGGAGAACTGAAAAACGTGTGCACGCTTGACTAAACGTGATCTTCATTCTTTTTTGACTTTTGCCAAAAGTAAAATTGAATAATTGTAATTGCATTTCAACTTTAATTTGGGGCAACCACTAGTCAAAAATTTCCCAAAAAAAATCCAGGAACAACGACACTTGCATAAGTGTATATCAACTTTGTCATAAAATAAGCATAGCGCAGATGAAAACTTTGAGAATCAGCACGATGAGTCAGGTGAAGCATCTGCCTATCCGATCGCACCACTATAGCACAAATAGATTTCAAAGCATCAATTTAAAATAAAACCATATCTCAAATGGCAAATGAGGCGGAAGACTAATTTAGTCACCCTAAAAAAAAGTCATTAACTCTTGAGTAAGGGCGCATAAGTGTCGCCAAAACCGAGAAGCTCTTTTTTCTATCATTTCATTTTTAGTTTTGGTTTTAGCCAACTCTGAGCGAACGCCAGCGACCAAATTGCGTTGAATTGTGGTTTTGTTAGAATTTTACTTCGACCGAGAAAATAAAACAAAACAAAATTAAAACGATTATTAAAACAAGCAAAACAAGCACAATTAACAAAACAAAACAACAATATTGAATGCATTTGCATTGGCCAATTGCATTTTGGAATTTGCTTATTGCAGGCAACCGCGACGACCGCAAAATTTGCTCAAAGCGTTTTTTTAGCAAACATTTTTCAATAGTTTTCATTAAATTGCTTACCGCAAATAAATTTTAATGGCAAATTAGCAAAGCTGGCCAACGTTTTTGGTTGAAATTTTTGGTTTGAATATATTTTTTTTTTGTAGTTGTGTTGCCCTCTTTCAATTACAGCAAATACAATAATTATTTTTGGTAAAACTTGTTAAAATATTTTTGCAAAACAAAAATATTAATTCCGTAATTTTTAAAATGTTCTTATTCACGAAATAAAAATTATTAAAAACAAAAAATAACTCAAAATATTGAAAAACCACTACAACTAATTTAACCATCTAATATAACCATCTAATAATAAATCCTCTCCGAAGAACATCTCCATAAAGTATTTGTTTCAGTCTTCTCTACAGAGCTACAGACTAGAACTTAGCCAGCTGATTAGCGTCTCCCATAAGTCGCATGTTATATCGATTAGATTTGGGATTTCAATAAAAGATTTGTTCTCTTCCTATAAAAATTATGATCCCAAGAATTCTTCAACAGTGATAACATTCCCACTTGTATAATTTTACCTCTTTTATATTGAAAAATTTATTTTTGTCTTACTCACTCAAGTTTTGATGATCATAAATTCGTCAGATATTCAATAAATATTTTATCTTTTATTAACTTCATCTATAAGCTTTTAAATGATATAAACTGTGTTGTAAAAATATATAATTTAACTAATATAAACGCTTAAGGGCAAATATCGGTTGAAGCAAAAAAATGTGTAGCTAACCAAACCAACACACACACACGCACACACCCACCACATATATATATGTGCACTTTAATATCACTTAGGCGAGGTCAGTAATATTTGATATACTCATGTACGTTTGCAACTTGTTATTTTTATCAACACTGAAAAAAATATAGAGAAACAAAAAGAATTGAAGCTTATGTAAATCATTGCGGTAAAATTCATTGCTCGAACAAATTGCACACGAAACCGTTGACCAGTAAAAAATTTGATATGTCAGCAACCATTTTCGAAAATAAAAAGAAGCACAGAAAATTCGATACTGTCAACAAGCAAAAAACACACGTAAGTGAAGCCTTTGATTGACAGTGACATGACCTGATGGGATTTTGCCAGTGAACAAAAAAAAAAAAATAAACATTGCAACCTCACTTGGTTGTTTTTAATCTGCTTAAATGTAAAATAAACAATTTGCCATTTGGCTATTGGCCAAAATAAGCGAGCAAAGAAATAGCAAACAACACACACACACAGTTACACACAGAGAAAGCATGAATAGCCACAATGTAAGCGTGTGGCGAGGTGAAGCGAGCTGAAGCAGTGCAGAAAATGGCCGAGCATGTGCCAGCAATTCACTGAGCGTGCGCAAATCGGTTTAGACAGCTTCGACAATTTCGCAAAAGCGTGGCAAATTGTTTATTAATGCGGCGGCATTCGATGCAATCGAAGCGTTCGTTGAACAAAGGCGTGCAAAACGACCGAAGGCAATTGAATGGACATTTGTAAGCGGTAAGGGCAAAATTGAATGGCATTGGATGCCACCGAGTGCCATGACATATTCCACGAAGTAGCAAGCGAACTGCCTGCTCATGGCTTTACGCCGCATCGTTGCTGTGACCTAAATTCATGTGCGAGATACGAGATGCAGCCATTAAAAAGCCTTCAATGCAAACTGACGGCAAAGGCAACACTTTTCAATGGTTCAAATGACGTTCGTTTTTGCGCTGTGTTGTTGTTGTTGGTGGCATTAATGATGGCTTGCGTGGCAAAGTGTCAGGCAAGTTGAAAGCTTCAATACAAAGCCATCAATTGAGGCAAATAAGGCGCGTAAAGTGTTGTTAGTAAAGTGAATAAAATAGGCGGAATGTGCGAGAAAATGACTTCTTATGTTCGTGTGTCGTATGCTATATGAGGCTTTCTAGTCCGACTTGAACTATAATCGAGAGTGTTTCTGGGTAAATAAATATAAATTTCTCGAAAATAGCTTAAATAATGAGTAGACTTATGTTACAAAGTGTTACATGCTACATACGCCAGTTTAGCGTCGAAAGTTGTTCATGCCAACGGTCTTCTGCAATTTTGTTTTAAATTTACATTTATTAAGCTAAATTTATGATCTGAAAACATGAATATTTATTATTAAAGTACCTTAATTAACAAACAAAGAACGCCATTAGTAAAACAGCGCATTAAAATTTTTACAGCATACATGTAGGCGCATATACACAACTGACAAACGTTGTAACAAATCCATTTTTTGCTTCATGCATATGCAACTAAATTGCAAAAGCCACAGAAACAAAAAGGAAATGTAAAAAAAATTGCACTTAAAAAGTTTTTCGCAAAGCCAAACGAGCAGATTTGCTTTGTTTCGAGTGCAACTGCGATAAAAAACAAAATGTAAGCATTGCGAGCAAAAAAACCAACGAGAAAAAGCTTAGCATAAAATGCCTAAAACAAAGATTAAAATACATAAAACTTGAAAATGGCATGGAAAACGCATGACTCGGAAAAAATATGCCATTTGACAATTGACAAGAACGGAAAAGTGCTGCAGCAAGAAAAAGAGTGCTGCATTATACTTGAAATGGTTTTGGTTGGTTTTTATTTGCAGCGCTCTAAGTGGTATGCAAACACACACACACACACACACAAAGACCAACACAAACATTCAAACAGCTGCCAGGCAAATGGCAACGAGTTTCCATCAGCAAAGAAAAACGGTCAAACTAACAAAAAACATGAAACAAAAAGACGATATACTTAAATTGAATGCAAAATTCAGTTGCTTTTAGCAGCTTGAGCGAACACTTACACTTAAACCAATGCCAAATCAGAGCGATTCGTTTAAATTTGACATATGTATGCCTAAAAGCCGCTTTACGCTATTTACGTCAATTACTTTTGAAATATATACAAAAAAAAAAAATAGAAAAAAAATAGAGAAAAGTAAATATTTTAAACCATTTTAACAGTAACGAAAATTTCACATCAACACAGTGTTTGCTGAAGCCTGCAGGCGCACATATTGCTCACTGGCGCTGGATTTTTCTCAGCGCGGCTCGGGCAGGGCAGGGCATGGCAGGGCATGGCATAAAGTGCAGTCGAGTGTGTAAAATGTTATCGCAACATCAAATTTCATACATCATAAAACATATTGGCTTAGAAAGTAACAATTTTGATTGCGGTAACGTAGGACAACGTACTAAAAATAACAATTTTGAAACGAAGCAACGAAGCAACGAACCAACGAAGCAATGAACGTAGCGGACAGCAAAGCATCTCAGTATCTTGTATCTAACAATATGAGACGGTCTGCCTGATGAGCATGAAAAGCGACAGCAACCTAAGAAGATTTTAAAAAGACGACTATACATGTGTGCGCTATGTGTGTGTGTGTGTGTGTGTCGTAGCCAAGATGTTAGCAATAGAAAAGGGCGCAATCAGTGGCATGTTGCTAGCTCATGAAAGTGTAGCAAATATGTGTGGCAGACATGACTCTTATCACCGCAAATGAATCTACAAAGTAGGCCATTGTGATGGCGCCATGCCGTGGCATGTCGCTCTTTGATTCGCCTTCGACTTGCCATGCCGTGCCATGTTGTTTTAATAAAGAAAAGTATGCGCTTTTTCTTTTTTTTTAATAGTTTCATAATGCGCACATGAAATGTAGTAGAAGTAAATTTCTGAAGCTATCAAATGACTTTATAAGTAGCTATATTTGTGTGGCTGTGTGTATGTGTGTGTGTGTGTATCATTGTGTTTACACAGGCCAACATGTAATCAAATTGTTAGGCTTTAAATTGCGTGTAATTTGTTAGTTTCCTGAAGAACATTTGACATTTTTCCAGCATTCGCTTCTAATTTAATGCTAGACTGGCCTATGTGTAGTATGCCACAATGTAACATAGGAGTATGACGATGTTGTGCATTTATACAATTTTTAAAAAATTCTAAATTTTAACTCTAACTTCAAATTTGACAGACTTTTTCTATATCCTTATATATAAGGCAGAATAAAAAACTTACACACGCTCTATAAGAATACAAACAGCGTAGCATACTTCTAGGCTACACATTTGTTGAACTTGGCTTTAATTTAAGATTTTAATAATTATTTTCATTTTATCGATCAAATAAGATTTGCTTTTAGAGTCTGCAGGCCACTTAGCACTTAAGACGCTCAATTATATATAATTTCTAAGCAACCTTTGAATTTACTAACTGCCATGGCTTAGAATGCAAAGTATCTTAGGCCTGCTTAAAATTTGTGCTAATTGACTGCTTGCTTATTCAAGGATTTTGCAAACACATGAGCACATGGACTGATTTATGTCTTGCTTTGCCACTTATGCGCCGCCCACAATGTTGTTAAACTGTATTATTGATTCTTTAAGTTAAATCACAGTTCAAGCTGAAAATTTTACTTTCCTATCTCAAGCCAAACACGCAAAGTTTTTGTCAACGATTTGCATTTGAAACTTTGTCTTGAGTTTAATGAACAACTTCTCATACGGAAATAAACCAAAATCGCCTTAAAGACGACAACAATACGCAGCTAAGTCTAATATATATTCAATCACACACACACACACACACATGGCCAAAAACTAAGTAGCCAAGTTAATGCCTGGCAAAATCAAAAGCACAAAGCAATGAAAATTGCCGTTTTGCCATGAGCAAAAGTTCTTGAATGTTGGCGAAGGGGTTGCATTTTGTCTTGACTAGTTTTCATTTTCAATTTAAAGCTGCTAATCATTATACAGCATCAACAAAGTTTTCGGCTCAAGCAGCTGAGAGGAGCGAGCGTAAATGGTTGGCGTTATATGAAGATGGAAAAGTTTGCCAGCATGACAGGAAACTGGTTGTGCGGATGTGCGACAAGGACCACAGGAAGCAACAGATAACACGGCGTATGCGTAACGAGCGGAGAGAAACAACCCAAAAAAAAAAACAGCAAAATCAAAGATGAAGAGTATTCGCTGTAGTTGAAGTTGAAGCTGAAGCTGCAGGCAAAGTCGTTGTTCGCATGTCGCTGATAGTTGCTTTTTGATTATGCCGAGCAGCTTTTGCCGCCGCTGCTGTCGAGGACATGCTGAGTATTTGATATTTTAGAATTCAAAATGCAGAAACCATTAGACAAATGTCGGTGACAAGACTTGCTGAAAAGTAAGTTGAGTTTTGTTTGCTTGAAGGAGACATCAACTGCATAAGATTTTCATTTTGCGCAAGTAAGTCAAAGTTATGTGCCGAAAATAAATCACAAAGTAGAAATCATGTGTGAAAATCATGTATGCGATTAATTTAGTCATTCACTTTGTGGCTGCCAAAGCAAAGCGTTCTAGAAATTTCACAAGTCTGTGTGTGTGTGAGTGTGCGTGCGTGTGTGTGTTGCAAGCACGCATTTGCGATGTCAGCAACACTTGACAGTTGCATTTGCCGTGCAGCTCATTTTCGTAGCAACACGACAACGACATGAGTTGCCAACATGAGTACATCTTACGTGTGCATGCATTACTGTATGTGTGTGTGTGAATCACTTTGACTTTACGTATAAAGAGTGCAAACTCAGCTGCAAATTTCAACTTACCAACAACTTGGCGACACTTGGCAGGAAACGGAAATAGTTCAAAAGTTCAGCACACTGACATCATCATTGTGTGTGCGTGTGTTTCTGTGTGTGTGTGGCAGGCAGTCGGGTGTTACGAGCAGGCGTGACAGATAAGCAAGAATATTCAGGTCGTCGTCGTCGGTTATCCTTTGTCTTCGATTCACTTAGATGACACATGTTAGTCCTTTTGCCAATGCCTCAAGTCGCTTTTGTTAGTCACTCATTCCCTCACTCACTCACTCATGCAGTCAGTCAGTCAATGCTTAGCTCACTCATTTATGCATGCGCTCATTGCATTCTTCGTTTGTTCATATGCTCGTTCTAATGTTCGTTCATTGCTCATTTGAATACTTTAACTGCTTTTGGTTTTCTTAACTCAACTCAACTCGACTCGACTCAACTTTACTTAACTTGCATGTGCTTTTCTTGTGTAAACTCTTGGCAAATGTTTGTGTCAACGGATGTACAGTTTTCACATGCGGTTACCGTTAACCATACAGACACACCAACAGGCAGACAGACAGACAGACAAAGAAACAAAAAGGAAAGCCACTGAGACAGCAACCGACAAACAAGCAAGTCAAAGCAGACTGTCAACCTTTTTCTTCTTACTTTCTTTCCTGACCTATTTGTCAGCAAGCGTTACTCAGTCACTCAGTCAGTCGGTTGGTCGGTCGGTCGGTCGGTTGGTAAGCGGCCAGGACACACTGTTGTTTGTCGCCAGGATTCGTGTCACTAACTATTTCTGCTCATTGTGCATGCACACCGCACGACCTCATCTTCATTTAGTTTTTGCATTTATGCATATGAGCCGCCGTCGTCGCCGCCGCTGCCGACTTGCTCATCTGTCTGCTGCCGTTACTCGTTACTCTTGTCTTCGTTCTATAAATATGCAAAGTACTTAGTGCAACAATGTCGGATTATAGTCAAATTTATTAGCTCGTTTTATGTTTTATGCCTTATGAATGCAGTTAAGCTGAGTGGTAGTCTGGCATGACAATTTGTGCCCGCTTGACTTGCCTTTTGCTGATACAAGTTTGTGGCAGTCACTCAAGCGTAAATATCTCAGTTTCGCTGCATATGAAATTATATTCTCAGCCTTAAATTTAAATCAACTTTTCGAAATAAGCATTAACTGCAAGCCGAAGGATAAAAGAACGTTTTTTCGATTGAAGACAAATCATTTAATTTTAATTAAACAAATGTAAAATATGCTTGACTTTTAATGAATTTTAAATTTAAAAGAAAAACTTATAAGACGCTGCAGTTGAGATTCACTCTTTTAGGGCACAATTTTTAAACAAAACTGTTTACATATTTTCTTTTTTAACACAGAAATTTAGGTAAATTATTTTAATTAAAATTGTTATAAATAATTGTTTCGTTACAAGCTGAATTGATTTGATATGCTTTATGCAAGCAAGTTTGCCTTTTCTCTCAAGTTTTCTACTTAGTTAGTCTTAACCAAACGTGCAATAAACTAACATCGTCTTAGTGTTCAAGCAGAAAAGAAGAGGAAATCATTACTCAAGATGAGATTTTCGCCACTAACATTGTATTTTTTGTTGCAAATTTTAGGCACTACAGTGTCAATAGAAATGGATTTTGTACGATCGGCCGCCATTGGCATGATTGTATCGGCATTAGATTCAAGTAACACACCTGGAACTGGCAATTTGAATGCCGGCGATGCCGCAAACCTTCAGTTTCCAAGCACCAAAGTGCGCAATCTAGATGTTCATAAACCAACGAGAGTTGGAAAGAGATCGTTTGACCGGCTCAAAAAGTTATGTGCCGACTTATATCCCGAGTTCTGTCGTCTCACTGAAGACGATTGGACTAATTACTATAGTCTCTGCGCCAGATGCAGATTCTTAGATCAGAAGTGTCGATACGTGGATGGTCAGTGCATCATAAATGCCAAAGAAAATTGTTTTGTAAATTGTTTAAACATTTATGTCTGCAGGAAAATGTCCACGTGACTATACTCCCCTCTGTGCATCATTCGATGACAAACATCAAACAATTTACAAGACTTTTGCAAATTGGTGTCAGATGACAACCTATGAATGTATGATAGCTATACGTGAGTTGCATTTGTATTGTCTGAGACATGTTTCGAAAAAAGTTATTTCACTTTTCAGATCATAAAAACACTAAGCATGGCTATTGTTGAAACCCCAAGAAGTTAACTTTTCGATAACAAAAATTTTCAATAACATTTTGAAAAAGTTCAGTGAAACCTTTGTTATTTGATAACATATTAGAAAAAATTAGTTTTCAGCGCTGCAGCAAGTCGTGGCTTCACTGTAAAGATTTCAAGTGTTTATTTATTCAAAAATAAGTTGAAATAAAAACGCATTTAATGAAAAAATGCGCTTTCATTGTTTTTTATTTTTTTCATAATGAAATTTGTTGTTTTTTTTTTATTTGATACACTTGAAACACTTGAGTTATCACTGCGTTTTGTTTTGTAAACTTAAAGCGTGAAAAACAAGAAAAAACAACAGCAACAAAATACAAGACGGAAAAAATAGCAATTAAAAAACAAAACCGAAGACAAAAACACGGAAATGCGCACGGCATGTGTGCGGACTTTCGTTGCTGTTAGTAGGAGTGAGTGAGCAATGATGAGATTGCCGACGGTTGTTGTTGTTGTTGGTACTTACCTTAAGTATAATTAATGATAAATACGCTTCCGACTAATTGATTTTTGTGCAGGCGGGCAGGGAGAACGACCGACGTAAAGATGAGCGTGTGGCAGCTCAGCAGCTCAGCAATGTGGTGGCAGTTGAGTGAAAGCATGTGGCATGCGGTAACAGATACACACACACATGTAATGTAACTCATAGCCAAACAAATTCTGTAAGTAAGGATAAGGAAAATTGAATCAGAGCATAATTAATACGAATGCGTTTACATAATTGATAAAATTTAATTGGGAAATCCAATTTAGCACATTGCAATGAAATCATTAGTTTTATATGAACTTGCGGCAACAACAAAGTGTACGTGAGTATAACTCATAAGAAATTTGCATGCAAATGAGTAATGACGAATTGCATAAAGTTGTTGCCAGTGGCGAAGAAGAAAGCATACAAAAAACAAAAAAAATAAAACGAAAACGAAAACAAAAACAAACAAAAAATCTTATAAAAGATGCCGCAAAATAATTGCGCAGATTTGCCACAAATTACTTTTCAGTTGCTACATTGCTACGTTGCTGCAACGGCCTCAATTTATTGTTTGCCATTGACATTTTTTGTTGTGTTTTTTTTTTTTACCGTTGTTTGCTTTGCTGCAGCAATTTTTTTA
Source organism: Phortica magna (assembly GCA_037044515.1). NCBI lineage: Eukaryota > Metazoa > Arthropoda > Insecta > Diptera > Drosophilidae > Phortica > Phortica magna. Next base: position 26,547 of record JBAMBP010001291.1, read on the forward strand.
ATAAATCATTTCCGCTGCTTGAGCATGCTGAATATCTGTTTCCGTTTCCGCTTTGCTGAAAATCTTAAAAATTGTATACATTTGCGTTGCTCAACACTGATTTGCGATTTATGCGTTTTTTTTTCTACAATGATTGCACGACAAATCAAAAATATATTGTTTTTCTTTGTCTGGCATGAGTAAATTCTGCGCATTGATAAGACATTTCACTATAAATGCGACACTCGAGCATAAAATTAGCAATCAGCAACAGTAGCAGCACACACACACACACACAGACAGACACAAACATAAAGCATAATTTGTCCTGCTTACAGTTGAGGCAGAAGAAGTTGCTTGTATAATAAGCTGAATGCTGAGCGAGTTTAGTTTTGCGATGGAAGCCATTAGCAGATTAAAAAATTGTGCTGTTCAGCCAAATGGAAAAATGTGTCAACATAAAACAAAATTGTTAAATTTCAGTTATTGAAGCAAGTAAGACAAGCTGAACAAGCGCACAGTTGTATTATTGAAGCTGCCAAAGGCAGGCAGGCGGACGGACAGACGGACAGACAGACCGACTGAAGTTGAGTGAGGCATGTGAAATCTTCAAAGTACAATGACCGAGCTGAGAATTCGACTGTGAACGAAATAACTTAAAAATAGCAAAATCATTGAACGTATTATATGTGTGTGTGTGTGTGTGTGTCCGATTTGTGCGACGCAGCATGTGGCCGCAGCAGCAGCAGTCAGTCAGTCAGTAAGAATATCGAAAGACCGTTGCAGCAATAAGAGTAGCAATTTTGGTCAAGCACTAAAAAGCGTAGCAAGTAAAATGTTACCCATGTGGTTTATCCTGCGCGCACAGTGTGTGTCCTGACTGTCGCCGACTGTGACTGTGACTGTGTCTGTATGTGTGTGTCACACAGTCAATGCCAATGTAAATGTGAAGTGTGTCAATGTGCGTGTGTGTGTGTGTGTGTGTGTGTTACTCGACACTAATGTCACCGCAAGACAAACGTATAGATTGACCTCAATGAGTGTGTTAGGTTATTTGGTGGCTTGGCCGTGCATTTGGTTGCTATTTTTGCTCATTCTTAAAGCCGAGAAGATATGTACAATGAAACAACAAGCATGCCAGGACAATGAAACTGATAAAACAGACAACTGAACAGACACTTGAGCGAAATACATTGACGGAGTCTTGTGGAGTCTTAATTTCAAGAAAATAAATTATAAGCAAAAAGAAAGCAAGTACATTTAGGCCAGTGTGAATGCCTAATGCGCTACAGTGAATTTATTTAACTTCAAGTTGACTTTTAACTCATTATTGACTGGCGCTTTAGAAGATTCAAGGCATTTCAAATATTATACATTCATTTCAACATTTATAATATATATATTTTTGGATTTCCTGAGAGTATAATGTCTTTAAAATATTCTCAGAAAATTTCAAGACGATCCAACGTATACTTTTCGAGTTATTTAACAATGCATGACAGCCTCTCTGATCGCGTTTGTTACGAAACCAATTTTCGAATTTTTTTCATTTATTCTATACATAATTGACCTCCAGGTGAGAGAAGGATTTTTTTTTTTGGAAAGTTTTATTTTTTTCCAAAGCGAAAATGTGTGTATATAAAATTTTTTTCAAATCCCTTCGTCCAACTGTAGTATTATGAAATTATCTGTCGATCTTTTTTTATTTTTTGAATTCCGATGATCCAGTGTTGAGATAGAGCGATAGCTGCAAAAGACTTTTTCATGTAGATGCCAACGAGAATTGCTGTAACACACACACTCATTTTTAAATATTTTGAAATACATTTGTTTCAGATATTCTTTAAATACATGTGGAGAAGGGAAAATCCAGTAAAAAATCTTCAAAAAGAGTTTTTTCGATTATGCCTTAACTTGATTTGCTGATTTCCCATAACATGTTACAAAATCATGATACACTACACTACAAGTAATTTTGCATTGTGCATGCTGTGTAGAAAAGCAGATACAACTTGAGTTATGTATCTTCTTTTCTACACAGCGCACATGTTAGTCTTTTCTTCTTGCCAAGTCATTTGCTGCCCCTCATTTATGAACTTCACCCGCTTTGATGGCAACAAAACGTTTTCCAATTTGCTTTAGTTGTTGTTGTTGAGGAACAATGAGCGTGCAACTGTTAAATGCATTAAACTTTAACAAGCAACTCGTCAGCCAGCGAGCGCATGACAATGGCAGTGGCAGTGGTGTGTAGTGACTGAAAGGGGGGTGGGGTTGGTATTGAGCATGCGAATAAATGCTACAACATCACGTACAAAAGCTTAAGGAAGCGTGCACAAGTGTTCTGTTGCGCCAGAGTCCTGAGTCCTGAGTCCTTGTTTTAACCGTTGAGTCAAACGGAAGCGGAAACTACTAAATAAGGTTGCCAATATTGAAATTGCTTGCATGAGTGTGTGTGTGTGTGTGCGCAGGTGCAAAATGTACTTCGCATATTTACTGCACATTTGCACATGCATGCAGTTTGATTGTTTAAATATTTTATTAGGGTTCATGGCCTTGCCCACCGCTGCCCCCGTTGCACCCCGTTGCCAAGCCGTGAGTTGACTTGACTTTGCATTGGAAACCAATTCAAAGCTCATGCCAATCCAAAGCAATATCGAAGCCATTATGAAAACCCCAACCAAGCAATATTTGTCCGTATGTGTGTGCTTGTGTGTGTTTGTGTTTGTGTGTGTGTATTGGCAGTTAAATTTTTTATGAGTTGAGCGCGTGTTTAGTCGCGTATGCAATAACATGAAATCCACACAGCGCTATAAACATATGCACATGCATGTGTGTGTGTGTGTGTGTGCTTATGTTAAGCTTATTGCTGCATTTAAAAATTAATAAGATAAAATAAAAAATATAAACAAGTTAGTGTGCAAACAACAAACATCATAGCCAAACGAAAATGCTCTTCTGTGTGCGCTTCACTTAACAAACACAAATGCAAACACACAAGTGACTCATAAATAATTAATTTATTTTAATGACCTATTAAAAGTTTGAGTAGTTTTCATTGCATTGCTGAATCAGTTGAGTAAGGATTTGATTTATGAAACTCTATGCGTATATGTGTGTGTGTGTGTGTGTAGAAGTGTAACCCAGAGGCGAAAAAAGGAAAACCTTGATGAAGAAGCCTTTTAATAACGCCTTGTCTTAAAGCTTAAAGTGAACCGTTTGTCTCTGAATGTGTCTTCATACAAGCATTTTTGAACTGAAACCTCTTTTTTTAAAGCGAACTTTCAGCACATTTCCTTCAGCATTTTAAGAAGCGAGAAGAGAAGCGCCACCTTTTGTAAGATTTGAGAAGCGAGATGGGAAGCAGTAGTCCGTGACTAAAAAACACGAAGTTAGACTCTGTAAAGACCTTCCAAGCAAGCTGGCAGTGCTTCAGGCCTTCAAAAAGCGGCTACAGCTGTGTAAAAAGAAATTAGACAGATAAGGTTTGAAACATTGCAAAAGAAGGCCTAACGAACGCCTTGTCTGGAGGTTCAATTTCCCACTGGGTAAGTTATGCTAATTTAAGCCTTGAGAAATAACTCATGTGCAGTTGGTTTTATGGCAAGGATTTATTTCTTTCACTTTTTATGCAGTTATGCTTCACAAACGTTCGATTGCAATAAAGTCTTGATTACGATTTGTTTAATATAATAACAGCTCAAAGATGAACTCAAATGTTTAAAAATTTAAGTTGCTACGACTAGTTGACTTTTATTAGCATGACATTCGAGCTTCGTTCGTAGCTTTTTTGCCTTTGGCACAAAAAGAACATTAAATAAAACCGAAACCAAAACCAATAACAAATTTAATTGCAAAATCCACTTAATTTAAGTTAAAAGCTTTTTAGCGCAAATTTTTAAGTGCATGGGTTATCGAAAAGTTTTAATTCTTTTGAATTGTTTGTCTGCACGTCAGAGATCATGTCTGTTGCGCTCTGCAAATACTTTGGCGAACATGTGCAAAGTTTTATTTTTTTTAATTGAAATGTGTGATTTTTCCGTACGTTGAAACAACCTTTTTGATTAATTTTTCCGGCAAACAAGAACAACGCGCACAAAATGTGAACCAAGTCACGTAATGCACATTTCATTGCATTCGCACTCGAAACGCGGCAAATCACACAAAAGTAACCCAAAAGTTGAGTTGGCTGAGCAAAGGACAACAGCAAAGGCCAAAAAACGCATTTGAAGCAACAACAACAACAACAACAATAGAAGTAAAAAAATGTATGAAAAAAAGTACGAAGTAAAAAAAAAACGGTGGAAAACATGTTGAAAGAACAAAAACAACAAATTCGGCGTCGGCAACGTAAATTACCTGGAAAATACGTGACTTTGTCGCAAAACGTGCAGGACACGTAAACACGTGCATGAAACACACACACACACACAAACGCACACGCACACAAAGAGACACGGAAATATATGAAAGCAGTGCATAAGGACGAAAGCCACAAAATGCTCAACTCAACTCAACTGAACTGAACTGCGCTCAGTTTCGTTGCAATTCGGTTCGGTGAAGTTGATCGCCGTTGATAAAGCAGTGCAGCATTAAAAAAGAAGTGGCAAAGAGTAAAATAAAACAACAAAAAAGGATAACAACAACAACACAACAAAAAAGAAATCAGCATATGTGTGCAGAAGGCTTCGCTTGACTTTACGTGATTTTTTTTTCGTTTCGAGAGCACTTAACTGTGAATGCAATGCCACAGATATGTTAAATGAACTACCAAGTGCATTGACAGCGACATCAAAAGAAGCAGAAGCAAAGGCAGAAGATACAACAACAACAACAACAACAACAGCAGCAGTAGCAATCACGCACGTGCCGCATTGATTTATGCTGGGCTATCGATAAGCCGTAAGCGACTTCGGCATGCATATTTAATTATAAGTATATTTTCGAACAAACAACAACAACAACTACTACAACAAGAACAACCACAGGAACTCAACTCAACTCAAGTCAATACGATTAATGACAACACGATTCATTTATAAAATACGTAAAAGTGATTTCCTTTCATAAATTCTTGCACACGTAACTCGAGAAATGCATTAAAAAATCATCTTCTTATTACATTTGTTATACCATATTGTTGTTGTTGTTGAATGCGCGGACAGTGGGGACATGCAACCCTCTTCGTATAACATTTTCTTTATTCATACGTACGCGTCCCTCTTGCTTGTTTGTATGCCGCACAGTAAATCAATTAAAATACTTTAAGCTGAGCAAAGTTGCAGCTAAATGTCATAAACGTCAAAGTTAATCCACTTCTGAGGCATAAGCAGCAATGACAGCATGTACGCAGCGGCAGCACTGGCAGCGACACCAGTGCTCTGCGAAGAACGAGACAGCAAAACAACGACAATGACAGCAACAGAAGCTGTTTGTTTGTATGCGCGACAAATATCAATTGCAGTTGTTGGTCATGGGGGCCGTGTGTTCGTGTGTTCATGTGCCCACACTTCGTTACTCTTCGTTTTCGTTGCTTGCTTGCCTGCTTGCTTGCTTGCATTGACTCACTCGCCGTTCGGTACGCCCGCTCTCATGCTTTGTTGCCTTCCTACTTACACACATACACACACAGATTGTATTGGTTTGTTCGTTTGCTTTACTCGTGCGTTTTTCACGCGTCAAGTCAAGCAGCTGTAATGACTCTTGAACTTGACATTTTCCTTTTGGTGTGCTGTCACTTATATATTTTTAATCTCAAAACAGCGCAAGTAAAAAAAATACTACGAAACAGCAGGAAGACTGACAGACAGACAGATAGACATGCAGACAGACCAGCGAAATGTTGAAGCTGATAAAATAAAAAGAAAGATGCATGTTGCATGTCTGGCAAAGCGGGCGTTGAAGGCAACAACGCGGCAAATGGAAATGTTTGGCTGCTTATGCATGAATGTCTTTTTGCTTGAATTTTTAAGTCGCAACAAGAAGCACGCGAAGCGATTAACGCAAAACGCGCAATTGAAATTAATTGTCGTCAAATTTAAGCTTGGGGCAACAGCAGCAACAACTACAGTTGGTGTCGCATGCTGCAGCAATGCACGCACGTGTGTCTTTCGCTTATTTTTACTTTGCTTTTCATTTGAAGCATATTTTTCTATATATGTTTCTATAAGGAGCATGGTCTCCTTGCACGCTCAATTCACACACATGTGTCGCAAATTATGTCAACGGGGATTTGTGTTGTCTGCCAAACGACGCGCCCCACCACTCACACCACTCACACCCTTACCCCACACACACACAGCTACAAGTCTGCTGAGTTTCTGTTTCTGTTTACGTTACGTGCTCATCGCGTCTCGCCGTGTCTGCGCTTTGATTCACGCACGATTCCAAACGCACAATTAAAATTAATAAATTTTTGTAAAATTAATTTCGCTTCGTCTTCTTTTGTTTATGCCTGAACTTTAGTCATCATTTTTCATCATAAAGGAAATGCATTTGAAGCATAGAAATGCGGCATGTTGCATGTGGCTCATGCTCTTAATGATGCAACACCATTTCGTGTTTGTTTTATGAAAATATGTTCTTCTTAATGTTTTTAATGAGCAAATGTGAAGCGCCGCCGAAGGTGAACTGAAGTTGAAAGAGTTTTCAGCTGCCGAGACGAGTCTGCCATACGAACATGATTGATGGCTGCGATAGTTTTGATAGCTTGTGTAAACAAGAGTAGAATATCATGTTTATTACTCTTTGAACAGAAAAATAGGTCTTTGTTGGCTTTAAAGTGTTCAGGTGCCTTCTGTCTGTCTCTGTCTGTCTGTGTGGCAGTAAATCTTAATGCGTTTATGTCTTGAGGCACAAACAACTGTGAGGCAAAGCAAATCAGCGCTTTTGTTGTATGCAAACTATGATTTATAGAGAATCATTAACCAAGTAAGACATTCAAGTCAAGCTTAGGAAGAAGGTGTGAGTTTGGAGACTGCCAAAGAGATTAACTTGACAAAGATTCGATCGATTTTTGGAAAGTCTTAGGAACATATACGACTTCTCTGATGCTCATGTGACTTTCCATAGGATTTCAAAAGAACGCTGATCATATTTCTTCTTCTAACTTCACATTTCTTATTAATTATCAAGATTCTTCACTAAAATCTCAATAATATTTCTGCGCTGCTCAGTGATGTATTAAATTATCACAGCTTTGTATATCCTAAGAAGCCAAGCGAGTTCTTCAGTTCAAGACAGATGACTCTTGCAACTTAAATAAGCCTTTTGCAACAACAACAAATTAAACAACTTCAATTTCGCTACTTGCACATGATAATGCAACACATCGAAGGAAAGATCATGTTCTTCAACAACGAGCATAATGAAGTTTGATCCCGCAATAAAAACAGGAAACAAATTCAAACAAAGATGCAAAAAAGTAAATTTACAAGATTAACAAACGCGAAAATTTGCATGGAGCGCACTTGGCGGCAACATGATATCAGCAGCCACAACAACAACAACAATAGCAACACAAGCAACTTCCGCAGAAAGAAAATGAGCGAACATGTGCCGCACATGTGCAACTTGAACAAATGCGGCATGAATGCATGGCGGAGTGAGTGAATGAGTGAATGAATAAGCAAATGAATGAGCGCATGAGTGAGTGAATGAGTGAGTGAGTGAGTGACTGAAGGCGCATTCGAAATTGGTGCGCATTCACATTTCATCAATGGCAAATCGGATTCATGTTCGTTGGCACTTGAAGCGTGCATTTCGACGCTTATTATGACAAACAAAAACCAGCACAGCGCTACCGAAAGCCAACAACAACAACAACAACAACAGCAACAGCAGCAACAAAAACAAAAACAATATCGAATGACAAAAATTATGAAACAAAAGGCGCAAATACGAATATGAATGCAAACAAAAGGCAACGAGATCAGAGACAAGAATGGCGAAAAATAGAAAGGGAGAAATGCACTTGAAATGCATTTTGTAGCGCACTGGCTGCACATGTGTGTGCGTGCGAGTGTGTGTGTGTGTGTATTTGTGCCTGATGTTGTCAAAGACAAAAGTCGACATTTGCATTTCCCACGTTTGAGAAATAATGAAATGAGAAATGTGCGGCAGAAAAAATGAAGCGAAAGCAAACAAAGCAAAGCTACAAAAACGTTGCTTACTTTTACATGAGCCAGTCGTAGGTGTGTGTGTGTGTGCGTGTGTGTGACAGGTTATAACTTAGTTAAACGCGTCTTCATTGTGCTGCCGCCGCTGCTGAAGGCAAAACACTTAATTGGAATTTCTTTCTTTATACAACTTGAGGCACAAAGATAAATACACAAAAATTAACACGTTCTCGAACGAATGAAGGAAAATTAACAGGTAGATTTCTATCTACGTGCGTAAAGGACACGTTATATGGCATAAGCAAACAAAATGCCACCAACAACGTGCCACAACAACAACAGCAACACACATGAAAATGACAGCGACTTTTGTGATATTCGAAATAACCCTAATAAATATCAAAGTTAAACTAGCGAAGCCAACTAAATGAGATGTCGAAGAAGTGGAAGTGGCAGAGGAGAAGGCGAAGAGACGAAGTGTCTTAGTGTCGCTGGCTGATGAGTATAGTGCAGGGGAAGGGGCGGTGGAATAGTGACGCTGTATGTGAAAGAAAGTTAATTAAGGTGTTTGCTCAACGATAAACATTACTAAACGAGATATTTATCGACACACACACACACACACACACACACACAAGCGTAAAATGATTGTCTTTAGATCGTTAACTTTATGATGATGTGTGCGTGAACACATGCGTGCGTGCGTGCGTGCGTGAGTACGTGTGTTATAAAAGTGTCACAAGGATTTTCATTTGATTTCGACTTTTCTTTTGAAGCATTTCAAATTAACTTGCCTTGTCACTCTCAACAACAACGACAACAACAACAACTAAACAACAACAAAAAAAAGTGTGTCCAAATAAGAGCACCATTGAAATTGACAATCTTATGCTTTGAGATACAAATTGCTATTAGTTTATTGAATGTTGAATTTATGGCTTTGCGTGTCGTGGTTTCGTTACGTTTCGTCGTCGACGGCAAGGAAAATCTCAGCCATGCTTTTATCGCTGACGCAGCCAATCAATATGCATGTATCTGTGTATCTTTGTATCTGTTGTTGTGTTCGGTGTGCTTAGCATTTGTGGCACGTACGAAATTCATTTGTTGCACTATTTATTTAACAACGTAAGTTAAATTAAATACATATATGTATTTTTTCGTTGCAAATGAATTCGAAAACACATAAACAATGAACATAAATTAATGTGTGTTGCAGGTGCTGAAGAAACAACAGCAACAACAACAAATGAAGGCTAAAACAACAATTGTAGAAAGAAATTTTACATTAAAATTAATTATTATAATAAAAAAAAAATAAAGATTTTATTGAATATCATATTATTATTTTATGGCATTTTTATAGCAACTTGTGTACAGCTTAATTAAATCATTAAAAATAATTTTTTTTTTCTAAAAAAATAACACCTTTTTGCACAACAAACAGCACAAAATAATCATGTGCGCCACGCTGTAAAACGACAACAACAACGACTCAATTATGCTAAATGCTCGCACATTGAAAGGAAATAAGATTGTTCACTATACATGTAAGTATGTATTATATCAACTCTAATCGAAGTACGCCACACACATGTACGCACATATGCTTTCAAAGCTAAATCAAACAAAAAACAACAAAAACTTTAACAACAACTGCAACGTTTTTTTTTGTTTTTGTCACTACCGGCATTTTAGCAATTGCAACAAAACTCAATAAATTCTCTTCTTTCGCTAAAGCATGCACGCTCTTTTGCGCTCTCTTGCACTTGTCATGCCATGAAAGCCACACACATATTGCAAAAACCTGTGTTAGTGAGTTTTTCTAAGCATCGCAAATATATCGCATGCGATATTTTTATTATACGTAAAAACAAGCATGCGATTTTTACGCGCTCACATGAATCTGTTACCAGTTTTTATGCGCTTGTGTTGTGCGCTCATTCAATGTTTGAGTAATGAAACGACAAATGTTGAGCGCATTTGTAAGGTAACATACGACATAGTTTTGTTTAAAAGGGTGTTTTTATGCTACGAAGTAAACCAGTATTTAAAATTTGTTTATTTGCTGCAGACAAAGGCGTATGCAAGGGTTCGTCGCGAGTTTAGTGATATACAAACGAATAATCTAACGAACCCCGCGCGCAACGTTGGCCGACGACGCTCATGTCGACAGCGTGTTTTTCGAAGTGAGCTCACTTAACTTCAGTCCGCCAGACAGTTGCTCTCATGTTTAAGTTTACGTTTGAGTCTCGTCGGGTGCGCGTCGTGCGTGCGGAATGAATTTTATTGAAAAAATACAACTTGCTTAATATTTTGTGTATGAAGTTTGAACGTTTTACATTCGTCTTCGTCGGCTTTTTGGCACAACTGAAGCGTTGAAAATAAATGCAAAACAGAAATAAGATAAACAAAAAGTAATAAAAACTACATTACGTACAATACACATGGCAAAATAATGTTAAGCAAATAAAGTTGTGCAATTAAATGCAAATGCGTGCGTGAAAGTGTAACAACAACAAAAACAAGGCAGGCAAACAAAATAAAAAGCGTTAACAGAATTATTAAAAGAAGACTTAAAAGTTCATAAAGAAAACAATTCAAATCAAACAAGACGCAAGTGTTTTACTTAACGTTTGAGCAAATAAATAAAAGAAAGAAAAACAACAATCAACTCAAAAAACAGACGCAAAAAAGCGAAGCAAAGAGAAAAACAAAAACAACAATAAAATTTTACATGCGAGTGGAATGTTAAATGTAAAACATGTTTTTAAACTAAATTACAAGAACAACATCAAAAATAACTCATCTAATTGCAAGTGTGCTTGTGAGAGTGCAAAAGAGATCAAACAACAATTACAAGCCAAAAGTAAGCGTCATCATCGTCAGCAGCAATATCGTCATTAGCAGAGAGAAAAAACGGTATTTAATTTATTCATTACTACTTTTGTATTTTACTTAACTTTTTTTCCACTGAACCTGAACAACATTTTTTCCGCGTGTCTAACTTGCTTCTTCTTGAACACTTGTGTTTTTCAATACTTTTGTCGTCATCTTGAATTTTTGGCTTTGCTTTTATGATTTTGTTTTTTGTTTGCATTTGCCTATTGCTTTTGTTAAACCGCACGCCTTCTACGTTTGTCTCACTCGGACCCAATTGTCTGCTTTGGCAAAGCTAAGCTGTGCTTTGTCTTTGCCTTTTGCACTTTTGTTTTACACACTCTTCCGCGAGTGATTTGTTGTTGTTGTTTCCAACAATTACGCGTTTAATTTGCGTGCTTTTTTTTGCAAAGTGCAACAACCAAAGCAACAACAACAACAGTAGCAGCCACAATTAACACTAGCAGCAACAACAACAAAATGCTATTTTGCTTCCTTGTTACAATTACCGTTGCAGTTGCCCATAACAATTTTTTACATTTGCCTTTGACACTTGTCTTTCTGTCTTTGCATTTGCCTTTTGTTTTTTACATTACTTTGCATGTGTTTTTTTCTTTTTTCAATTCTATATTGTTTTCTTGTTCATTTTGTATGCTTTGCCTTACAATCGTTTGTGGTTTTTCATTATGTCTTCTTATTGACCCAAATTGAATGACGTTTGTCGCATTTCCATTACTTTTGCCAATCAAAAGCAAACGCGTTTTGTGGCATTCAAATGACCTTTTGGGGTTTTCCGATTTAACAGACTTAAGTTTTATATCAAACAAATGTAAATCTTTTTAGCCATAAAGTTAATGCCAACAAACTCAATTGTTTTTGTATTTTGTGTGATTTTTTCGCTTCGATTTTGAGCATCAACAAAACCAGTTTTGAAATGTTAATGATTATTTTCTGCTTATACATTTTTATTTTGTTTATTTTTAAGATTCGCGCAACAGGTTTTTTTTTGCTTTTGCACTTTGGTTTATTTGTTGTTACTTTTCATTGATTTAATAACTCTTTGGGATTTTCTGAGTTTTTTTCATACTCGTTCTTGTTTGTTTAAAGAAAACAAAATAAAATTCTACACGCTTTTAAGGTTTCTTTTTTCATTGTTTTGTTAATTTATTGAAATGTCTTTCAGGCAACTTGTTTTGATTTAAGTCTAAGCTGGTCTTTCGAACGTCATTTGTGCTCAAATGCATTCTAAATTGATTATATTTTCCTAGAATTGTTGCCTGATAGCGTTGATTGTCTTTGTCAGTTGATAAGCGTTCCTATCCGGGAAAGTTGAAGGGTTATCATGTTGCAGTTTGTTATTCTAGAAGGGTTTTTTTTTTCTTGTTTTGTTTTTCTACAGTTTAACTAATTTGTTGTTTTTTCTTAACAGTTTTCAATGCACAAAAAGCAACACATTAAATGTCACTTTAATCTGTTATTAGACATTTTATGGGCTTTGGAACAAATCGTTGCCCAAATCGATGACTTAATTGATAGAAGGCTTTGATATGAGTTTTAATGAGTTTCTTCTTCTTTAAATAGCAACTGTTGCTTTAAGAGCGACGGGTCTGGGTTAAATACATGTTTAAATGCGCTCTCAAATAAATTAGAAAAAATAGTTCTATTAGCAGTAAAGTGTAACTTGTTAACAGTTAAGTGCTTCTTTTATTAACAATCTGCCATTGTTGTTGTTGTTGTTGTTGTGGGCAATGTTATACTGTGGCTTAGTTCATTAACTATTTAAGCCGCTTTGGTCACTTGATTGTATCTTCTTTTTCATTAAGTTTGTATCTTTAGCGCATTTTTCATGCTCTTAACTTATTTGCGCCAAATTAACAAAAGGAAAGGCAAGAAAAAAACATATAAAATCTCAGCTTAACACACAAACCACGCAAATTCTTATATTGCGTCTTCTTCTTCTTACTTAATTTATGGCTTAGCAAATTTTTTATGTTTCACAAAGAAAAATATGCCAAGACGATTGGCAGAACAATTTAGGTCAACTAAGCGAGATCAAAGACAGGGATTTTTAGCACAAAGCGACAACAACAACAATTGCTGATAATATGGCTGAAGCACTTGTGTGTTTTTAGCAGTTTGATGGCTAACAGCGGAAGTCATTTAACAGTCTGCCAACTTTAGCTAAACCGACAAAAATGAAGCTGATGATTGTAGCAGAAGCGCAAGATATGAAGATACAATGATGATGCTGATCAAGTTGTTACTTTGCCGATGAAAGCGAAGAAAATAATGAAAGTCTTTAAGACATTTCACTGCCACAAAAACATTGAAGTTCATACAAAGCACAAAACACTCATGTTTGTATCTTTGCATTGTTTGTTATTGTTTTGCTTTTGTCTTGGCAGATTTTTTGCGCTTTCATCTTTGATGAAAATAGTAATTTATATTTTTATTGAAGTAATGAAATGAACAAAAATTACTGTGACTTTTAATAAAAATTAATAACTGTCAAATGTCTTCAACATTTTAAAGCGAAGTTTTTGTCTTTGTTTTGGTTATTGTATCTTTTTTCGACAATTTTGTCTACGCAATTTATTCATGTTGCGTGTCTGCGTGGGCGTGTTGGACCTTTTGTGAATTTATAAATCTGTCATTGTGCAATGTTTTGCTCAATGACTTTGAGTCGCGCTTAAAGACTTGAATCAATAATTGATGTTGCCTTTTTTTGTCGCTTTTCAAGCTTTTTGCGTTGTTGTTTCTGTTGTTGTTGCTGTTGGCGCAATTCATTTGAAATAATTAACAACGCTTCAATATTTTCCGCTTGGCTTTTGAGCTTTTTTCGCCTTTGTTGTTGTTGCTTTTTTCTATGGCAAATGAAAAGAAAACAAACACAAATGTTTTGCTTTTGCAAATGACTCATCAACAATGCATGCCTCTCCTCTCTCTTTCGCACGCAAATACACACGTTTTTCGCTCTTTACATTTCTAGGCAAAGCTAGACTTGTTGCGAGTTCGCTCAACTATTCGATTTGATGCGCTATCGAATCTTTTGCATATCTTTTGAATCGCTTCTCTGTACTTTTTTTGCAACTTGTTAGTGTTTTTCATTACTTTGTTTTGCGCTAAAATATTATATGTTAGTCAGCGTGATTAAGCAATTATAAACATGTGTCTGTGTGTGTTTGTGCATCATTGTTTGCTTAGTATTATTAATTCTAAATATTGTATTTAATTGCATTTGATATTTTTTGCTGCGGAGAAGCCACAAAACTGTTTGCTAAGCCATAAAAATCCCAGAACTTTTGACTTTAATACACGAACTTACAATTTGTAGTTGTAAATCTTTTTATATATTAGTTCTTTTTTTCATTTGTGTTTGTTGTTTAAATCAATGGTATTTCCTTTGACTTAACGCCATGAGTAACGCAATCAAGTACAGAGCTTAGCAGCTATCGAAATGTTATTTATTTTATCAAAAATATAAATAGAAAGCAATATCAAAAACAGAAAGACTTTTTAGTTTTGGTTTGTTGGCTTTGCTTTAAGTTGACTTGACTTGTTAGTATCTTCTGCTTATGTTATTGTTCTTGTTTTTTTTTTACCTGCGCCGATTTTGTTGTCATGCGGGCGACTTTCTGACTTGTTCTTGGCACACAAACATACATATATATTTTATAACTTCATTGTATGTTTTTCATTTGTTGGGTTTTTCTTCTTTATTTTTCGAACCCAGCTTAACATACATATACACATACATAATGAAAAACGCCGCTTCTTTTTTTTCTACTTCTTCTCACATGCTGAAAATTGTGCATTGCCTGCGACATGTTCAACAACGGTCGTGCGAGAGAGATGGCGGGTGACAAACAAAGGCACGTTGCAAACAAAAGCCAAAGGCAAGCAGCAAGCAAGCAAAGACACCTGAACATTGGCCTCATGTGTCTCTCACTCGCCTCGCTGTCCTTTTCTTGCAAACGCGTATGTGCCTTTGCCAACAACAGTGCGCGTTTGTTGTTGCTGCTGCTGCTGCGGCCGTTGTTTCTTCGCTTATGTCTTTTGCCTTTGCTTCGTTTGCTTCTCTTCTGTTTTCCGTCGTTTCCACCTGTGTACAGCTTCACATGTACTACGCGAAGTCTTAATTAACTGTCTTTGTTAATATCGGCATTGTTGTTGCTGTTGTTGCTGTTGTTGTGCGTGGAAATCGATATTAAATATACTTATTAAAATGTTAAACATGAAGCACTGTTGTGATTCATAATTTTGTTGTTGTTTTACTTAACTTGCTTAGTACATCAAGTTACTAAATTAACCACAAATCATTTGGCTATGACGACGCTGTTAAAACACCAGTGGCCAATTAGTGGCTAAGTAGAGCATGTTCCGGCATGTGCGTCAAGGCAGCCGTGACCGTGGCTGAAGCATATTTTCTCATTTTCAAATGGAAATTCGTTGATAAAAATGCCAACGCAAGGAACAAAAACAAGTAATGTTAAACGCGTCTAAATGTAGACATTAGCATGGGCAAGGGCAAACACTGTGCACCTGTGTATGTGTGTATGTGTGCGAGCAAGAGGGGTTGAAAGTATGCGTTGTGGGTTCTAAGGTAGAAAAATTTAATTAAAGCAGCAGCAACAACGACAAGGCATATAAAAAAAAAAAATTACACATAAATTAATGCAACGTTTTGAATATATTTTTTTATTTGCTTTTTTTTTTTTTGGTTTGGTTTTATCCTGTGGGCGCTATGTTCATGCCCATGATAGTCAACGCGCGCACACAAGCCAAGCGCAAAGTTTAGATTTACGCTTGTGTGTGTGTGTGTGTGTGAGTGGGCGAAAATGATTAGGGTCAGCGGCAGTGTGGCACCTTTTGGCGGGGCTCAGCGGCGACAACAGAAGGTTTCAAGCGTACGCAGAAAAAAAAAAATTATACTTTTCATTTTCTTTTCTTTTCTTTTAGTTTTTTTTTTTTTTTGGTATATTTTATTCTTTTGTTGGTTTTGTTGGTCAGCTTAGCTTAGAGTTGAGTCAGTCAGTCTTTTTTTGGTACTTTTTTTGGTTCGTGCGTTATCAAACAAGATAAAAGCGTATGTCATTAGCATAAAAGAGGGAGAAAAAAAGCTTTCTTTATGTATTTTCGTGTGCTCGCCTTCTTTTGTTGCGTTTTCCCACACTCATGTTCTATTTGGTTGCTGCTTTACTTTTCATTAATGTGCCGCTAAATATTTGGACTTCATTAGGGTCTTGGTATCGCACACACACACACACACACACACGCGCATAATGAGCGCAGTGCCGCAGGTGATTTGCTTGGCTTTTCTCGTTTCTGCTCACCTCTCTTTGCTTTTAAATGGTTTTTAGTTAATGGCACTTGCATGTAATTAAAATTTAAGCCAACTTCAATGATTATGTCATTTCCTAGAAGCACTTTTCTTCTTCTTTCTTCTTCGTGTCTTTTGTTTTCGTTGACCAAATTAAATCATAAACGCGCAACAACATTTTCACAGACTTTGTATACAAAAACAAGAGAGAGGGAGCGCATGAAAAGCAATAACAACAACAAACAATTGTCGAAAAAAAGACCAGAGAGACTAAAAATTTTAAGCTGCTTGATTGCGTTTTAAGACGAACGTCGAAATTTTTGTTGTTGTTGTTTTTGTTTTTATTTCTTGACTTTATTTTGTTTTGTTGTTTTTTGTTTTTCTTTTTAACTTTACAAAAATACCACGCAAAGTCGTTGCCATAATTGATGAGCATTTTATGATAAAACTAAAGCCGACACGATGGACATTGTCGCAAAAGGTTATCAACAACAACAACAGCAAACATGAACACAGAAAAAATTCGTCATGCGCAACCAACTGATTGACAAACGGTCTCCTTACTTACTTGTTTGCTTGACTGACTTAACTAAATGAGTGAGCGGCAATTCTTGTTGTTTTTTTCGGCAACTCACATGTCGTTGCAGTGCACACATACTTATGTACGCACACGCAATTTGATTCTCTCACACGTTTGCTCTCTTGCCGTCACACGCACAATATTTTCGTTTGCATTTTACCTGTCTTTACATCGCTGATAAAAGTGACGCTCTCTTGAGTTTGTCTTGAGAAACATTTCTTCTTCTTCCTCCTTTTGACGTCTGCATTTCATGCCCATCAGTTGTCGTCGCCGTCGGCGTCCCACACTTGACTCAACCGAATTGATGCCTAAGCGCTGATAGCAAAATTGCTTTGATGCATGCATTTTCACTTACCTTTCTGTCTCGCTGTCTCACCCACTCTTGTATGCCTGAGAATATTTTCAAATGCGTGGGTTTATTTTAGGTTATGCTCATAAGTGCGTTGGGTTTAGGCTTTTATCGTCTCTTCAACACCTTTCCTGCGCAAAACATGCAATTATTGTAAATAGCTTAGTTGAGCACTCAACGAAAAAAGTATTCGAGGGTGACTTGCTTAATGCACCTTTTCCGTCGGTCATTGAAATTCAGGGAATTCATACTTAAGTCGATTTCCAGTGACCATTTGCTGGTCATGCCTTTAGTAACCATGAAATTAAACATCTTTTTAGTTGGGAAAATATTAAATGGTTTTTCAGCAGACAATATTATTTTGAAAACCAAAATCGATAACATATCTAAGCGCCTTAAAATTATGATGAATAAAGACGAATTTGTTGTTAAAAAAAAAGTAATTATTATCAATAGAAAGAATTGTGGTTAATTTCGTTGTCTGTTTGGAATGTCATCACTCATTTAATGAAAATAATTATTAATTAATTGAATCATTTAGAACGGATTTTCCAAAATACACGAAAGATTTGCATTTTGCGTCACAGTTGCGGTTAAGATGTTTCTTTGAAGATGAAGTAAGCATGAGAACTAAAAAGTTCTGGCTTAAATTGTATTTTATATTCTTACATTACTCAGCACATACGACAACTTATCATAACCGGCCTATGGGACTATTCCCTAACCCGAAAAATATCATTGACGCAAGTTGTTTCACTTCAAGATCCTTCTGATAATTGGGAATTCCAATCAACTGTACAAGCGAAATATTACTCACTCAAAATAAGACCTCCGAAACGAAAGAAATTGATAACTTTAATAATGAAGACGGTCTCAAAATATCCGGGAATCACGAAAGTTCTGTATTATATTATCTGCTGTTTAATAATTTCGTCTTGTATTACAATTCATTGCTGCCTTTCTCTTAAAAAATTGCTATTTAATGCGACAATTACATGGCTTATTGCTTAAATTATTAAAGAAACGTTGATGTCCGCCGCATTTTGCACCTAATTGCCAAAGCCTTCAATGCCATTGGCTATAAAATGTAAGTCTGAATGTAAAAGCACCAAAACATGTCCGCTCAATTTTCGTTTTCCATTGAAAAATTCAATAGGCCGGCAGCGAATTGACAACCATTTTTAATGGCCAACATTTTGCGTAGCCTTGCACACACACACTCACATGCACACATGCACAACAATTCATACATATGGTTGTCAAATTATATAGCAATCAGCATAAAGTCAAATGTGTCAATCCATTTTTATACATTTGACATGTCAGAACAGAATCGAACATGCGTTGGCATGTGAGCCACGTTGTTGTTGTATTTTTGTTATATTTATTTATATTTTTTTTTCATGGCTTTTGCTGCGATTTTCTTCTTTGTTATTTTGTTATTTACAACCATTTTGAAAATGTCATTTTTGTGTATGTCAGAAAAATATATATTCGTTGTTGTCGAATCACACACACACACACACACACACATACTATAAATCAATAGATGGAAATATTATTCAAACCACACACATGTCACACACATGCATGAGCGTCATTAAAAGTACAGCGCCGTGTATAACGGTAACTGGCACTAAATAACAGACAGATAGACAGAGGCGCAACCAACCAACTCAGCCACCCACATGTGACTCAACAAACAGATTGATTTTCGTGGTCACAATAGCGCATAAGATAACCTCTATTGAATAATGATGGACACGAAGCCAGACGGCTGGCAGTGGCGTTCGTGAAGGCGGCGGAAGCGACGACATTACGCATGCGACATGTTGCACATAAAAAGCGACGGCGACGATAGAAATCTATGTGTGTCTAACTTGTTGACCGACCGCACACAATGCAAGCCAACGAAAATTTCTATTGATCAAATGATAAAAAACACAAACAACATTAAAACATAAAAACAAATGTTAATAAACATAAAAATTGATTTTTCAAGCGTTGATTTTGTTGCGCAAACGAACATTTTATAATATAAAATATGCTTTTGTGTTAATTACAAAAAAAAAAGAAAACAAAGAAGCAACCAAAAATAAATATATAAATAATGTAATAAAAAAGAAGAAACTAATGAAAGGTTGTCTTACTTCATGTGGGCGTTAATGTTGTATTGATTTTTCTTACCGCTTCTGCTTAATTATTTGATTCGTGTTTCATTATGGGACACTTTTGTGACATTATTAATTTGATTGTTAATTGCTGTTATTAATAAACATGCACAAAATGTTGGGCTTTGTGGGATTGAAGTGGGCAGCAGACAGAGACATTTTCATGTTGGAATTATTAACAATTCATGTGTAGATTGAATCACATGTTCAAATGGTCAGTTACGAATGCTTGCCATAACTCCGAAAGCACTTCAATCAAGTAACGGTAATAAATAATTATTACTTAAGTCTTAACAAAGCTGAATCATCAATTGTTGTTGGTGTTGTTGTTGTTGTTGTTGTTGGTTTGGCTATTAAATATCATACGCACACATCAAAGTCAACGCAGTCACAGTCACGGTCAATAAAATAACGTCTTAAAAAATATTCTTTGCTACTCTTCATTCTTACTTACTTATCATCATTTCTTTATGGATTTTTTTTTATAGTTCACGTTGTGCATACTTAATTTATGATCGGAGCGACGAAAAAAGAAGAAGGTAAAAGCTTTTCAAGCAGATAAGAAATTCCAGTTTAATGAACTTGAATCGAATTTTCATAGTTTGCCGCCAAAGTTATTAAAACTACAAAATTGTATTGAAGAAAGCTAACAAAAAAAAAAAAAAAATGGGGAGAGCGAAAGAGCGAAGAAAAAAACCCAACTTATTAACATAAATCATTGGAATAAATCGCATAAAATACAAAAAGAAAGATTCTTTTGTCATTTCTGAATTTTTGTGGCCATGTGCAAAGCGCAACAAAAGTTGCTTTTAAGCCAAAAGTGCTTTGCGGCTTTTTGAAGCTCAATTAAGACTGGTTTTTGGTTACTATTTCCCCGCACCGCAACCAACTTCTCGCACACATACACTTTACTGTGTGCAATGCAACGCCATTCATATGCGATTACGTTCAAGGAAATATTTATGTGCGGCTTAGTCAAATGTAATGAGGTCAACATCATTGGCAACAGCATGTGTGCAGACACAGACGCAGACACAGACCGTGTTGCAAGTTGTTACCGCAACATGCAACATTAGAGTCGCGCATGCGCCGTTATTGCAACAAATGCGCGGTTAACAGTAAAGTGACTTGTATGAAAGCAAGTCTCCAAGTCTCCAAGCAGGCAAGCAAGCAATCAAGCAAGGCTGTGTTGTGTGCGGCATGAAGAAGGCTTCATAAAAATGCTGCCATGTCTAATAATTCAATTAGTTGAATTTGATTATTATCGGCTTTGGTTTTTTTGTGTTTTTTTTTTTTCTGCATAACAAACTTTGTTGTTGCCATTATTATATATTATGTTTATTATGGCTTATTCTTGTCTTAGTTGTATACGCTGTTGTTATTAGTTTTTGTTAGTCGTTCTTTTGTTTGCTTTTACTATTTTTGGTTACTCTTGACTGACAACAAAATGAATGGATTTCGTTGTTGTTGTTCTCTGTTTGATTATGTTAATAAGCGTGCAGTCGTTGGAGTTACACCTCCTCTGTCGTTTTTGAAGTGTTTATGAATGAGGCGTGTGAAAATTATGTCTTATTTTTCTATTTTTTTGCTTCAAAAGCTTGGAAATTTACGTACGAAATCGTTTGTTATACAAATGTGGTAATTATGAATGCAAATGTACAAAAATTTCTTAAGCTTTTTTTTTTTTTGCGCGTGTTAAATGCGAAGCTAAGAAATATTTATGTTTGGCATATTAAGTAACTTTTTTCTTTTAATTTATTTTTTTTTTTGTATAATTTAAGTAGAATTTTAGTTTATTAATTACTACATAAACCAATCCTATGTTACATTGTGTCTGATATAACATGTGCCAATCTAACATTGAATTCCTTATAATGAAGTACACAAATCACAATTAAACTGAAATTCTATATAAACAACGCCTATGTTACATTATGTCTTATATAACATATGCCAAGCCAACATTGAATATTTTACAAATGTTCCTCAAATCAAGCACAAAAACCATCTTTTATGATAAATCAACTCATTATGCAATAATTACAAATAATGACAAGTTTTATAATTACTTTGACAGTCATTGAAGTGCAAACAAAAAATCGTAATAAATAAAGAAAACAAAAACTAAGAAGATAAAAAAAGGAAATGCATTTTTCATTTGACTTTCATGCAAACTGTCAAACAGAATTTCTCATTTTCCGCCTTTCTACGTAAATGAAATGAAAAGCCCAAAGAAGAGAAAAAGAATTACAATAAAAACATGGCAAAGAGTAAAAGTTTTTTTCGCTTTGCTTGTGCAATTTGTTTTGCGCAAACAAGAAATTAATTAAAAGATAACGAAAGCCATTTTTCTCATCTTTTGCTATAATTCATCTTCTTTGCTATTTGCCATTTTAATAAGAACAACAAAAACAAAAGTAAGGAAAACAAAAACAACAAACAATAATGAAGTTTTGTTTTTGCATAATGTGCTTAAACTTATATCTCAATTTGTGCTTAACTTGCAATGATGAATTTGCAATAACAACAACAAAAAAAGGCAAGAAAAATTGCGCAGCATTTCTGATTAATCATTGCTTAGTTACCTTAAACATTATATACATTAAAATTAAATGATACTCATGCTCTTCTTCTACTGCTTCTGCTTAAATCTACTTACAGACAAGCGCTTTCAAGTGATTTCCATGTAAGTAAGACAAGTGCGCAAATTCAAAGCACAACAACAAAATCAACAAAACTATTATTTGCTGTCGTTTCCTGTCACTTCTGTAGCAAGGAAAGCAAAGCACAGATATTCCACATAAATATGCACAAAACAAAAATAATCCACTTAAGCTAAATCATGCCACATCCTGGCGCACACGCACACACACACAGAGCCATACAAAAAAGATATCCTTTTGCTTACCGCAATGAGCAACTTCAATTGAATTCGCCTTTAACTCAGTTTGAGTTTGGTTTCATTTCGCTTACGTTTTTGGCTGGGCTTTTTGTATATGAATGTATGTTTGTATGTGCGCATGTATTTTGTGTATTTCTGTTTTATTTATGAGCATTAAGCCAGCATGAGCATGAATTGTATGCAAGATACAAAAAGTTTCCCATGCCAAGAGACGCCGGCAAGCAACGCAGCAACCAAGCAATTACAATAGATGATGAGTATGACGTACAGTTGAGTTGAGTGTATGCCACAAACAGGACATACATACGCACACGCACACACACATGCACAGACACAGGCAATTGCTGCGTGGGAACAGCTTTGAGTTAAATGCTCAAGTGATATATATATTCATACATATGCAAGTTAGATTGCTTGAAAATGAACCAACATAATGGCATTTTTTCAGCTTTAGTTTTATTTCTTTGGTTTTTTTTATGTCCTTTCATACATTCTTTGTTTTCTATATTTTTTTTTGAATGCAAAAATATTTTTAAATTAAAATTCAAGTTGGATTTTTATGAGCTTCAAGTGAAGGATTTCTTTCAAATATGAAAAAGGATAAAAGCTTACCTGAGCCTGAGCGATTTGAAATTTGAATATATGACTTGTGTGCGCGTGTGTATGTGTGCTTGTGTGTGTTTGCGCTTTCAACATATAAACATCTTTTGCATGTTTATGCCATTTTATACCAATTTTCTCAGCTTTTCAAAAAAAGCAAAAAAAAATCTTTAACGAAAAATGTTGAAAAAAAAACAAAAACAACATTTTTAAACCCAACAAAGTTGACCAGCGCAAAAGTAATGGCTTCTTTTAGCTTGATTTATGTGAGGCTTTCTTTTTGTATTTTCTTCTTTTTATACTTTTCGCTTTCAGTTTTTTGCTCTTCATTTGAATGCTTTGCACAACAACTTCTCCCACCCAAAAATGTGTATTTTGCTGACCATATTATCATGCTCATATTTCATACACATGACAAAAAACAAATCATTTTATATATATAAAAGTTTTGCCATATAGAAAATATTTGCTATTTCATTGCCATTTCAAAATGAAAACGTAAATTTCATGCTCAATAATCTTCAAGCAAGTTAAATTGGCAAAGCTAAGGAATAAAGGTCTTTCAAAGACAACAACAACAATAGCAGCAAGAAAAAAAATGGCTATAAAAGAGAAAAAAAACTGAAAACAAAGAGGGTAGGAAAAATAGTCAAGTCAAACGCCCAAATGCCTTTCGTAATTTCTTTTCAATTATCATCAAAGCAGACAAGATGATTTTAAACTGTGCTGAGAAATTTTTAGCTCCTAAGAAAAAAAACACATTTGTTGTTGTTGTTGTTGCTGCTGAGTATGAACTTTGGCCGCGGTCGCCGCCGCTGCTGCTGCTGATGATGATGATGACAATGAACAAGATGTTGCCGATAATGAGCAACGATGACGTTGACGATAAAGGCAAAAGCCCAAACGTGAATTGCATAAAATTTAACATTAAAACGGAGGAAAATTACTTCAACTTTAGGCCAAAAGCTTTTCCGGCTCAGAATAAACCGACTGACTCAAGACAAAGCTGTGTGTGTGTGTGTCGGTGTGTGTAGTTTGGTATGTTGCTGATGAGTTTAAAATTCTCAAATGAAAGTCGATTGATGTTTGCAAATAAAATAGCAAATTAATGAGCTAAGAAAGCAACGCGAGCGCACATGACATTTTCTCAGACGATGTCGTTTCAAAATGGCAACTGTAAAGGAAGCAGATGATGATGGTGAAGGGCGGTGAAGGGCAAGAAGCCTACAATGACGCTGATGAAGCAAAGTGAATGCCAATAAATAGCAAAATAAATTAAATTAAGAGCGCACAGCCGCAAATTGTAAAGGGAAAGTAAAGTAAAGCAAAGCCATGAGAAGCAAAGCAAAGTTGTGGAATATGTTTGAGAAATTGTGCGAAGAAAGAAAGAAGCATTTGAAGATGTTGAGGTACATTACGAGCGCTGTGAGAGAGAGGCAGCGGTGGGGGAACACGTGTATACACATGGCATACGAATACTTTTAAAATTTATATTCATAACAGGTGCGTTTAAGGCAGGCGCAGGTGAGAGAGGGCGCTAATATTAAGCAAGATATTTTCACATGACTTTTTTGCTGGCAGAATAAAGAGTAATTTAACAGGAAAGTTTAATTGATGAAGTTTTCTTATGAGATTTTTTATTAATATTTTTTTTTATTAATAATAATTTACTTGAAATGTTTGCATCTAAATAAATTATCTAATAATTTTGTGACCTTTAAAATTCACGTCTAAAATATTAGGGGGGAACGCCATTGTAAAAATGTGTGATTTTTATGTTTTATTAATTAAGATTATTGACACAAATATTTATTAAAAAATGTTGAATTATTTCAAAGATATGAGTGTTCCCGTAGAACCTTAAAAAATCCAACTTTTTGGTCCCATCGATAATTATTAACCGATTTTCATGAAATTAGTTTTGTTGGGTAATGTTGGAATAAGTTTATTAACCTAAAAATAATTAGAACCGCGCCTGTGTTCTATCATGTGTGAGTATTTATAAGACTTATACACACATATGTTCGTAGCTCAAAGTGTGCTTATGCATGTGTGTATGTGTGTGTGTGTGTGTGTGTGTGTGTGTGTGTAAATAAATACAGTTGAGGCCGCGCGCGTCTTAAAACCGAAACATTGCAAAGCAAATCGAAAATCGTGACTTGCTTACTTAAAGACGAAAGTCCTTAATACAAAAGTAACAAGGGCAACAACAACAACAACAAAAGCATCGACATCCGCATTACGAATTCGCATCGACTTTGGCAATGGCGTAGAAAACGGCATTCACAACTTTGCCTTAATTGCCGAAAAAAACGAAACGAAATCAACGAAAAAAAAAAAAGAGAAGCGAAAAAAAACAAACATAACACAAACAATTTCAATGCGCGTTTCAATTTGATTCAATCAAATCATTGACTTTCTATTTTCATTTTTTAGTAATTGAAAAGCTTCTTCTTCTTCATCTGCTGCTCTTACATTCATGCTGCTTCTTTCTTTTTTTTTGCTTCGCTTTTGGGTTCGACAGTTATGCTGAACTTTTGCTTGGGTCATGCTTATTTATTTATTTCTTTTTCGTTTTTTTTTTTTTATGTCCTTTAAAGCAACAAAAAAATTTCAATTAATTTTAGCGAATTTGTTGCCTTTTATTTTTTATTTCTAAACATTTTCTTGAATGTCAAAACATTTTATTTGCTTATTGGCAAAAAATATCAACAACAACAACAACAACAATTGAAGATAGCAAGAGTGTCAAATAGAAGGCGAAGAGCGAAAATAAACTGTTATTAAAAGCAAACAAATCAAATGCAAAGCTTGCGGCCAACAATTGTGACAAGGACCAAGGCACACTCACACACACACACACACACGCATACATATAAAATACAAGGAAACACAAGCAGCAAACAAATTGAATTTGCTATGTGTTTGTATGCTAATATAATAAAATATTTGTTTGCTTTTGTTGTTGTTTCTTCTTCATTCGCGTCAAATTTGATTGACGCGTTTTTTTCGTCCTCGTCTTCTTCTTCTTCTTTGTTTGGCTCGCGGTTGGCAAACATATTGAATTTCTGGCAGTTTCCTTGTCGCTTGAGGCTTCTAAACCTTTAAAAAACAAAAATAATAATAATAAAAAACAAACAACAACAACAACAATATATTTATATTGTATATTTATGTATATAAATAAAATATGCGTTAACATTTTTATGCAAATGAGGCGTTGGCTTGGCTCATCAAGAAGGAGACTCACTCACTCACTCACTCAGCCAGTCAGTCAGTGACTCAGGCCATCACTCACATTGCCAACGGACGGCAAACCAGCGAGGCGCACATCCTTTCTGCCATTTGACAAGCGCGAAAATAAACCCACGCTAAATCAAAAAGACAAAAAATGAACACCAAACAAAAGAGAAAAAAATGTTTATAAATTCCGATAAGTTTATGCAAAGGCAACAACATGTCTTTGGCTCGCTCTGACTGTGTGTGTGTGCGTGTGTGTGTCTGTCCAACCGCCCGTCTGACAGTCATGACAGTCGTAAAACATCAAAAAGTTATCACAAACGCTCAAAGCTATGCAAATCAAACTGACGGCGCGAACAACACTGAAAAGGGGAGAAAAATGAATAAAAAAAAAGTATAGCATAAAATGGGGCGTCAGCGTTGCTGTTTAACTCCTGTTAAACAAGCGTCTTGAGGTTAAGCTTCGAAGAAAGAAAGAAAAAAAAAAAACAGGAAGCGTCAGAAAAAAAAACCAACAAAAACAAAAACAAATCGAAAGAGTAACGAAAAATGGCGGCAAAACCCATGTAAACGAATGAGCGAAACGTCAAAAATGTTGTTCAACTTTGTTTGTCAGCAACAGCAAGAAGAAGAAGAACAACAACAACAACTGCAACAACAATAAGAGCGGAAGTAAAAAAGTTGCTTGTAAATTCCAATTGGATTTTGGTTTTTCGCTTTTAGAGTAACGGAATGCCTTTGTTGGCTTTGCACTGCGCCTCTGTGTGTATATGTGTGTATGTGTGTGTGTGTGTGTGTGTCACATAAAGTTTTCGTGGATTTCTTGGTATTAACATTGTTTGCTTTGCTGTGTCGATTTTGCACACTTTTTAGCGGGTTTTGTTTTTACACTTCTTCTCCTCCTTTGTTTATCATCTTTTACGCAGCATACTTCACGGCGCTCTTGAGTGAAGCGTAAAAACAACAATTCGTACATTTTTGCGGTTAAAGGCGAAACCAATTTGTAAATATATTTGGAAAAGTTTTTGCGAACTGTTAACAAGATGCTTTAAGCCCATGTAACGAGATAAAAAGCCTCAAGGCATGCACAGCAAATGAGAAGGAACGCAACTTGAGTTAAGTTGAGACAAGACAAGACAAGACAAGACGCGACAAGACTTGCGGCAAACATGGTTCGGGCGCTAAATACATAAGTCAGCGGTTTTAGCATTAGCGGGTTTTCTTTTTGCCAAAGATTTAAACTCTTTTGAAATGTTGAAATTAGCATTGCTTTGTTTGGTGGCACGTGATTTGCCTAAGCGATAAGCGCGTAACCTTCAAAACAAAGGCTTATAGCTGGTTTGATACAATGCAAGATAGTTGCTTGAATGGTTAGATGAATC
The DNA here is from genome assembly GCA_037044515.1 of Phortica magna. Lineage (NCBI taxonomy): Eukaryota > Metazoa > Arthropoda > Insecta > Diptera > Drosophilidae > Phortica > Phortica magna. Next base: position 54,061 of record JBAMBP010001291.1, read on the forward strand.
GTTGAATAGATAAAGCGACAATTGCCTTTGCTTGTCTTAAATCTTTTGAAAAAATCATAGCTGCATGAACACATCTACGACGCTTATTGTCATTTAAAAAGTCCTTCAACCATACAATCAACATAGCAGCACCTTTTCAAAGCTGCCATCATCGTCAAACTCATATCTGCATTTATGAAACTTAACACTTTTTCATAGATAAAATCACATTTTTTATATATTCTTTGTTTCGCTTTTTTTTCTTTAAGCGCTTTCATGTCAAACAAGAAATTTATCAGCGCGCTGCGATCTAAAGCAACTTTTACACTTTATCAAGTAATTTTTTTTTTTTGCTTTTTCTGTTTATTCTTCATTCATGTCACAAATGAAATGATAATTCGTTGTATGAGAAACCAACGCACAGACAAGCCAAGTATTTTGTATATATAAAATGAAAAGGGAGAAATGTGTTCTCTGAAAAGAGATTTAAGATTTTGCCGAACGATAAATTGCGGCAAAAGGTGGCGAAACTCAAACCGCACAAAACCGAAATCAAAGTAAAGCAAGATTAGAATGTGACTTGAGAATGAACAGAAATCGTTTGGCAAACAAACTCATTGAGAATTTTTGCAGCAAAAGCAAACGAAGATTTAAAAATTGTCATGAAAGGCGCAGATAGAAAATAACAGAGCTGAGCTGAGATGAGCCCTGCTGTATAAAGCTCAAATGTAGTGTGGCGAGGGGAAGAGAGAAGGATATATGTTCGGCTGGCTTTATAACTGGCATACTGTCGCGCTGTCTGTCGCTCTGTCTGTCTGTCTGTTTGTCTGTCTGTGTACATATGTTCAAATGAAATGAGATTTCCCTTAAGATACGCGTTTGTTTTTTACTTACTTGCTTACTTGCTTCATCATGTTTCATACTTGATGCATGCCACTAACAAAGGTAGCGCAGATACTTTTACAGCATATGAAAGTGAAGCGTGCAAACACACACACACACACACACACAGTAAGAGCGATTTGAATGACTGCACACATGTTGAATTATTATGAATTTTTCAACTTGTTTTTCGTTTCTTTTTTTTTGTTGAGATATCTTTCTCGGCATCATTCGTTGGCTGCGACAAGTATTAAGTGCAATCAAAAGCAGATTTATAACTGTCATGAATGTGAAATATTTGTGCAGCGCTGAAAAGCATACAAGATTTGTATGAGGCGAAAAAGAACGAACGAACAAACGAACGAACTGACGTTGAGATGAGTTGACATAGATTTCTTGATATAAAGCCTTCTGAATGCTGCTCTGTGCAAACGCAAACGCATGCACATGCAACTCTGTAGCTGTGTGTGTGTGCGTGTGTGTGTGTGTTAAAGGTGGCTATCTCGATCAAGAGGTGACTTTAATTATTGATTATGGCGCAGTTTGCGCTTGAGTGCATAAAATGAAGTCAGTTTGTCTGACATTGAGTAAGATTGAAGATTAATTTCGTATTTTTTGCCGCTTCTATTACTGCTTTCTTGACAACAACAACAATGTTTTCTTACAATATATACAATTTTCCCATGACAATGCCGTTGTTTATCTATGACTCTTTTTGCTTAACCTTTCCCACAATTGTTCGCACAACAAAGCAACTGCAATTGCTGCCTAACGAAACAACAACAACAACAACAACACCAACAACTTAACAAGCAACGTTGCACAAAAGTGTATTGACTTGCAGAGCTTAGCGCATTGAGATACACGTAAATTGGCGCATGCATATTCATGGCCCAAGCGCTTGTTAGTTGATGCTAATACAGACATTTCGAGAAACTCTCAAGACAAACTTCACAAAATTGTGCAAAGGGTTTGATTTTTATTTCTGTTTTTGCTTTGTGCCTTATTGAAAATAAAGCAAAGATAAAAATAAAAAAAAAAAACAATCAAAGAGTCGCAATCCATCATGTCCATAAAGAGGCGACTTCAAAACCATGCGAAAACCTTTGATTGCATTAAATTGACTTTGACTATGTAATTGATGGGTTTTCAATACACATGAACACTGGCATTTGCACATATGTGTGTGTGTGTGGCATGCTGACACGAATGCCTTTAAGTTGCTTGAATTGCTGCATTGGCATAATCGACGTTGATGTTTGTCGCTGCCCATGTGTGTTTGAGTATGACTCGACTAAAATTAATGAACTGGCATGCCACTCAACCATAAGTAAGTCTGTGTGTGGCGCCTCTATTCAGCTTATTTAGCCAACGCAGTCATTGACAGTTTGCAATGCGTATCAATAAAACTAATGACAACAATGGAATCAATGAAATTTTATTTCTTTTTATTATAAATGCCACGAAAGCTTAAAGCAAAAAATATTTGACATTGAGAAAATATTCGTTGCATGCTTTTAGGCAGCAATCATTAAATCAAAGTAGTAAATTCTTTAAACTTTCGCACTTGACATAAAATTTGAATTTATTTTATAAATTTCAAGTTTCAATATTGTTCAATAAACGAAAGCTGTTCTTTATTTAATATACATTCGTTCGAAACTAAACTATTATCTTTGCCAAAATAAACCAGCACTGATTATATTAGTTTTTTACTGCCGTTCGAGTGACGTCGTTAACCATGCTCAAGTCAGCTGTGCTCGATATGAAATTATACTGTTTTATCAACGCAAACTTTGTGTTCGATAAAAAAGTTTTCATTTAACAATTTTCCAATAAGCAAACTAAGCGCAACGATAACAGTTTCGTGATTGTGTAAATATTTGCATTAACGTAAAAACTTTGAATTTTCAGTTTTAGTTTGGCGCACTTGACATCCTTCATACACTTTAGTTTTCAGTTTCAGATTTGTAGCAATCAAATAGAAGAAAAAAAAGTACACAAGAAAATCTCTTCAAAATACATTTGGGTTGACCACATTTTCAAAACGTTTTCACACTGGGCACTGGCATACCTCAGTGAGATAAACCATGGACCGACCGACCGACCGAACTGAACCGCACTGAGCGACGACGAGCTCAGCATAATTCCTAAAACGAAAATTGTTCAAACATGCAAAAATCTAAATAACAACAACAACAACACTTATAGCAATAACAACAACTGCGTTAGGGGAATAACTTTGCTAAAGTATTTGCATTTATGCTGAAAAGAGTTTTTAACCTCAAAGTGACCAACAACGGAAATAAAAAAACAACTTGAAAAAAAATGTGAAAAAAAATATAAAAAAAAATTGTTTGTAGCAACGAGTCAAGTTTAGTTGAGTTTGTTGAGCCACACTTTTGAACATGCTGCGTGAGGGGTTGGCTGGTGGGGCAATGCAGTGAAAAAAAAGTTGCAAAAGTTATTAAATTCTCAAACGAAACTAAAAAGGAAGCGCGCTACGTGAAAATAGGGAAACAACTCATACGAACAATAACACACTAACACTTACACACACACACACACAGCCACTTACACACACACACATACACGTAAGCAGTTGGAGCAAAGGTTAATGGCAGTCTGATAATTTTGCGCCCTTTTTATTTTATTTTTATTTTTGCTTTTATTATTTTTTTTTTTTATGACTTTTTTCTTTCTTATTTTTTGTTTTGTGTTCTTGTTGTTGCTCTCATTTCATTTGTGCGTATACGTATAATTTACGCACCGGGTAATATCAAATGAAGTGTAAATTCAAGATGTGTCACTATCAGCGTATAAAAACAAAACAAAAAAAAAGTGTCAACAAAAAAAAAGGAGCTGAAATAAAAGGACTTTTACGACGCAACACATGAGCAAGTCATAAAGCAGACAGAGAGGCGTGAGGAAATATGTGTATGCTGCTTGTGGCTAAGTATGTCTGTGTGTATGTGTGTGTGTGTGAGTTGGGTCGTCCGTGTGTGTGTGTGTGTGTGTGTTGGGGATATGCCATTGGAAATTATAGCAACGACACATGTGTCGCAGTTTGATGCCAACAAATATTTATGGCCAATTTGGTAAAGTGCTTAAAAGTGTAAATAATCAGCATGCTTAGCGAAGCGCACGAAAGTATGCAAGCAAATATGTTACACTCAAACACATACAAGCGCAGTGACATCAGAAGATGAAACAAAAATATTTAATAAATCAAAATATAGCAAAATTTTGAAGCGCTTAGATGAGAAAATATTTCTTGGCTTTGCTTTTATAATACAAAAGTAAATGAGTAACCAATTTTTGGAAATGAAATGAAACACACACACACACACATATACAAATACAACAGTTTGATGGCATTTGCACAGAGCGAAGGCAAAGTATCAAATCTCAACGAAGCGACACACAACTCAACGCAGCCTAATTCATCTTCTGTTTGCTTGAGCTTACTTGGGTGGTTGGTTAGGTTGTTTGGCTGACTGCCAGTCTCTCTGTCTGTGTTTCCGCATGTGTGTGTGTGTGTGCATGTGCGTGTGTAATTTCTTATGCCTGTCTGAGTTTGTGCGTTTTTATGCTGTATGCGTTATTAAATTTATTTGACTTGACATCAACGATATATTCAACAAACGCATAAAGCCAACCGCACAAGCATACAGCTGCCAAACACACACACACACACTTACATTAACACAGATACATGTGCGTATTTGGCTTGGTTTAACTTTCTTATTTTACCTTTCAGACCTCCTTCTAACCTTTCTGTCTGCTTGTATCGTTTCTCTCCCTCTCTCTCACACACACACATATACACACACTCTTTGCTTGTCTGTCTATCGCCTTGGCTGCCATTTTGCAATACTTTTGCTTTGCTTTTGACTTTGCTCTCAGTTTTGTTATTAAAATATAAGCATATTTGTATGCATATGTATCTGTGTGTCTGTGTGTGTGTGTGTGTGTGTTTGCTTATATTTATGCATGCGTGCGTGCGTGAATGCGTGCGTATGTGATTGCGTTTGTGAGCGTCGTGTGTGCGCATATTTCTCATCTTCATTTCATATATAAATTGCTTGTGGTTAAAATATCTCATGTGTGCTTCAAGCAATTTATATTTTAAAATATTAATTCAACCTTATTACATTACATTATTTTGACTTTTGTGCTTCAAGTCAAATTGGTTGAAAGCAACTTTCGGTTTGTTTTCTCATTTCATTGTTGATTGTATTGCTTCTTAATTGAATTTTCTTCTCATTTTCATCTCTAACTTGCAATGCATACGTATGTGTGTGTGTGTGCTTGTATTTATTATAAATGGAATTTACAATTAAAATGTCAAGAAAAAATTTGTGAATTATTATGAAAAATATCATGTTTACTGAAAATTATAATAAACGTTTTCTTTTTTTTTTTTTTGCAGTTAAATTATTTCGACGAAATAATAAACGAATTTTCAAATTTGGTATGTATTAAGTCTGAATTAAATTTTATATTGAATGAAATGATAAGTTTTGTCCTTCTTTACTGAAATGAAAGAAATGTTTTTTAGAATCTAATAGAATTTCCAAAAAGATGTGCTTTGTTTCTCTGCGTATCTCTTTCAAACTTCTGTTGTCATAAAAATAGTCTTTTATTATAAATTTTAACAATTTGTCGATATTTTTGATTATTCAAACTTCAATTCAAAATTTTTATCATTGCAATATTTTTCTACAGAAGACTTAAATTTTTTATTGTTGCTTAATTGAAAATAATATTAAAAATATATTGTTAAAAAATATATCTCACTCATGTAACATAGCATATAAAACATAGAAATATAACCATTTAAATGTTATTGCAATAAAAATTCATAAAAAGTCAACGAATAAAAACTTTTACATTTGCATTTGCCATGTCTTAAACGCCCCTCGGCCTTCAAGCTTAAACGCGCCGTGTGTTTTTGTTTTCATACTTTTAAATATGCATAACAGTTTTTTTTTTATAGAAGAGTTCAGAACTTTTTAAAAAATATATAAAATATTACGGAAACAAATAAAATTTGTTGTATGCATGAATTTTTGCACAGTCATCAAGGCAAAAGTTATCGTTACTTATAACAAATTTAAAAAATGAAATTCAAGCATATTTTGATGCTTAAATTTAAATTAATTTTTAATGCTTATTTGTTAACAATTTGATTGAGCTTGAAAACACACACGAGTGCAGATAAGTATCTGAAAATCTGTTGCCGATTGACATTAATTTTGTGAGTTGATTTTGATGTTGTTGTTGCCGCAACGCTTTGATGTGCGACTAAGCGGCTTACAGAAGACTCAGACTGTGCTTAATTTGCTCAGAAAGAAAGAAAGAAAGAAAAAAAGTACAGCAGAATTTCGGGCGCGAGCATAAAACATGAAAATACCGAAAATGCTCGTTAAAAGCGAAAAAATTTAATATAAAACCTCATCAAATGCTTATCTGCTATCAACGCAATAAATTGCCAAAAGTTGCATTAATAAACACACACACCCACACAGACACAAGATGGCGCCAGGCAACACTCATAAAAAAGTGTATTATAATCATAATATCACTCATACGCATCAAATTTGCTGCACGGAAAATGCGAAAATTCGTAAAGTAAAATGAAAAGCAACAAAAAAAAAAAATGAAAGTGAAATAAAATATGAGATAATCACATGTGCGCGTTTCAGGCGACAAATAACTTGGCAAGCCTGACAGTTGTGAAAGTCGCAGCAGTCACAGAGCCGCTGAAAATGCTTTAGAATTCATATCAGTCCATGTGCGAAGCACTTGTTGTGTGTAATAAAGGAAGTATGAAAAGGGCGAAGTATGCGTATGAGTGAGTGTAAATTGAAGCCGCGCGAAAATAAAGGGGGATAAGAAATTCTGTCAGTGTCGCGTCTCGTGGCTGGCAGCTGACAGTAAGCCGTGCTTAAGACTATTTATAAAATAAATAATAAACATTGCACTGTCGCAGAAATGTTTAAAAATATAGATATAGAATGTGCACAACAGTCAGTGAAGGGCTTACGAATATGTTATACGTATGCAGCTAAGCTGATGCTGACAGGAGCGGTTAAGGGTATGGTTTAAATTAAGGCAGTGCTAACAAGAGCGTTGATTTCATAAGCTTTTCAAGCAATTAAACTGCAATAAATAACATGAATATTAACAAAATTATTGGCAAAAGTCGGAAGGAACAAACATAAATCAGTAAGCATTAAATAAATGTTATTAAAACCATATAAATTAGACTTAGATTAGAGCGAAGCGAGTGTGAAACAAAATCAAAGTGGATCAACGAAAAATAATTGTATTGAAAGGAGAATAATGAGAAGCTTGGATGATATATATCAATTGCTTAGAAAAACCAAACTTGTATGTTTCAGACAAAATATATAAACAAGCTTATACATACATAGGAGCTGAAACTTCAGAATCTGTAAAAGAAGAGCGTCATATGCTATTATGTCTAGCAATAAATTTGTAGATACCTTTTTAATGTTAGTAAGAGAAAACATTGAAGAACTACAATCAATAGTTAACCTTTGAGCCGCTTCTGTGTGTTGTTGTTTTAGTGTGCAATAACGCTGAGCCGTGCTCCTTTTGACATTCAACGGCTTCAATAAGCAACATTTCCTCTTGATGATTCGCTTTTATGTCTTCATTTGAGGAATTGTCGACGACGTGACGTTCCCACTTCAATTTCAAAGCACTTCACTACAACGAATTGTTTGGCTACAAGATTCTTACGCAGCTTTTGCTGCTTTTAATGTCATAAACGTCGTTATAGCGATTTATGCCATATTTTTTCTTCTTTTCTTTTCCTGATATAGTGCTGTATCAGGAGTAGAAAGCAAACACAAACACGCATGAAGAAGCTAGCTTAAAGTTGTTTACGTTGTGCAAGCGAAACAGCTAGAGATACTCGTACGTAAACACATACGCACACAGAGATACAAACGCGCAGTTTCAGTTGAGTGAATGTGCAAATAAATAATTCTTACTTCTTACTTTATTTTCATGCATTGATGTTTAAGGATACACGCACACACACACGCACATAAGCAAATACACATGGATTGCATACGTTGCCTTGAAGCACTTTATTATATGCTTATTTATATTCTTATTTATATATTTTTTTGCGCAAGTTGCGTTGTGGCGCGCTAAATCAACGCATATATTGTATATTTATACACACACACACATATATATCCTTCTCGTATTTATTAATATGCCAAAGGACACAACTAAAATACATATACGCCCTTACATACGCATTACACAGGGGTCCTTTGGCTCATATCCTGCTTAGCTCGTTTTAGGCCGGAACAGAGGCGTAATTGTGTTGCTTTCAAGTGTGTTTATTTCCGCATAAAATAGATGAGCGCAAAAAAAACCGAACGTTGGCATGAAAAAGGGTGTCGAACGCACGCATGTGTAAAAATAGACTTCATAAAAAAAAGGGACCAGAACGACAAAATCCGGTCTGCTTATGACAAACACAATCATTATTGCGCTTATTATTTGTTTGCGCTCGTTTGATGGCGGTCAAAGACAACAAAGTCGACACGCCCATACGCCCACACGTTCGCTCATAAATCAATGTCGCTTGAAGCCATTCACCGAGACATAAGCAATCAAATTTATGCATTTTGATTTACGTTTTCGGAAATTCGATGCAAAATATTGTACAGAAACGCCAAACGTGGCTGAGGACCTGCGGACTTGATTGCATAGCATAAAACATTATGGCAAAGTGGTCGTTGTCGTGGTCGTGGTCGATGACGTCGTCAACGTCAACGTCGACAAACAACTTGAAATGCAATACAAAACTAAATAAATCGACGTTCAGACTGCAATCGTATCTTGTTCTTATGTCTAGTCTACGTCGTTTGCCGCCAGTAATTTCTCACCCATCTTGTCCTCTCTTATGCTGCTCGAAGTTAGACAGTGTCTGCCCCTTTTAGTGTTTGCTATCATGAAATCGATATTGAAATCTGATTTTATGAATTTTTATTACACATGACTTTGTTTGAGCTCGATTTTCTGCTCGTTGATGTTATATCGTTTCGTTGTTGTTTCTTGGCTGTACGTGCCAGCACTATTATTACAGCATACTTTGAGGCGTTTTGGTTATGGCAACAGCTTAACAACAAAGTCTCACCTCATGCCAATGCAATCAACGTCAATGTCGTCGTCATCACCATCATCATCATGCTGTGCTTGCTCGCACGTTTTCGTCCGCTTTTGTGCTTGTGTGTGTGTGTCAATATTCGAAAAGTTCTTGAAACATTAATGCATGCCTTGGTCAACATGAAATTGATTTGCTTTATGAAGATTTTCTTGTTTTTGTTTTCTCCTCATTGTGCGAGTAACTCAGCTTGACACGCCCGCCCGTTGTGAGGTGAGTGTTTGACAAACTTGTGGACAGCATAATTATTACTTTGCCTACGACTTTCTACACAACTGTCTTCGATTTCCTTTAACTTCTGCCTTGCCTCCTCATTTTGTTTTGTTCGTTCATTTTGCGCCGTCAATGTGACATTTGTGTCAACAACAATCTGTGCAATCGTGTCACACCTGTGCCGCCTCCTTGCCAGCGACTTTATTTCTTTTGTGTTTTATTTTTATTATATATATTTTTTGTTTTTCTGTAAACATTATTTAATATTTTATGTGTTTTTGTATCAGCATTTCATCAATTTCAATGAAAAGTATTTGTTGACAATAACAAACAAAATGAAATAATATTATCGCCATTTAATGGCATTTTTTTTTTATTTTGGTTCTGTTTCGTGTATCCTCATTATGCAATACAATACAATTCATTTTAATTAATTACTTGGAAATTAATCAGCAGGCAGTTATACTAACAGGCACAGCGTTATCGCTTTGTCTGCGCTTGGCTTAAATTGTTGGCCATGTTGTTGGCTTTGATGCCTTGTTTTTGTTGTTGTTGTTCATAATTATAATGTGCACTCTAGCGCTGTTAACCAAGTCGGCCAGTAAGGTAGCAACACAGCACAACAGGTTTTGTATATGAAAAGAAAAACGTTTATTTGAAAGAATATTTAAATGGCACTACAAAAATCATAGCATACTTTTAAGCAGCTTATATTATTATTTCATTCTAAGTCTTCCTAAGACACGCCATTGAAAGGTTTCAGCTTATTGTCCTACAAAGTTCATTAAACTATAATACACTTTGATTCGTTTTATTTGGAAAAGAAAAAAACGATTTCATGTAGCGCAGTGTTACTTTTATTAATGAAATTTATGCATAATTTGTATTCAATACTTATAAATTTTCCATTTATATGCCGTCATTATTGATCGCGCGATAAGTGACAATATTCATGTCAAGCACAGACATTTTTTTTTTAATATTTACTTTAATTAAAGTAAAAACTTTATTAATTTATTAAATATTATTTATTAGTAAAATTTAATTGAGTTCTCTTTGTGTTTTTTGTGTATTTATATAAGCCACATTAAAGTTGGCAAAGCTGCTAACTTTATTATACTGACAACTTGAGTAATCATTCAACGACTAACCAAAAGGTTCACATAAGTCATGCCTTTGTATGGAAATCATCATTTTTCATAGCAACACTCGACTTAAGTGTTTGTATGAGGTTTAAGCACATCGTGACCAAAAATTCAACGAAAGCCGAACGTTTAGCGTGAAACAAAAACAAAGTTCTTGGTGTGCATGAATGTATAAGTGAGTGACACTTGAGCGTGTCCTTGTGCCATCATATCCTGATAAATGATGTTGCGACTATAATTAATTACTTGTGTACATAGTAAATATGCCAAGTATTTCATTACACTGCCAGTGTATTCACTTTTGAGGTTTAAATGTTTCATATACACTACACTACACTACACAACACAACACCGATCATGCATGTATTCTTAGTTAGCCGCAGGAAAGCCGCTAATGTACGTCATTTTGTGTAAACGTTTTAAAGCTTTAAACACATTTAATGTCGATGAACATTTGTCTTCTGCTGTCGCCGCCGCCGACTGGGCCAGCAATTAAATAACGATTTGAGTTATTTATGTATGATTTTCATTTTAGATGGTGAACTTTTATATTTGACTGCGCAAAATCGGATTTGGTGTTGTTGCTTCTGCAAGCATGGAAAAAATTTGCAATGTGCATGATTTAGACATTTCAATTTGCATGTGTTAACATGCAATGCAAGTATTCGATTGTTATCGCCAGACGCCATGTGAGCCAATGAGCCAATGAGGCGTTGAGGGAGCGTATGCACGAGCAAGCAAAGCGCTCAGACTCAAACCTAGGCAAGTTTTGTAATAATTCTTTTGTTGCTTGTTTAACAGTATTTTTGTTTTTTTTTTTCTATTTGTTTGTTCGTTGGTTGCATGTGCAGAACGTTTAACTCAGTCGTAGTCACAGGTCCTGGCACCGCGACGCGCCGAATCGTGCTACACATATGCACATGTGTGTGTATGTGTGTGTGTAAATTTGAATATCCTGCGGTAATTTTTACTACTTTAGTGCTTTGTTGCCCTTTTGAGCTGTCATTACAGCAACTCTTTGGTTCGTCTGCTCGTATTTCTAACGCAAGCTCTTGGCATTATGCGAACCAAAGCAAACTTACAACGGCTGACTGGCAGTGTGTGTGTGAGTTTGTAGTTTTGTGGTCGTTGGCATGCGAGAACTTTTCGCCTCAATAGCGACACGTCTATACTCGATCTGCGCCTTCAAACTATGTAAATTGCATTTTTGTGCTACTGTGGCAACCAACGGTCGCGCCTTCGTGTATGCTACATCTCCTGCCTCACTTTTTTTTGCTTTTTTTTTACGCCAACAACCGCGATTTATGTGAAACTTCTTGCATGCGATTTTTTTTTTTTTTTTTTTACTTTTTTAGAATTTTTTTTTTTTGTTTTGTGAAAAGTTTTTTTCCAGACCTATAAACTACTGTATAATGTTACCAACACCATAGAATCATTTTTTTTTTTTTTTTAATTTTTTTTTTTTGTTGTTGTTGAACTTTTTCGTGGTATGAGCAAAATATTTATTTTGATATGTGAAAAAAAACAAAAAAATAAATAAAGTGTTTTAAAAAGTTTGACGTGCCGCAAAAAATGTAAAGGGTTGCAACAAAAAAACTAATAAAGCGTACTGATTTTGTATTTTGGCGGTGACAAGTAACAAAAATCAAGCAAAATTGCAAAAAAGCTGACAAACGATACTTTTTAAAGACACAAATGACCAAGTCAAATTTGCCGTTTAAATTCCCAAAGATATATATAATTTAACAGGAACTTCTTCATATCTGAGTGCAAAAGTTCAGTACACTCATTGAAGTTGTTCGTTCATTGCCTGCGTTGTATCTACGAACTAAGTCTACTTTCATGTACAAAAGTGCTTCTAAGTAACGTGATGAAGTACATTTGACTTTAGGTCAAGTGACCAAATGCGCAATTAGAGCATTTTGCAGGCACCATTTTATCGCTGTTGGTTGATTGAGAAATTAGCTAAGTTTGCCACGCACACAAACACACACACACACACACACACAGTCATAGCCTCACCCACACAAGCAAAACCATAGAAAGCTACTTTGCTGGCACAAATTTTTGCAATGCTTGACAAAACTGACGTCGACCATGGCATGAGTGTAAGTCTATTATGACCGACGAGCATGCTTCATTAGGTTTGCGTGCGTGTGTGTGTGTGTGTCTGTTGCTGTTATATTGTGCATTTGACCGTTCTATATCAATTGACATGAACTCAACATGTCTCGGCGAGCAATGCTTGGGTCAACTTGGCTTCAGACTGAAGCACAACTCAATTCCACTTCGCGACTTTCAAAATGCTCCGTTCGCTTGGTCATGCACTCACATACTGACACATGCGATTACTTGACTCTTTGCGAAAATGTGTGCGTGACAATTCTCAGTTGTAGTTGAGGAAAAAAACAACAACAACAACAACAAAAACAACCTAACAACAACTTTGTTACCAAACAACACGAGAGTGAAAGCACATGAATTAGTAGCGAAGGCATTTTTTATTCAAGCAACACGTCTCTGCTCACCACTGCACCCTTTGCCCCTCCGCCCCTTGCAGCTAAATGCTAAACCATACAGTTGAGTTTATTGTTGATCGTGTTTTATGTGGCTTGACTTGCCTGCCATTCTTGTTGCTGTTGTTATTGCTGTTGTTGTTGCTGTTGCCACAACTTCAGCTTATTTCCGTTCATTATGCCTTCTACTTTGATGACTACTAATGTGATACGACTTTCGTTCTGCAAATTTAGTCACTAATCGACACTTTTACGCACAAAACTTGCTGTCGACAACAGTGCTAACTCAATGAATGTGTAGAATGTGTGTGCGCGTGTGTGTGTGTGTGAAATAATGAAAGAATTCATTCATTCCGATTGGTTTATTTGAAAAGTGCGTGCATAGAATATTTATTATGCAACGCATTAAGGCATAAACAGCATAAGTTTGAGTAATGAAATTTCCTTTAGCTATAATCATATAATTTTAGGTTTCGTTTATTTCTTGCCTCAGCGTATTATGTAATCATGCGTGGCTTTGCTGTTTTGATTATTTCAAGAATTTTCGGCTTATAACTATAAGTAAAAAGCTTGAAAGTATGCTATGTAAAATTAATGTTAATACAAATTATATTAGAACGTTCTACTAACTTCGCCCCCCCACACCACAGCTCATTAACTTGGCCAATCATTCGTTGCTTGCCCCCTTTTTTGTTTGGTGCGCTTAGCAAAACATTAAAGACACGCCCACAATGTTGTGCTAAATGAAGACATTAAGCACACACGCTGTAAATGAATGACATGTTATCGACTTTTGGGCAGGGTTGTAAAGAAAACAACATCAACAACAACAACAACAGCACTTATTGTTACACACAGCCATTCACACATACAAACATAATCACATAGATCATAAACAAACACAAATAACTCTCGTACAGTTTTTTTTTTCTTCGTACTTTTTTTTTTTGTTTGTGTTTTGTTCGCTTTTCATATATTTTAGCGCGTTTTCGATGCTTTCAATGATACTGAAACATGCAAACTTCCGCCGGAAGTCGCACACAGACACGAGAATGCCATTAAACTTAGCCATGCACAGACATGCACACACTTACATACACACATACTAACACATTTACAGAGTTACATGAATGGCAGCGCATGTTTCTAACGCTTAACTTTTCTCCATTTGCAGCATTGCGATAAATCGTTAATCGCGTTGCGCTTTTAACGGCGTCGAATAACACGTATAAGCACACACACACACACACACACACACACACACACACTGACATACAATTCAAACTGCTCAATCAGTTTTGGCACAGACATGAGCATAAATATTTTAACGGCTTTGCTTGCCTTCATGTACAACGAAAAATGTATGCTTTTGCATGTGTTTGTGTGTGTGTGAGTGTGTGTGTGTTTGGGCCATGATAAGGCAGAACAAATTCCTTTTCGCGCGCGCAAACCAAAAAAAAACAAATCAAACCATTGAACGCAACGCGGCGGCCATTGACTTCAAGGCTTATACTCACTCAGCAAAAGGGTTAAGTCTCTCCGACTGTCTGGCCACACGCTGAGCCGTACTCGAAGCGCCTTTCAAGTTTTTGCATGTCAGCGTTGTTTAAAAATTTCTGTTCGCTTTCTTTATTTTGTTTTGTCGCTCATGCCACAAAGTGAGGCACACAATTACTGGTTTGCGGCCACAACGGCTTACTTTCGTGCCCACTACCATCATCATCATCATCATCATCGTCATCATCAATTAAAGTGCATTTGCATGTCAAAGTGGCAAAAATTTCCACTGGTCGCGCGTCTTTTGCATTGCAACGTTTTCATTTAATTGCAACATTTTGCTTAATCACATATTTTAGATTGTTTTAACGCTCAGGCGACTTTCTCAGGCTTAAATATGCTATTTCAACTATGCAATCATTTTGTAAGAATTTCCTTTACTTTATTTTCTGAACAGTTGCCTACGACAATTTGATTTTTTTTTCGTCTGCAAATTTTATAGTTAGTTTTTTTTTGCATTTTCTTGTTTAAAATTAAATCATTACAATGTGAAAAGTTTTGCTATCAAATTAGTTACAATCGTGTGTGTGTGTCGACAAGCATGACAGCAATTCGGAGTGTTTGTGTGTGTGTGTGTTCGTTAAAAACTTTTAAAATTTTGCATGCCAAAGGGTAAAGTTGCTTAAATTATACAAAATTGCATACAAAATTGTTACTGAGTTTGACTTTTTGTTTAAACAAACAACAAAAGAATCGCTCAGTTGCCTAAATTTAATAGGTGAAATTTTTGTTTAACTTTTGTTACTTGAAGCTATATAAAGTTGAAATTCAACAACTTGTTATCATATAAGCAATAATAATATGGAAAAATATACGAGCAAATATAATTTACAAAATTCAGCTGCACGAAAGTATGCTATAATTTGTAACACAAGCGAAATTATTTATCTCAACTAACAAAAATAACAATTGAGCAGAAATAATAGAACATTATTGCTACCAAAGCATCATTTACCCCATAGACACAAGCAATCTGCTTTAGTTCATGGCAAACATTATGAGAACAATTCATTTTTGCAACCATTAAGTAAATATGACAACAGCGCACACTTCATATTCAAATAATTTGAAAAACTTTTATCATCACCAATAATATAAAACAAAGTGCTTCGAAATATACACAGAATAAGAGAGAAAGAGAAAAGCAACCATTTAAACTTGATGACTTTTTTCTTGGCTGTTTGCCTTTTAAAGAACTTTTTGACAAATAAAAAAAATATATATATATGTATATATTTTTGTATAGAAATAACAATAAGTTTGTATAAAAAGCTGGCAAAAAGTGCGTTACCACCAACAACAAGTAATAATTTTCTACACTCACGTTAACAATCCTTTGTTTTTGTTTTTGTTCTTGTTTTTTATCCTTACTTACTCTTCAGTCATTTGCCACTATCGCTCATACCATCATGCCATGCTGAGCGCGTCAACTGAAATTCCTGTTGCGTTGCGCCTTCTACAATGTTTCTTTCTCACACTCCGACCCTTGCGCTTGGTTCCAGGCTTTGCCTTTTAGCTTTGCATGAGTTTGGATTTTTATTTTATCATTTCGTTTTAATGTTTGTCTGCAAACAAATTTTCAACGCTGACAGTTGACATTTATTCAGCGACTTGTTTGTCATTGCGTTTTGTCAGTAAGTTTATCTGTTAGTTGAAATCTGCGCTCGCACAGTCGCTCAGACGTCGCGTGCCGCCATTTGTCACTTAGTCAGCGAGTCTGTCTGCCTGTCTCTCTGTCTGACTTTGTTTTTAATAACAACTGTCGCTGGTTTACTCTTCTAGGCTCTGTTAACTTATTGTTGTTGTAATTTTTATAATGAGAAATTGTCAGCATATAAAATAAAAGTTGACATTATGTATACAATATATATATATATATATATTTCTGTTTTGTTTTATTTCCATCTTCGCGGCAGTCATCATCAACTGTTTACGTCACTTCAGGTCCTTTATCACAACACATTTGCCGGCATTGCATTGCCAGTGCGCACAACATGGCTGATAATTTAAAGCATTTGCAAATTTCCGTTTTCTACTTTGTTGTAATGATGTACGTAATGAGTTCTTACTACTACACGCCGCCCGGCGCGCTTACCCATGCACTCAACCTCTCAGACATATTGCCTTACACTCAATCTGTCAGTTAGTCAGTGAGTCAGTCTATCTTTCATTACATCTGAGTGTGTTTCTAGCGCTTTGCAAATATTTATGGTCGCTGTTGATTGCAAAAGTTTTAGTTCACATTTTTTTCTTTGCTATATCTTCTTTTTTCTTTTCTATTTTTTTGTTTTTGTTTTGTTGATTCAGTCATTTCATTCGTTTCAATGCTTTAATAGATGTAGCAAAACTTTAGCAAAAAGAAAGAAACTACTCACTTCTCATAATATGAACTATCAAGTCGCTTGTCATTGTCAACGCTCGCGTCCCTTGCCCCTTCTTCATACAGTCTTAATTTGCTTACTTTGGTCGGCAAGTTTTAATCACATGCCTTAGCAAAGTTAAAAGTAATCTGAACTGCGATCGAAGTTCTACGCTCGTAAATCGACAAAGTTCAAGTTTACTTTTATGCTTTTATTTGACCGCAATTTCAGTGAAATGCTTCTGCCATGCCATGTTTATGGCTCGTACACAAATCACGCAATTAAGTTGAGATATAACTTGAAGTTGCGCTAAAGTAAAGGCCGAAGCAGAAGTTAATACGCCATTGAATAAAAATCCTTTCCAAAAAACAACAACAACGAAAAGTAAAAAAAAAAATTTAAGTTTATTTTGCACGCATGCGAAAAAAAAAACGCTTAAAGGTATTTCTGCGAGTCAAAAGAAAGCGACAAAATAACAAAGCCTTGAAGTAAGGAAAGGTTGGTCGAAAACAAACAATGCACGAAATTCAATTCATGGCCATTTAAGTCATAAGTTTTATTGTTGTTTTTTTTGCATGTATTTTTTATGCTTTTTCTTTGCAACTTCAACTGAAACACACTTTAATGAAATATGAGTTATGCTTGACGCATTTAAGCGTCGAATAAATAATGAAAGCAGGTTAAGTCTTTGACTTTGACTTGGGTCTCCAGCATGCCACAAAAGAAAAAACGCTTCCTGCTTACTTTTCTTACCTTACTTACTTACTTACTTGGCTTTGTAACACAAACACACAAATACAAACGCAAACAAAAGCAAACCAAAGTGGGCAAGACAAAAGAATAGTTGGAAAAATCAATGGGAAAAAAAAAATCTTACAAAAACGCACGCTTTCTATGCCTAAGTTGCTGTTTGCCACACGTGAGATTTTCTTTTTGCCTTTGCTTTTCAGACCACAAAAGGTAATTAAGCTCATTCTTAGTAACCGAGACTAAGCAACAACAACAACAGCACCAACAGCAACAGCAACGACAATTGCAAAGCCAACAATGGGCACAAAGCGTCTAAAGCATAGAAGCATAGATACTTCGATACTTACATAGATACGTTTTTCCTGGTTCATTGCTCTGCATGCCATTTGTGGTCACCATGAAGTCAATGAGTTTTGTGCAGTTGTAGAGCTTCAAAGTTGAATTTTGTAAAACAGCAAAACAAACAAAACAGAGAAGAACAAATTCATTGAAGCACTGATTGTAAATTGGGCACATTTTAATGTTTAACCAAATAAAAACAAAGATACAAATCATCCTACATGTGCATGTATATGTATATGTAGAACAAAGTACGAAATGAGTAACAAGCAACAAAATTTCTGCACCAATTAAGTTCTTTGTTTGTTGTTGTTGGCTTTTTAAATAGTTGCATTTATTGTTGTTGCTGCTGCTGTCGTCATTAAAGCTGCTGCAATTGCCTTATTGAGGGTGGCGGCGGCAAGCATGCGGCGGTGTCAACATGCAACGAAGATACAAACAGAAAACAAAAGTTAAAAACAACAACAACAATAACAACATGCAGAAGTAAATAACGCCGAACTGAACTGAGCTGTGCTGTGCTGTGTTGAGTAGAGTTGAGTTGAGTTCGGTTAAGCACGACTCGGCATGCAACATGAACGCGCGCAACGAAGCGCAAATTAGTAGCCAAAAGATACATAAACAAAAGAATATATGAGTAGCCGACAGAGACGGTAACGTGATGTAACTTGACGCGACAGTGGGGCATGCGGCAAACAAGTGTTGAGTGGCAAATGGCGACTGGTGAGTGGTGAGTGGCGAGTGGACCGGGAGTTACAGTTAGCTGCAATTGAAGTAATTACAATTTTGCACTTTATAAATATTCAAGCGGAAAAAATGTGTACCAAAAACAACAACAACAACATAAACAACAGCAACAAAAAGCAAAGAAACTGAAACACAAACACAAACAGAAGACAAAGACAATAGAAAAAGTATCTATGCGCAACACACATACATTAATGTAGACAACTACAACGAAACAAGTTCAGCTACAACACAAGGAAAATAGTTGTTTGTATGTATGTGTATTTGTATGTTTATGGTTTAAGCACAATCGTCGACTGCAGAAAAAAGTTTGCAACCCAAATACATATTCAAATAAATTAGCAGCCAAACAGCGCTTAGCCGACTGCATACTGTGTTTGCAGATGTTGCTGAAGAAGATGTATAAGTACATGTATAAAATTAAATAAAATGTGTAAATTGTAATTATATATCTCATAAAAGAACATATACAATATGCATACATAATGCGAATAGAGTTGAGTGCAATGGGCGCATGCATAACGCCCAATACACTGCAAGAAATGCCGAAATCTGATTAGGCAACTTAAGAGGTTTTTTTCATTGCAATAATAAAACATTATTTGATTTATTGAATAAACTTTTATGGCGTATTTTCTTATATTATAATACAATTTCAGCTTGAAGAAGCCTTTCTTGAGAACTTCCAAGAACCAATCTTGAAATTATTTGTAACTTACTGTAATTGTTAACATTTATTTTAAAGAACTCAAAAATTGTTGTTGTATTACAAACATTATATTTAAATCAAAGCGTCAAACAAATTGTTAAGTGTAAAATTTTACTGTTTTTCATAATTTGCATTTTTGCAGACTGAAAGAAAATAAGCAAAGAGTGTAGGAAAAAAATGCATGAAAAGAAACAAGCATTGAATTATGCAGAACACGCTTAATAAGCGCATCCATTGAGGCTCGTTGTTTAAAGAGGGTAACTAAACACAGCTCATTATGAAATTCAATAGAAGACTTTTAGAAACACAAAAACATAAACAGACAAATGGACAGATAGACAGACAGACAGAGAGACAGACTGAGGCATACAGACGAGACAAACACATCCGTTGTGCCACTTTTGTGTGGATATGAAATCAGTTAAAAAACATTAGCAAATGCGGCTTTTGTTGTTGGCGCTTTTCAGGCAAAACCGCATGGAAAATAAACTGAGTAGCATAAAAATGGCAACCGACATCTAGCAAAGGGTGTGTGATTTCCATGCTGATGCACACAGATACATGACATGCATGGATTATGCATGCATTTAGAATGAGACATCAACAATATGCAACATAATACACATTGCCGCAACATAATGCAAATTAATGAATGACTAACTGAATGAATGAATGAATGAATGCATGAATGAATGAATGAGTGAATGAAAAGTAATGTAAAAGATAATTACGACAAAAAAAGCAAGGGAATATCATATTTTTTATGCATAAAGAAGGGCTTGTTGTATACGTGGTTTACGTGGGTGTGCTGGAAAAGTTGCTGCTTGTGCAATTAAATTTAAAGTGAAGCGTTCATAATAAGCGAACAAGGAAGCGCGCAACATGGCACATAAAACAAAACCAAAGAAAATTTGTTAAAACATTTTTTGTGTTTTTACATAAAAGTTGCATTTGAATGAAAAAGAATATAAGGTAAACGTACCTTTAATGAATCATGTGCCAATTATAGATCAGTATTCACAAACGAGATCTTTTAGGCAGATATGTGTCACTTTGAGCCATGGTCTCATTTTATTAAAAAAGAAATAATCTTAAGTAACTCAAACTGGTCTTAGTTAACCAACATTTGACAGCACAATGAATACTTTTGCCAATGCAAATTCAATAAAAATTTGCTCAACAAATAATCGATTATTTTAATTGCAAATTAAGATTATACAAATTTTATCGCTCAACGGCTTCACTTAAAGTAAGCCAGCCAACTTGTGATAGTTCACATGTAAGCTGCTAATATCAACTTACTTACATATGACAACTGACTTGGCATAATAGAAACTTTAATCGATTTTCTAACAAAATTATACTTTGATTATGCAAAATAAGTAATTGCAATTTGTGCATTTCCAATTGACTTGTAAGCTTTTGGCATAGATTGACTTGCTAGCAAATGTACAATTTTGCCATGAAATACAAATAAGATTACATAAAATTTTACATTTAAATGAAATTTACATAAGCGCAAGACGTTCATATAACAATTCAACATGAGTTTAACCCTTAGAATTTGCACGCAGATGAGTTGAGTTCTGCTGAGTTGACACTTGACCGCAGTAATTAACATTTTTGTTTTTTTTTTTTTCATTTCAACTGCCAGTCACAATCATCATCATTAGCATCAACATCAGCGTCGTCATTATCATATTTAAGTAGCAACATTCATGTCGCAGGGTTGTGAACTTCAAATCAAAAGTCTGCGTTGCCAGCGACGGCAACAAACACTTGAGGCAACATTTTTGCACTTGGCTTGCAAATTGTTTGCAATTTATGAGCTTTGCTAAGAAAAATTTACGAGTTTAAGTGGCAGAAAACTTAATTAAATTAAGTGCGCACAACATGCCACAAAGCAACGTCAGCCAGCTTCGTTGTTGCTGTTGACGTTGTTGAGCATTTACAAGTGTTTATATGCCACGTACATATTTATGTACAAATTATTAAGAGCATATGCACATGCACATGCATATATGAATATGCTGTACAAATTTGCATTACATAATTAGTGTAATAACATGCTTAAAATGCTAGAAAGCCAGCAAGAACCGACACGCCCACTCAATGCTGCACTTGGCATAGCGGTGTTTTTTTTTTATTTTGTCTCCTTTTTTTCATTATTATTATTACTTCAACTCATTTGCATATTTATAACATTTTCCTTTACATTATTTTTTTGCAGATAATTACTTGAATATACATTTAAAATGCGCATCAACAATTGAGGGCTTAAAACTTGTGCTCATATAACAAAAAAACCAGACGCGGTTTTTCAATACACGCAATAACAAAAGCACAAAAAAACAGGTGAGTTCAAATTTTAGTTTACTGCGCGTAAATAAATAAACAAACAAATTAGCAGCAAAAACCAACTTTAATAAAAAATCCAACGACAAAGAAAAATAAACATATTTTATATTTTAATTAAAACGCGGCTTTAAAATAATAATTATAATAATAGTTGACATTTTAATGCGGTTGCATGTTGTTCATGTGCTCAGCAACTAATTATTTTGTTAATCAACTGAAATTTGTAAAAATATAAGAACATGGTAAAAAAAATTAAGAGTTGATGATTTGGTTTGTTTTTTACAACTTTTATGCGCATATAAAATTCGTTGCCTTTTGAAAGATATTTTGTAAAGAAATGCGTAAGAAATATGTAATGAAAAGGAGAAAAGAAAGCTTATTATATGAAGAATAAGTTCCAGAATTCAAATCAATATATAATTTATTCAAAGAAAATACTTATAGATACAAGACACAAAAAATGAGCAAATATTTCACCACTTAGTTGTCAGTTTGTTGACCAAAAGGTAGCAAACGTTTTGAATGTCTTTGCCAACGAAACTTGTCGTAAATGTCATTAGAGATATAATTCAATATCAACAACAGTGCTTTCAAAAGTATATTTGCATCGTAATCAATCAAATGCTTAACAAAAGGAATGATGAAAAAATATTGAACCGAAAGGAGAGAAAAAATTGATATAAGTTCATTGTTTATTAGTTACTTTTCCAGAGATTGTGAATAAATAAATGATTTCTTAACACAACATAATCTCACTAAATGCAACCCTAAAGAAACCCCAGAAAAAACCATATACAATATGAAAATGACATTGGTTTTTCTTTTATAAAAAAGAAACCAAGCAAAATAGAATAAAATCGCTGTCAAGAGTTCATAACTTGCGACAGACGCGGTCACAACGACAAAAAAGTGGGAAAAAAGCAATGCGAGAAAATCTAAAGTGTCGCCACAAACAAACATCTACAATGCACTATTTTTTCAGCTTCTCTTAGTTTATTTTATTTGTATTTTTTTTCTTTTATGCTTTTTTTTCGCACATGTGCGAGCGAATTCATGTGAAATGCAATGTGGCAGCAACTCTTAAAATGTCAACTGTTGGCGAAAAACAACACGAACACTTGCCAGACATTGGCAACAATGGCAACGCCAGTTTGTGTGAAAAAAAGATACAAAAAAGAAGAAGAAAACTGCTTCAACGTCGCGTCGCAACATTTTAATGCATGTGTGGCATACTCGTGTATAAGCAACAAAGGCAACTTTCAACAACCATTAATATCCTTGTAGAGCCGCAACTCACACACACACACACACACACACACACATATGCATATATATGTATGCTAGCTGAAAGATGCAAAAAATAAACCAGTGTGTGTGTGTGTGTGTGAGTTTGTTTGTTATGCGAGCCACTGCAGTGCAATTTAACATATTCTGTGTGCGGTTTGGTCTTGAAACAAATTTTGTTGGTCTCAACACAATTTTGTGTTGCTCTCTGGACTTGTTGTAATTGATATTGTAGTTGTTGTTTTAGTTGTTGTTGTTGTTGTTATTGCCACTGTTGCCTTTGATGCAGACAAATTACGCGTTTTCGTCCCAAATGTCAAAGCGTTGAAA
Source organism: Phortica magna (assembly GCA_037044515.1). Lineage (NCBI taxonomy): Eukaryota > Metazoa > Arthropoda > Insecta > Diptera > Drosophilidae > Phortica > Phortica magna. The sequence continues at coordinate 77,445 of JBAMBP010001291.1, forward strand.
AAAATTTAATTAAAATTTGTTATGTTTTTCATGTTGGTCTTTTTTCGGACTTTTTTAATATATTTTTGAAAAATGCAATACATATTCATGAAAGATATGATTCTACATATAAAATTAACGGAATTTCTTGTTGACTTTGTACGAATTTTTAGTACGCTACTTGTTTGAATTGGACATTTATGCACTGATGACAAATCAGGCGTTTGAAGAGCCTTAAACGTACCTATGTTACATAGAGCCACATGCAACATACGTCAGGCTAGCATTCGCATTTCGTTCTGAAGTCCAATTACTACAGTTATCTATGTTTAGTGTTGTGCTAAATAACATATGACTACTTCAAGTTTGAATGCTTATGCTCACTTTAAATCCGTGACTTTGTGTATACATTTGAGTGTAATGTGCATAAATGAAATTAATTTGTTACAAGGTTATTTTTTTTTTATATGCAGTAAAGTAGTTAAAATAAATTAATTAAAACTGTATTTCGATGGCTAAAAGCAGCAACATCATTGACTTAAACATCATCATCCTCAATATTGCCAATGTCATTAAATTTTTTTGATTTTTCAATCATTTCTTTCTTTTTTAACATTTTTGTCATTAATTTAATCATTTTCAACGTATTTATTGCATGAATAATTTACAAAAATAATTCGCCAATTTAAATACGCAATTAGACTAATTGTGCGCAAAGTTGACGTGTCTGAAATACAACCAACAACAAATTTAAAATAAAAATAATAAATTAAAAATAAACCACACAAAAAATAATGAAAATTTTAAACTATTATTTTAAAATGTTGACAAATCGTATTATAAACAAAATTGTTGTTGGTTTTTTTTTTTATATTTTATTATATCATATATATAATTATATGGTAATTAACGAAAATCCCATGTCTAACACATTTGCATGTTTAATTATGCCAAAGCTTGTAAACAAAACAAAACAAAAATGCATTTGCAAAATTAAAAATGTAAATAATTTAACATTTGCATTATGAACTCAATGATGAAGTGCAAATGAGCGTGCGCCAATTAGTTCTGACAGGACAACCGTTGCAGTGCAAAGGACACGGCAATAATGTTGCATTAGTTATGTTTTTTGTTATTTGGCAATAATTAAGTATTAAAAATTAATAAAAATATATGTAAAATTTTGAAAAAGCCTTTAATTCTCACACGCATATACAAATAAGTTTCGTTTGTATGAGTTTGGTGCGTCGCAAATTGGCATATTTTATGGGATTACTTGTTACGATGGTTCTCATCTCTCGCATGATCGAAGTGTTCTCTTGTATTCGGATCGCTCATGATATACTTACGATAAAGTATTGCAAATGAAATGTGAATGATAAATAAGAACAAAATATGCAAACTAAAGCAGTGAACTTTAAAACGTCTGTTGTCAATTCCGGCATGGCAAAATGACAAACAAAAAAAAGCTGCACTTAACGAATTTACGCATTTTTACGACAACATTAATTTTTTTATGCCAAAGAAAACAAACGACAAAAACGAAAGGAAATAACAAAAAATATTCCTTTTTACACTCGCTCATTTTTAATGGCCATAAAGCGTAAAAGGCAGCAAGGCACGAAATGAAATCACATCGCATGTTAATTTCCTTCGCCATGTAAATCTTCTTGTTTTTGTTGCCAATTTTATTGTCTGTTTTTTTTATTGACTTTTTTTGTCGCTCTTCTTTTTTTTTTATTAATTTTTCAATTTTCTTCTTTTTTGTGTTTATTATTATTTTTGTTGTTTCATTTGCACTTGCCGATTTGCTTGGCGCGCCATGTGTGTTCTGGACGCTTTGCCATTGAATGACCCAAAAAAGTATGCAACAGTTTTTTACTTTATTTTTAATGCAATGCATTTTGTTTACTCTTTGCGTTCAAAAATACTTATTCAGTCGCACGTTCGGACATTTGCTTGGTCTTTGACTTTATTGTGTGTGTGTGTGTGTGTTTGTTTAAATACATTACTTACACGTCTGTGCGACATAAATTGAAATAATGAGCTTTTTGTTATTTTTTAAAACTTAATCATTATCAAACGAGCGCAATAAAGGGAAAAAATTACTTGAGAGCACAACATTGCAGACATTAACACATTTGTCCGGTGAGGAATTAAACGATTTTCGATTAAAATATTTATTTGCATTTAATTTAATAAGCGACGTCAGGAAAAAAAAGAAGCGAAAAAACAATAAAAACATGCAAATAATCATGCCGACAATGTGGGCGACGTTGACACTTCCGGTTTGGCAAACGTGATGGCGCTCACGATGGCATTCATAACTGACGCCATTTTTATTTATTGAACACACACACACAGAGACATGCACGTACAACCACAGCATGAAATCGGTTGTGCGGTTTTCCGTTTGTTTGTTTGTCTTTCTATCTATCAGGCTGTCTGTCGATCGATCTGTTAGATACGCCAGCTGTTTGCATTAGTGTATGTGTACCAAAACGGAAATGGCAACATGAAAACACACACACTGTGTGTCTGTGTATCTGTGTGGACATGTGCGTGATTTCAACATTAAAATTAAGTATACAACGCGTTTACACATTTATGCCGATTTAATTTATTTATTTTTTGTTTGCCTGTAAATTCCATTGGGTTCAACGTTAAAACGGTAATGCAAAATAAATAAAAAATCAACATTATTTCAGCAAATTCAGCAAAATTGATGCGTGTTAATTTTACGCATCATGTCACTAATTGCAACATATAAATAAAAATAAACATGGCCAAACATAGAAAAATAACAAGCAACCAAATTAGTAAGCATAAAAACAAGGAATTTCCATACACACACACATGCCATTATGGCACACACACGGCAAAAGATGCTTTTAAACATGCGTCGTGAAACCAAAGTTGCTGGCAATGAGATGAGCACAAAACCAAACACAAATGCGTAAATATTTAAAATGTTGATGATGTTTGCAAGTGTCGCCTGTCTGTATTTGTAACTATGTGCTATGTGTGTGTGTGTGTGTGTGTCCGTTTGCTAGACGACGCCTTTTATCAGTGACATGACTACGTTTGAGTACTTCCTGCTTCGTTTTTTTTTCGGTGTGTTTGTTTTTGTGTGCTAACTGAAAAGTTTTCTCACATGTTGTGTATGTGCGTGTAAATTGACGTCTGTTGTCGCATATCCTTTTAATTACACGCTTCATGCATATTTTTTGGGTGTTCGTGGTTGCGGTGACTGCGCCATCATCATCAACATGTATATTTTGTAACTTTTTTCAACTCGCTTTGGTCGCCTTTTTGATTAGCAAAACTATTTAGCAAAACCTTTTGCCAAAAGTAACTTCAGCACGCAAAAATGGGTAGCAAAAAAACACAAAACAAACAAGGTAAAATAACTTGATTGTAGAATATGTGACCATAAGCAAAAGGCTTTAATAAAAGTGCAAATGTATAATTTGTGTGCTTTAAGTGGCAGAAATCAACTCAAAGGGCGCAACACGCGGCTATTTAAGGCATTTAAGGTAAAACAAGAACGTTGCCAAGGCAAACGTGACTTACATTTTAAGCGTTGCAAGTGGCAAGACTGCCAAATGTGGCAGCATGAAATGAAGCACAAATTATGACCAGTCAGTCAAGTGATAGCGTTGATTGTAGCAAATAAGCAGAAGTTGTAGTAAAGGCAGAAAAAGAGGCACAGAACGTGTGAGAACTCGACCACAAGATATAAACGCAACAAGCGCCAAGAGCAAGCAAGCAGACAAACAAGCAGCAAACTAACTAAGCAAGCAAGCAAGTAAGTAAGCAAGTGGGCGACCAACCAAGCAACGTACAAACAAACAAACAAACAAACAAACAAACAGACAAACAAACGAATGAACCAAAAGTTACACACATCATGAACAGAAAATGCTGTTGTTGTTGCTGTTGTTGCAACAAGAGTGAATGCGGCAAGTTGGTTAAGTAAAACCAGTCCCTCGAGACTTGACGCTCTGTTCGGAGCACAGCACAGTTCAGTTAAGGTCTTCACATAATAATTGAAGTGTACGTGAATGCGCGCGCGTGCGTCCCTTGGCAATCTTTGGCCGCTCAACGCACTCAGCGCATGCAGCAAACCCGTATTCGTACTCGTATTCGTATGTAGGTATGCTCTATATTATTTGCCATTAACTATGCAATGCTCGAGGGTCGCCTCTCGTTCGCTCTCGCTCGCTCTTCTCTGCATGCCTCATGCTGCTCTGCTTTTTATGCGTTTTTTCCTTAGCAACCTTAGCGCTGATCTTTAATGCTAAAACAAGTGACAAGCTCATTTGCGCGCACGACTCACAACGACCTCAACTCAAGCAATGATAGTGCTGATAGCAAGGCGTGAGGGCGGCAGGGGGATGAGTAGTGACGCATTTTATATTTGCGTTTTATTTAAGTTGTGTCTATATTTACACTTGCTTACCATTTTCGCTCTTACTACGCTTCTGTCATAGACTCGGCACCAAACGAGTTGTCTTGCGTTGAAAGAAGATACAAGTTGGCTGGCAGGATGTGCGCGTATGTTGATTTCGTGCTTGCTTTGTTTGTTTTGGTCCACTGCGCTTGTTGTTGCTGGCACAGCGTAAGAGTATCTTCATGCGCGCATGACACGCGTGCTAAACATAGCATTAATGCCAAGCTTGGCTGCTTTTGAATGCTTAGACTAACAAGGCTTGCAATTAAATAAAGCAAAGGATACGCACATATTTAAAAGCACATATTACTTGTTTGAATTGACTTAATTAAAGTTATAATGTTGCACATGATTTGAAGCTAATCAAATTGCAGATGGCCAACACAACTTCATTGATTTGCACATAAATTTCATTATTTGTCAACGCAAATATTAACTAAATTACAAAATCAATTTCACTCAATTTGAATTGCAAGACATTTGTTATTGTTGGCATTGTGTGTTGCCTCAAGGCATGAATATATACTACAATCTGTCAATGGCATGTCTTCATTAATGTTGCTGAAACAATTCATGTTGGTTTTCGAAATGAAAATCTGCAAATTGTTTTGCCAAAAAGGCACGCCATACATGGCAAAGAAAGCGCAGTCGCACACATAATTAAAGCAGACAAAACTTGTGTCAAACGACACGGCGCTTCAATGGCACAATGCATCAGCCAACAAACAAACCAACCAACAAACGTCATGGCAAAACAATGCCACACATTCAGCGAGCTACAACTTTGTGCACTCACTCGCTCACTCACTCACTCAGTGAGCCATTCTTTTGGCTCATCAAATTAAGACGCTTGAAGACTCGTTTGCCTTCGCTTGAATGCCATCAATACTTGAACTTTTCTTTAACGACATTGCGTCGGCATTGCAAGTTTCTTTGTTCGCTCAGCACAATGGCGTTGTCTATTATGCTAAAAAGCAGCAACTTCAAGTTGCATGAGCATGAGTAGCTGCAACAGCAACAACAACAACAACAGCAACGCCAAATGCTGTAGCGAAAGATGCGCCGCTCATGAATGTTGCCGACTTTGAAGTTTCTATGAAATTTTTTTTTTTTTTTTTCTTTGTTGAACTCATTAGTGTCTACGCTTCTTCTTCTTCTACACTTTAGCAACTGAAATTTTTGCTACTTTGCATATGCTTAAGAAAAAACAAAAAAAAAAACACAGTCACAAAGATGCAACGCACAACAAAAGGGGCGACAAAAGATAAAGAAAACTTTGCAAAGCTAAGAAGATGAAGGCATGAGTTTTCTCTGATTAATTTATTTATTCATGCGCGAATTTTACACAAAAAAAAAAATTATACAATGCAAAGCATTATAAGCGTTTATGTTGTTAAGTACGAAGAAACATAAAGATTGCAAAGAAATACCGTCAAAAAGACAGAAAGTCAGAAATGAAGACAAATCGCTTGGTGATTAGCCCATGAGTTAAGTAGAAAACAAGGCAGTCATTTAAGCCTTTACTGCGGCACGTGTCATAAAGTCTGAAACGCACAACTTTTGCAATAAAATATCATAGCAAAACAACAAAAAAACAAGTAGCAAGTGTGCATGCTTAAGTGTTAATAACACGTGCATGATAAGTCAATTTTCGTAGCTCCACCAGACATGCTTAATTCATTTCCTACGTTAAATTTACTTCTTTCATTTGCGTACTTCAATTTTATGAAAATAAATTAACACTTTTAAGCAATTAGAAGTTGAAATTGTAAGTCTTACGCTTATTTATTTAATGCAGGCAAAGAAATTATTGTATTAAATTTACGCTTGACTTTGTCTATGCTCCATGAAATATCACATGTCTTAATGTGTTGGTGCGTTACAAACACAAAAGTCTTCATTATTATTATTATTACATTTTCATTAAAGATATGCTTTGCTGTTTGCTTAGATGCATGCATGTGTGAGTTTGCCAAATGGCAAATGGCAAACTGAAATGAGGCATGGCAAACACATGACTCAGCAAAATGCTGTTAATCATTTTCATATTGCGTATACGTAATTTGTGCGCGTGAAAACGTACTTAATTAATTTGCTAATTAGTTTTTAATGCATTGCAAATTCTTAGGCATTCTTTGTCGCCATACATGAGTGTGTGTGAGTATGTGTGCATGTGTGTGTAAACAACATAAATTATATATTATATATGCAAAGCTGAATCAACATTTTTCGCTTCTTATGCACTTTAAAGTGCTGTAAAACTTGTTTTATGTTTATGAATATAACTTTGAGGTTTGACAAGTTAAATTTAATTTTAACAGCACATAATCTGCTTTATTATTATTATGGGTTGTAATTTTGAACTATAAAAATCATAGTTGCGTTTTATGAAAAGCAGCAAAAGGTAGCGGCACATAAAGGTTATCTTCTTGTTTATAACAACATTCATTAGTCAAGTGATTAAGCCAATTAGTATTACTTATACACATACAACAAGCATATACTTTAGCCTTTGTAAGCAGCAATGCAATTTTGGACCCGCGAGCGCTTCTCGTTTACGAGATATAGTATCTTGAATCTTAAACCTTCATGACTCAAAAATTATAGATAGATAGAGCATTGATTTGTTCGGCAAAAATGTAGCTTATAGTTTCAGCTACATTTCTAGAGATATAGTCATTTCGGAGATATAGTCATTTGAAGTTATTTTTATTTATAAAATTCATAATTCATCTGATGCCATTTTAAGATATATTGTCAGTAAATAACCAAATTAGAATTAGTCTAAATGCTATAAGCAAAAATGTACTTTTGTAAATAAAGGCAAATGCAACATACAACAATTTGTGGCAAGCAGTTGCTAGTTGCCTTTCATGATTACTCAAAGTTTGCCGCAAAAGCAGGTTTTGCGCTGCTTAGCATTTAATCAGCTTAATGCGTTCAACGTGCATGACTGCTTGAATAGATGACTGGCTGCTTTTTCTCGCTCACAGTTTTTTGCCGCTTTTGTGGTTAGCATTTTCATTCAAGTGCTCGAATAGTTTCAATTTCCAAGCGTATAACGTGGGTGTCGGTGGTTAGTAAGGCTGATGATGATGCTGACGATGATGCTGATAGTACAAGTTTGTTATTAACACATCAAACGAATGACAAACGAGTGATGTAAGCAGATTTGGTCTAACGAAATCGGCTTAGCATAAATAATGGATTTGTTAGCTTCATTTGATTTGTCATAATACTCAAGCTTGGCTTTTTTGCCTTAAGCTTGGCGCTGCTTTCTTGTGGCTTATTTTTATCAATCAATGAGCTTAAATGTTCTGCTTAAGCAACAAACAATCAAAGTCTTGTATCAAAAGTTAAGCATAACTTGTAATTGTTTTAAATAAATCATATTTACTGTAAACTTTTGTGCTTTTCAATATTTTGGAAGCAGAAGCAAAAGCAAATTTAAAGCCAAAAAATATGGTTTGCTTTACTAAAACAATAAGCAAATACTTTCGGGCAATTTCGTACATATTAAAACGCATACGTTTCAAATGCCGGCAACTCGAGCACAATAAATATTTAATGCCGCATAGAACTCAGTGTTGCATTGCAAGCAAACCAACAGCAACAAAAACAACAACAAAATACGCAAAAAAGCAAGCAGGAAAATAGATTGATTTATATGCGTATAATTGAATAGCTAAGAATGCAGACTGAATGCAAAGCCAAGTGTAAAGCAAAGCACAGCAAATCAAATTGACTCGAGTTGAGTTGAGTCTAGTCGAGTCGAGTTGACTTGGAGTGGCATGGCGTGGCGTGGCATGGCGTAGAGTGAAGTTGTGTTGTGTTGCGTTGAAGTACAAATTTTGGCAGTAGCAAAAAAAAGAGAAATAAAAAGCAAGAATATTACAAATTTTTGCAAAGCACTTGCGAAATGTTATTTGCACAAGAGCTGTGCAATGCTCAAGTTGCTTAACGCACACCAACAACACACACACACACACACATACGCTTGTGTATTTCGTGGCTAACAAGCACGTTTGGTTGTTATAAGCATTTTTTGGCTAGACACGCAAACCGAAAAGAGTCAAAGAAAAAAGTTGATTTGGCATGGGAAAAAGCAAAAGAAAAATACAACAAAACACATAGGAAAACTTTACGAAGTTTGTGTCGAAAGATTGCCAACGTTTTATGTAACCACACACGCACACACACGCACACATACACTTAAAATGCTGCACACATGCACAAAAAACAACAAACAAAATGTGTGCAATAAGAAACGAAACGAAACGAAATGAAATGAAACCAAACCAAGAAAGCAAAACTAAGAAAACTAAACTAAACCACAGCCGAGCAAAGCAAAGCAAAGCAAAGCAGCGCCGAGCAAAGAAGTGCTTGAAGTTCTTAACAATCAAGCTACATGGCCACTCGAAGCGCTCTCGAACTATTCGAACTGCAACACAACTCTCAATGACCCCTTTTTTCATTATTATTATTATTATTTTTTATTATTTTTTTGTTTTGTTATTTTGGTTAAAGGCGAAGTTAGCACACTTCTTGAAACGCGTTACGAACTTTTGTTGCGTTTGTTTGTAAGTTTTTAATAAGAAATTGTTAAACAACTTGTAGATTTTTCAATTCGCCAACGTTGGCAGACATGCGAATAGACAAGCAGCGCGCTTCAGACATGAGCTTCTGCCAATGGGCTCGTCTTGGCTTGCTCGTTGCCAGCTGAGCTTGCCTGGGCCTGCTTGACTCGTTGTTGGTCGCTTTGCGTTTCGTCTGCCAATTTTCGTGCCCAAAGTTTACTCTTCTTGTTGTTGTTGTTGCCAACATGAAAATGCTTTCAGTGCGCAAAATTTTCGTAATTAGTCAAGTTGATTGATGGCTTTGTGCACATTTTGTTTTCCTCATTTTTTTTTCGTTTTCTGTTTTTACCAAACAGAAAAATATATATTTTTGGCGTATTTTTTTCTGTTTCTGTTTTTGTTTTTGTTTATTTCTTTTGAGGCATAAATTAAAAATTCAGCACTTAATTGATTTCTTGCGAGTGAAGAAAACTTGAATGCTGCTTTAGCGACAAACAATAAGTTTTACAAAGGAAATGTTCAAGAGAAAATAGAAAATATTTACAACTTTAATGAAAATCTGTCGAATATTTAATATTGCATGTGGCAACTTTAGTAAAAAAGGCGTTGAAGTCAAGAATTATTTTTTAATTAAGGCAATTGTGTATTAACTAACTTGAAGCGTTGTGCCTTGTTTGCTATTACAACGAAGCTGCACATTTTGTCAAGTAACTGAGCCGCAGTTATACATACATACATAAGGCAATGTCTTGCTTAATCAAGAACGCAATAAACTTAAAATCTCTTACAGTGTGGCAAGAAAATACATGTTATAAAAAAGGTATATGAGCTCACATAGCACTTGGCACTTAATTCAGCAGACAGCCATGAAGAGCTGAGCATTAAATATCAAAGCGGAATGACGACGACGATGACGATGAAGGCGATGACGATGAAGGCGATGAAGGCGACGACGTTAGTGACGACATGTGGGAATCGCAGTAATAAAATGCGCCACAGGCATGTGAAAGCCAATTTTGCTGTTGTTGTTGTTACCGTTGTTGTTGTTGCTGCGGGTGGTGTGACTATTAAATAGCATGCATACAAACAGCTCACACACACACACAAATTATGTATATGCGGCATAATAAAAATCTAAGCAGTAAGCGGTGAGACCGACAGTTACGTAGGCACAAATATGCCCATGCCCCTGCCCCTCTGCAACATGTGCGCCCCATGGTTGTAATTTAGTGCTTCTAATGAATTTAGTACCATTACATTCCGGAAGAAAGCACGTGAGTGCAAAAATGCGCACTCAAACAGAATTTGTATGCGTTGCGGTGTGAGTGAAGTGTGAGCATGTGTGTGTGTGTGTGTGTGTAAACGAGAGGCCAAGCAGCTTGAATGAAAGCGAAAATGAAATTAAGAGAGCATGAGCTAAAGTTCAATGTTGGCATGTGTGAAAAAATCTTTAGCGCAACCACCACGCCCACCCCTACGCCCACGCCCACGCACAACTCACACCCATTAACCTTTTAATAACAATGCGCAGCAATTTTCAACATATTTTCTTCATTCACACTCACAGACACACGACGCACTCACCCACTGCGACATTCAAGCCCTCTACCCTCCACCCTCTGTTTTAGTCGTTTCGCTCGTTGAATAATTAAATCTGACAGCATGAGTTAAAACTGCCGTGACTGGCGTGACTTCGTCGTGCTTATTGGCATATTCAAATGTTGAAATTTCTGCCGCTTATATGACATTTTTTCTTACGATTATTTTTTAATTATAAGTTTTGCATAGGCAACACAACAACAACAAACATTTTCTAATCAGCAAGCGTCACTACAACCACACACTAAGCAACAACAAGAACAACAACAACAAGAACAAGAACAACAACATGCAAGTTGACACGACTCAACTCAACTGAAGTTAACTCAACTCGACATGATGTCGCGGTTACGTGCTTGAAATTCTCGCTGAAACTTTTGTAGACGCTCATTAGGCGCTCAGTTGCACACAGACAAATTCACCAACACACACACACACATGCATGCATAAACACCAACGCACACACACACACAGACTCCGGTGTATAGCATCTCGTTTTCTGCCATGTTATGTGAGTGCTGCTTGAGGTGTCACGCTTGAAAATTAGCGTCAAGTTTTGCACTTCAACCTTTGGTGTACATGTATGTGTGTGTGTGTGTGTGTGTGAGCAAAAATGGGTAACTGGCACACATACACACACGCATTAAGTTGCCTGAAATCAATTGGCAGCAATGTGCTTAGATTTTTGCGCACAAAAGTATGCTACGCATTTTGCTTTCGAACACGTAAAACTTGTGAAACGTACCTTTTCAATTTAAAGCAATTTGCTTTAAAAGCAATTTCAGCTTAATAACATTAAACTACGCACAAATGTTGTTTGCTTTTTGTACAACTTTGGCTTTTGTTTATTTACACAAGCAACTCAGGCATAAAAGCTAAGAAACGTTTTAGTTAAGTGCATATTAATGTCTCATTTATGTTGAGAAATTGTCGCAAGTAAACATTACACATTTTGTGTTCATGCATTGAAGTCAACACAGAAGTCATAAAAACATTTACAAATTTATTTATAAGCTGAATTAAATTTCATTGACATTTGAAGACAATTGATTGGAAAAATATTATTGTTAGACAATGAAAAACATATTTTACAACAACAAAATGGAGTATTTTGCTGAAGGCATGACAACAATATGACTTACAATTTTATTGTATTTATTTATTGCATACTTTTTGGCAGCAACAGCTTTAGACAAGTTCAAATCGTAATAAAGTTTTTCTTTTGCTGTTTTGTTGTAGTTTTATACTTGAGCTGAGCACAACATGAATGCAAATTGTGTGTTTTTACTTAAATTTGTTTTGATTTATCGTTTTTATTGCAAAATCTGCGAATGCCACAAAATGAAACCAATTGGGTAAAATGTAAAATGTATAAACAAACACTTAAAAATTAATAACCTTTTGTTTGACAAAAGCATGAATTTTGTATGTCATCATATTATTTGCTTTGAAAACAAATTGCATGCATGCATGTATAAATACTCGAATTGATTGCAGCTGTGCACAAGTGTATGCAATTATCACTATGAAAATACACACACACACTCACCGATTTGCAATATTTGGTTTTGTTATTGCATATTTTTGCATAGTTTACGTAAAATTTGAGTTTCAGTACGGTGCAAAACAGCAGAGCACAAATAAATAAATGCGACATTTCATAAAATCATATTGACCGAAAATTATGCATGAAAATTGTTTGTTTTTGGTCGCAATTTGTCTAAGTTGATGTATGCATTGTTTATTTTAAATTTATGCCTAAAAGTCGACTATAAAATACACATTTCCGCTAATTAGCTTTGCACTAATTTGACGCTCATAGCGAAACACACAAAAATGCATTAAATTTCGCGCAACAAAATCAATTACTACTTGTCATAATTCAATTAGTAAGCCGAAAAACTTCTTCTTCAAAAAAGGCTGTCAACAGCGGCAAATTTATTTAATTTAAGCAACGTTTCGGGCGCTTTGCAGTGTGGCTGACAGGCAGAGGCTACAAAAAAAAAAATAAAGAAAAATAAACGAAAATGAGCGCAAAACTGTTTGACAAAATCAAATCAGCAAAGGCGCAACTCAAGATTCATGAAATGATGAAAGCAAAGTTTTAATTGAATTCTTTGTAAATGAATTTCTGAAAATGGTGTACAATTTAATTGTCAGCATACAATTTTGGCATTGCTTGCGGCGCAAAAGCAACGCGACATGAAATAAAAATAGAAATAAAAAAAAAAACAAAAACAGGAGGCGACAAAACAATTACTCTAATAATTTTAATGACATTTTTGAAATGATTTCAATGACGCGAAATTACAGACGAGTGCGCGATAATAATTATGAATAACATCATAATTATTAAGTACTCAACGCTTGACAAATTCATTAAAAAGCCAACGGAAATGACACACACAAACACACACACACACACACACAAGCACGCATTCAAATACAGCCAAGCGACACATGTGCATGCATGCACTTAGCAAGCATACTTTACAAACCCTGACCATAATTACACCACAAAGCAAACACGCACACACACAGACACACAGACGCATACCAAAGCATACCGCACACCTACAACAAAAAAAAAATACAACAATGGCAAAAAATGTAACATGCAAGCTGACACCGCCAACGTGGCCACCAAAGTCGACACATTTGCAGCCATTGCACTTTAAACGTGTGCTTTAGCAGATGCATGTACACATGTGTTTGTGACATTAGAACTGTAATCAAAAGCAACACACACACACACACACACTATTAAAGTGCCCGTCAAACAACGAACTTTTTACATTATAACAAAGCAAAGCACATGAAAAAAATAGTAGAAAAAAAAATATTATTCGTTATATAAAAAAATAATTCAACTGCTCAGCTTTTTATTTATTTTTAAGAGTTTTGCACAACGCACAAAAGCATGCAATAATTTCTGTGTTTAATGCTTTGCTGCTCTACAACTCGTTCGCTGTCACGCATTGCGTATACGTGTTATTAATTAAAATAAATGTCATGCATTGACTGACAGCGTGAGCAGGCGTTGTGTTACTCACTTCACGCTGACGAAAAAAATTTAACAAAATTTTCATTTGTATTATAAAGGTAACAATTTTTGGTCTTATACGTTAATTAACGTTTTATAACAGTGACGCGCTTTTGTGCTCTGCGTGGGCAACACATGGCGTATGAATAATTTACAGTAAATATGTGTACGTGTCGCTAAGATTGTTTTGAATTGCTTGGCAGCGCTTGGCAGCTTTAAACATATGCTTACAACATGTTATAACAACAACAAATTGTCAGCTTAAAGGCAACAAAAAAGTTTTTAGCAAATTAAATTTTCCATAGTTCACAAAATTTAGCAAGAAAGTTGAAAGTTTCGTTAAACTCACGCTGATCATTAATCAAAATGGTAATAATAAATGTCAGTTGAAGAAATTTGTAACATACTTTTAGGCAGCATTAAGTTTTGCTTTAATAGTTATTTGTTTCGCCTTAAAACTTTAACAATCATGCCTTTTACTTTGTAATTTCAACATAAAACCTTAAAAGGTGTAATTACACACAAGGATATTTTTTTTTAATATTCTTTTTTTTTTTTTGAGCTTCTCTTTGCCATACAATATATGTAATTAACTTTTGTCATTGCACGTTTCTTTTTCACTCTCTCAATTTTTCTTTCAATTAATCATATTTTCATTTTGCATTTCCCTTGCTTCGTCAACGTCTTGTCAGTTGGCTTAATCAGAATTGCGGCATGACAATTATAAACAATGAAATGACATTTGTGAAACATGAACAATTCATAAAAGAGGCAAAGATGTGAGTGAAGATATTATTAATTTAATTACAGTTCACAAATCAATTTTCCGTGCACGTTTCATGTTGATATTACGTAATCAGGTTATTTCCGCATGAATGTTGGCAACAAATAACTTTTCACGTTGCCTTCGCCATTGTCAGCGGATGACATTGTCAGACGTTGCCCGCAAAGTTGGCATTTTCCGTTTGTGAAATAATTTTTGCAAAACAAAAGATAAATCAAAATGTGCAAAAAGGAAGTTATGGTGATTTAGAGTTATCGTTAGGAAAATATCATGTAACCACATAAATAGTACACTAAGCCATATTGTCTTTGTGCTTTTTTATATAATAGAAAAATGGAATGCCATGATTTTTTTATACTAAACTTGCATTTCTGTTGTATTTTTATTTACAGATTTCAACAAGCACAACAACTGCACGACAGCAACACAATCGGCGCTTGGCAACAACAACGTAAAAAAGCATTCAACATGATAGTTCGACAAGCGCTGCACAGCCGTACGGTATGCTACACTTTGCTCCTGCTCTCGGTCTGTGCGCAACTACAGCAGCATTGTGCACACGCCTATTTCCGGCGTGATGACTGCAACGAGCTCACTGCCAACACACAATGTCTGTGCTCATCGGTGCTGGCCGACTTTGAGATCGAATGTCCGATCAATGCCAACATACCCAAATTCAAGCTCTTCATACGGCCAGGCAATCATGTACAAATCGAATGCAATATCGGTGATGCGCGTGAATACAAACTGCTGCCATCGATGCGCATCGGCAACAGCACCAATGTGCAGATACAGCAATGTCCGCTGCCAGACAACACGCCCATTGCGGGCATACTCGATCATCTGGGCATACAGAATGTTACGTCGCTTATCTTCGAGAGCAATAATCTGGGCGTGAATCTGATGCGTACACACCTCGATCGTCTGCATCATCTGCGTCGTTTGCGCTTCACTACGAGCGGTCTGACGCATCTGCCCGCCGATCTGCTCAGCGATCTGCGCAATCTCACATGGCTCGATATACGCTCGAACATTAAACATCTGCCGGCGGAGCTCTTTGCCAATCTGGAGAATCTCGACTTTCTTGAATTGGCACACAATAATCTGGAGGATTTGCCAGCCGGTATCTTCCGCAATCTGCACAAGCTTAAGCATTTGAATCTGTGGAGCAATCAATTGCGTAATCTCAGCAAACATGCCTTTGAGGGCGCCACCTCTGTATTGGATTTGGATTTGAGCACGAATGGCATTGAGTATCTGCAGCCGGATGTCTTCTCACGCTTGACCAACCTCAATGTCATCAATCTGAATGCAAATCGTTTTCGCAAACTGCCCGAGGGTCTCTTCGCGCACAATAAAAATCTGGTGAAGGTGCGTTTGATGAATAATCGCATACCATTGAAAGCACTGCCGTCATTATTGTTTGCCGACTTGCCGCAACTGAAGGAGCTATGGATATCGTGTGATCTGGAGCAGCTGCCCGGCGATCTGTTGCAGAACTCTGTGGCACTGACTAACATTACCATGATCAATAATCATTTGTCAACGTTGCCGGCCACATTGCTGGCAGATCAAACGGAACTATTGAGCATTGACCTGCGACGCAACCGACTAACAACACTGCCTAATGAGCTCTTCCTGAATACGCGTCACTTGGCCATGCTCAATTTGGGTGATAATTTACTCACAGAAATCACAAGGTAAGTTCTTTTAAAAGAAATTTCTCAACACTGTTCTAAAATAGTATATATGATAAACAAAGCGCTTACACAACTTGTATTCTACTTTTGTTCGCACAGTGAGATCTTCAATTCGCTTACCAACTTGGAGTCGCTGGTGCTCAACAACAATCGGCTGACAACCATCAATCCGAATGCTTTCATCAACACCGGCAATCTGTTGCACATTGACATGGAGCACAATCAGATCGATCTGAGCGAGCCCATGCACGGCGTGCTCGATGGCTATGCGCCGAATGGCGACGACCAGAACTCACCCTTCCGTGGCCTCTCAAAACTGCAATCGCTCAATTTGCGCAACAATTCAATCATGTTCATTTTCGAAGACTGGAAATTCCGTTTGCTTGAACTGAAGAATTTCGATCTCAGCTACAACAAACTCACCGATCTTAACTTCTCCGATCTGCAGTTCCTAACGAAACGTGACATTGAACTGAATCTAACACACAATCAAATACGACACATTAACTTCCAGAACATTGGACTCGTGCTCGATCCATTGCCCAGCGGCAACTCATTCACCGTCGATCTGAACGACAATCCGCTGCACTGTGATTGTCACATACTCCACTTTGTGCAATTCCTGCGCCGTGAATACGCAACGCTTAACGCTGAGAAAATACGCTTGAATACGGATAATCTGCGTTGCGATAAGCCTGAGAACATGCACGGTCGTTCGGCGCACGCAGTCAAGCCCCTCGACTTGCTCTGTCCCATCGATGCATCTGACGATCCGCAAGCGCCGCGTTGTCCGCGCGGCTGTGAGTGCTGGAAGCGTAGCTTTGGCAAAGTACTGTTGGTCAACTGCTCGAATGGCAACTTAACGCGTGTACCGCAATTGCCGCCGCTGAGCACGTTGCAGTTGCATGCCACCGAGTTGCACATCGAGAACAATCGCGTGACACGTTTGCCGCGTGGCGATGAAATCGGTTATGCAAATGTCACCAAATTGTATTTGTCCGGCAACAATCTCACGGAACTTGCGGTTGAGCAACTGCCACGTGGTCTGCGTTATCTTGATTTACGCCACAACCAAGTACAAGCGCTCAACGCCTCTGTGCTCAACTTCCTGAACGTGACCATGCCGATGAACTCGTTGCTACTCTCGAACAATCCGTGGCGTTGCAAATGCGATACCAAAGATTTGCTACTCTTCACGCAGACAAACTACAAGCAAATTGACGATCGCAATGAGATGTATTGCATGGACGCCGAAATGCCCACCAAAATGGAAGATCTCTCGGTGAATGACATCTGTGCCGGTGATAAGGTCTTCATTGTTGTCATCGCAATTATCATTTCGCTGCTCGGCTTTCTCATTGGCATCACGGCGGCCTTGTACTACAAATACCAACAGGAGATCAAAATCTGGCTGTTTGCGCATAACCTCTGCTTGTGGTTCGTCACGGAGGAGGAGTTGGACAAGGATAAGAAATACGATGCCTTCATATCATATTCACACAAAGACGAACAGTTTCTGATCGATCATCTTGTGCCACAGCTGGAACATGGACCCATACCGTATAAACTATGCCTGCACGAGCGTGATTGGCCCGTAGGCGGTTTCATACCCGAACAGATTGTACGCTCGGTCGACGAATCAAGACGTACGATTATATTGCTGTCACAGAACTTTATTGTCTCGGAATGGGCGCGCATGGAATTCCGTATGGCACATATGGCGGCATTGAACGAGGGTCGTGCACGCGTCATTGTCATTATCTACGGCGACATTGGCAACGTTGAGAAACTGGACAAGGAGCTGCAAGCCTATCTCAAGATGAACACCTACTTGAAGTGGGGCGATCCATGGTTCTGGGATAAGTTGCGTTATGCGCTGCCACATCCCAAGCAACGTAACAGGAATATTGGCAACGGTGTTGTTGGCAGCGGCTTGGTTAAGACAGCATTGAAGGGTTCAACGGATGATAAACTCGAATTGATTAAACCATCACCAGTAACGCCACCAGCATTGACGACACCACCGGCCGAGGCCACCAAGAATCCACTGGTGGCGCATCTGAACGGCGGCACAGCACACACTGCCATCATGATCGCCAATGGCAAGAATATACTGCCCACCTACTATGCGAGCACAAATGGCACGGCCAATGGCAATGCTAAGGTCGGCAATGGTCACATCAACGGCGCCTTTATCATCAATACGAATGCAAAGCAAAGCGATGTATAGAATTGGGAGAAGGCGGAGATGTTTCAGTTCGACGACAATCTCCTTTTCCGTTGAGCACGCTGTACACACACACACACACACTCACCAGCCAACTCCACATTCAGCACACGCTCAGATGCACACACACTTGCCAATCCTTCGCACGTTGGTCGCGTGTCTTCAGCCACGGACTACGGCAACTTCAACTGATGACCCACACAAATTCCACAAATGCAAGTAAACTGCATTTACAGACATTTTGACAACTTTTTGACGCAACGCCAAATGAAAACAAATCTATTATAATAAAATGCGTTGTAGAAACTTCTTTTAGCATAGTTTTTTAACAATTAAGGAAATTACTTTAAACTTTACTTATAAAAAAGAATTATTATTATTAAAGATTTCATTGTGGCCTTCTTTTAGACTTTAATTTGTAAATCAAAAATCTCAATTTTCTTATTTTTTTTTTATTATTTTCAACGTTTAAATTTGAAATATATTAAATTAAGTTTTTTTTCTTAGCATTGCTAATTTGAAAATAAATAAATTGTATGCAAAGCAAATGAAAGCTCAAAATAAATTTAATTAGTTTTAAACAATAAAACAAAAAATTAAATTTAACGTAATTTTAGTTTTAAGACTCCTTAAAAAAATATGAACACACACAATTTTACTATAGAAAACAAAACTGAACAACTTTGAATCTCAAGCGTTAAAAATTCGTTGAACAAAAAACTATAAATGAGCTTTAGATGATATAGAAAACGAGACTTTTTCTTAATTAATTGTATTTTCCCCTTTTTTTGTTGTTTTTCACGCACTCGAAATAAAATAAAAAATATTTAAATATTGCAATACATTACAACAATATCCAAATATTAGCAAATAATTTTTTCAATAAATGTAAATTACTACAAAAACAAAAAAAAATATAAGTGGATAAAAAACAGACACATGAAAATTGTATTCAAGAACAAATGCCTTCTATGTATGTATGATGTATGTATTGAAAATATATTAAAAAAATAATAATAAAACAAAACCCAAAAAAAAAAAAAAAAACGCTATTAGTATTGTAATTAAATTCTAAAATTAATGAATATGTATGTACATTTAATATATATATATATATATTAAAAAAAAAAAAGTGTTAGAAAACTCGTACTCGAAAGCATTTCAATTGAAATTCATGCTGTACATACTCGTACTCATACAAAAACTTAGCAGTTCATCATCAAATCAAGGCATACAACTATTTACATGCATACATCATTCAACTGTTCTTAGTGTTACATACACACATATAACCAATCATAAATAGTTATAAATATATAAATATAAATACAAATTAAATATGTATATGCATGTGTAAACTCGTAACGTAAATATCGTAATTCACAAAATATCAAATCATGCTCTATGACTCTCAATCTATACCATGAATACATATACAAGCATACACATAAGTACATACGACATACATACATTATTTATTACCTAAGGTACCTATAGACATAGACATACTACATAAAACATACACAATACATACACAAACATAACTTAATGTAATTATTTTACGGCAAGAATGCGTAATTTAAACAACAAAATAAAAGTATATATTTTAAAAAATTAAAGAATCGACTTTTTATTTCTGGGATTGTTTTAAATTTTGCTTAAGGAAACTCTTTGATTTTCAGAGCAGATCCATCGTCTTGTATATCGCATATTGTCGGCACTGAAGGACAAACTGGGTTGAAACTTACCTTGAGATCGAAGAATCTTTCGGCCATTGTAGATTGTGCACAAGGAACACAAATTATGAGATATCCATCAAAATTTTCAAATTTAACTAACCAACAATAATTGCACATACACAAACAGAAACAATTCAGATTCAAAGAGTTGCTGTTAACATAAGAATTATTAATTATTGAAAATTTATTGCTACTTCTTGTTGCGGACTTTGTTTTAGTAGAACAAGCTTCTTTGTACTTATTATGATTTAATGTTATTAGAGCAACGCTTAATGGGGAAAATGGAAGTCAACCCAACATGCATTCAACTCCCACTGAGACGCGATTTATGCAATGTCATGCTTCTGGCAGATTTATCGCGATTATATAATACTGAACGTTTTTGATTTATTGAACGGCGTGTAAAATTCCATAAATTTCATGTCAATTTCAAATTTAGCTTTAAAGATCATTTGTTCATTTTATGACATGTAAATTAGTATGAGTTTCTACTTCATATTTCTTGGCATTCAATTAACAAATTGAAAATTACTTTGAATTTAGGCCAAAGTATCGAAATTTAAATGGTGCTTTATTAGCAAATGGCGGAAGTTATGAAGCTTTTCAATCTCGGTTATTGAAATAAAGCAATGAAAATATCAATGTTAGTTAAATCAGACAGGGATCATTTCATTAAAAAACCCTTTTTTTCATATATATATTTCTTTAATATCGCTTGCAAATACATAAATATGCTTAAATACATTACAAAGTTAAAAATTTATGCATTTCAGAGTTAAAATATAAAACATAAAAATGTTGTTAAGTACATTTAGCCTTTTTCAATTTCGATAATACATATAGAAGGAACAAAAATAAATTTTCTTTTTATAAATTGTTTATAAGCAATGCAGGGTCACAAATGAGGTTTTTGTTAGAATAATGAAAATAACTTACTCCCTCTTTGGTTTAGGTTTATGTTTTGTTCTCTAAGTTATATCGTATAAGCGACAACTGACTGTTAGATCACATTGAAAGCGTCCAAGTCTAAAGGTTACACAAAATACTTGAAACATGAAATTCTTTGACTCAAATTGTCATTTGCAATTCTTTTGGATTAATAAGTATATAAAATATAGATTACTATATAGTTTTTTTTTTCATTTTTTTTTATAGTTATATATGTGTATGAATTTATATAAGTTTGGCCTATACAATTTTGTATTGTACAGTCGTACGTAACACACGCTACTTACTTAACTTGACTTTTTTCTACATTTTTGTTTTTTTTTTTTTATATTTTACTCACAATCAGTTTCATTTTGTCTTTGGTGTTTCGTTCATTGGGTTCAAACTCTAAAATATTTAACTTGTCCTTAGTTGCGTTACTGTTTAACTTTTACATTATCCTATGACGCTTAAAAAATCAGTGCGCGCTCCTTTTTGCCAAACGTAAATTTTTGACACAAGCATGAGTTTATTGGGGACATGGCCTAAAGCAACATGTCATCGTCACTATCCGTAAACTCGCCATTCGGCTCGAGCAGCAAATTTGCCTCCTCATTTGAACGTACCTGTCAAATAAAAATAAAAAAGTTATGAACAAAAAGTAATAATAATATTTTAAACCTTATAATTAATAAAGAAACAATTTAAGTGCAGTAGACGGCAAACCAGTGTGCGAAGAGCAATAACATAAGAACAAGCAGCCAATTTTTTATATATTAAAACAGTACCCTTGAATATCTTACAGCAGATGAGCTGCGACGGAAAATACGACGTAAGCTGCGTCGTCGTTCCGGTGAGAAGGCAAACAAGCCAACGCAGGCCACGACAAACGTCAGCGAGAGTATGGCAGCGAGTATGGCTGTGTATGACAAAAGAACAAAGAAAATAATAAATTGATTAATCTGCGATATATCGATATATTGTATATGTGTAGTGAAAGCAATCAAAACGCTACGCACCACCAATGGAACCTGCGGTTGGCACAGGCGCCACAATCTGCTCGCTCTGCTGTTTATCGCCGTTGGCATTGCCGCCGCTTTCCGGCGCCGTGGTTGTCACTTTTGGCGATGATGATTTCGGTGTTGTCGGTTGGGCCTCAGTTGGTTTCACAGTTGTTTGCGGTTTTATCGATGGCACTTCGAGACCCAAGAAACTGCAGATATCTGGCGTGCGTTGCTCATACAGCAAATTGCACTGTGCGTCCTTTAAGTAACAACAGAGAATGTTAATATACAAGAAATAATTGTTCTTTTTTTTGCTTTAAAAATATAATAACTTCCGGCAACAGAAGTACAAAAACAAAACTTGCATAGAAAAGTTTCGTTGCTTCGTGGGGCAAAAACAGCAAAAATATTTGGCGCCATCATAGCGCGAGGAGTCAAGCCAAATCGTGTTGAGCACGAGTGCAGCGACAGACACGAAAACATGACGACACATTTAAAAGTTTGTAGCCATTTAAAATCCCATTTCATTGAATCGCTAATTTTGCTTAACTCTGCTGCTGTTGTTATTGTTGCTGGCTGCCATTGCCAATGCACGTCGTTATCCTTGGCACGAACGTAGCACGCAACTCGCCAAGTTTGTGCCATCAGTTCAAGGGTTGCAACTTTATTCGCACTGCAATTCATCGCCACAGCGAAACATTCGAAACATTGCATACATTCTTACCAAAAAAAAGAAAACATGAAAACTTCACTTTGAAACAGTTTTCGTTTTCACCAAAGATATTTTTTCGTTTTGCTTTTTTATAGATTTCATTGTTTTATTTTATTTATTTATTTATTTATATTCTCTTATTTTGTTTTTTGTTTTGTTTGGTTTGGTTTGGTCTTTGCTTCAGCATTGCACGCAGACAACAATTCAAACAATTTAAGCGTAAATGTTCTGTTAAAAGAAGTGGCGAACAATTTTTTGTTGCTCCGCTCTTCTTTTGTGGCGAAAATATTCCATTCTGCTCGGAGTTCTTTATTTCTTTCTGTGGTTTTACGCTGTTTGCGAAATTGCAAAGCAAAAATAAAGGATTTTTCCTGCGTAGCACTTGAAATACTTTTGTGAAATATTGGTTATACAAAAGGGGTAAGTAAGCATGTTTATAAAGTCTACTAAAGAATTGTTTCAACGTTTTCTGGTTTACTTTTTCTTAAAATAAATTATTTATATTGCAATAAAGAGCTTGGCGCATCAAATATATAAATAGAAATGATAAATGAATTCTAATAATAATATTTATAACACTATTGCTTTGTTTAGCTTAATTTAGAAATGTGTCAAGTCATTTAAATAATGTTTGTCATTCAAAACGTATTTTTTTATACGTTCCTCCAACTCCTTATATGTTTGCTTGTGTTTTAGTATAATATGTGCGTCATTAACACAAAACTTGGCGATTAACATCAGCGCTTAATTGCTGAAATGATGCCGTACTTGTTGCAAAGACTTTGTATAAAAGTGCTCGAACTACTCACACGAACTTCCGACATTAAGCTTTAATGGCAGGCATACAAAATATGTAACAAGCGTAATATGTTAACTTTAATGAAGCTTGAAACATGTTAAGCACACAAACACACACACACACACACACACACATGTAAAAATAAACATGAAAATCACGTGCCATTTAAAAATAGTAAACGCACAATTAACGAGAGCGCAAGAAAAACAAGTCAACGGTTGCTCCTGGCATTAAGCATGACGACTACAAGGACAAATTCAAATATGTTAACGCCGCTCATGCGTAGCGTCGACGTCAGCATCGGCATCGGCGTCATCGACAGTGCCAATGAGGTGGCAAATAACCAGCAGCTATTTGTCAAGCGGTTTAAATTTGGGTCAATTAGTTTGCGCCAAACATAATGCACAAGCCGACCACACTGCACTAAGCCGCAACGCCAGGGCCATTCGACACGCTGTCGGTTGTCGTCA
Source organism: Phortica magna (assembly GCA_037044515.1). Lineage (NCBI taxonomy): Eukaryota > Metazoa > Arthropoda > Insecta > Diptera > Drosophilidae > Phortica > Phortica magna. The sequence goes on from JBAMBP010001291.1 coordinate 101,458, forward strand.
TTGGAACGCTTCAAGTGTACACTCCACTCATTATAATGATGGCACTGGTCAATGGTCTAGTTGTTGTTGTTGTTGTCGCTAGTGCTAGTAACAAATATATGGCGGTGGAAACAAATAAAAAAATACAGAAACAAAGCAGTAAACAAAATAAAAATAGCGCTCGCCTAAAAGTAGGCAACAAAATGGTTAAGCAAATATTTTTAGGCTATAACAAACGTGCACTTAACAAAAAAAAAAAAAACCTGAAATTGTTGCCATTTTTGCGTAATAGAATTGAGTTGCATGGAGAAGAAGGGAGGTGCATCAAATTTTGTGGTCTCTTCATCATGTAGCTGTATGTAGCACACACATATTTGAGCAGCAAACCAAATAACCTCCAGCACTAATTGCACTAGTTTTGGCATTGTGCTAATAAAGTTCACACACACATGAAACTAATACACACACACACATACATGCACTGACTACCAATACATATAACGACTAATTAGTTCGGGAAATGTTTGTTGTTGCCTTAGTTGTTGTTTTTATAGTCGAAAACTGTGGTTATGGTTGATTTGCCTTTTTTTTCTTCTCTCTTTTTCAAACATCTCCAAGCGAGTGCTCATTGACAGCAATCACAAACAAGAGCATCAATTACAAGAATATGACGATTAGTAGCAAACTCCAAAAATACAAAAAAAAAACAAAGGAAAACTGTCATTTATGTCTGCTGCTTAAAAGCATGCTATGATTTTCAAACACATCAATTCAAAACTGCAATATTGCTGCCATCGATTAGCACGAAATTACACGTTGTAACCACTTAACAGCGCCGGTTAGTAGTTGACTAATGCATTAGCAGCAGCAACAACAACGACAACGACAATGCATCTGGGGCGCTTCAATAACATAATGCAACACAAGGCAACGTAATACATCTGATTGCCGTTGCAACTGTAATGTGCCATGCAACGCACTGGCAGGCATAAACGGTAATCAATAATATTATAGCATGGCATAAATGTCTGTCTGTCTGTGTGAGTGTGTTAATCCACTCAGAGTATGAGAGGTTAAATAGCATGCTTGCGGCATATCTAGTTGCTGCTCTTGATGATTGATAGCATTGATCGCGTGCAACTGAGCCAGAAGTCAATAGCGATTAATGGCTTGTTTGTTTTCGTTTCATTTTTCTTTTTTTCCATTGCCATTTTGACAATTATACGAATAACTAAGAGCGCCTGAAAGTATGCAAGCGCAAAGAGCTAAACTAATTACATTGCATTGTTTAAGATTTGTTGAATATCATATCCATGCACTAATTAAACTAACAAAGAACAAAGCAATTCAACTAAATTGCCAACTTGCCGCAATATCTAAACACACACACACACACACACACAGAGACACAGATACAGGAGTTGTGAGCGAAAAAGACTTGTACGTATTTGCGCTTTATAAGATATAATCCGTGTGCATTAATTTATCAACAGTAAATTGTGTTCGTGTGTTTACATGCCTCATGTACGCACTTGTATGTCTTGCCACAAGCTTTCAAGGCATAAGATAATTTTGCTCTTAATTAGGTTAAGCTCAACCGCAAAGGCACTCACAAAGCCATGCTTCCCTTTATGTATGTTTCTCACTTTTGTATGTGTGTGTATGTGTGTGTGTGTGTGTGCATGTCTGTTGAGTATGAGTAAATGAGTAACTTGGCAATCTGAGTGTATCTTATAAACACAAACGCACACTTTTGGCGAAAATTGATTAGAGCTGTTGTGTGTATTATGCAATAACACACATGTGTGTGTGTGTGTGTGTGTGTGTGTGTTTGCTTGTATATGAAAAGCAATCAAGTCAAATTGAAATAATTCTTGTGCAAAAAGTGAAAAACTTAAATATTAAAGCACATTTAATGTAACAAATATTCAGAGATACATTCAACAACTGTCAAACAACAACTGTCGACAATCTAAACTGTTTTTGCTGGCTTAAAAGATATGCAACTCAACTACTTGTAAGCATTAGTTTTATGAAAAAGGCAATAAATAAACCATAGTGTTTGTAGAGCGCAATTCAATCACTTTAGGCTCTGTTAAAGAATATGTTATAAGATGCTTGACAAAATGTAAAAACACGAAATTAAAACTTTAAGTTAAGCAAGGCAGTAATAGTTGGCAGCTGAGCGCCCAAATTGACAACAAAAGTGAAGCAAATGTTTAAAAAAAAACAAAGCCTTGGGCAACATTTTCTTCGTTATTATTATTATTATCATTTTTTCTCTCTCTCTTTCTCACGCTTTGTTGTGCTAAAGGAACGCGAGAGTCAACAAAAGGAATACACAACAAACTGTTCGACGTCGAGTTTAACAAAAAACAACAATAAAATGTCAAAGAAGATTGTGTTGTGGCTTTTGGCTTCGTTTTTCTTCAAGTATTTTTTTTTCTTCTTTTTCTTTTACTTCAACTCAGCATAATGACACAGGACACCTGCTATGGCTTTTACTCCTTTTCATGGCATATTTTTTGTGTTGTATACCTTCTCTCTGTGTGTGTGTGCAAAAAGATTTCTTTTGAAGCGGTGACTTTGCTGAGGCTGGCAATATAAGCATAAAAAAAGGGAGGAAAATGAAAAAAACAACGCATATAATGTGACCTCTGAGACACAAATACACACATAGCAAGAAAAAAATACCACAACCGCACGCATACACACACACACACACATAGAACACATTCACTAAGCGCGATACTAACAGCGCTTGAATGAACGTTTGAAAGTGTTCGTTTTTTATTTTCTCTCTTTTTTCACCCTTTTAAGTGAAAAGAAAGGTAGAAAATACCACGTAAGCGCAAAGACCAATACAAAAGCTATTGAGTGACAGCACAGCCACAGGTAAGCGTAGCAGCAACTGTAGTCGGTGGAGTGTGTGAGGTAGGTAGCAAGGCACAAGTGTATATAAAGACAGCAACATGTCAATGTAAAGGCAAAGGCAAAGGCAATGTAAACATTGTTGCACATTTCCAAGTTATTTTAAAATGGCTTCGCCTTGTTTGACATATTCCTGCCTTACAGCCTTGTCGGATATTAACAGTCTTGCTTTGTCTTTTCTTTAGCCATTCAATATTATGCTTTCAAAATATTACCGCACTTTGTAAAGCTTTCATTTGCGCTTTTTCAACACTCACATGCCTTTGTGTAATCTATGCAAATTAATAGCAATATAACATTATTAAAATCTCATACACTTACATCACTGAATGTGGCAACGGTTTCCATTTCATTGCTGCAAATCAAACGCATCTGAACATTGACGGTGCCTGCAAATAAAAGTTAAATAAATTAGCCAATAAAAGTGAATGTGTACAATAAAGATAAGCAGCAATTCAGTAAACAATTCGGCCAAAAAAGCACAACAGAGGCAAACAATAATCCTAGTGTTAAGACACACCAAACCAAGGCCATCAACAACAACGCCAACAAAATGTTTAGTACACAAAAGAGAACAACAACAAAAAACAATTATAAAAAACACAAATGCGCTTTTTGTTGTTAATATTGTTGTTGTTGTTGCTGTTGTTGGTCACACTTAAAGTTATCAAATAAAAGCCAAAAATAATTATCACTCAAAAATTATTATTATTATTTTTGTTGTTTTGTTAGCTACGAAACAAAAGGCAAGGCGAAGGCGAAGTAGAAGAGCATGAGACACACGACAAGCTAAGCTCTAAAATAATCCTCAATCACAATACAAAATCTAACTTAAGGCATCAGCATGTGGCACAACTGCTGGCAGCAACAACAACAACAGCAACGGTGTCGATGTTGGTGACAATAGCAACGGCAGCGGCAGCCAAGGCTTGATTTGCAGCAAAATGTTTGCTTTTTATTGTATTATTATTGCTGTTGTTGTTGCTGTTGTTTGTGTAGTTGCTCTTGTCGGTTATTCATTGCCTAAGGCAACTGTCACTGGGCATATTAAAATTGTCCGATTGTCGCCTACAGATTGTACGTGTATCTGTGTGTCTTTCTGTCTGTCGGTCTGTCTCTGTGTGTGTCTGTTGAATAAAATGTTTATTGTGTTGGCAGCAAAAATAGTTGTTTTAGAAATGTTGGCGAGTTGAAAACATGTTGTCAGATCAAAGCATTTGCAAATGTATGCACACTTTTGTTAAGTGTTGCCTTTGTTTTTAATGCATGGCAATGATTGACAGACACAAATGTGAAATATTTCATTATTAAAAATAAAAAAAATATTAAAAAAATTATTTAAAAACAACAATAAACTTTGACAAGACTCACATTTTCATTCATAAAAATGCAATTTGGCAAAACAAATAATATTTTATTTAATTAATAGCACATGTTTTAAATGCAATTAAAAACTTTGAATTTATTTGAATAGTTTAACGTTTAATAACAAACGAAACGCTCACCTCTTTTAATGTCATTAGCGCAAGCAACAACAAAGGCACTGTTGTCATTGACACTTTAATTAAATTGAAAAAGCGCGATAATAAGTAAAGAATACTCATTGTCATGTTGACATGAAGTCAGAGCAGCGACAAAGAGACAAGGCACTATGGATGAATAAAAACAAGACCACACAAACAAACAGCGAAGACAACTGCACAGAAATTGACTTCTTAAATGCAACGTTCAAGCGTTGGCGGCACTTCCTTTTTTCTACGCCATTCATACACACACACACCCACACACATACACCACGCTTTTGCTGAGTTTCTTGAGCATTGGCGCGATTTTAAATATTCATAGACCGCAAGCATGCAGAAAGCAAAAAATGAATTAAGGATAACAACGACTGCAGAAGTGCCAAGCCGAATTATCGCATTGAGTGTGTTTTCGCCTTCTATGCTACGCTTTTTTTATATAATTTCCATTTCCTTATATTCATTTTTTGTTTTCTCTCTCTTTCTTTTAGCGGCGACACTTTTAAGATCAACAACTTCCGTTGCCGCCTTTGCATGCCATTTTTAAGGATTGGCAAGGCAAGTCAAAAAAGAACGACGTACATAAGTGCACGAAGAGGCACAGAGAAAAAAAAAACCGAAGCGGAAATGTAGAAAAAAAAGTGAAATAAAAAAATGGCGAACAAGCGTAAAATGTCGCAGTGACAATTTTTCTATTTTTGTGCTTTCAAAAGTGGTAGGAAAAATACATGTATTAAAATGAAAGCAAAAATAAAAAAACGGACAGCCAAAAAGTATGCTACAACTTTTTTAAGTAGCGTGATAACATCCTATAGCGCACGGCTTGCTGACTTTTCGCGCTCTTTTTTTATTCATACAGGCAGGCAGGCAGGCAGGAAGTTGATAAGCATACAAAAAAATATAAAAGTGGCTTTGGGCCAATTGCCAATTCTAATACGATTTGTGATATTTTAAATTCAAGATTAAATGAAAAAAAAAAAACAACCGCCATGCAAAACTAAGCCGGAAATGCGCGTGTTACGTATGCGGAAATGAGCACAAGAGCGCTCAACGATAACGCCAGCGGAAATGTCAACAGATAAAGTTTATGGCAATTAAATAAAAAAGAAAAATTTATTTTATGCTTAATCCTTACCATCAACACATGGTCCTTTCTCGCTAAAGAAGACGTTTACCGTGCCCTGCGAGTAATCGGTCACCGGTTTGCGGTACGGACCACACAGGTTCAAATCAAAGCTTTTGTTATTATGCGTAATCTGCAAATTGTATACGAAAATTATATTAATTAAATATGGAAATGGCAAAGGCAATGACGCATGGTCTGTGAACTACAACGACGACTTACCGAAACTTTACCGCCCTTTGCATAGGACGCATTACGCAGACTGTAGACCAAGTTCAGTTCATCCTGTTTGATTTCACATGTGTCCTCGCTGTAACTGCACATATGCGGCGGACAAATGACACTTGTCGGCCAGGCGAAACGGTAGTGACAACCGTCGTCGATGCCGCGCAATACGGGCGTTCCCTGGCAAAGAGAGATTGCATAAAAATTCAATCATTGCGGCATAAAATCAATTTGTAGCATGTATGTACGTTGCATTTCATGCATGGCCATGAAAAATACTAATGAATTTGTGGTACGTAAACGTAACCACAAAGCGATGATACAACGATTGCAATAACAACAACAACAACAACAACGAAAACAAAAGTAAAAACACAGAAAAATAACTGCAACAACAATTGCAATCAGCAGACACAACATGGCGGCGTATTGGCATACAAAATGGCGTCGCTAGTGCTGCTGTCATTGCATGTTGGCATATGGCCAACATGCAAATGGCGTAAAAATTAAAGTCTGTTGCCAAATTGCTACACAGGTCTACAAAATATATTAATTTTGGATTTAAATTAAATGTGTGAATTAAAAAATTCATAAGTATTCAAATTTCACGCTACTGCATAAAAGTATGCTATAACATTGAAGTTGAAATATTAAAATAAATTAATTTTTGAATGTTTTTATAAGCAATGCAATTTTTCTGCATCTCGTTCGCTACTGCATAAAAGTATGCTACAAAATTGAAGATGAAATATTAAACTATATAATTTTTTTAATGTTTTCAATTTTTCTCTATCTTCCTTCACCTTTGATCAACACAAGGCAACTTTAACAATATAATATAATTTTCTTTTCGCAATCATTTGTTAAATGGTGTGCTAAAATTTGTTGTTGCAAACGCTTTTTTCATAGTAATTGAGATTCCTTTAATGTCAGAAACAGCATAAATACTTACACGTCCGGCAGCCATATCGCAGGTAAATTCAATGCGCGCCGACAACTGCGTCGTATTATCACTGGGGCACGGATCACCGCCAAGGTAGCGCAACTCGGCGGCAGTGCCATTAATGGCAACGAGCGAGGCCAACGGGAAACCCAAACTCTGTAAGACAAAAACGGTAGCATTATTAAAAACAAATAACCAAGCATATAGAGTGACACAGAAGTTTAGTGCTAAGTACATGTACATATTTGAGAGCAAATAACTTGCAACAAATCCTTGCTACAAAGTGCTGAACCAGCAAGCACACGACAAATCTGTTAGTTCATGTTTTTGTATTTGTTAAAGATAAACTTTTTATTTTTTTCTTCAAGCATTTTCGTTTTCGTTTTTAAATAATGCAAGTTGTGCTCGGTTGGTTGGCAGCTCTTGCTGCTTCTACTGTGGCAAGCATCGATAACAGACAACAACAACCACAAAGCGCCAACAGACAAACACATGCATGCAGCACTCAGCACACAGACACACAGAGACACAGAGACACAAATTTATATTGAAACGACAATTTAATGTGCAACGTGTGTGGCAAGTGCGCAACGTCATCGATACTAATAACAAGCAGCAACTGCAGACCAAGTCACATACGTACAGCACTAACATATTCAATCAGCTACGGCAAGCTTAGTAACAAGTCCAGTGTCTAGCCAAGCAGACAGCCAACGGTTGTGGTCAACTAATCCCCGAGCAGCTGCTCCACCTAAGCCAACGCCAACACCAACACCAACAGCAACACCAACAGCATCAATACTGTGTTTGCAAAAAGATTTATGCTGTGCGGGTCAGAAAGTAGCAATGGCAGCACATGTTGTCGCTCATCTTTAACGTATTAGCAGCAACAACAGCAACAACAACAACAACAGCACCGTTGGGTTATGCTTGCAGCACTTTTGTCTTGACCAAAATTCTGCACTTAGTATGCAATCGAAGTGAGTTGCGGTTTCTATTTATTATGCTTGTTGTCCTTGTTGCACGAACGCTATCAAGTTGAATTTTGTGTGCAACTGTGTTATTAACAGCTACCATGTGCAACGTGCAACATGATGACATAGAAATAAACATTTAAAGTGCTTGGCTAAAAACTCATTAAACAAAAGAGCTTCAAACTATGCCAAAAAAAAAAATAAAATATACAAAATAAATAAAACCAAAAATGCATTGAAAAAAAAATAAACAAATTTAAGAAAATAAAACTTGTGGCAAGTAGAGAAATTTATTGAAAAACTTTTTATCGTATTCGCACAACAAAATAAGCGAATTTTGTGTAAAGTTTTTTGTTTTAAGGCCAACAAAACACAACAACAACAAAGAGGGCAACTTAATTGTTTGCAGCAAACTTAATCTGAAAAAAATAAAAGTAAACAAAAACCATAGAAAAGCAAACTTAACGACAAATCTGCTCAAAAACAAGACACTAAACATGTTGAAAATGTGTGTGGGCGGGCGAGTGCGGGGGGTAAAGTGTGCGTCAAAATACAATAATAGATAAATCCTTAAGTCCCAAAAAAAAAAAAAATAAAGTATAAAGTATAAAGATTTGTGCAAGTTCAGCATTTTAACTTTAACTCGCAAAGGACATGCCAACGGCGCAGACAAAACGACGAACGACCGACAACCGACACACAAACAAACAAAGACACAAACAAGGAAGAAAGGCAGGAAGAAAAAAAAAGTAAGAAAAGCAGCCGAAACAAGCATAGACAGACCGAGGGAGAGACAGACAGACAACAGAGCAACTGATGGAGCGTGAACACTTTAGTAATGTCCTGCGGCGCCTTTTGTCGTAACTTAGTCGAGCAGAGGCAATGCCATAAAGTCGTATCATTGTTGAATATGTAGACGGCATACACATGAGCAAACACCACACACATAATTGCGTGCTTTGAAGTTTTAAAGCTTGACCGCCAATACGAACAGACTCACAGACATACAGTCATGCAAAAAAAAATAGGCATAATAAGCACAATAGAGCCATGTGTGTGCATGTGTGTGTGTGTGTGTCACGCTAAGTGATGGCTCAGGTCAAGTTGGGACAAGCACGGTTCACTTGCTTGTTTGCTCAATAATTTTAGTAATTCGATTTTATTAATACGTTGCGTGGCTCGCAACAACGGAAGTCATGTTTATTAAGAGCAGGAAATTTTCATAAGGAAGTCATTTTTATTAAGTGAGCGTGAAATTTGTCTAACTGCTATGACGAGTAGAAGTAGAAGAAGAGGTATGGCTAGGGCGAAATAGTAATATGACTAAGCAATTTTGAGCATGCCAAAAAAATAGAAGTTGTCTTCATAGTTTAATATTATAATTTGCTTCTTTAATTCAAAATCAATCTTTAAATTTATTCATAATAATTTTAGTTGAAAGAAAATTCGCTGTCAACCAACTTGCATGCAAAAATATTCATAAGAAACATACACACACAAAGACACACGTGCACACGTTTAGAATGCAACGCATGAAAGTATGCTATATAAATGAAAGAACTCGGTTGAGAGACTCAAGTAAAAATTGCACGGAAATTTGTGAAATTCGAAGGCCAAAAGAAGAAGAAGTCAAACGACAATGAAGACGATCGCATAAATGAATGAAGCACGTATACGACGGGTTGACATTAGAAGTCACGCACTGCCAAAGCAATTTTGCCGCCAGCAATGGCAATGGCAAATAGCACGAGGACGAGCATGAGTATGAGCACGATGGCAATGGCGACAAGTAAAACGACAAAAGACAAGTGAAAACGGAAAGCAAGCCAGAAAATCAAAAATCGAAAGGCGCACAAAATGTCATGCAACAAAAAAAAAAAAAAATACGTAGGCGAATACGTGACAAGCAAGCCAGCAGTCAGTCAGGCAGGCAGGCGTGCAAATGTTCGAGCTATTCATGCATGAGCAATGCAACAGCAAAGACTAAAAGAAACAAAAAAAAATAAAATAGTGCAACGGTAAAGGATATGAAAGAATATGCGCGGCATGCGTTTGCATTGAGAATGCGCAAGCAGCAAAATACGAGAAAAAAAAAAAGAAATACAATGCGAGCGTATAATATGCGCCGAAATGTATGCAGCAGCATATTGAAGGCCGCTGCTGTTGTTGCCGTTGCACACGCTGAGTGGCATGTAAACTAATGCATACATTTGAGGGCGGCACAGCCTTGCCTTTATGCACATTTCCGTTTCCGGCAACGTGAACCGCGAGCTCGCAATATGTCGCGCGCTCTATGTGTGTGCATGTGTGATTGTGCGCCAAAAAAGGTAGCAAACAAGAAATGAAGTCACACACACACACGCACACACGTGTTGGTTTGGCTTTTATTATTTCTGCTTAAAAATTGGCATGAAAAAATTGTCCACTTTTGTATATGTGTATGTAAGCCTGAGTCCGGTTAAAACCATGAGCGCTTAAAGGTATGCAACGCAAAATGCATTTAATCGTTACATTTTGCATTTATTGCAAGCAAATGCAACGGAAACGTTTGCAACACACGTCGCCGACGTCAACGTCAACATCGATGCCATTGTGTTGTCGTCTACGCGTCACCAGTGGCAACAACAACACACACACACACACACACACATGCTTATTGTTGTTGTTGTTGCTGCACGGCGGAGCTGCATGCAGCAACGCTTTGCTAAAAGCAGCTTTTACACATTTTTGCCACCGCATTTTGCCATTTCCTTCCGCTATTCGTGTTTTTACCACAATACATTCTTTTTTTTTTATTATATTTTTTTGTTTGCTTTTCTTCTGCTACTGCTGCTTCTTCTTCATTTATTTATTTCGGTTTGTTTTTGGTTTTTTATTTTTATAATTTTTTTTTTAAGAAATATATTTTGCGTTGCATACAAAACGGCGCGTCATATTCCTTTTTCAGCTTGTTACAATTCGCTTCGCTTGGCTTGGCTTCACTCTCTGCACTGTGCGCCCTTCTCGCTTCACTTCGCCTGTGCTGATTCGCGTGTACGTGTTTATTTTTATCAACTTCAACAATGTTTTGCTCCAGGGAAATTTGTGGAAATGTGATAAACTCGTTTAGTATACGTTTGTATGTATGCATGTGCGTATGTGTGTGCATTTGTATACGCGCTTATGCTACGACAAACAACGTTGCCTTCTAGCGCATACGATAACTATGAGGTTGACGCCGGCAATGATAAAAACGACAACGTCCTTAAGTACAACAACGACAACAACAACAACGACAAACGGAAGTGTGCCATATGCGCTGCTGGTTAACGTATCGCATCTTGAGCGCGTCGCCTTTTAAGATTTGTTAAGTTGCATTGTCGCAAATGCACGAACAAAAAAAAAAAAACAACAAAGTCGCGTCTTCTTCTCTCCAGCACATGCAGCATAATTTTATAAGAAACTTTCAGCAATTGCTGCTTTTAGCGATTGCTGCCTTAATTTAACAGTAGAACTTGTAGTATTTTTTTTTTTTTATTTTTCATCTAGGGATTACTCAAGATCTTGCCGACCTTATAGTTAATCAAGACTGAACCATTTTATCAAAAGAATTCGTTATCTTTTTTTAATAAAAGAATTCGATGTTATTTAGTTTCATGAGCATTGTTTTTAAATTTAAATATAAATAGGAAAAATAACACTTAATGATCTGTAATTGTTGAGGTTATGTTAAGTTAGTTTATATATTATATATTTATTGACTGAGCTTAAATTACTCTCAACTCAAACCCATTTTGTATTCGAGCAAGACAACGTCTGTTAAAAGTTTAGCAATTCACTTAAACGTTAATATTCTTATATCTCAATGATGCAGACTACACATAAGTCATTTCAGCGCGCAAAGTGTCGATTTTCTGCGACTTCAATAAAATGTTTCGCTTTTTAACAAAATTTGAAAAACATTTATAAAAAAACAAAAAATTAAGCTGTTAAAAGCATTTTGCAAACTTTATTGGCTCAGCTCAGCACAGCACACAAATTGCTTTTAAAACTTTGCAGCAAACGTAAACGACCGAAAGCCTTTTGAGTATTGCAAATCAGAGTATTTAAGGAAAGTACAAAATTGATTTAAACAAAGTCGAATGTCAAAACCGTCGGTAAAATAGCATTTGGACGCCTAACACAGACACCAACAGCATTGAAATTGAGCAACAAACTGACAAAACTAAAAAAATTCATTGCAAAAGCATACAAATTGGGCAAGCAGCAACTGAGGCTATGAAAACAAATGCAGGCCACCGCCTGAGTCGGAGCCTGAGCCCGAGTCAGAGCCTGAGCTGAAAACAATTCGTTTTTGACTTTTCGCACTAATCACAAAAGCTGAGGGAAATAAGCAGCTTAGGTACTTACATGCTCCAGCTCCGGTGCGCCTGTGGCGCCATCTGCCATGCAAGCAGCCGATCCGCCAGCGCAGCCTAACTTATACACCGGCACTAATGGACGGCACACATTCAAATAGAACTGTTGAAATACAACAAAAAAGGAAAGAAAAGAAAAAAGAAAAAAAGTGTAAATTAGTACATATGGTAAAGCGTTGTTAAGCTTAACTGAAAATACAAGTTGGCACAATCGGCACAGTGGCACACTTGGGAAATCATAGGCTACAAAAACCTGCCATGTGTGTTTGTGCTTATCATCGTCGCCATCATCATCATCGTCATCATCACATTGACTTACCTTAGTCGTTTTGGAGACTTGCTGTTTTGCATCCTTTGGCATATCAACTTTAGCTTCATAGTTGTCCGTTGCACTAATCAATGGCGTTAAATCGATCAACTCCTCACCGGTGCCATCTTCCGTATGTTCAACCATGGTTTTCACTTGGCATTTTATCTGCTCTTGGCAGGCTAACGGCGTCTGATATTGTATTAACAACTGACAATTGGAATCTTCAATTATTTTCGTTGCATGCATGGGCGGCAACGATTTTCCACCATCGCCTGTGCCATTATCTTTGGTCGCATTGTTCGCACAGACAAATTCAATTTTTGTCGACCAATATGTGTTGTCCTTCGATGTTGTGCATGGACTGCCATCCGTATAGAGTAAATATGGTGAACCGCTCTGATTGAAACGTAAATGCGTATTGGCATTGCCAAGGCTCATCACTGTGCCATTTTGCGTGAGGCATGCACCTGCAAAAGAGTACACAAAAACCAAATGAAAATTTCTACAAATACAAATACATGACGTACGAAATTTGGCAACATTTTTCTATAGCAAAATGAAGACCAAACTGACCAAAAAAAAAAAAAAAACAAAACGAAGACAAAGACAACTCAAAAGTGAGTTAGTAGAATTTGGCACACGCATTCAGGCATTAGGCTTTTGTCGTGTCCAATCGAGTTGAATTGAGTCGAGTCGTGTCGTGTCGAGTTGAGTTGAGCTGAGCAAAGCTGATTTTGCCCGGCCGGGATTGATGGCTCTGACGCGCACAGCTAATGGCTGCCAACATACAAAAGGCGCTGTTGCTCCTGTTACTGTTACTTTGTCACTTTAACTTTTTCTAAATGTCTCTGTCTCTGCTTCTGTCCCTCAGTCTGTCTCCCTGTCCCATTGTCAGTCTATGGTGGCCTAACTTTTTTTCTTTTCGGTCACTTCAGTGGCAGTCAATTAAACGAGAAATTAATTGTTTTGTATGCCAGCCTTGTGCAGTTGACAGTTTTGATAGCTTTTGCTTGTCCTTTTCTCTTTTTGTTTTTTTGGTTTTCTCTTTTTTTTACAAAATTTCTTTTTAAAAATGCTTTGCTCATCTGTAATGCCAAAATAATTGAAGACATGATCTCTCAGTGCAATGCAATTCTGGTTTTTCAGACTTTATTGTTGAATTTAAATTGGCTTTCAAAATATCTGCTCTTCTATCTTGTTTTCTCACTTGCCTGTAAAAGTACAAGGCAAACAAATATATAGCATAAGGTTGCCTTCATCCTTTCTATTGATGCTTTAATACTGCAAAGCTTTAAATTTTAGCTACACACTTATTACCTCAGAGACTTCGAAATAAACTTGCAGTACTATTTTTGATAAGCTTCTGCTGCCAATCAACCTTTTGATTCATGCGTTGTGCACGGAATTTAAATTCTTCTTAAGTCATAAGTTATCTAAAGTAGTCTTTTCAGACCAACACGTATTACATTTTACATTATGCCACCGCTGAGACACAGATGGCGCTTTAAGACCAATTAGCAGAAAGATAACTATTTTATAATCATCTCTCATACGAATTTTTATACTTGTGCGGCACCACACACCTTGTTGAGCATATTTCAACTAAACCAAAGGACAGCAACCAACAGTGCTGTACAATTTATTTCATCGACATGACTTTGATTGAGTGCAATTGAAAAATCATTCGGATTTGACATAGCATATGCAGCAATTGGTGGCATTCCACTACAAGTTTTTGTGCCATGGCAATACACTTTTATTTCTACGTTTTATTTTGTAAACTGTAAAGGACATGTGACCAACACAACATACAAACAACAACCACTACAACTAAAAGGTGAATGCAAATAAAAAAAGGATAGCAGAAGCAACAAGCCAATTTGGTTTGCCTTTTCAAATCGAAAAGAAATTGACTGTCGACTAAATTGATAAATGACTTAGTAGATTTGCGTGACTGTACCTGAAGCACACAATGACAGACAGCACATGGGTGTGGTCATTGCTCTGTCTCTGCCTCTGACTCTGTCTGTTTGCACTTATCAATATGTTAGCAAATTTAAATTGCTTGCCAGGTGGCAAAAGTGTTGTTTGATAGAAACTCTGACGTAAATGTAATTGCGGAAGTTGTCAAGTGACCGAGGCCGGAAGTGGTTTGTTTGATGGCATTTCTCGTATGTGTATTTGAAATTACAACACACAAGAACAACAAATTCAATTCAATTTCAACGTTTTCAATCTTATAAGCCTAAAGCGTGCAAAACTGATTGCTTATAACCATGTAGCATGCGGCATGCCATAAAGTCAAGGCGAGCAGAACATTGAGATAAAATAACAACGGAAAGGAGAGAGAATACAATCAAGAAAAACACACAATAAATTGTATAAATTTCATCGAAGGGTAAAGCCGAACACACACACAAACACATATACAAAGAAAAATAAACAATTTAAAAGAATCACTTCGATGACGTTACTGATAATAAAAATGTGAAGCGGCAAAGATACAAAAAAACAGCATTGACAGGCGATTGAAATGAAATAAAAACGCAAAGGACGCAATGAAAGCGACAGGAAGAGGAAGTGTGCGAAGAAGCAGCGGCAGCGGCAGCAGCAGCAATGGCAAGTAAGTCAAGACAAGCAACCGAAGCAAATTGAATTTCAATAATAACACTGCGAAAGAAAAAGAAATGTAATACAAAAGCAATGCAAGAAAATGACTAAAACAAATATAAACGATTTAGAAGCTACTTCAAATAAGATAGGCGGACAGACGCACGGACAGACAGACGGAGGGACGGCATGAAGCGAGGTAAGACGCGCAAAGTAAGTCAAGGAAAAAGGATCTTTTTATATAAAACAGCTGCAGGCAAATATACTAAAGAAAAAAATCCCATACAAGTTGGCATAATATTATATATAAGAAAAACAAAATAAAATATTATAAATAAGCACAAAGTGCAAAAAGTAAATTGAAAATTTCAGCCAGCAAATTGTTGAGTGCATAAAGTGAAAAAGTGTTGTTTATAAAAAAGTGTGAAAGTCTGCAAAAAATAATAATAAAAGTCAACTATTAAACTGAAATTTATGAATATGACAACAAAGGCTATGCAACAATTGTGGCCGCCGAAAGTCACTGATAGTTGCATGGACGACAGGGGAGCGCGGAGGCACACAAACAGGTACGTTACTAACGAAAGTATTGCATATTTTATAGACAACAAAATATGCAATGAATTGCTTGTACTTTTTTGCAAATTTCTTTTATTGCATTTTTTCATGCTTTACATACTGTTTTATATTTTTGGTGCTGCTGTTGTTGTTGTTGTTGTTATAGCTCGTTTTTGTTTCAGCGCGCGTGTGTGTGTGTGTGTGTGTGTATTGCAAGCCAATTGACAAAATGCACGTTTGAATGCGCCCGCATATTGGTTTATCATACGCCCCAATGACCCAAACAAAGTAAAGTGAATGGAAAAATTTCATGCTATTCAAGTGGCATTCATAGCAATGACGGCGCGCCGATTGGCAACGACTCATGCTCAGTCAAATGACTGAAACTTTTCTGACATTTTTTTTTTGTTTTTTAAGCGTATTTTGAGTGCGCATTGAAACATGTCGCAGACGTAAATTGCGGTTGGTGCATAAAAGCATAAGCCGTGTGGTTAAAGCCTCGAGCAAGTGTACGACTAGAGAAAATATATAAGGCTTATAGAAAACGGAAAGCCACTCAGTGAAAGGAGTTCATAGACAGAAGAGGTGAAACTACTCGCTACACAAATTTGCATAATTTTTATTAACAAAATTGGTCTTAAAGCGCCATCTGTGTCTCAGTGGTGGCATAATGCCAAATGTAATGCGTTGTATTAAAATATTGTTTAAAAATTATAAAAAATAAAATTTGTTAAAATTGCCAACTTAAAAAAAAACTAATAAGCAATAACTTTCACAAAAACAACAATAATACAAATCGAACTTATTTATGCACAAATGTTATTTGCAATTGAAGTTGAATAATTGAAAATTAAAACCAAAATAACAAAAACAATTAATCGAAACCATAAACAGCAACGAAGTATTTGTGTTGCAGCTCACAGCGCTGTCGATGGCGCGTTCGTCATTATTGTTTTTGTTATCGTTATCGTTTTACTGTCATTGCCACACGGTCATCTCATATACGAATGAATGTATGTAAACAATATGGCTACGCCTGCAACTGTCAGCACAAGCGACACATAGCAACAACAACAACAACAGTAAAATAAACAAACAGACAAAAAAAATAAATAAATCAACAAACATACATACACACTAATACAAATATACATACATACATGCATAATGTTTGTTGTCTGCGCATTGTATTTGCCTAACAAATGAAATTTTCGTGTATAGCATCAAAAACAGGCAACGACCAAATAGTCAAAAGCGCTTATTTATTTGCTTAGGCTCAGGCATTGTTAGCGTCGGGCGGCGTGCGGCATGCAACATAGAACACCCGACAGCCGACAGCAATGGCGCGAAGTTTTTGTGACACCGGATATGCGTTGCCATGAGCATCTATGTATGTATGTATGCTTGAATCACGATTTGTAATGCAGCACTTGGGGCGCCATAGAAACAGTCAGCGTAGCAGCATGCTGAAATGAACAACGCCATGAACGCGGACACGAACGTTGGCTGACGTTGGCTCGCGAACCTGACTGGCAAACTAAAATTGAATTCATGTGCCGCGCATGTGATTTGCTTTTTTCGCTATTATTTTTACTAGTGATCCTTTTTTGTTTTTGTTTTTGTCTTTTCTTTACGTACTGAGTTATGCATTTGAATACTGAAATATCCACGTATGTATGTATGTATGTACTATGCAAACACACACACATACATACAAATTGTAAGTGCCCATGCGGCGTATACGTAATGCAAAACTTCTGTTTTGGGCAATTTTATTGTACATTTTTTTCTTGCCTTTTATTTATTTTTTTCATTTTTTGGTGCGCGCTTAAATTTAAATGCCGCACAGTTTTCTTGCACGCCCACATACAAATATATATATGTACATAGCACACACACACATAGCCACATGAGCGCATTAATGCCAAGTGGCCAAAGCCAATGCGCGGCTCAAAAGCGCCTGCACAAGGTCCTGCCTTGGCATCCTGATTATTGGCTTTCGTCGCTCGACCGGAAAAGCAATAAAAATCATCATTTATTCCAAACTGTTTTCCAGAGTTATTTCGTACAAACATGTACAACTGCATGTGTGTGTGTGTGTGTGTATGTGTGGTAGGCTCGTGTGTACAAGTGTGCGTTATACTTTATAGGCTTATTGGCGTGTTAAAACGTTCAGTTTTTTTTCTTTTTTTTTTTTGCACCGCTTATGCCCTTTAAAATGCTCGCACATTATGTTGATTTATGCTGCAACTTGGGTTTTAACATGATTTAAGCATTATTTTTGTATTTGTTGTGCATTTATAAATTGCAATTTACAGTCATATTTCTCAGCCGTTGCTGTGGCAAGCATCGACTACAAAATGCAGCATAAAGCCGCCACAGAAGGCAAACATTTTTAATTATGCGGCATCTTTATATTTAATAACACTGGCCAGACTAGCACAGCTGCAGTTGCACAAAGCCACCACTTAAAAACTTCATTAATATTGCGGAGTCAACAAATGACCAGACTTACCATTACTCTCGAAACACGGTTTACCGGCATTGGCACACACGGCAAATGTATAATCTATATTATTCTTGGTAATGTTAATCGGTGCCAACTTGCCAAGTGGACTGAGATCCAAACTGTGGTAGAGAAAAAACATTAAAGAAATATTAATGGAACTGATAATTATAAAGTTACAAACGTACATTTCATTGCCATGAGTAACGGTCGTGCAAGGTGGCAAATCGTTACAGGCTAACGGCGTCACGAAGATAAATTCATATGTGCAGCCATGCAGGCCTACGAATTCCGGATGAGCATTCTGTGTGCGTGTGTGAAATGTTGTGCAGAGAAGAATAATTTAACAAATCATAAATATTATATTGTATGTTGGCAGTAAGCGTGTAATAAGTACCTTAACAAACTTATCGCAATGAAAAGAAATAATGCTCGTGTAATTCATTGTTGCATTGCACGACGTTGTCGATGTATGACGTATCTGAAGGATGCCGTTTTCAAAAACTGGCTTCGATTGAGCTGTACCGTAGTCTAAAAAGCTAATATTTTATATAGAATAATTAATTCGTTGCATTGTTGTTGTTAACAAAATACTAACCGTTTCTTGTAGTCTGTTATGTTTGGTTGATAAAAACATATGCTGCTGCCCGCTGGACACATAGCATTTGTTCCATAGAGCACTGGTTTGCACACATTAATCACAAAGAAATTACCTTTGCGATCGGTAGAGCGATAGTTAACGTCACTCAGTGATATCAAATCAAATGTGTGACCTGTGTGCGTGTCACGAACAGTACAATTATTGGTTTTTGTTGATTCGGGCTCAGGTAGGCAAGCGAATGGCGTCTCATATTTTATGTAAAAAGAGCAGGCATCGTCAGCCTGCAATATTTATAATAAAATGTTTAGAGGATTTAAAATCTTTGTTAGTTTAAACTTAATTCATACAACAGAGATGACATGTGTTTGCGTCTGATCCAGTGTATAATCACATTCGAGAAGAATATGCAAATGGAAATTGCCCTTTCCATTGGTACATTTTTCGCCGCCCGTGTAGTTAAATTCCATTCTGCCCTTGGAGTAGAGCAACTCATGTTCACGTCCTGTATGAAAAGTTTACTTGTAATTGAGTTTATTTTTGTTATTTCCACGAATTTTGCTTACCCAACACATATTCTTTGTCGCCCCTTTTCAAGCATGCTGCCACATTTGATTCATTCGCACAGTTGCGTGTCAAATTGCCGCAAAAATTAAATTCAAAGATATCACCAGTATTGCTTTTGGCCTGATGTGCGGTGTCAGAGTGCAAAGCATTAAAATCGAACTTGTATCCTTGTACTGGTTCGTCTAGCACGCATTCTTTTGTCGAAAAGACCTAGAAAACCACAAAATCGAAATGTAACGGACAGTGTTAACAAGTGGTTGCAACGGTAGTGTTGTAAAGAGAGACACAATCAGTATCAGCTGATAAGTACAACAAAAACGAAAGACCAACCGAAGTACCAATCAACAACAAAAAAACCAAATCAAAATTGCAACAAAGACAACAACAACAGCTATACGTAAATTATAAAAACAAACAAGTCTATTCTGAGTTACTTATTGTTGTTGCTATTGTCTTTGTTGCTTTAACGTCTTTTTTAATGGCTGTACATACCAAAGGGTCCGATTCCGACGATGCACCGGAGATAAACAAGAAAAATGAAGCGACTACCGCCGCCAAATTGGCAACATTCATAATTTTTCGCTTATTATGCACTTTTTATTAATCTCAGCAATTCTAAAATTGAATTCTTTGCGTATATTTTTTTCTTTCAGATTTCAAAATCGGTTTTTCACAGCTACTACTTTGTTGTATTTGATATTTTTTTTTTACTTTTTACTCTTGTAGCTTGAATAATAGCAACGTAGTTTTTCACTTGAACAATAACCCGTAATTGTTTTGTTCTTATCAAGTTTTAACACTTTTTCGCCATTCCTTGTTGACCAGGTTTAGTTGTTGTTGTTGTTTCGATTTTTCAAGATTGGCTTATCAATGCTTAACGAGCGCGATAAGTGACAATTAACTGGTTAAACGCGAGCACGGACCCGTGACTAATAACGTAAGAGAGCAGCAATAACAAATGCACAAGTTATATGCGATGCAAGTTTCATAAACTTGGCCGAGAACGCAGGTAGTACCAGTGTTGCCACTCTAGCCCTATCACGGAATGATACCTTTACAAATTACTGTATGATATTAACTAAGTGCCGAGTGTTAGAGGTACATGTGACGCTTTTTAAATTTCACTATGTGGGTAAAGATTAAAAGTATTACATAAATTTACTCAAAAACAATTAAACACTTTTTTTTAAATAATGCGACCACACTAGAATTTACGTGTGCTAGTCGTCTTTAATTCGAAATTGAAATAGACCAGTTATAGACGATTAGTTTCTTATCAGTGAAGGGCAAACCACATTTTTCAAAACACGCGTACATAGGGCACAAAATTCTGACGTAGCGCAGTTTTAAAAACATCGATGACTGTGATGTTAGAATCGATGATTCTCCACCTCTAATCCTATTACCAGCTGACCTTTTTGTTTTTACTTCTGCCGGTGAAACTTGTTCAGTCGTGTTCTTTAAGCAAGTTGCTATCAGTTTGAACTTTAAATCAAATTAAACTTCAAAATGTCATTTGTTGGACGTACACTTTTGCGTAATGTAAGGTTTTTTTAATTTTAAGTTTTATCCAATAGTTAATTGCTTGTCATATTAGGACTAATATTAAATATTACGTAATTGTTTCCGATACGAAACCTTCACAGAACAACAATGATACACAATTCTGTCAATTCATGATTAGTATGCTTTACAGGTGCCGCTGCTTGGCAAGCGCATTGCGGATCGGACACAGTGCGCGGCATTTAAACGATTACTGCATCAAAGTAAGTTGTCGACGCTGTGTTGTGCTATAAATAGCGAGTATCATGCCTATACATTGATTTTCATTAATAGTTGTCATATTCTTCCATACAAAGGTACACCTCTTTGCGCTGTGCGCGTTCAAAAACCAGCGCCTGATTTTAAGGGTCTAGCCGTGATTGGTGGCGACTTTCAAGAGATCAAACTTGAAGACTACAAAGGCAAATATCTTGTGTTGTTCTTCTATCCGCTAGACTTGTAAGTCTCACATTCTGAGTACTTTCTATTAAATAATTATTAAATATCAAATAATTTTTACTTACAGTACCTTCGTTTGCCCAACGGAGATCGTTGCATTTAGCGAACGTATCAAAGAATTCCAAGATATCAATGCTGAAGTTGTTGGCGTCTCTGTTGACTCACATTTCAGCCATCTTTCCTGGTGCAATGTCGATCGGAAAAATGGCGGCGTAGGCAAGCTCAACTACCCACTGTTGTCGGACATCACAAAGAAGATATCAGCGGACTACGATGTGTTGCTCGAAAACGATGGCATTTCTCTACGCGGCACTTTTATTATTGATCCAAAAGGCGTGCTGCGCCAGTACTCAATCAATGACCTGCCCGTTGGCCGTTCGGTTGATGAGGTTTTACGACTAATTAAGGCGTTCCAGTTTGTTGAAGAGCACGGTGAAGTCTGTCCAGCCAACTGGAATCCAGAATCAAATCCCGCAACCATTAAGCCAGATGTTGAAGAGTCAAAGAAGTACTTCAGCAAACATGGCTAAGTGTGTTTCGTAACGAAAATTGGATTAACAAAACTTGGGATCATTGCCAAGCAATGATTTCCTTTTCTAGTTTTTATTAAACTTCTACACAGCTTTACGGTATATTGCGAATTAAAGACACTTAAGACGTATACGATTCGTCAAACGGGTTTTATTATTTTTTCTTTTCAATTAGCAGAATAAAAGCATAAATTACAAAATTTAAGTTTGTAAAATTTGACAAAAGCGATACTTGCAGTAAGATAATTAATACGTTATTACTCTAAGAAACTACATTATAATTGAACGAGCAAATTCAGTTTTTTGCTTGTAATTGCGAGAATACGTATATGCATGTATATGTGTGTGTGCGACTACCTCAGCAAAAATTGTCCAAACGATTTAATTCGATGGCGGCGGCGGAGGTGGCGGTTGCGACAGATTACCCATCCCTGGTGGTGGCGGTGCACATGGTGGTGGAGGTGGCGGATAGCCCGCGTTCCAATTGCCATAGCCTGGTGGCATAATGTTGCTGCTTGAAGCTCCCGGCCATGGTGGCATCGGAGCATTGCCTGTACCAGGTGGCAATAGCGGTGGCATAGTACCTGGAGGCGGTGGTGGTGGAAGTGATGTACCCGGTATTGGTGGGTTTATTGGTTCACCACCTGGAATTGGAGGTTGTGGGGAACCCATCCAAGGCATCATCGGTGTTGGCGGCGGCATTGGAGGGGGCGGCTGAGCGGCAGGCACTGGCGGTGCTGGCACATAAGGCGATACACCCAGCCCATTACCATTCGCTCCAGCTGACCCAGCGCCAGGTGGCAATGGCGCACCCCAGCCGGGCAATGGCGGCGGTGGATGCGTCGAGCCTGGTAGTATACCCATTGGGGCGCTACCTGGCGGCGGTGCTGCTTGAATAGCCTGCATTTGTGCGGGCTTCTTGTCGAATATACTGTAACCTCGATTAACATGCGCTTGTGCTAAAGGATCGGGTGTTGTTGATTTCTGTGCGGATGGTGGCGGACCCTCGCCAAGCTCGGCCATCAGACTCATATACTCTTCGTCAATTTTTGCTTGTGTATCTTCTGCTGCGCCCATACTACCGGGACCACCTTGACCTGGTCGTTTGCTGCGACAATCCTTTGTCAAGTGACCAGCGCCGCCGCATGATGTACATACAATTGTATTTGTAATAATCGGCTTGTCTGGACACTGCCATGACTTGTGATCCGTAGATCCACAGGAGCAGCGTTGTACATCATTCTCGCGTAGGGTGCCATTCAGTTGGGCCAACTCACGCAGCTGCATGCGACGCAAATCATTGTGACCTTCGGGTACTTCAATACCCTGTCGAATGACGTCTTTGATTTTCTCCACAGCCTTCTTGACCGCTTCCGGATTGGGAGCTGTAATGAACGCGTGCAACGGTTCATCTTCACCAGGTAACGGTTGTCCATCCTTACGACCGACTTTACCCTCTTTTACAGAACCTTTGCCGCGAATGATTATCTTTGCGCCAGTCTCTTTCTCCATGGCTTTAAGTGTATTACCACGCGGTCCAATCAACAAGCCAACAAAATTAATGTCCGGATGCTGCTCCTGCGGTATAAGTACCTTATCGCTGACACGCGTTACAGGCGGTCTATTAAGAAGAAAGTGAGTTAAACTACAAGTTATTTACATAGGTTTTCACAATAGTTACTTGTAATCCGCCGGCGGCTTGAATTCTGGATTTACAGTCTGCATTTTGAGTATCAATTGATGTCGTTGCTCTTCCAGACGCTTGCGATAGCGGAACTCACGTGTATTCAAGCGTTTGCCATCAGAACTGTATATTGGTTCCGGTGAAGGTGATCTGCGAACGGAACAAAAAAGTAAAGTGCTATAACAAAATGTGTGCCAAATCGAGCGCTAAGCGCCGGAAAATGAGCTTAATTACTAATAAATAATAATTCAACTATATGCCTAAAATGCTTTATTTTTTATTTAAGTTTAACCTGAAATTTTTTCAAATTAATAATGATTAGCTAATAAAAATTAATTGTTTCTTTTTTTATAGTTATTCGATTAACGCTGGGGGTAAAAAGAAGAATTTTGATTAATTATTTCATTAACTCATTTGATTTATTAATGGAACTTTGTTTTGGCCTTTGGACTTTTATTGCTGGCGTCTCGCAAAGTTTGCCGTAGCGTGTCCCAAACTAGATATAGAATCTTTTGAAGTGCTATGATTATTTTCAGCTCGTGTGGGGAAAAAGAAAATCTGCTATTATTAAAAAGTTTAACTGGAAAAGTTAAATTCAAACTTCAATTGAAAATTCAAACTTGCGTTTGTAATTAAAGTCTCCGCACTTAACTGGTTCGATCGCCTTGATCACCATTTCAGCACAAGAAGCGCAACCTATAACTTCGTTTTTTTTTTCTTTTTTAAGGGAAAGAAAACTTGGATTATTTGATTATGGCATTAGTTAGCCTTATAAGTAAAACATTTACAAAAACTTAGACCTTGCTGCAGCTCAAGCAAGTAGGCGCACCAACAACCCACGACCGAGTTATGTATGTGCTTAACGGTACAGTACCCTCCATTTGCTACAACTAGTGTTAATATTCTTAAAACTTTATCAATCCAGTATGTGCAATAAAATCTTTCTTAGGGTTTTCTTTTTTGTTATTATTTGACCTGCGCCCTTTTGGGTTTTGTTTTGTCAAAGAAAATCATTTAAATGCTTAATTAAGCCATGCAAGTTATAGTTTAAAAACATAAAAAATCATAACCGAAAAGAGTACAGGTTCATTTCAATAAAAAGAAAAGCATTTTGTTCGATACAATCTTCGTTTTTGTTGACGTAGAACACTTAAACCTGTTTCGGTATACACTTTTGTTTCGTCATCCTTTCACTGTTGTTGATATTTTCAATGTAAATAAAGCTCATTTAAGACTTGACAAGTAGTTATGTGAAGACTTGTGTATGTAGATAAACTGTATCAAACCTTTCTTCTGGATTCTGTGGTATACCGAGGTCTCCAGTGCGTAGCTTCCGGCTGATCTCCTCAATTTGAAATTGAACTGCAAATATAACGGATTAAAGAAAAAAAGAAAGAGAATCGAGTGCAATCCTCGACATTAGTAAAAGATTAAAATGAAATTATAAAATGTTTAAAATTTACAAGAAAAAAAAATTTGTAATAGTTTTGTGTTACTTTAGATTAAGCCCTGTAAAAAATGTACTCATTAGCAAGAAACCATTTCACTTCTTCACATTTTTCGTAGCAGAGACCGACGACGCCTTCTACAAACGAACCTAGCCTATTTAAGAATTTTGTGCATTATATTAAATTAATGATTATTAAGAACGATTAGGTGGAAAGACTTTTTTTTTTCTTTCGTTTTTGATAATTTAGAGCAAAGCCCATGTGTCTGTCGTGTCACTGGAAACCCTTCAAAGAAAACGATAAATGGTTATTTTTCGTTCTTTAGAAAAAAAAAGTTTGGTTTTACGTTTTGCCCGAATGAACTCATTTGATGGTATCGTCTGTGGCTGTGTACAAGGTGCCCGATTTATCATAAGCACGCCCGAACTCGTGAACTAGAATATTATTTGTGGCTGTGTTGTTCTTGGCATAAGTTTTCAATTATTTTTCAGATTAAAACTAACTTAAGCCTTACTAAAATTAATTATAGATGGTTAAATCATTATCTGCAATTACCTAAATAGGCTTCCTGTTGTGTTGGGTCTAACGTTGATGGCAAAATTGTCGGCATTCCCGGTATAAACGTTTTATCATTCTCGGTGCCACCCCAACGTGTGCGTCGCTTCCGTTTGCGATCGGAACCATCCTCTGTGGATCAAAACAAAACATTCGAAAATATGAAAATTCAAAGCATACAAAGGACAAAAAACAAGAAGTATCTTACGTGAATTTTCCGAGGGATCATTGCTTATCGAATCATTGCTGTTGGTGCTATTAAAAAGTGCTGCAAAATTTTTTGTCGATGCCGGGTTATTCATAAGTTCTTGTATAGTTTGCGTTAGATCAAAACGTGGCTCACGCGTCTCTTCTTTAATTGGTTCTAAGCGCATATCTTTGTCAATAAGGCGATCGGTGAAGTTAGGTTCACAATCACGGCTACTACGATCGCGACTGTTGCGATGACGATCTCTTTCACGACTTTGTTCGCGGCGACGTCGTTCATAACTGCGACTGCGTGTGCGTCTTCGACGACGGTTATCATAGTCTTCTGCGCCACCGGTATTGGCGCCACCACGGTTTCTAGAGCCACTACGTCTAGAATGGGAGTCACGGTCACGTTTACGACTACGAGAACGTCTTCGCCGTCGATTGTCGTAATCATCGTTATTACGTGAGCGACTACGGCGAGATCTAGATTCCCGATCACGTTCCCGTTCACGACTATCGCGTCGTCGATTATCGCGGTCGCGGTCTCGAGATTCTCCTTCACCACGATCCCTACATTGCAAATAAAATTTGGTGAGTCAAAAATATTTAAATTTTATTTTTTTAATTATGTAATACACTTGCCTTCTTCGCTTATCCCGATCCTTTTCACGCTCACGTTCTCTATCTTTGTCTCGACCCCCGTTGTCACGTGAACGTGAATGCTCCTTCTCACGCGTCCTACTAAAATCATTGTCGTTGCTGCCGGCCGCACTGCCGTAAAGTTCGGCGTGAGCTTGCAACAACTCGGGCGGCGTTGCACTCATTCTATTTATTTATTTCAACTAAACGAAGCTGTGCAACTTTATTTAATTTATATTTGACAGCACATAGATTATATTACACAAGATAAATTACACGTTCACCCAGAAAAAAACTTTTTCGGCTCAATTCGAAAAAATTTCGGCAAAATGGCGACAGTTCTGACAAAACGCACTTTAACATTAAAGATGCAAGAAAATCGATGTCAAAATCGATTTCATCGATGCTTAGTTTTAAGGAATTGTAAAACCAGAGCTGCCGGGCGAAATACAATACACTTCGGCATGCCAATGCAAAATGGCGCCAAAACGCACTAAAACATACATATATAATGTGAGATAATTGGAATAGAACAATCTACAATATCGATACAAATATCAGAAAATCAAAAATTATTGAATTATATTTTCATCAAAATACCAATCAACAATATATTTTTAAGTAAGCTAGTTCAAAGGAGAAATATTTATCACCATCTGGTAAAGCAATAGAAGATGAATATTTTATTTACTAGATTTTAATCGATTCACGACCCAGTTGTAATATTATCGTTATCGATTACATTGGTAGCCATGAATGAAGGTGGAGAACTATTGATGGCACATTATATCTCACCAAAATCCGGTATCTAATAATAACACAACGGTTACATTATTATTTATTATTTTTTCATTAAACTTGGGCTCGTTTTTTATTTTAATAGCATATTACTATACGTAAAATATTTCAAAAGACTATGACGCTAAGGATGGGTTGCCGGGGTCGATTATCGATGCTTATCCACCTCTACCCACGTGTATCTGTTTTTGTTTTGTCGACATCGCCGACTGTGTGGTTTTTGTTAAATTACTGTTAAGCCCTTCAAGTCTGCCATTTATATTGTTAGAGCCTGAGTGGACTAAGCAGTGGCACGATTAGGCGGCTAAAGCACAAAAAATAAATATTTTTGTGAAAGGACATACATATATTATTTAAACAAAATGGGTTACAAAAACAAAAGACCCAAGGCAGATGTGGTTCACGCAAAAAAATCAGTACCCACTATAAATCCATTTGCAAGCGCAAAGCCGGCTACTTCAAAGAAGATGAATCCCTTCGAAGTGCACGTAAACAAGGAAAAGTTTCAGATTTTGGGGCGGACATGCAAACATGATAAAGGTTTGCCTGGTGTATCACGAGCCAAAGCTCTAAAGAAGCGTAGCGAAACCCTTGGAAAAGAGTTTTTACAGAAGCACAAAACCAACAGGTTTCTAGACAATAGAATTGGAAGAAATTTGACCGGCGATGAGTTGACGGAGTCCGTAATGAATGCTCGTTTCTTAGCTGATCAACTGTCACAGATTAAGCAACAGAATAAAACTTCTAAATTTAATTTGAATGATGATGAGCTACTCACACATCGAGGTCAAACACTAGAGGATATTGAACAATTTAGAGATGAGCGATCTGACGACGAGGAATTGGGTGATGAACGCTTAGACGGTATGTGTGACTACAAAACGTTGGGATTAAAATCTAAATAATTTGTATATCTTTATAGCTGATTTTACGGAAGCGGCAAACTTTGGTGGTGAAGATACGGGTGAAAAGGATCGCAAATCGGCTATTGAGGAAATGATTCAGGAGCAGAAAAAACGTAAAATGGAAATTGCTAAAGAGAAAGATGAAATACACACGTTGACTGAGAAACTTGATGCTAACTACAAAGAATTGATATCGTTGGTTGGCAAAGTCAACAAGGATGAACAAAGAGCAAAGCCACCGCCAGATGATTACGATAAGCTGCTCAAGGAAATGATATTTGAGCCAAGAGGCTCAGTGGCTGATAAACTATTGACAGCTGAAGAGCAAGCCAAGCAAGAACGTGAACGTTTGGAACGACTGGAAAACGATCGTTTGCGACGTATGCGTGCTGATGACGAAGGAGATGAAAGCAACAAGCAAACCAAGCACAGGTCTGCTGATGACTTAGACGATGGCTACTTTTTAGGCGGTGATGAAGAAGACGATGAAACATTGGCTTATGATTTGGATGGCAAGTTGGGTGGAAAAGTTGATAATAATAAAAAAGAGAATGATATCGGAGATGAAGACGAAACCGATGAAGCTTCTGAAGATAGTAATGATGATGATAGTGATGAAGGCTCAGGCAGTGAGGACGACGATGATGATGCGGACGATTTAAGTGATCTTAAAGTGACTGATACAGAAGACGAAGGTGAAGAAAGTGTACCTATAGAGAAAAAAGAAGTAAAGAAAAAAGCAAAAATATCGACGCCGGAAACAACATCAACAAAATCAACCACGACGAGTATTCCCTACACAATAAAAATGCCAAAAACTTATGAGGACTTTTCGGCACTCATAGGCAAGCATACGCCTGAAGATCAACAGGTTATCGTTGAACGTCTGGTTAAGTGCAATCATCCAAAATTGGACGGTGTCAATCGTGAGCATGTTGTCAAGCTATTCGCATTCCTTATGCAATACATCAATGAACTGTTTACCGATGCTACACAAGAGAACATTAAACTGCACTTTCGCATACTAAATGGTTTTATGCCGCTGCTATATGATTTGGTGCACCTGAATCCGGAGCGTATGTCGAACACGCTGCTCGACGTAATTAAGGAGAAGTACACCGAATACAATAAGAATCCGCGCGTCTTTCCACCACTTGAAACGGTTATTTACTTTAAACTTGTAGCAAACTTGTACAGTACTTCAGATTTTCGGCATCCTATTGCAACGCCCACCTATATTTTCATGCAACATATTCTGTCACGTGCACGTATACGTTCACGGCAGGACATTGCCATCGGATTGTTTATTGTCACCGTCGCTTTGGAATTTGGTCAGCGTTCGAAACGTTTTCTGCCGGCTGTCTTCAATTTCTTACTCGGTATCGTTTATCTCAGTGTACCGAAGCGTTCCATGGAAATAATAAAAATTGTACCGCCATTCGAAAGTACAGGGGCTATGAACAAACTGCTTACTATTGCGGAAGCTGAGGAGAACAAGACAGTGGCGGAACAACGATTACTCAGCGAGGATCTTGTAATGACGACATTTTCGTTGGATTTTAAAATACGTGCGTTGAATATGAGTCTGCAGTTGATCAAGGACGCTGTCGAAAATGTCGGAGAACACATTGGCGCCAATTATCTGGCTTTGAGTTTTATACCAATACTTGAACGTTTGCCATTGCAAGCTTATCCCGATTATGTTCGCGTCCATTACGATGCTGCGTTGACATCTCTTCAACAGGTGGCACAGAAGCCGCTTAAGAAACTGGTGCCACCTGAAAGGAAGCCAAAGGCTTTGCGACTACTTGAGCCGCGTATTGAGACGGTTTACGATGACAAACGCCGACCGAAGATGTCAAAGGAGAAGGAAGAACGCGCCAAGCTCTTAACGAAAATCAAGCGTGAAAAGAAGGGCGCTATGCGGGAGATACGTCGTGATACAGCATTCGTGCAAGACATACGTTTGAAACAACAATTACAGAGGTGAGTAAAAAGGCCAATGATTGGTGATAAATTATAGAGCTAAACTTTGATCGCTCTATCTAATCTATCTGTTTGCTTGTTTGTTCGCCAACATGTTTACATTTAACGATTTCTGTTTTCTCTTTGCAGCGATAAGGAGCGTCGCGAGAAAGTTAAACGTATCTACCAAGAGGCCGCCGTCCAACAGGGTGAACTCAATGAGTTGGCGCGCGCTAAAAAAAGCAAAAAGTTCTAAACTTATTGAATTAAATTTAATAAACGCAACATTTTACAACATATACAAGTGTAATCTTACAAATATGAAAATTATTGTTTCGAGATCTCACGACAACGCAAAGTTGCCTCCTCCACGGCGCCCGCAACGGCAGCTCGGAAACCTGCAATAAAAAAGAAAAACAAACGTGCGATAAGCAAAATGATTAAATAAAAACAAAAAAAAAAACCATTCAATATTTAACCTACCTGATAATTCAAGCTGTCGCAATCCAGCAGCTGTCGATCCAGCCGGACTTGTCACGTCATCTTTCAATTGGCCGGGATGCACGCCGCTATCCCGCACCATGTGCCCGGCACCCAACACCGTTTGCGCTGCTAGTCTATAAGCCAGAGCACGCGGCAAACCCATATGAACGGCACCATCTGCAAGTGCCTCAATCATAACAAAAACGTATGCTGGACCGCTGCCACTAAGTGCGGTGATCGGATCCAATAGTGACTCATCGACTTCCTCGCTGGTGCCAATTGATTTGAGTAGACGATCTGTAATTGTTGCATCCTCATCGGTAGCTTTGCTACCGCGCGCAAAAACCGAGCATCCAGACATCACCAACGCCGGCGTATTTGGCATGACTCGTATGACACGTGCCTGTGGTGATAGGTTTTCCTCCAATGTCTTGATGGTTATGCCCATGGCGACGGATAGAAAAAGTTTGTTTGCGCTCAATGACCTCACCTCAGTCAACACACTGGGCACAACAAGTGGTTTGACGGAGACGAATATATGATCGGAATTTTCAACCACGGGATTGTTCTCCGTTATTGTTTTAACGCCAAGTTGTTCAAAGGCGGCCTTCGAAGCGGCATCAGCAGGATGAACACTTGCAATGATTGCGTCTGTTTTTGTTAGGCCTGCGAATATATTCAAGTGTTAATTTTATGTAATTTCGTCATACTTTGTACTGCTTGCATAGGCACTCAAGCTTACCGCCTGCCAGGAAACCCTTTGCCATAGCTTGTGCTATTTTGCCGCCGCCAAGGAAACCAATTCTGCCAATCTGTGCCATCGTTTATAACTGACTGAAAGATTGATTACAGATTTATTTTCAAATGGATTTTTATCTTGAGAGCTACTTTAATTTACAAAGCAACTTCTGTGACTAACGCTTTGTTTCAAATGACACACTGAACTGAGCAGTGGAATTTCTTATTTGATTGTTTGCGGCTGCTTTCCAGTCCGACACGGCTGCTCGGTCAGGCGACTGATAAGGTTTAACAGCGTAATACTTGTGCACTCGAACAACAACAAATCTGGCGAGAGATTCATTATTATGCATATGGTTTTGAACAACTTTATCACTTCAATTTCATTTTCTATTTGTGTAGGGGCTTATTCAGTCACTTACTCGCTCGTGCTTTCAGTTATTTTTTTTCTGTCATATTGAAGGGAAACCATTAAAATCTAAAGTTTGTTGCAGTTTTGCTCCATTTATCAAATATGTTTATTGGCAATTTTCCTCACATAAATTTTTTAATACATAATAAAGTTGAGTTCCGAATCGATGTCGTCATTTTGACTCGTATTGATGTTTTTGTTTCTAATAAACTCTATCAACATAGTATTTTGAAAACCTTATCAGTAGTTACCTTATCGCACATACCTTATCGTGCATATGAACATACTTTCATGATTGATGTCAAATCTCAAAGCGGATTTTTATATTTGAAATTATTAAGGTCAAAGATTTATTTGAATAGAAAGAAGTTAAACAAATATACATAGAATTTTATAATAGTTATGTATAGTAACTGCTTAGCTAAGCTAGCTTTCAAATATGAAGTTTTGAAAATTTTTGGAATTTCGATTCTGACATGCAGTTTGCACGTAAAGTTTTGTATTTACGAAGCTTTTTTTTTGCGCTCTACTTTGCATTTGTGAACAAGTTACTACATTTGAAAATTCGAAAAATTGGATTGTTTGAATTTTGAAGATAATGGTCACTCTAAAACAGCTCGTAACTGTTCTTATCTATTTTCATAACCGATAACGATCACAACATCATTGACAGACAGTTGAGTGCTGCCACCTCCTAATTGACAAAATTGTACTGTCCCGATTTGTGCCTAAAGAAGTGCCACCACTAGTTCAGAACCAAGAAACGAAGAAGAAGCAAAAAAAAATATTTATTATAAATTTTCCAAATCAACAAAAAAACGCATAATATATCGAACTAAAAACCAACTCAAGTATTACATTTTTGCAACAAAATTAGTAGATGCCATTTTGCAACGTGGAGCCGTGACAGGGTATACTACAAACACAACGAATCAGATAAAGGCAATAATATATTTTGCCATTGTCAGCCGCCTGCCTGCCCTTGATTGATACTCTTCGACAATAATTTAAGCGTAAAAATATCTTTTCTCGTTTGTTGTTTTTGTTGCCGTTAATTTTTCTGGAGAAACAGCGCTGCACTATCAGAGTGGCAATAGATACCATCATAGACAACACCGCCGCCGTCGTCTCGAACTCATTGTCGTCATACATATGTGCGTATTCCAATCGTATTATTAAACAAATTATTTGTTTAGTTAAGGCAGTCATATAAATACGCAGTAAAAACAATCAAAACAAAAAGTAAACATTAGAATTCATGTAAAATTGAGACGCTAACTGACGTTCTGAGTGCGAGTAAATTCAAGGCTGTTTTTGGGTTAGTAATAATGCATACATATTATTTAAAGGTTTTGTTTTAAAAAGAAAACAAGCAAACAAATTTGTATGCAAATACATTAACATAGGAAAGTTGACAAAATAAATCAAAGTATAAATCTAGTCTGCGGCAGCGCACCGACAGGTACACGTGTGCCTAAATGTGTGGTGGCAGACTCTTATCGTTATCTAATTGATTTTGTGCAAAAAATAAATATGCATACGTTTGCTTGTTGTCAAAGCAAAACCGCCTATATTTTTTTAAGAAAAATTTATTGAATCTCGTTTTTTTCCAGTTTCCTGAAATTTTTATCTTAATAAGGATGTCGTCCGGTTCAACGTCGTCAGCCGGCGGCGGTCGGAAGCAACCCACAGCCGTGTCACGCATGAAGCAGGACTACATGCGTCTCAAGCGTGATCCCTTGCCGTACATTACAGCCGAGCCGTTGCCCAACAACATACTCGAATGGCATTATTGTGTCAAGGGACCTGAGAATTCACCTTACTACGGGGGCTACTATCACGGCACGTTGTTGTTTCCGCGTGAATTTCCATTCAAACCGCCCTCAATTTATATGTTGACGCCCAACGGACGCTTCAAGACAAACTCACGGCTGTGCCTCAGTATATCAGGTGTGTAGGATTGTCTTGTGTGTTAGTTTATTAAAACATTGGCTATTTATAAACAAATTATTGCATCAACAGATTTTCATCCAGATACATGGAATCCAACATGGTGTGTTGGCACCATATTGACTGGGCTATTAAGTTTTATGGTATGTAGTTTATATAATGCATATGCATGAGATATTTGAAATTATCTTTGGTTTTTAGCTTGAGAGTACACCCACGCTGGGCGCCGTTGAATCAACCAATTATGAGAAACAACTGTTTGCCAGAAAATCGCTAGCATTTAATCTAAAGAATCCAAATTTCTGTGAACTTTTTCCTGAGATTGTTGAGGAAATCAAAAATCGATTGCAGAGCATAAAGCAGCCAACGACGGGCGCGACAGTGGCAAACACAGCAGGCGCAGCAGCAGCAGGCGCGGTAGGAACAGACAATAATAACATACCGAATGGATTTGCCAATGGCAATGTCAATGCTTTAGACACAACTGCCGGTGGAGCGGACGATGCGATCTCAGCTGCAGCACAAGCAATTAATGCCAATGGTGGCCTTGTAGGGGCTAATAGTTCAAGGAATTCCTATATGAATTGGCAGTCGGTGTACTCCAATCTTGTTATTATTATCTGCTTTGCGATATTTGCGCTCATCGTGAATTATATTATTAAAAATTTAAATCAGGAATAGAACGAACCAACGCACGAAAGCGCTGCAAAGAATCGTGCGAATTGTGAGAAAAATAACGTTTCACAAATTATTCCAAAAAATTATTTCCAAATTTATTGTTTTGCAAATGCAAAATTCAAAGTGCTTACGTCGTCAGATATCAACTTTCGTATATATTCGTACACATTGTTATTGTCGGTTTTGGCGCTCCAAAAACCGTGCATTCGGCAATGGTGCGTCAAATCAGCTATCGAGTACGTCTGGTTTTAAATAATGAAAGTAAAATGCAAAAAAAAAAAAATCAAATAATAATGCAAAGTGTTGTTATATAATTACATAGCGTATAAATTATATTTAAAAACAAAAGATAAGAAAAAATAATAAAAAAAAATAAATAAAATGAAATATTTGTAAATAATTACAGCGTGTAATTATTCTTTAGCTTGTTGCCACTCCGTTTAAACGGACGCTGACTCGACACTTTCCATATAAGCGATATTTCAATGCTGTTTGGCTGACTTTGCTGAGTGAAATGAAATTTCATTACGGTTGCGTTGAACTATGTACTATAATACGCCGCTTTAAGTAAACTCAACTGTTATAATAATGTATAGACAAGCTTTGTTACACATTTGCTGAAATATTTTCTTTTTATTGTTTTCACTTTATTTGAGAGAATTGGCGATCAACGCAAATTGTGATATCAGCAGAAAATCGACAAACAGCGAAAATATTTCAAATTTATCAATTAAAGTTTGAAATCAGCGAAATGCCTAAGTATAATTATAATTATGGTATATAAAAAAAAATCAAAAGGAAACTATTAAAGAAAACTTTTTAAGTAGAAAATCTTGAATTGTTTTATTAATTCAATGAATCTTAACTTGTCACCAAAGGCTGTGCTTTGCATATGTATATGGATTAACATACTCATTTCATTGTTACGCCACTACATGTGTAAAAGATTGTCTTAAGTTATGGAAAGAATAACTAATCTGAATATGACTAAAAACTTTAAATTCTCATAATTTCATTTATATGTTTTGTATCTATTTGGAAATTGAGAGTATTCAAAAATGATATTAATTTTGAAGAGAGAGTTTATTGTTTAATCTCTTAAATAATTTTCAAAGATCCTGAAAATCGTCTTAAGCTTCTCATTATTAAAAATACTGCACACTGATGTTTTTCCAGAGTTTCAAAGATTTTCTTGTTTCATCAAACACTTCTGTGCTTTACAATGCTTTTCACTTTGATGTTTCCGTGTTGTTTCTTCGTTGGTCGATGATGACTTTTAAAGTTATAAACATTTTAATTTAACTAACATGAATTCAAGTTCATGTTGTTTCAGGCGAAACAACGAATTCACTTTTTCGTCATTCACAACTTTCCGCAGGCCCACCCACCAGGCACCCCTTAGCCAAGAGCCTCAGCATCAGCGACTGTGCATGTAAAAGTTTTGACACAGCGTGAAACTTTTCACAAATTCTGTGTTGTAGTTTATTTTTATGCATGTCCTTTTGTTGTTGTTTTTGTTGTTGATATTGTTGGTTTTTTTGTGTATTTTATTATTTGTGTGTGTGTGCAGAACTTTGCTGTTAGTTGAACTTCAACTGTTTAAGCCAATTTTGTGAGGAAAATAACGATGACAGAAAAGAAGTAACAAAAGCAACACCAACAACAACAACTGATGACAGTAACAACTTTATTAAAAATCAAAACCAACAAAAAAGAAGGAAAAACGCAAACTACAACAACAACAACAACTGAATTTTTCACTGACAGTGACAACTTGACTACTCTTTCTTTATACATTTATTTTATTTTATTTTGTATTTTTTTTTAAGTTCCTTTCTTTTTCATTTTTATTGCGAACGCACAATTGAAAAAAAGTTATTTCCGTCGGTCAACAGCCAAGCGGAAGTAGCGCCATTTTGTATGTGCTTTAATGCTTTTTTGCACATTTGTTGCTTCTTCGCAACTTTATGGCGACAATGTTGGCAGTAACTGTGTGTTTTTCTATATACATACATATGTGTGTGTTTGTGTATGCCATTCGGCTTTCAATTGTGTTAATGCAGTTTGGACTTATGACTTCAGCTTGCCTGGCTTATCTATGCTGTTCGCCTAAAAGGTTTCCTTCAATTGCAGTAACACATAAAAATGTAAACTTTAGTGACTTGCGTAATTTTGCTGACGCTTTGTTTTTGTTTTCTTTTATTTTTAAGCCAAATCATTTATAAGTACTTTTTTTTTTTTGTATCTTCAATGCTTGCAAGTATGAAATGCATTTTACTCACTTTACAAACAATTTTCATTTGCTTAAAGCTATTTTGCTTTATTCGTTCTTGTACACATCTGTTCAGCAGCCAAAATTAATGTTCTGACATGCTTAACTAAAATTAGGCACAAAAATCAGCCATAAAAGTTACATGAAGCGTATTTTGTCTTTTCGTTGTTACTTGGCTCTCATTTTTTTTTTTTATTTATTTGTCGTTGTTTCATGAGCTTCATGAAAGAGCGCAAAAGATAAGCGGCTAAATAAATACACGCATAAAAATAACAAATGCAATAATCATTAACCATGGCTCATTGGTGATGGCTAAAAGACGAGTAAACTGAAACCAAAAAGGAAGAGAAAGGCAAAGAAAAAGCAGCATCCAACAGCGATGACCAACAGTCGCGTAGTCGATAAACACAAACACGCACACACACACACACACACATACAAACGCACACATGCTAAAGTAAAAATGGTAATGTTTGTTAAATTATGTAAGCAATATACTTTTATATATATGTGGTTGTTGTTGTTGTTGCTGTTGTTTTTGGCTGTTCTTTTTTGTTGTTTGCTTATTTCGTTGGTAATAAACGATAAAACATAAACTTAATTCCGCACGCAAGCAGCGCAAAAGTATGCTATAGATTATTGTATAAAAAGCGCAAACTTTGGCACAGCATGATATTCTGCAAAAACATACTCGTATAATAAACACAAGCGTTGCTTATAGCCAGTTGCCACTGTAGTCAACGGCAATAATATATACGCCAATCGTGCATAATCAAATGGACATCAGCTGCTATCAAATTGGAAATGGCACAGTTAATGTGAGACAGCGTATGTGCGAGTGAATGTGAAAGGGAAAAGGTTGAGCGACACAATCGACAAAAAAGGATGCACGCAAAGCAACAAAGTCATAAATTTGCAATATTGTATTTCGTTATGTTCGCATTTCGCTACGATTCTGTTCAATCAACGATTTGATAGATAGAAATGCGAGTGTGTAATAAAAAACAACTAAAATAAAAATGCTAATATTTAAATACGTTTATCTGCGCGCATTTGTACGTGCAAGCTTCCCTACATGTGTGTGTGTGTGTGTGTGTCATTTACAGCTTTGCAAGCAATTTGATGTAAAAGCAAATTTACATAAATTTTAGACGTTTCTATGTAAGTAAATGGCAAAGAAGAAAAAAAGTTATGTATTTGCCTTGTCACACATACGCGCATAATTAAAAGCATTCTAACGAGTTATCCTTTATGGCGATATGGCAACGAATGCCATCAACTAACGTACTGTCATGACATTAGTGCTATGCTAAATGGATATACGACTAGAATGCACAACACACGACGGACCATGTCGTAAATTCAGTTTGTCAACGCCCAAAAGTTGCATAGCGTTCAGTCATGTTGAGTCGTTGCTCGTTCTTTCGTACATTCGTACGTTCATTTTGCTCCAGTACGCTTGCTTGCTCATTGGTTGGTTCGCCTTATGAACCGAACTTCGCTGAGCTGTGCTTCATTTGCTTTGACGCTGGCTAAAATATCGCACAACGATGTCCTTTATGTCATCTGTGCTTGTAAATTGTACAATTCTCTATGCTAATGAACTTTATTTGCTTGTTTCAGCGCGTGCTCGTTGCGCGCATCGGTTTGCAAGTTGTCAACTTAAAACTAACTGTGCACAGTACACAGACAGCAAAAAAGTAGCGCCATCATTTGTATGAGACAAGTTGCATAAATTGTATGAATCACTAAAAGTATGCTACAATTTGTTTAACTGTTATTACAATAATATGTTGCATAGTTTTTGGCAGCGTTGTTATTTTGCTTTTTTATTTGTTTACATGTCTTTTCGCTCAGTGTTGATAATTACATTTGCAATCGTAAATTGCTTTTTTCCGGGCTTCATACGCTTAACTGCGCTTTCAAATCCCAACTGACGTCATGAATTTTGATGTCTGCTAATTTTGAATTATGAACTGCGCAAGTTTCGTCTAATTGTTGATTGAATTATGTGTATATGTTCGACAGCACCTACAGTAGTACATAAATTAGACGCATAGCAGACCACAAAAACAACAAAATTAATAAAAGTCCTCAGCATGTTGAAAATGTTAGACATTTGAAAAAGTAATAGTGAAGAACAACAAACATAATGAATTGAAATAAAAGAAAGGAAATACATATGAATGTGCTTGCAGGCAATATAATATAAGGACAAATAAAAGTCGCTTGCAACGCACGTCACATCATGAAACATTAACTCCACATAAGCCGCAAAACAACTACAACAATACTAACAAAAACAAGTAGCACAGTACACAAGACAGCAGGGGTAGCGTCAGTCATGACCGTCGGGGCATAACTTGAACAAATTATGAGCAAACTAGATGAAAAGCACAAGAAAAAGCAAGTAGCAAAAAAACTGCACGTGGCACTCTTATACAAGTGGCAAATGACGCAGACTCACACATATACTCACACACACACACGACCGAGGCAAGTCAAGTTAAGTTAAGTTAACTTCAGCACCGCCTGACGCGTCTCTAATGCTCGTCGACCATTTTTAAGTGTCGCTTATGATATTTTGTTGTGCTTTTCTTGTGGCGACGGTGGCAGCTTCACTTCGCATTAAATTAACTTGAGTGGCTTGCAGGCATGTGGTCAGCAATGTGATGGCCGTCAGACATAGCAGCAACAGCAGAGTTTCTAGTCCACTACTTATGATTACTCTCGACTACGTCGCACGACAAATCATTTGACGGACATTTATGAAGGCCGTTTGCTGTAAACTAAAGTCGTGCGCACAATTTGTGAAATTTATATAACTAATGTCATTTTTAATTTACTTCTTTTTATCTATGCTACGAAAAGTGATTGTTTTTTATGGCAAAGCCTGTAAGTATGCTATGAAAAAATTTCATTTTGTTTGGCACAATGTAAACTAACAATTTCCATAGACGCTGGCAAACATGAAAATTATTATTATGTTAATGACAACGCGGAAATATGCAAAGTAGCAAGTTAAAGTGCCACAAATTGCTGAGCACACTTGTTGCATGCGCTATTTTGTGTATCCTTGCTTATATGCTGCAGCCAACGGTACAATTCTTGCTGAAGTTGGTTGTTGTTGGTGGTATCGTTAATGGTCTCTCGTTGTTGCCTGTCTGTGTTGAAAAGTAAAATTATGAAAAGTTTTTAAATTATCATGTGCTGCTTTGCGACAACGCCAACGACAACGGCAACGACGACAAAGACGAAGCGGCACAGCTGAAGCAAATGGCAAATGCGATAATAAAATATGAAGAAGCAACAAAAAAACCGAGAAAAATGTCACACAAAAACTAAAAAAAGGAGTAAAAAATACAAAAAGCGCTAAAAAGGCCAAGTTAATTTATGCAACAACAACGACGACAACGTTGCACGCCTCTACAATACGAGCCGGGCCAAGCATAAGTCGAACGAGATTGTCAATGTTTACACAGGCCCACAGGAAATTAATGTTCTGCCGTAGACAGCGAACAGATAATATGGTAACGAAGGATTTTGGCATGAAAGGAAACTTTTATCTGTTTTGGCCTTAAATGTTTGGTTTTGATTTTTTGATATGTTTAAACAAAATATGTTGAAATGTGTCAAAAGTATATAATTATCATTTACTGAAAAGTCAAACACAATTTTTTGGCAGCTATGATTCTTACATGTGATAAGCGTTGTCGTTTATGGCATTGAAAGGTTTCACAGCTGCGCAAAAGTATGCTGCGATATATTAACGAAAACTATGGTAATTAGATATGATATATGTGAATACTAAATCCAAAGCTAGAAAAAAATGTGTGCAAAGGTTCGAATTTGTATTTTAGTTAAACATGAAAATACCAAAAATTGTTGCTTAGTGTTAAGTTTGGCAAACTGAAGGCATAAGGTACAAAGCAAATACTGTAACAGGCGGACTAACTTTACTCTTAATATCTGTTCTATGTTGTTGTCTACAAATCGCACTGGCAGACGCAATAGTGTCGGTTCATAACGGAACACTGAACGCCATATTAGATTCAAATGCACTTCCGCTTGCAACACCTCCTGTTTCCTGCCACTCGTTGCCGTCGGATATGAACAGCAAACTTTTCAATTGAGTTTTCCGTTCCGATTTTCTTTTGCTGCTTTTCCCGTATTCCCGTTTTCCGGCTTTTTGTATTTTGTATTTTATTTATTTTTTTTTTGTTGTTGTTGTATAGTTTTATACTGCACTTCATCTTGGCAACTCTGACGTCGAAACAGCGTAGGCACTACTTTGCTTGGCTTATCCGCTTACAAAAACCGCTATCGGCGTGCGAACTGCCAACGGGGCGTATGATGAACTAACGAAGAGCATTGCCAGCAAGCAAACGATAAAGTTTTAACATTATTTTTGTATTTAGTTGTAGCAATTTTCAATGTGTCTGCGAAGTCGGCAGCATAAAACGAGGACGATGTTTGGTTTTGACTGTGCGTCGTTTTTGTGGCATGCAGCAGTGTGGGCGCGTTGTCCCTTACAATTTGTGCCTTCTGTTGATTTTAGAACTTTAATGTTGTATTTGCATAAGCTATGATCATGTTAAGTGTAAGCCAACTGTGTTTCTTGTATTTTTAATTTATGAGTTTGGCTGGTTCAGTAGGGCCGACAATAAGGCTCAAAGAATATTGCCCTAAGGTCAAAGATTATGTGTAGCAAATCAATGATTTAGTAAACTGGACATAACAAAATCCTTAGTAACAACACACAAGCCATACAGATTACTACTCAGCAAACAAGTTTAATTAATTTCGTCAAATCTTTTGTGCGCACAGCAGGAAAGAAGGAAAATACAATAGAGAGAAAGTGAGAGAAAGGAGAACATAAAAACAAAATCAAACACAATAAATTCACCAACAAATAA
The DNA here is from genome assembly GCA_037044515.1 of Phortica magna. Classification (NCBI taxonomy): domain Eukaryota; kingdom Metazoa; phylum Arthropoda; class Insecta; order Diptera; family Drosophilidae; genus Phortica; species Phortica magna. The sequence goes on from JBAMBP010001291.1 coordinate 142,865, forward strand.
AGCCAAAATCAGCTACATTCAAGTAACGTAAAGAAAAAAAAAATGAAATTGTCTACTAATTTCTGTTTAGTTTGTGACAATAACGCGAAGCTCAACACTGAACTACATGGTTTCGAAGAAGTTTTCAAATGAAACAAGAATATCAAGCCTAAAAGTATGCTTTAATTACTTCAAATTCTCATATGACTTACATTCAATGCAATGAATTGTATTCATGAATACATAAAAGCTACTCACACATGTTGTGAGTGCCATAAGTAGCATTTGATATTTTTTCTTTTGATATCTTGAAGATGCTTAATAATGCTCAAGACCAATTTTTTTGTTGACAAGTGTAAACGTTGTTCGCCTATGATTGGACGTGTCCACTCAGCTCCTATTACTAATGATAATGTCCTTTCTCCTTACGAACTAAGTCGGAAACAAACAAAGGCAACAATGACAACAACAAAAGACGATACAAGCTTTGTACATCAATAGCCAAAATAGCAATCATGAAAATTGGACACAATAGCAGAAGATAAATTTCGTACAAAAGCACATGAAGAGATAGCAACAATAAAAGAAAAAGAAAAACAACAACTTAACTGATAAAGCGTTGAGTAAAGCACTGACAAAATGGCCAGCAATAAACTAAGTCGAAAAGCAGAAATACTCGCTTTTTTTTCATTTCGGTTTATCATTATTTTGTTTCTTTCTCATATGTATGAGCGCTATTGCGAACGACGTCGACGTTGACGTCGACAACGCCAGCGCCATGGCAATGACGATGACAATGACGATGAACTTCCGCTTTTGGTCATTTCAATCAATTTACTCGCAGCAAAGCACAAAACCAAACTCAATTCATATGATCAGCATGCTCGTATGAGCATGGCAGAAGACTTGAACTCAAAGCAAACACAAAAAATATAAAAGACTAATAAAAATAACAAACAACACAATAAAAAAATAGAAACCAAAAAAGATTTTATAAATGAAAATGCCAAAGCGAGAATATCAAAAGGAAATGGCAGCACAAACGGAAACGAAGACATATCGCACATTGTCAGCATGTGTGTGTGTGAGTAAATGTTGTTCACTCTGCTACTTTCTCCCTTACAATATGTGAAGCCAAACGACAACAGTTATTTGTCAGTAATTTTTTTGTTATTCTTGTTGTTTGCCACATAAGTTAAGTAGCGACAGAAGTAGAAGGGGGCACAAAGTATAAAAGAACATACGAATATGACTCCTTCTCCTGTGTGTGTGTTAGCGACGTATGTGGCAAACACCGGAAGTCGTAAAAAGTATTTCAATTTAGTGCAAAATGCCTACATTCTGATTCAAAGCGGGGAGGAGCGTAGCGTTAAAAAGCAAACGAGACAGGCAAGTCTCTTTATAACTATTTCACTTAACTGTAGCATACTTTTTTGGGCATTTCATTTCCTTTATATCAAAAAGAAAAATAAAGTATTATTCTATCTTTTACTAACTAGAAGGTAAAATTACAAAAAAATAAATAGAAGAACGAATATAAACAAATAAAAGAAACTAATATAAAATTTATCACGTATGACATATGGACCTGACAACCAACGCTCATTTGTTTGTATTTCTTTTTCTTTTTGTTGGTCACATCGCACGTTCATTCTTGTCAGATTGTCTACATGTTTTCTGTCTGTTGGTACACTCACGGCAACAATTTTATGTTAACTTCAATTCAAACTTGTGCTTATAGAAAACAGGTGCCTACTTTTTGGCAGCATACGAAAGTAGTGAGTTATGTTAGTCTTTAACCGAAATGTGTCATAATCGTTTCCTCACAGAGTGTGCTTGTCTGTCTGTGATACACTCATGTCCGCAAGGATTATATTTTAGTGCTGTATGATTTTTTTCTGCCTTCGTACATTTGTTTTTCGTACACTACTCACATGCAGTTTGTTGTTGTTGTTAGTGTCCAGTGGCGCAGCGTGTTTGTCTTCGTTATTCGTTTTATTCCACTGCGATTCACACGTTTTTCTAGCATTATTTGCTTGTGGCCAGGCGACACTTTTGGGAATATCTTTTTTGCTTTTTTCTTCTTTATTAACATAGCCTAACACAGTCGTTGTTGGCTTAGTTTCATAACTGTTATTTTTTGTTTGTTTTTTGTGTCGTGTGTCTACAAATGTGAAATGTGTTTTTGTCGCCATTTAATAGAGCTCTTAATGGCTCAGCTCGTTTTATTTCGTTTAAGAATTTTTGCTCAGCTATTAGTCGCGCATTTAGTGCACGGCCTTAGGTAAGTTTTATAAAGTTGTGCAACGTGTTAGCTGAAAGGTGGAAAATGTGAAATATGTATGACTTATTAAACACTCTTTAAGAAAATGGTTGACAGACAAACACGTTTTGCAACGCATTAACTATGACAACATAAATTAAATCGATAATAAATAAATATAAATGATTATCTGATGCACGCTTGTTATAAGCCATATTGACAAAGATTATGATGGACGTTCATGCTCAGCGTTGCGTTACTTGCCTGCAATCGAATCCTGTTTTAGTTAACTACACATACATTTGACCAGCATAAGTTCAGCTTAGTTGCTTAAACGAGGCCGGGCAGTTCAAAGCGAAGGATGCGCCTCATGCTGTCACACCATACCATATGTGAAAGGATTTTATGCCAATCTCAGCAAAGCGTTGCATGTTGGTTTATTTGTGAAACTTGCCACGTTAAGCACATCGTCAATGTGTCTGTGTGTACGTATGGTCATGTTTGTCTACTTGTGCTGGTTCAGTCTCATAAATCATGTCTCAGCAAAATAAACAAAATAAATTGAGAACTTTGCAAACATTCTTGAGAATGTCGAAATATCAATAATGTCACGAAATTCTACATTGTGATTTATTTAAACATATTGTGTACTGAGTTCATTATAATCTATTAAAAGTCCAGTGAATTAAGTTTATTTACCTTTGAAATCCTTAATGTCGACAAGATATTTAATTAAATTAATTGTTCATCAGTTGATAACTTTACTATAAGCATTTATTGTTAAGGAAAGAAAATCAAGATTCATTTTAAAACAGAAAAAAAATATATTGTATTGTTCATTAGTGTTGTTTATTGAAAGATATTTTCATGAAATTCAAGCCAGCAATATCGAAAAAAATGTGTCAGCATCACGCTTGATTGTTTTGTGTGCGCGTGGTTTGCCTTTCTTGTTGATTCTCAGCTCAGTGCGTAACGTTCTCCTCATATGTCACGTTCAGCGTCAGTAAATTGCAATAAACTCAGAAAATTCGTGTGCGACATTTAATAGAAAAGAATGGCGTGCATGATGCGTGCTGAGCAATAACTTCTTTTATTTCTTATAGAACTTCTCAAATTGCTAACCTCTCTCTTTCACATTGTCGCTTTTATCTTCGCTAACATTTTTTGGATTTTGTTTTGCTGTCTGCCAAAATATTTCAAACCAACTCTGTCAACACACATTCGCACTCTTTTTGTTCACATTAGTCGCGTTTGAATGTGACTTACGTGCAGCTCGTTTAAGTTGCCACACGTGACACTCTCCAGTCTGTTATTTTATTGGTTTACGCTTTAAAAAATATTCAACATTTTTGTTTTGCTAAAATTGTAAAAAAAAAATTGGAAAAATAATCTTTCGTCTATAATAACAAATATAAATACTTTATTGCAAAACAAAAGATAATAACAAAACTTATAACTAATAATTAACAAGGACTCGTTGTATCAAATAAAAACATAAAATATCATTGATGATCTTCACTGATGAATTACCTTTACTATGTTAAATAACTTTAAAGAGGGCAACCGCAATGAGGATCCGTGGGTCTCACTGTCGTTGATTTCGTTGTTGTTGGTGCGCATGGCGTCGGAGTTGTTGTCTTGGTTGTTGTCTTTGGCGTAGTCTTCTTAGTTGTCGACGGTGCGGGAGTTGTGGGGGTAGGCTTCTTAGTGGTTGGGGGTGTTGGTTCGCATGGTACCGGAGTTGTTGTCTTGGTTGTTGTCTTTGGCGTAGTCTTCTTAGTTGTCGACGGTGCGGGAGTTGTGGGGGTAGGCTTCTTAGTGGTTGGGGGTGTTGGTTCGCATGGTACCGGAGTTGTTGTCTTGGTTGTTGTCTTTGGCGTAGTCTTCTTAGTTGTCGACGGTGCGGGAGTTGTGGAGGTAGGCTTTTTAGTGGTTGGGGGTGTTGGTTCGCATGGTACCGGAGTTGTTGTCTTGGTTGTTGTCTTTGGCGTAGTTTTCTTAGTTGTCGACGGTGCGGGAGTTGTGGGGGTAGGCTTCTTAGTGGTTGGCGGTGTTGGTTCGCATGGTGCCGGAGTTGTTGTCTTGGTTGTTGTCTTTGCCGTAGTCTTCTTAGTTGACGACGGTGCGGGAGTTGATGTGGGTGCCTTCTTAGTTGATGATATTGGCGTTGGCGGAGTGGTTTCGCAAGGTTTGGGAGTAGTTTCGCATGGCTTGGGAGTGGTGTCGATTGGTTCTGGAGTGGTGTCGCATGGCTTGGGAGTGGTATCGATTGGTTCTGGAGTGGTGTCGCATGGCTTGGGAGTGGTTTCACATGGTTTGGGAGTGGTTTTACATGGCTCTGGAGTGGTGTCGCATGGCTTGGGAGTGGTGTCGATTGGTTCTGGAGTGGTTTCGCATGGCTTGGGAGTGGTATCGATTGGTTCTGGAGTGGTGTCGCATGGCTTGGGAGTGGTTTCACATGGTCTGGGAGTAGTTTCACATGGTTTGGGAGTGGTTTCGCATGGCTTGGGAGTGGTGTCGATTGGTTCTGGAGTGGTGTCGCATGGCTCTGGAGTGGTGTCGCATGGCTTGGGAGTGGTTTCACATGGTTTGGGAGTAGTTTCACATGGTTTGGGAGTGGTTTCGCATGGCTTGGGAGTGGTGTCGATTGGTTCTGGAGTGGTGTCGCATGGCTTGGGAGTAGTTTTACATGGTTCCAGAGTGGTTTCTGGAGTAGAGTCACATGGTTCTGGCGTGGTTTCACTTGGTTCCGGAGTGGTTTCTGGAGTAGAGTCACATGGTTCTGATGTGGTTTCACATGGTTCCGGAGAGGTTTCCCATGGTTCTAGCGTGGTTTCACTGGGTTCCAGAGTGGTTTCTGGTGTAGAGTCACATGGTTTTGCAGTTGTTGTCTCTGCTGTAGGACTCTTCTTGGTCGTCATCTGAGTAGTCTTCTGTGTAGTCTTCTTAGTTGTCTTTTGTGAAGTCTTTCTAGTTGTATGTGATGTTGTTGGCTTTCCTGTGGTAGCCTTCTTGGTTGTCTTCTGTGTAGTCTTCTTAGTTGTCTTTTGTGAAGCCTTTTTAGTTGTACGTGATGTTGTTGGCTTTCCTGTGGTAGCCTTCTTGGTTGTCTTCTGAGTAGTCTTCTTAGTTGTCTTTTGTGAAGTCTTTTTAGTTGTATGTAATGTTGTTGGCTTTCCTGTGGTAGCCTTCTTGGTTGTCTTCTGAGTAGTCTTCTTAGTTGTCTTTTGTGAAGTCTTTTTAGTTGTATGTGATGTTGTTGGCTTTCCTGTGGTAGCCTTCTTGGTTGTCTTCTGTGTAGTCTTCTTAGTTGTCTTTTGTGAAGTCTTTTTAGTTGTATGTAATGTTGTTGGCTTTCCTGTGGTAGCCTTCTTGGTTGTCTTCTGTGTAGTCTTCTTAGTTGTCTTTTGTGAAGCCTTTTTAGTTGTATGTGATGTTGTTGGCTTTCCTGTGATAGCCTTCTTGGTTGTCTTCTGTGTAGTCTTCTTAGTTGTCTTTTGTGAAGTCTTTTTAGTTGTATGTGGTGTTGTAGGCTTTCCTGTGGTAGCCTTCTTGGTTGTCTTCTGTGTAGTCTTCTTAGTTGTCTTTTGTGAAGTCTTTTTAGTTGTATGTGATGTTGTTGGCTTTCCTGTGGTAGCCTTCTTGGTTGTCTTCTGAGTAGTCTTCTTAGTTGTCTTTTGTGAAGTCTTTTTAGTTGTATGTGGTGTTGTAGGCTTTCCTGTGGTAGCCTTCTTGGTTGTCTTCTGTGTAGTCTTCTTTGTTGTCTTTTGTGAAGTCTTTTTAGTTGTATGTGATGTTGTTGGCTTTCCTGTGGTAGCCTTCTTGGTTGTCTTCTGAGTAGTCTTCTTTGTTGTCTTTTGTGAAGTCTTTTTAGTTGTTTGTGATGTTGTTGACTTGCAAGGTTCTACAGTTGCTTTCTTTGTTGTGGAAGGGTTTTTAGTCGTTTTTGATGGTGTGGGGTCACAAGGACTTCGAGTAGTGTGCTTTGATGTAATAGGTTTTTTGGTTGTTGTAGGACGGCAAGATTCTGGAGTGGTGGACTTTATTGTAGGAGCCTTATTTGTGGATGAAGATGATTTGGTTGGTTTCTTGGTGGACAGCGGACGAGTTGGGAATGTTGGCTGTCGTTTCGTGGTTATCGTTGGTAAAGGAGTATTATGCTTGCCACAATTCTTCTTTTTCCACTCAGGACAGCATTTACCAGAATGTATGACAACAAATTCTGAAAAAGAATAGTAACATTAATGTTGTACTTTTCAAAAATAATATGACTTACTTGAGTTATGATAGGCGTTGTACCAAATCAAATGTTCTAAGCTGGGAAAAGTCTTATCGCATGTACCACACGGGAATTTTTGTCGCGCACAAACTGGTCCTGAATCTCTAAGTTTTGCACAGGGTGGTTCTCCTGCACTAACAGCTGTGACGAAATCCAGGCAATTGAAGATTACAATTTGTAATAAAATTGTATACTATGTTACTTACATTCAGCTATGCAGACAGCCAAGATGACTGTTACGTATAAGAAAACACGGTCCTTCAACATTTTCCTTTTTTACTTAAAATCAAGAATTGTTCAAACCACTTCGGCGATGTATAAAGTAACTGACTTTTTCGGTAGTTAAGCTGAGCTTTTATATCTTTCTGAAGACGTACGCCAACGCATTGCATAAGTCGAAGTTCATTGATTGTACGAACATGCTTGCTTATTTTTATCTTCCGTGATGAAGTCATGAACTGTTTAATTTATTTCGTGCAGTTATTTTAAGCACACGATTGAATATAGGTCTCTTAAATAAACTTTATTAAATTATCATATTCATGGTATTTGTTAAAATTATTTTGATTCTATGTTGAGATTCATGCAAAAATACTATAATAAATATTTTAAGATAAGAAGAAATTTTTATAATGGTTGATAACTCCTAAGCTCCAGCTGTGGTTTGAGTCTCATATTACAAAGTTTTCTACTAATTCCATTTTATTAGCTCAAACTCATATAAATTTTTTTTGTTTCGGATTAAATTTGTTTAAACAATTGCGTTCATTGACTGAAGCGTAGTCAGCACGAGCTCATGTTTTAAGGTTTATACATATAAAAATTGCTGCTGCTGATATAAGTAAACATAAAAAAAAAACGTTTAAATAAGTCAACAAATACAACCAATATTTGTTTTAATATATTATTTAAGAACATTTTGATCCCAAGTGAAAAGATTGTCTGAGTCAAGAGTTTTGGATTAAAATTTTTTGTTTAATTCGTGCTTTGATTGTCACAACAAAATAAATAAAATGTTTTATGATTTTAATTGAGTTTTAAGTGATATTCTTCATCTTTTTCGATGAGAAAAAAGGAGTAATTGATAATGTCAAACGAACAAATATATATAATAATTATAAATTGTGTTGAAAACCCGCTTTACTGGTGAGCTGACGTTAAGTCTCTTGTATCAAGTTCACTTGCGCACAGCGTCACAAATCCATTTTCTGTGCTGCGTTGTCTTTTGCAAAATGAATCTGACACCTTGTTGACCCCAACGCCATTTCCCTATGCTATTCAATAATCATAAAAAAAAGAAGTCTAGAGCAACGAGGAAATAAAGTAGAGTAAAGCAGAGCACGAGCTTTGAATTTCCAAATGATACTCCGACACACACACACACACACCAGAAACACAAGCACAATGCACAAATACATATACATGTACCAATAGTGAGAGCGAGTAAAATGAATGGAAAAAGTTTGCAAAGTGGACGCCAAAGTGGAAAAGGCAAATTAAATTATTTCTCATGAAAATGCAGACGGAGGAAAAATTGAAAAAGCGTTGAAAATGAAATAAGAACATAACGTTGAAAGAAACGCAAGAAAAAACAAAAAGAAAGAAAAGCAAAAGATCGAATAAAACGTAAAAGAAGCATGAGCATGAAGAAGACACAAGTAAAGTGAATGCGTTGAAAATTAAAATTAAATTGACTTTGTCGGCGAAGCGATAAAAGTAAATTAGCATAATTTAAACTTATTTGCGATTGTGATGGTGGCAAAATGTTCGTTCTTTCGTTAGAAAATAAGTTAGCGTCTTGTGTTAAATGTTAAATGAAGATTTTACTCGTCTTTAACTTTTAGATTGTGCGTTATGAGGACAACTCACGGGCTTAGTTTTTTGCCCGTGTCACGTCTGATTTCTTCAAAGGGCTTTGTCAGGCTTAGTGCCACTTGAGTTGCACTTATGCACGACAATGCCAGTTCGAAGATGGCTCTTGACTAGGGTTTGCAACACGCAAGCGGCAACTTAAAAAAAAGAAGAAAAAACTTTAGTGCCTCAAAAGTAGCCTTATTCTGAACAATAACAATGACACCTGATATTATTTTTATTATGCGCCACTGTGAACCCTTCTGGGCACTTTGGCAATGCTGCCACTCGTTTTTTTCTGTTTTTTTTTTTGTTTTTTTTTTTTTAGTTTTTGTTTCTATTTCATTTCTGACAATATCCTTTCAGCGCTGGCTGGCGTGCGCGCTATTGTAAAGTTTGCTAAGAATCCTGTAGATATAATAAAGTGCAGTTTCACGCTGCCAAACAAAGCGTGAAATGTGAATAGACTGTGACCAAACACAGCAAGAGTGGCAGCGCGGCGTGCAAGCTGAAAAGGAAGTGGCAGCACGAAAAAAAGCAAAGCAAAATAAAATGAAATAAAAACAAAACTTACAATGAATGAAAGGGTGACGTTGGCGAGTATCATTTTCAAAAAAAGGATGCTTAAAAGCAAAGCACAATGACAGCAGCCGCCGTCGAGGTAAGCGCCAAGGCAGAGGCAGAGGCAGAGGCATCACTAACAGCAGCAGCAGCAGCGGCGACAGTATACGCCAGTGTCCTGACTCCATAATTGAAAGTAACTCACTCAAGTGGTCTTTCCTTTCCATTCCTTGCCATACAGTTTTTTCTTTTTCATTTATTTATTTTTTTGTTGTTTTTTTGCTGTACTTGTATATTTCCTTTTTGTTTTGCTTTCAGTCTCAGTTTTTCGTAAGCTTTTGTTTTATGCTGAGTGCGGAAATTGAAATGTCAAGTGTGCTAAGCTGAAACATGAATTCGCTTCGTTTGCCTTTCGGTACAGATTTCGTTTGCTTGAGTTTTTGCAACAAAATACTATGTATGCTCAACTTGGCCAAGGCACGGCACACATTTTCAGTTTGGTCTTAATGACAGTACGGCAACGCATCAATGATGTGCAACTTTTGGCTTAATTGTTAAAAAAAAGAATACAAATTCATTATGTTTAAAACAAAATAATAAAAACAGAGGAAATTGATCAGTCTGCGTTATTGTTATGAGGCCACTACCTTAACGTATTCGTATGCATGAACTGCTGCTGATGACTGCGCGTATATATGCGTGTGCATATGCATGTGCTATCGGCTGCCGTCGCTTTGTTTGCATGCATGCATGTGTGTGTGTGTGTGTGCGTGTGTGTGCGGCTTGTGGTATGTGCTGAGTCTGTTTGCTTAATGGAAAATACGTGCTTCGACATAATTGGATTTATTTTTTATTTATATTGTGCATTCCAAGCATACAAAGTATCATTTTCTTCTGGCCAAAAATATTAATGGTTTTAAATGATTTTTTATTGGTTTTTTTTTCACTAATGGGCTGCCAGCATAATTAGGCGGCTATGCAAGTAATATGACGTGATCTTCAAACTCTTGTACAAAATTGTAATCTTATTTCCCATACTATTCAAATGTGTGTGATTTTTGTCTTGCTTTGCAGATGACATTTGCCTATTGAAACAAGTACTCATATCACTTGACATATGTTTGAAATCATTAAAGGCCACTTATATGTCATTTGCAATTCATCTCAAATACAAATACGAATACAAATGCTTGAGTTGCATAGCATAAGTTGTACATAATGCTGGCAGTAAGACACAATTTACAGCTACTCAACTTGGACCCAGCATGGCAGCAATGTGCCCTTATGCGCACACACAGAGACAGTACAAATCCTTTGCTGTCGTTGTCGCTGTCGTCATTGCTCATGCTGATGCTGATGATTGGTTGACAGCACAGTCAGTCAGACAGGCGCCGTCATGTCGCTCTGTCATTACGTACTTACTTATAGTTGTCGTTTATTATTATCAGTTTGCCGTTATGTGCGCTTTCATCATCATCTGCCATTGGTTTTTGACATTATTATCAGCAGCAGTGGCAGTGGCAACCGTGTAGCAACGCTGCATGACGGTGTCAGTGCGTTATTGCTTTGTTGCATAAACTTACTCAAGTGTCATTTGCCGTTTAGCACTTTTGAGTGATTTGAATATCAACGAAGTGTTGTGCAAATATGAATGCATGAAAAAAAAGTTATAATTTTTTATAATAAAGTTGTTCAAGTGCCGGAAATTGTGACGCCATTAAGACTCAGACTCAGTCAGATTTGAAATGTTATTTGTATGCGCACGTGGCGTTTACGTGCTGAAATTGCCAACGTGGGCGTGGAATCAAAGCGTTGACATGAAGATAAAATATTAATTGCAATGAGAAGGCATAAATTTTATACATTTATTTGCCGCGGCATTAACAATGAAAGTTAATGTAATTTAATTATGTTTTTCGCTCTTATTTTTAATAACGGATTATGGCATTGAATCAGCGCCAAGTTAATGATTTATGCGTTTAACATTTTACATGTCATTGGTGAAAGTATGCATGTATTAATTAAATGACCACAAGCGTAATAAAACAGCGAAAATAAAAAATTACTCATACGCCGCATGTGCGCCAATGTAAGCAACATGAATACTGACAACTATTTCATAAATGTTATGTAAGAAAACGTTTTCTTAGCAAAATGACAACTATAATGCACAGACACATGTTGGCTTACCTGATGTATGAGTGTTTTGTATGTGCCTCTATAAGTATTTCTATGTGCCAAGTGAAAAGGCAAACGAAAAGCGTATTATGAAAGGAAAGGAAGTACAAAAAAAAAAGTACAACTTACCGCATACTTCAACTGCTGACCAAAGCGAAAATTTCAAGATGACATGAAAAATGTCAACGTTGCCACAAACGAGAACGACACAGGCGCGGTTGTAAGTGAAGTGAGGCTTTGATGAACCGCTTTCAAAAACCACAAAAATTAAATGATTTCATTAATTTATAGAAAGAAAATTCGGGCTTATTGTTTAATGAAACAAAAAATTAGCATTGAAAAATAATATATCATAAAAAATTATGCTCTAGAACTTTATTAAGCCATTGAAGCCTTAACTATATTTTTTTAAATCTATAAAATATCATAAGTTCATCAAAAATCCATGAATCCAAATAAAAAAATATTATATTAGATGTCTTATAATATCTAATAATATAATTATGTCAATCAAGCCTCAAATATACTTCATTAATCTGTCGCAGTATTTATCTGAAAAGTCCATCAGTCCAAATAAGAAAAGATTATATCAAATCTCTCTTGTAATACTATATAATATGTCTTCAACTGCAACCGCTCCTGTAAAAGAAGTTGTAAAGTATGACACGCAGACCGACACAAGTCTGTGCGAAATGTTACAACTTAAAGATTTAGCAAACGTTGCATTTTTAAATTGGCCACAATTTGCGCGTGAAAAACTCGTATACGAGCACAATTTTCCACTTGGTTTGCTCGACAGCATGAAACACTTTTCTTCACTGCTTACGACTAACTGAGCGCTCATAAATCAGCGCCTTTTAAAGCTTTAAGAATACCGCCGTTGTTATTTTTAATAAAGCGTCGCCTAAAGCGCACAAACAATGGAATTAAATACACTTGAAAATGTATGCAAGGTAAAGTGTTTGAATGGCGTATGCCATGACCAAAGTTGAAAAGTTGCCTAAAATTATGCAACAACATTTACGTTAAAACAATTAACACATACAGCGGCAGTCGCGTTGGCCACAATGTGTGGCAACAAGTGGCATCAACAAATGGTGGCAGCTAACACTCATTTACGCGCGCTTTTAAGTACTTTTCGGGTGCGAATGGCAAACTTTGCGCTTGGTTAAGTTCTCGTGTCGCTGTGTTGCTGTGTTGTTGGTGTGGTGTGAGCTTGTGTGTGCGGGTGCGAGTGTCTCTGTGTGTGTGTGAGGGTGTCTATGTGTTTTTAATATAATAAAACGCTTATTAAATTGTTGCCGTACAAAACAAGCGCAAGGCGAGGCAATGAAAGCGGCATGTTGTACAGCAGCAGCACACGAACACAGACAGACTGAATGCCGCAATGTGGCAGACAGTTTGGTCTTTGTGCCCGTTGTGCGCCAAGCTCAATGCCTCGCCTGCTCGGCTTGCCGTCGTTGCTTCTCAGCAGCCAAACCGCAGCTTCATTTCTTGCTGCTCATGATAATGATGTGGTTTCCTTATTGCGTTTTAGTTGTTGTTATTGTTGTTTGAAGCTTGTTGCACGCTGCTTTTATTACGATATGTTGTTGTTAGTTTTGCTTCACTTACTCTTCACCGCCACACACCTCTCGCACTCATTTGTGGGTGTCGAGTTGTGGTTGCACTCAACTATGCACAAACTTTCGTCCTTTTTCTTTTGCGTCCTTGGGCGCTTGCAAAAGTTTGCTTTTTTTGTTGTTTTGTTTTTGCTGTGGCAACACTTTCAACAACGTCAGCTTCATCATTGTTCTTGTTGCTGTACGTGCAACCCCTGCCCCCCACCTGTTAATAGTTTAGTTGTGGACAAAGTTAAGCATATCATAGACGCTTGCTTGTTTATGCATACTCGCCCACACTTTGTGTCTCACTCTGTGCTTCATGTTCTTCATGCTGTCTCGTTTTGTTGCCATGCTATTTTAATAATAATTTTGCTTATTTTGGTTTATATTGTTTACGTTGTAATTATTTTTTAATGGCACTTTTGTAAATGATGCGTCTTTCTGTCTGTCGATTCGTTCATTCACAGTTCCTCTTACCAAAAATGTTTGAAATTAATTTAGCGCACAATTTTAACTCAATTTGTTGCTTTCGGTAAATTTGCTTAGCCACAAAATGTCTTAAGTGAGCCGCTGCTCGCGTCTATAAATAAAATTAGGCCGCTTGATAAGCTTTACTAGAATTGATGCTGCTTTTGGCCCGAGAGCAAAGTTTATCTCGTCTAATGATGGGTGGCCCCCAAATAGGAAATAAGCGTATAAAAAAAATGTGCTCTGTCTATGCTACAATATCATGTGGCAGGAGCAACACACACATACACATATATATAAATACAGGAAAATGCTGATGATGCGCGCCAAATTATTACAATTTTGTAATTTATTTAAGAGCTTTGCATAAATGGCTACCGTCATTTGTATTAGCACCGAGCAAAGTGGGCGTTTGTGTTTTTTGGCATGCCTGCCACGCTCCAAGAATAATGTGTCTGCCTGCTTTGTTTCGTTGTTGTTGTTTTACTTTATTATGCTGCTGCTCCTTGGAGCAAGCAAGCTCGTTTGTTGCCTTGCTGTGCGTCTCAGTGACAGGCTCAGCTTTTGGCTTAGTTGATTGTTTTTCTTCGTGTCTTCGTGTCTTCATGTCTTTGTGTCTTCAAGTCTTCGTGCTTGCTTGTTGCTTTTTTTTTCTGGCCTTAGTTTATTGTTCATGTTGCTGGCGTTTTGTGCCTTTACGACTGCTAATATTTCACTTTGGCAATGCTTTAAATTTAATTATTCTGCGTTTAGATAATGTTAATAATGCATGTGTGTCTTTGTTATTAATGTGTTGCTTTGCCTATATTCCTTTTCTTGGCTATGAGATTTTATTGTCGTGCTTGCGGCTATGGATGACTTATGTAATAAGTTTTAAGGCGCGTACTCATATGTAATTAGTCTTGACAATACAATTAAATATTTCATGTCATTTTTATGCTGAAACTGACTTAATACAAATTCATCATAATTAATGAACTTCAAAACATTAAATTTGGCTTATCTTAACTTTGTTTGACGACTCGGATCTCTACTGAGCATTCGAATTCGGGCACAGTTCAAGAACGTTTCTTTATTGCCAACCAACATTCAACCAAAACATGCCCAATTAATGTATGTGCTGTGCATATCAAACGTTTGCCATCATGATTATTTCTATTTCCGTAAAAGTTCATTTCGTCGGCGCACATCAATTCGCCTAATCAAGTCAGCATATTCATAAGGAAAGAAAGCAAAAAGGAGAGTTAAGTGGCTAAAATCAAACTAAACTTGAGTTAATTAATCAAATCGAGGCAAGCATTTTTTGGCAGAGCGCACAATTCGGCACTTGAAATATGCTTGATGCATGCATAAGAGATGAGCAACTACAACTACAACTATTCGTACATGAATATTCATTTCGCATTAACTAAGCACACTCGTGCGAGTGAAGAGTTACAACTCGCACGCTCAGTCACTGAAGTTGGCTATCAAAACCGCAATTCGGATAGCAGCAGTGGCAGTTGCAAAAGCCACGACTGATGCCAAAATGGAAATAACATTTTAAATTAAGCATGATTTATGGAAATGATAATGTGGTTTGACACTTGTCTCTCTCTCGCTCTTTCACACGTAGGCTGTCGCTATGCGTGTGCATTACACAAACTCAAACCATTCTTTTGTAGAAAAAAAAAGAAGTGAATAAACGCTTAACCGGCGTTTTTTGTATAAAACACATTTGAACAATTGTGACAAATACAAATGAAAGCAGTTGAATGCCGTGCACAGTTCAGTGTGCTTCGCTCGTGTGTCGTAGGTCAGGTTTTGTTGCTTTTGCTTTTAAAATGTGTTTTAAAATTGCGAAACGACAAAGAGCGCAAGCAGCGCGTTAAGAGCATTAAGAGCATTAAGAGCGCGCATGCGTTTCGTTGATGCTGAGAGCGCAAGGCGCCGTTTAGAAGCAACACGTGCGCGACAGCATCATCAAAAAACGGTAAACAAACAAATATGCGTTTCAAAGGAAGGGTAAACTGCACAAAAAAACGGCTGACTTTGTTTACGCGCCAAATTTTGTCAGAGTCATGATTGTTTTTATTTGCATACATAAATTTGGCGCTACTTTTGATGTGCTAAAATTGCATTAAATACAAAATAAAATTAAAAGAAGAAAAAAGTCATGGTATAAAAAATAAATATGACAATAAAATGCATTGTTAGAAAACATAAAATTATTTAAAGGACTTCTTTGGAATTCAGGCGTGGTATAATAATTGCTGCACAAGAACATGTGATAATTTGTTCCGAAATTGAAACTATTAACAAATTCATATAATATAAGTTGCGTTTTAAAAATTAATCACACTGATAACCATCAACAACAACAAGTAGCACAACAAGTACAAGTGTGTGCGGTCATGAAGTGAGCGCACATTTAACGTAGAGTGAGAGCGTTGCGCACACGTGCACAAACGAAAGAGAGCATGAGTGCAGACAACAATAACAACAACGACAACAACCAAAACGGCACTAGACTTATAGACAGATAGCAAAGAGAGAAAACGCAGCGCATCACACACACGCACACACACACATAGAATACACGCAAAGAGAAGCATAAAAGCATGTGGTGAGCATTTGTTGTTGCCTTGTGATTGCCAAAGACGATAGCAGCAGCAGCAGGCAGCAGCAGCAGTAGGCAGCAACTAACAAGCATCAACTTGCAACAGTTGCAAACTGGAAGGCAACGCGAATGGTAACGATTACGGTTAAATCGCTGAAATCCGCATGTGTGTGTGTGTGTCTCGTGTGACGTGATTTTGTTTGTGTGATTACGTTGCGCAGTGAACGATGCTAACGTCGACTTCGACTTCGGCGTTGACGTTAACGTTAACGTCGAGGATGATACGACAAAGCCGAAAATGTTTTTAGATTTCAGTCATAGCCGGCGTTTCCAAGTGTTTGGACGTGTTTAGCGGATAGTCAAGCAACCGAATAAAGAGACAATACAAAATAAAGCAAAAAACCAACAACAAACGGCAAAGTTGGCAAAAATTTTAGTTGTGCGCTTAGTTGTAGTTGTAGTGTCATAGTGCAAGTAAAGTTGCTGTGAGTGTGTTTGTGTAGCTCGTACACTGACTGGTTTAAGATTTAATGGGTAAAGCATTAATGCATGTGAATTGTATGCTTTCAGGGCTATTGCGGTTGGGCGAGGCAAGCGGTTCAATTAATAGTGATAGTTGTATGCGTGTGTATGTAATTTGAGTGTGTGTGTGTGTGTGTGTGTGAGTGCTTGTGTTTTGGATTTGTATATTTATTTGTGTAAGCGTATACTCGTATCTGTGCGTACGTGTGAATGAACGAATCAATATGTGTGGGCTATACGATGTTTGCCTAAAACTATGCAACAGTATTTCATTTGCTGACATTTGGCAGCAATCGATGCCTAAGCGGAAGTACACGCACACACCCACGCATACAGGAACACACACACACACAGCATATGTGTATGTCGGTTTTATTGTGGCTTACGTTGACTTTACGGGTTATTTTTTCGGCACGTATATGCATGTGTGTGTGTGTGTGTGTGTTTGTGTGTTTGTGTGTGTGCGTTGGTTTGCCTTCATAAAAAATGTAACAAAAGTGGATTTCAGCTACTCTGTTGCCGTTTTTGTTTCATTTCGGTCGCTGACAGTTTAATGGCATGAGCAGGAAGCGGATGCTGTGCTGGCGTCCATTACTGGGGGGCAGACACAAACAAAGGTTAACCTCGGTTCAGTTACATTTTAGTGTCACGTGTAGGTTAGTATAAATGCGAGTCTGTGTCTGTGTGTGTGTGTGCGTGCTTGTGTGCCTTTGAATAAAGTAAATTGAATAAAAGGTGAAATAATTTCCGACGCATTGCCGAAACCTGCACAAAGCCCGTAAGTAGGCAACGCACAAAAGCCAAAAAGACGGCAACAAAAAAAAAAGTCGTTATGCCATTTTTTTAATGCCACCTACGAAAAAGTAAAGGCACAAAAACTGAATCAACATAATAAGAAAAGGCGAGCTGGATAAAGCAATGCAAAACAGGCCAACGACATCAAAGACGAAGCAAGAACAAAGCGACAAACGAAAAATGCTACAACAAAAAAGACAAAAGAAACAACAACAACAACAGCAACAGCAAAATTGACGTGTGAAAAGTGGCCAAAATCTCCGGTCTAAAAAGGTGTGAAATTTCAATTTCGAGCGCGTGACTTTGCATGGCACATAAAAAAAGCAAGCAGCTTTTTAGGCGCGCGCAAAATGCAAATTTCTGCTTTTTTTATACAGTTTTTCTTTTTTTTAATGTTTTTCTGTTCTTTCGTTCCTTTACGCTTGTTGAAGGCAGCCAAGTGAAAAAATTTTAATAGACTGCAGCATGGAAATTTATTGAGTGAAAGCAGAAGGCAGCAAAGTGGCAAATAAAAATGTGAAAACCAAAATCAAATAAGTGTAAAAGCAAAAATAACAGAAGTTCCAAAAGGAAATTGAAACGTATTGAAAGTGAAGTGAAGTATATGTGCGACGATTATCAAAGCGCGATAAAATTGCGGCAACCATCGCGAAAAATCGTGCCGCAAATTAAAAAAACAAATCATAAGAATCAAAAAGTACTTTTGCACAAAAAACAAATGGTAGATTACAACATTGTCAGTGCATAAAAATTGTGTGTCTGTGTGAAAAATAATTTACGACCAAGTACGTTTTGGCAACGGTTGCCGTGCATGTGTGTGTGTGCATTGTCGGTGTGAAAACTCATAAAAAATTGACCAAAAAAAAATAAGCGAACGAACGAACGCAGTTAACCACAATTGTTGCATGCGACGCACTGCCGAAAAGTATGCTACGCTTTTTTTACGACTTATAACGACTGCTAATGGTTTCGCCCGCACGGCTGTGTCACATGGCGTATGTGTAATATCAACATAAGGCAAATCGCGTTTGATAAACCAATCGTAGCATTCAACTTGTGTGTGTGTTTGGTCTGTTTGTGTTTGTCTATGCATATGCATAAGAGTATGTTTGTGTGTGTGTGTGTCTGTTTGTATTTATGTTCGCGTCTAATGCGCTTCGTTACGCTTTATAAATCGCTGTGGGCAAACTGCCAGAAATAATAAAATCACAATTTTATGCCACAACCGCCACAGACAATTTTCATTCGTATTTTTCTTTTGGCTCGCATTGCATTGCATTTTATTGCTTGCATTTCATTTTGCTGTTCTGCGGCTAAAGATAACGAGGTAATTTCCCCGAATGATTTGTAAAATTTTCTCATTTTGTTGTTTGTTTGTTGTCTTTTATTTTCATATTATTTTTTTTTTTAACTTGTTTGTTTAGTTTTTCGATTTTTTCGTTCGTTCTTATCTTCGTTGCTGTTCTAACGAACTGTTGAATTATGCATGCACGATAAGCGAAAAACAAAGCCGGAAAAACAGCTTTCAAAAGTATTACAGCTTTTGTTATTAAATTTTAATCAGTTGGCATATCAATGCTTTTCCGGTCTGCATGGAAATTACTTTTCGTTGTTATTAGTTTCTCTTTTTGTTTTGGGTCAGATCAAGTTTGGGTTTTATTCGATAGCTTGGGTCCTTGCAAAGTGTACATTTTAATTGACAGTTATGTCTAAAGCTAAAGCTTTAAGTGCTTGGGTCGACTGTAGGCTAAACCTTTTCTTAGCTTTGCTTTTATATAATGGTTTTGCAAGTTAATTGCTTACGAAGCTTATGTTGCTGCCAAAAAGTATGCTGTAATTTGAGCATGTTGGCCTTTTACGTAAACGGGTTCGAAATTATTATATATTGCGCTAATTTAAAGATATGTTTTAACAAAATAACATTTTTTATGTATAATGAAAACAAAACTCTTTCAATAGTTCACTTTGCAGCTTAAAATTACAAAGAAAAAAAAAATAAATTTGTATTTGTTGCCTGAACCTTCAACAAATTCGCGCTGTTTCACTGTTTAATTCACTCACTGTTTATTTTACAATAATAAATCCGAGTTAAGTTTCATTTGCCATTAACGAACATGCAAAATAGTCGACAACAAATCCTTTAATAACCTTAAGGCAAATGTACCAATTAAATTTATTTGAAGCTGCACTTAGTTCAACTTTTTAAGCCTCACGTTTTTTGTTTCTCTGTCGAATATATAATAAAACCCACTATAACAATGACAATATCAGCAGAGCAGAGCAGCAGCAGCGCAGCAACAACACCAACAACACGAGCAACAAAACATGCAAATCAAGAACAATAGCACTCCAGAGCGGATGAGTGTCAAGAGACGCCGCAGCGCAGCTCGGCTCAGCGCAGTTCAGTTCAGCTCAGAGCAGCGTCAACGTTCAACGCTCAATGTTCAACGTAAATGTAAACGAGACAATGCAAAGCGACGCAAAGCATTTCTCATGATGAGGGGCGGACAGGCACGACAATCGAGGAATGTCGAATACCTCGCTTGGTCCCTGCGGCCGAAGACACACAACAATGACAACTTTTCATATTATATTTTGCTCGAATGTATTTTGCACAACTTATTCTCGGTTCTTCAAACTGACTTTTTTCTTACTTGCAATTTTTGTTGAAAATATTTCGCTTACTATTGAGGCAACACAAAAGATGCCTAAGCATTTGTATGCGCGCCAAGCGAGTGATTTAGCACACGTTCTGTCCGACGCTTCACCGCTTACCGCTTACCGCAACATTGCATCCTGTTGCGAGCTGAGATGAGTTGTTGTCGTTGTTGTGGTTGTTGTTGTTGTAGGTTTGATGCAGTTTCTTTTTTTGTGTCTACTTTGGCGTTCTTTGCACAACGCTAATGGCTTGCAGACATTGTAAATATTATTAGGCAGGTGGCTTGCATTTCCTGCTACTTCAACACTTGCCGGCGTCGCCAAACGTCATCGTTGTCGTCATCGTTGTCGTCATCGTCGTCGTCATGGTCTGAAAGCTGGTCCAGGACATTTGCCTTGCCTGGGCTTTGTTTGTGCGGCGTCTATTATTATGTGACTGGCGCGCGTCTTTGTGCACAATCATTGGGCCGTCGGGCTGTCGGACAAGACGCGTGTGTGTGTGTGTATTGCATTTTGATGTGTTTGAAGGCAAGAATGCGCTAACAATTTCTATTGCCAGAGTCGGCTTGTTAGCTGCCGTTATTTCCGTTTACGCTGTTAATGCTGCTTGTGGCTTGGCTGTCCTTGCCATAACTCAATTCGACTCAACTCAGCTCGATTCAACTCGACTCGACCCGTTCGCATTTGCATTGTGCGACGCGTTGCACTTTGCCGAGTGCAAATGGATCTATTGTTTTAGACGTACGGATTAAAAGCACGTTCAAACTGGAGGAGCACTCAGCAGCACAGTTGAAGTGCGATAAATGGTTTTCGTGTTTTAAAGCCTTTAAACAGCAAATTTACAAAAGCAAAGAAAACAAAAAAAATGAAGCGAATTGCTTCAATGCTTCGTCTAAATACTTCCTAACAAGTATAACAACAACAACAACAACAACGACGGCAAATATATCCGTTTTGCATGTGTAAGTACTTTTGAATGTACCTAATGCCTGTATGCCAGCGCCGGAGAGTATGCAACAGTATTTGTACAAAGGCAAAAGGTGCGAAGCAAACAAAATGTTGAGGTGACGACCATTAAAACGATTCAACAGCTCAGCTCAAAAGAAAAATTATTACATGACGTCGAACAGGACGATAAGTTGAACTTTTCCGGTAACTCACATGTGTGTGTGTGTGTTTGAAACTGAATGAAAAAAAAACTGCGCAATGAACGCATGAATGCATTTGAAGCATGTACACAAAACACTAGAAAGGAAAGCAGCAAGAGCGAGTGAGAGCGCGTGCGAGTGAGACAGCATGTAAGTGAGGCAGTTAAGTGTGAGTCAGCATGCGTGCGTGTGTGGGTTAGTATTACTTGCAGCTGACGGCGCATAGCAACGGCACTTAAGGCTTTAATACTGTACAAACACTTCGGAGCGCTCAAGGCGCGCAAATACACTTTCACACACAAAGCTACTTATTTGCACACTCATATGAAAAAATTGCACACACACACACACAGACACATACATGAACACGCTGCGCTTATGTCCAGTTATTTATCAGTTGAATGCATTTTCATTATGCAACATTTTGAGTGTGTGTGTTTGTCGTTGTTGCATTTGTGAATTCACATCAAATTTCAAGTTGATGTGTGATTAGCATGTTGATGTGCTGATTTGTCGCTTCTATTTCTGTTTTTTTTTTGTACGCAATTCGTGTTATAATTATTTTCAAGTGCTTTCTCAAAGGTGTTTTTAGCATGCAAGCAACTTCCTCAAGCTATTTGACAGTCCTTGATATCCTTTGTGATTGCTTAAGTACTTCTTGTGATTTACACTTGCTTATTTGCGCAGCTGTCATGCTTTGTGTACAAAATTGATGAAAAATACTGTGATATATCATTAGTCAATAATATGAAGCCAACTTTTAGGCAGCATGTTTAATCAACTTGTCATTATTTTATTGTTATTCAGAATCGCTTTGAAAACTGATCTCACACAACAACAAACTAAGCGCAAATCAACAATTTGTAAAGCTTTCGGTTGTGCAAATCATTCATTCAAATCAACTCAAAAAAAAAAAAAACATTTCGAAATATCGTAAAACGAACAAATTCGCTCCATTGTTTTATTTTCGATTTTCATACAATAAAAGCTTCTCAAATTCCATGTGAGCTTATTTGCTCAGCTTAAATACGAAATGTTTTTCATTGTTTGCTGTAACTGATAAAAGATTTGAAAAATCGGCAATAATTGTTTTTAGAAAATGTTTCGAAGCATACTTTTAGGCTCTATTGACTTATTTTTGCATAACTTTTCAAAAGATACCTTTGCATACACTTTCTGAGCAATAAAGTTAAAGTGAATTGTGCGCCATTAAGAATTTTTTTTTTTCGCCATTAGCGCACATTTCTCTTTTCAAATCATACATTAAACACAAAAACCTTTCACACTTTCTAATATTAGTTTTGTATTGTTATTTAGTTTTTATTAATTGTTAAAGCTTAAGCTTTATAGCTAGCCGGCGCGCCCCTTTTAGGCAGAATGTTTTGACACAAAGACTATTAAGAGGTTTTAGATTACCTCGTATGTCTTTTTAATAAAATGGAAAAAAAAAAAAAAAAAAAAAACTTTCTAATAATGAACAAATAAAAATACAACATTTGCTGTCGACAACAACAAAAAACCATGTCAAGTTCGCAGTTTCGACATAATAATTACGAGCAAAAAAAAAGCCAACAAGCATACAATAAATCATCAAGCGTAGAAATGAAAGAAAGGGTAGCATTATACGAATACAAGTGTTTATGGTGTATGATGTATGCAAAGCAAATATGTGCAAAACTCTCATATATGCGACAAGCAGCAAGCAAAAAATTCATAAATTCATAAATGAATGTGTATGTGTATGTGTGTGCGTGGGTGTGTGTGTATTTGAGTTTGCAGTGCAATTTTCGACACGAAACAGAAGGAGTGAAGAGCAGCGTCGGGTTGAGTTGAGTTGAGTCAAGTCAGCGCTTCGCAAATACATTTAACGAGTATTTATGAGACTGAATATGAAATGAATGACTTTTGCCATCATTAAGTTTTATTTGTATATTGTAAACAGAACACACACACACACACGCACACACAGAGGAGCAGCAAACAAAAATATGACAAGAACTAAGCTAAGCATAGAAATATAAATTTCGCTTCAAACATATTTTTTGAGGTCGAGGACTTTTCAGACGCTGTGACGTTACTAACTCAAACACGCACAAACCGGAAGTTCAACCAGCGTGCCTTCTGACACTCAGACAAACTGATTTCTATAAAAAATCTTGTTATTTCTTGTATATACTTTTATTTTTTACACAAGTCAAGTCAGACTCGAAAAATAGGCAAATTCAGTAAGCAATTCACTCAAGCAGCGACTAAATCAACATCATCATGACACCCATTAAGGCGTTTGGTTAGAGCTGTCAAAGGACATCGGCGGGCAGTAGTCTAGGGGTTAATGTGTCTCTCGAAGCAACGCTGCTTTTTCTTTTCTCACACTTTTGCTGTGTATTTGTTATTCGACACCTATTTAAAACGCCTGCCGCACACTCAGCATCAGCATCACTTTGACTTGTCGCCAGCGCAACTTAACTTGACTTAACGCAACTCAGCACAGCACAACTCATCTGCACTGAGCACAACTCAACTCAACTCAACTTGTGATGTTTACGTTTAATTGAGAATTTAAAATGATTTGTTTATACAGTTTCGTCTTTTGTTGAAATTTTGCTCGCAGCTATTTTTTCTTGTCGGTGTCTGTCCGAGTGTCTGTCTTTGCTTTGCTTGGCTTGCCCCACCGCGCCTTTGCTGCCTTTGCGTGTGTGTTGCTTTCATTTTTAATGAGTTTTCATATATTTTTTTTCGCATTTTTTTTTTTGCTGTCGTACTTTTTAAATTGCTTGTGTTTCTCAGCGTACTCGTCGCCTCAACGTCGTTTGTCGCCTCGTGACTCGTTTGCTTGGCTTCATTTGTTTTCAGTGTTGATGTTGTTGTTGTTTTTATCGTTGTTGGTGTGTTGTGTGTATCATCATCATTATCATTATCATCATCATCAACATCATCGTCGTCGTCGCGTACATCCTTGCGTGCACATCCTTTTCGCACTTCGGCTTTGTTCTGTCATAAATTGTCGTCTGCCAGCAAATTTGACGCTTAGTGAAGTGTTTAGCGGCATTTGTTATTTTGTTGCGTTATTACGATATTATTATTGTTATTATTTTCATTGTGTCTGTGTGTGTGTGTGTGTGTGCTTGTGTCTGCTATCAGTATATCTCGCTCTGTGTGTGTTTGAGTTTCAATGTGTCTGTTGCGGCTTTTGTGCTTTGTAGTTTTTATTTTCATTGTGCTTCGATTGTTATTTTAATTTAGTTTATTGCCGGCGGCGACATTTGCAAAATGTTGCTTGTGTGTCAGACGCTTTGTCACATGACAATATTATTTGCTTTGGCTTAGTTACTGAAGTTGTGATATGATTGTGTTTTATGATATACTTTAAGCCAGTTATGACACAAACGTGTGTTTTTATTTGCAACTTTCTTTCTTTGAATTATCTCACAACATTATTTTTTATATGCTTGCAAAGAGGGAATATTAATTTTATCATGTGGCTTGCAATGCAGAGCAGGAAACATCTTCGACTATACAAAGTATATACCATACATTCTTATACATATATCTGATATCACTTTGGTCGGATCAATAAAGCATATATCGGCCATAGGAATGATCTGTCAAAAATATGGTTTTTCCTTGAAAAAGTCGGCTTTCGATTTCCGACAAAACGGAAGACAAAAAAATCATATAATTTCAAATTGCATGTCGAAGTCATTACACTGCAAAAAATTTTATATTAGTTATAAAAATAATAGTAAAGAATGTTCAATTGCTTTATGATTTAATAAAATAAAATTGGTTAATCAATTCTAATATAATATTTTGTATTAAAATATGATTTATTATAAAGAATATTTTTATTTAATTAATTAATAAAAACATTTAGAATATTTTGCAATTAAAAATTGTTATAAAAATATATATTCTTTCACAGCATATCTCAGGAAGGCAAACAACTTTTGGCACAACTTCAATAATTGAATTTTTCGACGCAACAAGGAAAAATATCAAAAACTAAACTTGAAACTTGCAACAAAATACAACAAAAAAAAAGGACAAAATAAAAGAATAATAAAACAAACTAAAAACAAAACTAAATAAATAGAAAACAGCAAATACAAACAAAAACATTATATCAAACTGAAAGAAACATATTCACATTCAACACATGCAACGAAATGTGTGTTTTAGTGCATGTGTTCAAGGCAAAAGGTACGTATACAAACATTAAGCGTGTGTGTGTGTGTGTTTGCGTGAGTACGTGTGTATTACATGATGCTTGCAAAATATTAACTTTGCATTACTTGTTGTTGTTGTTGTTGATGTTTATAACAACTTAAACTAAATTTCAGTAACAAGTAAGGATCATATGAGTATGACGATGAGTATAACAACAACAACAACAACAACAACAAATAAAACAAAAATAAACACAACAACAAAAGCAACACATTGAAACACACAAAAATACCACTTGAGCCAAAAAGTGAGTGCACTTTTGGGCGCACATAGCGTGTGCCATATGCACGTGAGTGTCTCTGCTTGTATGTGTGTCTGTGTGTGTATCATTTGCTGTTTGTGTTTGTGTTTGTGTTGGCAATGTTAACATAATAGTCAAGTGCAACCTTTAACAGAGCGAAACTTATGTGCATGCTAGCGGCAAAAGCAACCGTCCAAAAACCGCAAATTAACCGCATTCATGTAACAACACAAACACAAACACACAAACACACAGACACACACATGTAAGTGCTATACAATTTTATTGTTGCTCATTAAATATGCGCAAAACAAAACTATAAAATAAATTTAATTCATTTGCTTATATCTTTAACTTTGTTGTCTTTTCGGCTTTCCTCTTTTTCAGCTAATTTTGGCTCAACTGGCGCGCACATTATCCTTTTATTGTCAGCCACACTGTCATTACTGCCGCCGGCGTCAAAAGCCACAAGCGGCTTACGCGTGCCCACCTTCCTGCAGGAGCCAAACGCACGCTTGCTGTTCAGCAACGATACCGGCACACAGGTTAGCTGCACAGCGCATGGCAATCCGCCGCCAGTCGTGTCCTGGGTGCTGCGCGATGGCACCCAGGCCACGCAGGTGCCTGGCCTTAGGTAA
The DNA here is from genome assembly GCA_037044515.1 of Phortica magna. Classification (NCBI taxonomy): domain Eukaryota; kingdom Metazoa; phylum Arthropoda; class Insecta; order Diptera; family Drosophilidae; genus Phortica; species Phortica magna. The sequence continues at coordinate 168,876 of JBAMBP010001291.1, forward strand.
GTACTCACACACACACGCAGACTTTAGCATAGTTTTTGGCATTAGTTGCGGTTTGCAGTCGCCCCATACATACTCATAAGGCAGCCAAAGTATCTGGTGGGGTTGGGAGAGAGTCACATTGTTGCGGCTTCTAGTTTTAATTTTGTTGTTGCTTTTTTTTAACTTTGCCAAGCAAAGTATTAAAGTTTGTTTTTTATTAATTTTCATATGTTTCACTTGGTTTTTTTTTAAGTGTACTTTTTTTTCGGAGCTGTGTTTATGTTGTGCTTTAAATTGCTTTTGAAAAGTTTATTTGTTGTGTGTTATGATGATGATGATGAAGATGACGACGGCGGATACGAAATCGTCTGTGCGCATGTGGTTGGCGCGTATGTGGCGGCGGATGTTGTTGATGTTGTTTTCCTGCACTTTGTGTGGTGCAAAGTTTTTAATTAGTATTGCTAAAGTTGATCCTCGCTTGTTTGTTGCAGTGGTTTAGTGAAATAATAATACGAATTATTTGCTTATAATTGACTTTGTTGTGCAAATGCACTTGAAATTCAATTGAAAGTTGATTCTGTGCTATTATTGAGCGCGGAACTTACTTTTGATTGAATTATTGAAGAACTTAACATGATTTGAATTTGGAACAAAATTGATTTGCCTAAAAGGAAAGATATAAAAAGATTCAAACCAAACGGTACAGTTTTCATTGCCATTCATTATCATATGTTTTCTAGAACAATTGGTTCCAGAGATATAATGTTTTTCTTTCACTAATTTAGTATCGCTCTATTCCAATAGCACACAATGCATATCCGAAGGACAAAAAACTTATATACCCATGTACCATAAAGAACAGGTTATAAAAATTTCGAAACTGGAATTTTCTAACCCGGTTTAAAAAAAAAATATGATACGATTTGTATATAGAATAGTCTCAGAAGCGCCTGGAATACTTAAATGCTGAATTCCTAAGAAAATGCGTGCATGCCAAGACATATCTCTTCAACCGGTTGAGCATTTTTTCGTATTCTTGCAACTGCATTGAGACACGCTGGGCCTAAGCCAACGACCATGAAAGAGTTAAAAGGAAAACAAAAATAAATATATAAAAGAGAAAACCGTTACAAAGTAAACAAAAAGCAACTAGACACAATACCAGGCAGCACTCAACTTTATGAATTATGAGTTATGCTTGTCTGCAACAAGCAAAGCATAAACAAAAACAACATGCCACAAGAAAAGAAGATGTTTTACTTTGGCAAAAGAAATAAAAGAGAATCAAGCACAAGTACGCGAAACCTGTCAAAATCAATGTTGTGGCGCGTTGATGTTGCCACAAAAACGCAAAAAAGTATTAAGAAAAAACATTGTAAGAATGGAAACAAAAGCGGTGACTGAGAGTAAGTGAGTGAATGAATGCGCAAGGCAAAGTAACATTTCAGAAAGGCATAAAGCCAAGTGCTTGGCGTATTATGAATAAAGAATACAAGTAAAAAAAAAAAAAAGAAACATGAAAAAAACCAACCTACAAATTCATTTGACGCAGAACATGAATAAGTGACAGTTGAAAACAATGCGTAAGAAGTTCCAAAGGACTTGCGTATGAAGAAGTTTCAATGATGATGTGTGTGCGTGTGTGTGCATGTGCATGGCGGTCGTGAAGTGTTGGCGTGTTGCACTTAAATGTGCAGCAGTTCATGTGTTAATGTCATTCATTTAACATAATTGAAACTTGTGGTTGTCGTTGTCGTTTTTAGCACACAACATCAAAGTCGTGGCTTACTTGTCGTATGTGTAATATTTTTAATTAAGTGCTTGAACTATTTTAAAGCTAAGAAGTTTCTTTAGAAAAGTGTCTAAAGTATTGTTTATGCAGATTTTGTTTTTTGTTTATTCATTTATTTTTTGACTGAAATTTGAGCGCAAAAATTGAATAAACGCAAAACAATAAGAAGGCAAATATATTAAAATCATTTTGGGCACTAAAGATGAAATGTTATTCATGTACGTGATGCCAAGTTGCTATAAAAAAGAGTTAAACAACATAGACACGTAACGTCGGAAGCAAAAAAGGAGCGATTTTAAAAGCAACGAAAAACAACAAATGGTAAAATGAACTCGGACTCGACAGCAAAGAAATGAAAGGAAATTTATTTTAAGCTGCTAAAGAGCATAGCTGAGTTAAAGTGACGTGCAGATAGACACCAACTACGTGCAGCGTCGCTGCGTCCTTGTCGTTCTAGACGCCCATGTCATCATTCAGCTGCAATATTCTTGTCACCAACAACGTTGTTGGAGCGCTGCTGCTGCTAAGCTTGTTTAAAATGATGCTGCTGCTGGTGCTGCTAGTGCTGGTGTTGTCTTGTGGCTTGGTATACTTGACTTGCTTGGTTTCAACATGGAAAAGACATAAACAAATTGCAGTCACTTAAACATTTTAGAATTTCTTTTGAAATGTTGATTGTATTGCAACTTTTTATTGCGTTTTTAATAACATTTTAAAGCGTTGATATTTATTCAATTGTAGGCAGTTGACACATAAATGCTTTTGGCGTCTCAGATATACAAATTTATTTGGCTGCCAAAAAGTATGCTATATTATTTTTTTCATGTGCATTTTTGTATATTTCACTCTAACATTTTGTAAACAAATAACACTTTTTTCATATTATTTATTTGTCAAGCATATAATAACCTATATAACTGTATCTATAAAAAGAAAATGTGCTCTTCTTCTTTTATGTAGAAAAATATCTGGCAATGGCACTTTGTATTTTCCACCATTTTTGGCGCAATATTATCGCACCGATGTACATGAGGCAACGTACCGTTGTCGCGCAACAAACGAAGCTGGCACGATACTCAGTCGCAACGTGCAGGTGCAGGCAGGTGAGCATTTGCATATACAACTTCATAGTTGTATTTACACACACACACCAACACATGGGCAATTGTTGCAAGATACACGCTTGTGCAATAAGAAAAAAAGAGATATTTCGCATTACTGACATTTTCAAGCTGTGCACGTTTTCAACTTATTTCCGTTTTTTATATATTTTTGTAGATTTTCCACTTTTTGCGTTTTAGTTGTTTTGGTGTTTTTTGCTTTTATTCATGGCATTGCAAGATACACGCGACTATGCAATTGAAACTTGTTCGAGCGTAAGATAAATGCCTTTTCTGTTAAAGAATTACTTTCGTTGTTCGCTGCTATTGTGGCATACAATATATTTTGTTATCCTTTGTATCTCGCGTGCAGACACATTTATAACATTGAAAATTGGCATGGAATTTATTTGTAAAATGAACTTGGCGTGCGCAATTCTTGGCTGCGTTCAAGTCTTAGTTTAAAACTACTGAAATTCTTACTGCGCTGTGAGCATGATTGCTTGAAATAAAGCGCAACAAGAAGTATGGGAAAAAATAATTGCATTAAATCATAGGAGAAATTGTTTTTATTTATTAGCAATATTGATGCATAAGCTTTACTCTATCAATGATTAATAACGATTTTTAAATTTTGTTCTGTAGTATTCGATAAGCTCATTGCAAATTGAAGCATTTTTGTAATAAAGTTGAATAATTTCCTTTTTAAAAATTAATATTGAATAAAAGATATTCAAATAAATTGAAATATTTGAGATTTTCAAATTTATCTTCTTTATATAATCATAACCGATATGAAGTGAAAGAATAAGTCGTATCATTTGTTTTTGCTAAAATTAAACTTCACTTAAGAACATTCATTCACTGCATTCAATTTGCGCACAGAAGTATGCTGTGATTTTTTTCAAAACGTTATTTTCTGTCACACAAACATTTTTTTGCGCATAAATTGTATTTATTATTTATTTATTACTGTTTTTTGTTTGTATTATCATTAAAAAATTAAAAAAAATTAAAATTTAGAATTTGTATTAAGGAATCTTACTAATTTACAAGTCAAATAAGTAACTGAAAAGGCACAAGTGAATGAGGCCAAAGCAAGCTCTAAGTGGGGCTCATTATGCCATGTAGCAAGCCAACAATGAGCAACATAAAAGTCTGTATGTTAATTGAATTTCACAACAAAGCGCGAACTGATGCAGTAATTCATTCATACACTGACTGACTGACCTACCAAACGAGGCAACGAACGAAGGACCGAAAGGCTATAAAAGTGCATTTTAAAGCATATTTAACATTTTCGCATTTTAATTGCGCATTAAAACAAAGACTCACAGTTGTACGATTTTTTGATTGCTACTTTACAATTTGTTGCTTTTTAAATTTATTTATATGAATTTTTCGTTTTCAATGGTTTTTGTTGTTGCTGTTGCTGCTGTTAGTGGCGCTGTGTTCTTGCCACCAATTTGTTAATTTGTGTACCAATTGACCTCGAAATGAAATCAACGCATTTCGTTCGTTCATTGCATTTCGTTACATTTCGAATGAATTCTGTTTCGTATGTTTGCTTTTTTCTACTTTTTTTACTTATCACCGAAATCAACTCACACTCAACCGATGGTCGAACGTCTGCCATAACAGCAGTGGCAGTGGCAGTGGCAGTAGCAATAAAAATAAAACCGGCGATGCATGATAGTCGCTTAAAATCTCATTCAATATTTACACTTTGCATTTTCATGAGTATTATTTTTACTATTTTTCTTGCTTTCTTTTTTGTTTGTACTTTTTGTTGGTTTTGTTGTATTTATTATGCATAGTGTGCTTTTCTGCTTGCCTCTACACGTTCTGTCTTTATCTAGCTGTGCGCTTGACTATCTCTCTCTCTTTCGCTCTCTTACACTGATGATTTCAAGCATTTTTATGCATTTAAATTTTTTACTATTTTCGTTGTGTATGTTCAATGTCGGTTGCTCATGCTGCGATTCATCAAACGGAACACTCTTACTGCTTGAACTTTATTGGTTTAAGTAAGAAGCATGAAAAACAAAAAGCAAAAAACGCCAAAAGCGTTTTATTTGCCATATCAGACACACACACAGACAGACTTGCTCATCTGCTTTCAGCGTACTAATTTTTAGCACCAATACACACACACACACATACACTGCCAATACTTCATTTATATCATATGCCATTGCCCATTTGCCCGCTTCTATTTGTTCTTTTCCTACGCTTCCCTTTTTGTTTTTGCTTTTATAACTTCTTTGCTCATTTTTGTTGTTGTTGTTATTGTTGTTGTTGTTTTGTCTTTACAGTTGTACGTCGTCAATTTCATGTGCACGTGGAAAATACCGAAGTCTATTTGGGCAATTCGGCGTTGATTAAGTGCGCCGTGCCGGAATATGTGCGTCCGTATGTGCGCGTCGCCAGTTGGCAGCGTGGCGAGGAGATATTGTTGCCGGATCTGTCGGATGTTGGTGAGTGTTGCCACATTTTATGTCAATTGCTTGTGCACGATATTCATGCTGCAACTGAAGTATTTTCTATATGAAGACAACTTCCGGTTGCCGTTTGTTGTTGCTATCAACATCATTGTTCAGTTGGCAAAAAAAAGGCAAAGAAAATGTGCAATGGCGTCAATTTCTAACTTTGTGTCGTGTGCCATAACTGGCACAAAAAACTTGTTGTTGCATGCAACATTGTTTCGCGCTGGCTTGTGCATTCAATCGCACACCTCACATTCGATGTGCTTCCGTTTTTGTTAATCTTTTTTGGCTTCTCTTGGCTGATTTGCTCGTTTTGATTTCTTGTTTTGTGTATTTTCTTTCTTTCTTTTCTATGTGTGATTTTTTATGGCCTTCCTTTTCGTATATCCTGCAGCTGGTCGTTATGTTGTGCTTTCTGCTTCCGGCGATCTCTACATACGCGCCGTGCGCACCGAGGATAGCCTGGTCACGTTCGCTTGCCTTGTCACGAATACGCTGAGCGGCGAGCGGCAAAACAGCGATGCCACAACGCTGAAAGTGAAAGGTAATTTCAACTCTATGCCATTTCTATATAAATCAACATTGCGCTTGTTTTCTTTTACTCCGCAGAACTGCGAAAAAATCAAGCGCCGCGCACAACACAAAAACCGCTAATGGAGATACATGTCGAGCGGGGCAATGATGTGCATCTGCCTTGCAATATTCAAGGCAATCCGTTTCCCATTTTCACGTAAGTATGCTTTTTACGCTAATTGCGATATTTCCAACAGTCTTTTTAATGACTCAAGTTGTTAGCTGACACACGCACTATTTGCTACGCTCGACGAGCAAAGATACTAAAACTCTAAATGTTTCATTGTGCTGTCTGTGCGTCTTCATGCTGTTAGTGTGTCTTGTCCGTAGGCGCTTTTATTGTACATTTTGTGTTTGTTGGCAATAAAATAACTGCACGCACACATGCACACAACACTTAAGTGCAGTTGAATGTTTGCCATAGGGAAAATTTTATCGCATATTCGGGTTGCTGTTTTAGTGTTAATTATGTGGCGCGCCAATTTCACTCGATTTTGAGGCGTATACGTAAGGCAACAATAAAGCCATACAGCACTCAGACTTGTGTAGTTTTAAGTGCGTGTATGCTTGTGTACGAAAGTGTACGTTTAGACAAGATACAAGATACAAGAGCTTAACACGGCTTAGTTTTTAGTGAATTAAGTTTAATGGAAAATCCATTAAAGCAAAACTTAAACAAATGTCAAACTTTAACTAAAATTATGCAATTATAAAATGAAGAATTAATAAAATTTGAAATATTTTGTCGCACGAGACAGAAAGTGTTCTTAAGTAAGCACATTACCTAATGAACACTTCAGCTAACTTTATGCAAACAAGCATTATTGTCGACATAAAACAAGCTTTTATTAAACTTTCCCATTAAATCACACATTGTCGTCTGTCGCACAAACAAAAGCGTCGCAATTTTCCATAATAATGATTAAATTTGTAAGCCAATAAATCTGCTCTCGGAAGCCGAACAAAAGTACAATGGCAAAACAACTTGTTTACCAATAACTTGGCGAACTTTTTGCAGCAGCAATGAGTCGAGTGTATGTCCTCAGACGTCAGCATGGCAAATAAAGGCATAAAAGTCAGTGGGCGACACACAAGTGCGCAGACAAAAGTCATACACATGACAATCATGCATGACAATCTTAATTAAGCAAATACGTATAGAAAGCAACAAAAGTCAACAACAACAACACATGGCAGGAAGAGGCACAAGACACCTTTCGTGCCGCCACGATTAGAGTTGTTTTAAAAGGGTATAATAAGCACAATAATTTAACAGACTGTTTCACTTAGCAGAGCTTATTAAAATTTCATGGACTTCTATGCATGTGACAGCAAAACGAGTGAAGACTGTGCACATCTGTCGTGCGTGAGTGACGCAAAGTAGCGGCGACAAGCGGAGAGAAAAAAAAAGACACCAACAGTTCAACTTATAACGACAAACTTTTGCATAAACAAATGAAACGTTGAAATACTTGAGATACTTTTAAGCATGCTCAATGCCACCCACACACACAAATATACACACACACACAGAGATAAAGAAATGAACGAGCGCAGAGTAAAATCTGTCGAAGTCTACAAAGGATGTCTGAATTTCATGCCACGCCTACTTTGGCCCGCCCATGCTACACGCGCTGCTTTGCTTTGCCTGCGGTTGTGTTTTGTTTTGTTGGTTGGTTTGTTTGTTTCTCTGTTTGTTTGTTGATATTCGCATTACGATAAATGCGAACGAAATGCGATAATTTTGTTTAGCATAAGTTTATGCGTTGAACTTGCGACGTGTCTCGCATTCAAAAATCTCACGACGAAGGAGCAAAGCCAAGCAGAGCAAAGCGTTGCGAAGTGAAGTGAAATAAAAGTGGCAAATCATAAACCGCAAATCAGTTTGCGGATTACAAGTTAAGCGTTGTTCATTGATTACGTTTTTGTGTGTGTATTCGTGTCTCTGTATCTGTGTATCTGTTTTTGTTTTCATGTGTGCGTGCGTCAATATTAACTGGCAGATAATACACTTGAAAATCTATTATTAAATTCAGTTACTCAGCTACTTTTAACGCTTTGCAGTTGGTATCGCGTATCGGATTCGGCTGCCTTATATCCGATACCATCATCGCAACGTGTCATACTCTCACGCACGCTGCTGCTCATTAAGAATGCCGATGAACGTGATGCCGGCAAATGGGTAAGTTTTAGCTAATCATACTCATGCTTATACATATGCCCAACTTTATTAAATATGAATATGCTTTTGTTACAATTCCACACACACACTCACACACACGTACAGATTTGCCAGGCATCGAATCAATTTGGCGAGCAGCGTATTGAAATTCGACTGATTGTGAATTCGTATCTGTCTGTGCATATATTGCCGCAAGTACAGATTGTCAATTCAGGCGGAATGGCAATTTTCAATTGTTCGACAACGGGTTCAGCGATCGATGCCATCGAATGGCTGCACAATGGCAAACCTCTCGAGCCGAATAATGCACTCACAACGGGACGGGATAAGTAAGTAAAGCTACAAAAAACAAATACAAAAAGGCGGCACAGACGAGCGTTGCATAGTGATGCCCGACGAAATAACGTGATTCAAGAAAAAAACCAAAAAAAAACTGTGAAAAAGAACAACAATCGCAGCTAAAAATCCCGTCATATAACAGTACATTGTGCAAAGTGCACATGGGTTGTGCACAGTGGTATGAAATTCATTGTTTACAGCTTTGCTTTTGTAGATCTCTCTCGAATTATTTTTTTCTAGCAAAGTTCGCAAAATTCCCTTCAACAATTAAAATAATATCTCAAGTCTCTAGTTCAGCTATAGTAGTAAATTTATATGCTAAGCACATTTTTTCTGTTAAATCGTCATTAGTGTTCTTTGCGGTATTGTTCATTATTAAGGCTTACTTTTATACTTTGCCTTATGAAGGCTCTTCAAACGCTCAACATCTTTGCATTGATGATTAACTCTGCTCAATTGAAATGTTCTGTTTTTTTTTTCTAGATTATTGGAATTTTCGTGGGTAAAAAAATGTATTGTGCAACTGACACTTTCGTCACACTGTGCTTGGCGTAAAGGCTGGATTTCGGCAGAATTTCAGTTTCGATTTGTATTTTTTTTTCGCTTTTGGTTTTTTTTTTATATTTTTTATTTTAAAACAGAAGGTTTCACTACATAAAAAAAGTGTTTTTGCGCATCAACAGCAAAGTCAAAAAAGAAGCTGAAAAAAACAAGGCTTAATTTTTTTGTTATTGTGCATTTTTTGTGCGCATAAAATGCAAAACAAAAAACAGAAATTGTTTTATTGTGATTATTATTGATGTGTGTATGAGAGATTTGCGCTTTCATTTGTTGCATATTTGCAGGATTTTCGTTTATTGAACAATATATTTATTTACACACATACATGTGTGCATATGTTCATGACTCTTATTGCACAAGCGCATATTTTTTGCTGGCCGTGTCTGTTAGTTGATTGTTTAAAAGCTTTGCAGTGTTTTGCATACTTTTAATGAAGTTGAAAGGTCGAATAATTGACAATCAGACAAAAAAATGTACAAATTACAAACAGAAAAGTGTAAATAATAATGAAAATATAAAATGACACGTTATAATAATAATAATGAACACTTCAAATTTTATGAAACTTGCACAGGCAAATATTATGCTAAAATATAAAACAAAGCAAGGCGGGCGGAGGGGAAAAAAGTATGTAAAAAAGCATATAATTTTATGCTGATTGTAGTCTTTTGTAGCTGAGCGTCTCTTTTTGTTAACGCTCGAATGGGTTAAGTGCGTACAACTTGGCTAATACAATGCAAATTACATGAAATCAGCATAACGTAAAAAGAAGGCGGACTGAGGGGCGGCATAGAAAAAGTTCGAGTGTAAAAACTTATACAGAAACTAAACAAACACACACACACACACACACATATATAAATGCAAGCATAGTGATGAAAAAACAAATACAAAGAATGACCTTTTTTCAACCAAAGATATGTGTATGTGTGTTGGTGTTTGTTATACTTGTCTATGGCAACGCAACAACAGCTGTTGGTCGCATACACTCAAAGCGAAATGAGAGGAAAAAGAAAAAAGAAGGCGGGGGAAAAAACACAATATAGCAAAGAGCAAAGCAAACCGAATCAGAATAACAAATCAAGCAGAAATTTTTACGTTTATGCTAATAAAATAAATAACAAATTACGCTTGAATGAGCAAAAGGAAAATGGACAAATACACACGACTAAGCAAGCGCACAAACACATGTGTCTATATGTATAGACACCACACACACACATACATACAATATGACACTTACATGTACATAAGCATATAAACATAGTCAAAGTGTCGAGGGTCGAAAAGCAAGCGAAGCAAAGATTTTGTAGCATACGCTGAGGCGCAAATTGTGCGACGTGCAAGATTCGTAAAGTTTTAAATGAAAACATGTTTTGCAACACTTCTGCTTGACATCTTTAAGTCTTTAATGTCAACATTGTGCTTGACTATAAACGGTTTATAGGCGCCAAGCAATGCAACCGCGAACGTCATGCCTTTGCCGCAACTTAATCAGTACATTTTTTATGAAGCATTACAACTCTCTTTTTATATGGCAATTTATGACACAGCGTACGCTTTTTGTCAAAAACTTCGCTGATGGTGCAGAATGTCGGACGGCGCGACCGTGGCGTCTATCAATGTCTCGTCGAAAATCAGAAGGCAAGCGCCCAAGCCATGGCCGAGCTGAAGTTAGGCGGTAAGTAAGACAGACTGCAAAACTGCACACAACCAGGCAATGTTAACGTCGCTGGAAATATGAAAAATGTGCCAATGGTTGCATGAGCAAGCAGAACCAACATTGCATATATTACATTGGCACATCTTTTTTGTTTTTTTTTTGTTGCTTGCTTGTTTTCTTACATATTCACTCAATATGCTCGTGCTCTTCTTCTTTTTTTGCTCTGGTATTTTTCAGACACTGTGCCCGAATTGATTTACACATTCATCGAACAAAATGTGCGCCCGGGACCATTAATATCGCTTAAGTGCTCCGCGAGCGGTTCACCGCCACCGCAAGTAAGTAAAAAAAAAGGTCCTTTGCCATAACCAAAAACCCTTTAGCGATTTTTTATGATTATTATTGTGTGAGCAGCAGTCTGGCTGTTGCCTGTTGGCTGTTGCCTGTTGGCAGACACTCAACGCTGTCGAAAAACGTACACTAACAAATGCTGATTAAGCGTAAAATTATGTTGCGATTTTGCAATTTCCTATTTAGTTACTTCACTCACTCTCTCGCTTTCTCTTCCACTTCCACTTCCACTTTCTCTTACTATTATTTTTACATATACTTGTTAACCTGTTTACGCTGACGTTTATGACGTTGATGACGTTGCCGTTGCCGTTGGTGCACAGTTCGCTTGGCTGCTCGACTCACAGCCCATTATGGACGTCTCACTGCATCATCGTTTCGCAATCGGGCAATTTGTCGATATGTCAGGCGATGTCATAAGTCATTTGAATATCTCACATGTACGGCCCGATGATGGCGGTCTCTACAAGTGCGTAGCAACAAATTCGATGGGCAGCGTTGAGCATTCCGCGCGCTTGAATGTCTATGGTAAGTTGAAAGCTATGCTGTTATATAATTGGTTTGTGCCACGCGCTTAACGAAAGAAGCAAAATCAATTATCTGTGTTTATGCAATGCATGAGCTAAGTAAAAATAATGCGACTATAATGATGATGCTGTGCACAATGATGCAGACGATACAGATGATGTTGCCGATGATGATGATGACAACGCTGAAGACAATGTTGACAACGACGACCTTCATTTTACGCAATTTAAAGCAAGGCAAGCGGGGGTTTTGCCAATTCGCATAAATAAGAAAATTGTAGGCATTCAGTGAGGACACATTCAAACGAATTTCGATACTTCACATCAGCATCATCTTCAACGCCATCATCATCGTCGTCGTCGTCGTCTTCATTGACGTTGTCATACTAACGAACATTGATTGGAAATATCGTCAAGGCAACAAGCATGACATCTTTTGTGTTCTTTGAAAAAGGAGCCTGCAAAAAAAAAAAACAAAACATAAAGCAAGAAGGCAGCGGCGGCAGACGACAGTTTACACAAAAATAAAAAGGCACGGGTCGACTTGGTACGGTTCGTGTGCGACAAAACATAAAAAAAAAAACGCAACCAACAAATAAAAAAGAAGCAGCAAGAAGAATATGTATCTGAGCGGTGAAAAACTCATTCAGCATAAAATGCTTCGTTGCGCTCAAAGCTGGAAATCGACTATGTTGGCCCGCTGGCATTGTCCTTGCCTTGCTCAGTGGCTGGCTGACTGGCTGGCTGCTGCCTTCTTTACCGACTGACTTCACTGCTGTCTGCTTTGTTGCGCTGTCGCTCAGGCCATGCTCATGCCTCATGCCCGCCATGATGTCATACGATGCCATGCCATGGCATGCCATGCGATTCATTGATTCTGCTACATAAAACAGCTATCCGATGAATGCTAACAAGCCTGCGCCGGATTATAATCACTGTCACATCAGACTATAAACTGCAAACATGAAAATTGTGAACTTGGCATGCGGCAGCATCATGGCTAAATTGGCAATGGCAAAATGACAAAAAAAAAATGTAATAATATGTTTATAACGCTCTAAGCATTATTAAAAAAAAGGAGAGAAAATGTGCAAATCTTATAATACCATTTTGATAGATTTGACATTTAAAAGACTAAAGTTAATATATATGCAACACTGGCTTACAGAATATCAAATTTAGCGAATCAAAGTCTGAAAAAATGCAAAGTGTTATGGTCATTTTTCGCTGGATATTTCATTGAAAACTAATGTTCGAGATCGATTCAAGCCAAAGCACTCTTCAACTTTTAGTTTTTTCCCATACTTGTCTTAAAATATACTTTCCACTGATTTCGGTTGAAGCCATGTGTCCAACGGCTTCAAGTTGAGTTTCATGGCTTACTGAAAAAGTAATTTCCTGTCGCGCTGTGTGCGCTTTATTTATGGTCATGCTGAAAAGGTTAATTTATTAAGAACGCATTATATTTTGGTCCCAGACATAAGCGTGCATATTAATCATACGAACTGTGCGCTCGTCACATGATGGATGAACATGCGTTATGTGAAAATTGGCTTAATAAAAGCACAAATATTTACTTAAACCAAAATGATTATGGCAAAAGGGAAGAAAAAAAGATGATATACTAAATTTCTATTGCAATGAGTACAACATTAGTTGGATTATAAATCAGCACTAATTTGTACGCGTCATTTGTGCTTATGCAATCAAAAGATAATTACTCAATTTGAAAATTATGGCAAAAAAAATGGCAACCGATAAAAATGAAGAGCACACATTTAAACTATTAATGGGAATGCGCTTTTGTTTATCTCTGCTATGACGCCTCACAATGGCCGAGCATGTTGTTTATGCATTTGTGTTTAAGTGCACATTTAAGTACATAAACCACAATAAATAAATGCTGTGCTTAATTATAAATGAGTAATTTATGTGCATTTTGTGCGCTGATAAAACGGCATGTAGGACACAGCCGCATTGCATTAATAGCTGCAAACAATATGATATTTAAATTGCTATAAAATTGTTTAATATAACTTTAAATACGGCTCATCGTCTGGCAGGTCCACCATATGTGCGCGCGATTGGCGCTATTAAAGCCGTGGCCGGCGAGGATATCATTGTGCATTGTCCATTTTCCGGCTATCCCATCGAGCAAATAAGATGGGAGAAAGGACATCAGGAGTTGACAACAAGTAAGACAAATTGTTTAACAGTTTTGCAACTTTTACTTTTGTTGCTTTACCATTACCAACTTTCGTACACGCTTGCAGACAAACATTATACGCTGGCGGGTGTGCAGGAGGGCGGCTTTCTGCTCATCAAGAACGTCGAACCGACACGAGATCAAGGCCTCTATACATGCATTGTGCGCAGTCGTGCGGGCGAGGAGGCGCGCCGTGATATGCAATTGAATGTGAACAGTAAGTTGTGTGGGCGTGGCGTGGTTGCTCACTGAGCTTACCGCAATGGACACAATATGTCAATTCGTTGTCATTTCACTGTCGCATTTATGTCGAAAGCGAACGTTTTTCATTTTCATTTTCTGTACGTTTTCTTTTTGTCATTTGTACTCATTTCCGTTTAAACTTTCTTTCTTTCATTCTCTTTCAACTCAGGTCCGCCCGTCATTGAGCCTTTTAAGTTTCCGAAAAATCTACAGGAGGGCGGCCGTGCACAAATCACCTGCGCGGTATCCTCTGGTGATATGCCCATCTATTTCAGTTGGAAGAAGGACGATGTGCTTATACCAAGCAGTCTGCAGGTAAGACTTCTCTGTCGGTCTGTCTGTCTGCCTAACAAAACTTTTACAATATAAAAAGTACACTGCAAATGCAATATTTTTGTATCTGTGTGTGTGTTGTTTGTGTGTTGGTTAGTATCGTATTTACTTGCTTTTTTGTCGGTTCAAGCAAGCGGCTACAAAGTGTCGAAGTTGTTATACGCGCAAATTTACAACTTTCTTGCTTTTTTCGCACTTTTTCACAATTTCGCTTCTTTTTCTTTTTCAATTTTCCAGATTACTGAGAAAAAGGAGGAGTTTTATTCGCTGTTGGTCTTCAAGGATATCAGCGCAAAGCACAGCGGCAAGTACACGTGCTACGCAAGCAACGCGGCCGCCAAGGTGAACTACACAGCGGAGTTGCAAGTGCGCGGTAAGTCCGTGTGTCTCTGTGTGTGTGTGAGTGCCCAGCAAAGTATGCTGTATTATCCTTTTGCAAATAAATCACGTTGGCTTGCGTAAGAAAGAAAGAAAACGTGTTCATGAGATTTCGAGCGGCAACTTTGTGCTAAATAAAAAAATTCGTTAATGCGCTTGTTTACTTTCTCATATACTTTGTTATCCCTTTTCCTTTGCTGATTTGGTGTTTTGTTTGGCTTTGTTTGCTTTTACTGAATATTTTTATTTGTGTGTTTGTGTGTGTGTGTTTTGTTTGTTTGCCTTCATGCAATACTACGTTTTCGGTCACGTTTCAGTTGCGCCGCGTTGGTCCTATGAGCCCATGGACACGGCCATTATGCTTGGCAATACAATATCGATAAATTGCGAAGCGGAAGGATATCCGATTCCAGCTATTACTTGGTTCAAAGGACAAGGTAAGTTTTCTATTTTAGTTTCAGTTTTAACAGTAATGCTACCTAAGACTGTTTGAGTTTGGCATTGTTGTGCTTATACCTGTCGCTACTGTTGTTGTTGTTGTTGTTGTCAGCATAGCAGGGACAACTTTTTATATAGTATTTTTGTCTGGCACTTTATCTTCTTCTACGTCTTGTTGAGCTGAAAGTCAAGCGGAAGTTGGCAACTTAATGCTAAAAGGCGAGTTCATTAATGTTTGATGGGTTAAATTGTCTTGTTGGCAGTACGGCAATGCTGCAAGACAAGCAGTCAGTCAGTCAGTCAGTCAAGCAAAGACAAAGACACAAATGCTCTTATTGGCATCAGTAGTTTCTGCGCCCCATGTTATGTTAGTTAGTTAGAAGCCAAGCAAGTAGCAAGTGTAATGGCTTAGTAGGGGGCGAGCAAAGCATAGAATTCCAAGCATATTAATTAGCAGCAAAGCAGAACTTTCGCAATTAGTTTAATTAGCCAACACCGGCAGCAGTGACAATGACAGCGTCAGTGCACGAGCAAATAAAATAATAGCAAGAAAGTAATAGCAAACGAAAATCAATTATGCTTTCATTACAGGCAAAGCTTCAAAGGATTTCAAGCCACTCAGCATGCGTAATCATTCGCTGGTGCTTAATCTGGCCACGGACAATGATGAGGGCTACTACATGTGCCAGGCGGCAAATGAAATTGGCGCTGGCCTGAAGAAAATCATACGCATTAATGTCAACGGTTTGTTATGCACAACATAAGCCTTAACAACACTAAAAACTACAATTTCTACAAACTATAGAACCCGCGCGCTTTGAGCAACCGGCTAGAAATATCTCCTCGCGACGGAATGATCCCGTCACCTTGGACTGTCACGCCAAAGGCGATGAGCCCATCACCATCGGTTGGACGCACAATAACGGACGCATCGATTTGAACAATTTTCGCTTCAGCATCGCCGAAATGAAGACCGAAAAGGGCGTTGACTCACAGCTGACAATCGCGCACTCAGATCGCCATGACTCGGGCATGTACAAATGCATAGCCGAGAATCCGTACGGTCGTGCCGAGCAAGTTATACACCTTGCCGTGCAGGAACGTCCGGATACGCCCGCCAATCTGGAGGTCTTTGAGGTCGGTTCGCGCACAGTGAAATTGTCGTGGCGTCGTCCATTCGACGGCAATTCGCCGGTGCTCAGCTATCTGGTGCAGTATCAATCGCTGAAGTATCTGCAATCGCATGCCGCGCTTGGCGTGGCCGGCGGCGATTGGAACGGGCTGAGCGTCATCAATGTCAGTTTGCCGTCGACAAGCATTAGCAAAAGGTGTGGTTACTTTGACTGACTCGTTGTGTGTGTGTGTGTGCGCACAAGTAGAAGATGAAGAATAGAGAAAAAGTTAGATAAATGTACAATTTTATATGCGCTTATGTCATTCTCTTTTCATGTGCTTCGCTCAACTGTCGTGTTCGTTTGGCCGTACGTTCGTTCGTTGGTTCATTATGCGGCTGCACATGCTGACGACAGCTACGACAGCGACTTACGTGAGAACGCAATCGTTGCGGGCTTGACGCCGGCGACCACATTTCTTATACGTATGCAGGCCATCAACGAAATCGAGCGCAGCGCATTCACCGAACCCATCGTGCTGGAGACGCAAGAGGAGGCGCCCACAGAGGCGCCATCGAACGTGCAAGTGCAGACGGGCGGCGAGAGCGAGCTGATTGTAACGTGGCAGGTGAGCTTCAAGCAAATTGCTTTAAAACAGAGAGAAGGGCAAACTCTCATTTTCCACAACACGCGTGCATAAGCAACAAAATTCTGACGCAGCGCAGTCAGCTCGCGCATAGTGTAAGCACACTCGGGTGACGCCCGAACATGATACTTCGGGTGATGCGTCGCTCGCGTTTGAGCTTCGTCATCATGTTGGCGCTCTTTTTTGGCGTGTTTTTGAGCGAAAAATGAAATCAGTCGGTGATCAGGACTTACTGAAGGTTGACTCTGTTAAGGTTGGCTGAGCACTTACACTCAACGAAAATGTTTTGAGAAATATGGAAGCATTAATATATTTCTTTGAAAATGTGCATGACTTTTCTTGTGTGCGCACTGTTGCTCGTGTTCTTGTGTGTGCATTGTTCTCAGTGCATAGCAAATCAACTACGTTTTTCGCTGCTTACTCATTCAACGAAATGTTTGATTGTTTGAGTTATGCCCGTTGTCACTGCTTTAAAACTCAATTGCTCAAAATCATGCAAAATTTAACTCTTTCCATGCTTTTTTTTATTGGCATTTCGCTTATCAACACTTTGGCTTCTTCTCTTTTAGATACCGCCACGCGAATCTTGGAATGGCGAACTCATTGGTTACACAGTGAACTGCAGCGAGGAGAAGCAGAACATCAACTACATTAGCGTCGTTAATAATTCACTCAAGTCGGTGATTGTAAGTGGTTGGGCGACCACAAAGGCAACGCTACGCGGCCTCCGCAAATACACGCGCTATGCGGTCACAGTGCGAGCGCTCAACAGCTTCGGTTCGGGTCCATGGAGTGCCGCCATCTTTGGCACAACGGCGGAGGGCGGTAAGTGCGCATTGACTGTCTATAAGTCTGTAAGTGTATCTATGTGTGTGTGTGTGTGTGCAAGCTGCCTTAGTTGCTTCCTGGTCGCATCTGTGAAAATTGTTATCTTAATGTTGACATACTTAACATCGTCGACATCATCGTTGTTGTTCTTGTTGTTGTTGCCGTCATTGTCGATAGTGTTTGCACACACTCAACACGTTACATTCACCCCAAAAAAAAAAATGTCAAAAGATAGAAAAAAAGGAATATTGCTTATATGCAAACTTACTATAATAGAACATACACTTTTACTACTTCCTAACTCTATACACTTTTTAACCTTATCCCATACAACGCAACACAACACAGTACCCGAAGCAGCGCCGCAGCATGCCAACTGCACGGCGCTCTCGTCGCAGAGCTTGAAGATATCGTGGCTGGAGCCGCCATTGCAATTTCATGGTGGCATAATTCAGGGCTATAAAATTTTATATCGCCCGATTGTGAATCAGGGTGAGTATGAATTTTCTAACAAATACAAAATCTATCTAGTACTTCTATAAACTTGAGTTGGCCCGAGTATGTTTGCCGAACTCATACATATCGATTTTACTGCATTTGCTAGACGCGCTTTACACAGCACAATGCTGTGTCTCTATAAAATATAACAATAATAAAAAAATATAAAAAATGAAAACCAAATATAAAAGATAGATGAAAAAAAAAAATGCAGTTTACAGTTTGATTTTCGTTATAAAGATTGTGCAATCTTTGCGGTTTAGTTTGCACGCTTCATGCTACTCAACGCGTTCGTCGCCAGAATGCACCAATCGATGCCACTCGACGCGTCGTCATCGTCATCAACGTTGGCGTTGATTTTGTTGATATTAGAGTCATACACTCTCACATGCATGTATCCGTGTGTGTGATTATTTGGTAAAGAGCGCACGGAAAATGTATTGAAAAATGTATTGTGGCAACGTGAAAAGCGCGCGCAGAAATGAGTTTATTGCTTTCTGTCGCCGAGTGCGACGGCGTGTGTAATGAGTGTTGGGTAATGTCGGCTTTATGTGCTGACAATTTTCGCATTGATATACTATGTGCATATAATAACAAAATATCGGAAAATGGCAACAAAAATGCCGAAAGGTTATTGACAAACTTAAACGAAATGACAGATTTTTTTTGCTATTTATTGGAATATGTTAAGTTAACTTCAGGCAAATTGAGCTGAGGTGTTTGAAAGAACTCAACGTTTTAAAAGCAATAAGTAAAAGGAAGTGTTAAACTTGTCAGACGTTGCATAGTGAATCTATTATGCCCCGAAAGCTTAACCACCGCAAAAGCTCACAAATTCCAAACAAAAGCAGTAGCTGAAGTATTGAACAACCAATTAAGTAGACATTTTGCTAATTAATTTCTCAATTTTTATACAACTCATGCTGCCGCTTATTTACTGCCATGCATGCCACCATCATCACCAACACCAACACGAACACGAATACAGTTGACTTCGCTGCCAAAATGGAGGTGAAGCGTACCTCGAACCTTGAAACGTATCTGCATACGCTGCACAAGGCGAGCAACTACTCGCTGCGCGTGCTCGCCTACACCGCAACCGGCGACGGTTTGGCCAGTCAACCGTTGTATTGCCAAACCGAGGACGATGTGCCTGACGCGCCGGCCGCGGTGAAGGCGGCTGCCTTGACGGCTGATTCGATTTTAATTTCATGGCTGCCGCCGAAAAATCGCAATGGCATCATTTCGCATTACACGGTGTATGCGCGCGAGGCGGGACGCAAGGGCCAAGCGAAATGTGAGTACAAAAAAAAAAGCGAATAAAGGCAAATAAAAAAAACGTAGTAAATGATTTTTGAAAAGTAGCACAGACTCATGAAATATTTAAATTGTGCACTAAGGTTTGCTGAAGTGCTTTGGCTGGCATTCTATTTATTTATTACTTTTTTCGTATTTTTTACATTTTAATTTCAATTTCACATTTCAATTAAAAATTCACTTTGGTTGCGTTTCACTAATCTTATTTATAACACAAACTATACTCACTCACTCTGTGTTGTTGCAACTGTTCTAATTCGCAGCACACATGGTGCGCGTTGATGAGTCCGGCTATCCGGTGACATTTGAGGCGCGCAGCCTCGCCGAGAATCAAATGTACGAATTTTGGGTATCAGCATCGACATCCGTTGGCGAAGGTGAACCGACCTCGGTGGTGGCACAGGCCACAAACACGCGCGGTAAGTGCAGCTGCATGCATTTGTGTTTGCATTGCATTTTGGCGAAAGTGTTGTTTAAACTTTTAATTTAATTTCATGGTCACATTAAAACAGATTTTTACTGCGCATTTATTTAACGCATTTTAATTAAAATATTTGTACGTGCCACTAAATGTTGCATACGTGCTGGCTGTTGCCGCCGCCGCCGCCACATTAACCGCAGCATTTTAATAACGCTGCGTGTCGGTTTTTGCAACGCAAACATTTAACGTTATTGACAGCAATTTTTGTCGCACAAAATACTCACATATTCTCTTACGTGCTCTCTCTACCCTTTATGACATAAAGCGCCCGCACGCATTGCCTCCTTTGGTCAACTTGTACGCAAAGCCGTCGGCATCAGCTTGGTCCTGGAGTGCCTTGCCGTGGGCAATCCAACGCCACGAGCACGTTGGTTAACGCGCGATCGACCCGTCACCTTTAGTCCTTTCTATGAGGTCACCCATGATGGCAATTTGAAAATACATCGTAAGACAAAAAAATAGACGAAAAAAATATAAATAAAAAATCTCATTACATGACTTAATGAAAAAGTTTTCAATTTTCAACCTTATTATTATTACTTTGTTACTAATTGCAAAATTGTTGTTGTTCGTGTTGTTGTTGTTGTTGTCATTTACAGGCGTTGAAGGTAGCCTGTCCGGAAATTACACTTGCACAGCGAACAATCTCTTTGGCAGCGATGAGATCCAATATCAGGTGATTGCCATGAAGCCGCCCAATGCGCCGCAAATCATCGTACAGTATGCATCCGCCGATAGCATACGTGTCAGCTGGGATCCACCGGACGATGGCGGCGCGCCATTGCAGGGCTATACGATAGCGTATCGTGTCTCAGGCGAAACATGGTCGGAGACCGAATTGATGCCCGAGAATAACGCTTATACGATAACGGGCCTGAAGTGCGGAAATCAGTACATTATAAAAATGTCAGGGCACAACATTGTTGGGGATGGTGTGTCCAGTGAGGAAATTAATGTCTGGACAAAGGGCAAAGGTACGTTTGTATGCATCATGGCGTTGACGCCTTTTAGTTGTATCAGCCGACGTGGCTGACATGCAGTCATTCACTCAGTCAGTCTGTCTGTCTGTGTATATGACCGCTTGCACTTTGACAGCATACGAAATGAGTGTGTGTGTGTGTGTGTATGAATAAATGTATGCGTTTTTGTATGTATTTTGAACTTACGCAATCACAGTCGAATGGACATAAGCTCAGTGCGCTTACATTGCACTCATTAAAATCCGAAAACCGCATTTTGTGTAACATCATGTCTCACTGCATACACTAGCCGTAGTAATAGTCCACACACACACACACATGCATATAGAAAAACTGATTCATTAAAATTGCTACTGACCACAAAAGCCACTTACGCACCTGAGTTACACACGCACACACACACACACACACAGACAAGCACAACCACTAACAACAAACCACTCACTCACTCATACATAACCGCTCTACGCCTTACATTATCCTACACTGCCCTTTCCTTATGCACACCGCTCTGCTCTTTTGCTCATGTGTGTGTGTGTGTGCGTGTGTTGCCTGCCTGCTAACCATTTATATGGTAATGTGTTTTGTAGGATTATGTATGATGCGTGTGTGTGTGTTTGATAATGTGATTTCGTTCATTTGACCATTGCAGCCTCACAGGCGCCAAACGGCAATGAACTAATTGCGACCAATTCAACGTGCGTTAATTTAAAATTGTCAACATGGAACAACGGCGGCTGCTCGATACATCATTTCTCCATCGAACATCGACCGCTCGGTGAGTTGTTTGGCTTGTGCCACATTTGATTAGTTGCACAAATAATAACATAGCATTTCTGTGCTGCAATGCGCATTGATTTTCAATGCACTCTATTTATTTTGCAATTGTTTATTATTATAATTTTTTTGTGTTAGTTTTTTGTATTAGTTTTTTGTTTTCGTTTGCTACGTTTTTGTGGCGCATAATTAGTTTAAAATTAAAAATAAATTAAATTTGATTTTGTTTTTGTTTTTGTTGCTGCATAAAAGTCAGCAAAATACAATGGCTTTGATTAAAGCGAACATGCAATATTAAAATAAATATTTATTGTATTTGACAACTTGTTTAAATTAAAACTCATGCAATATGTTCAATAGTTTTAATGTGCAACAAACGCTTCATTATGTGAATTTAGCAGTAAAAAAGCGCATTCGTTTAATAAACTTTAAATTGCATTAAATTTTGAAACAAACATGACATAACTCATAACGCTAAACTTTTTGGCAGCAATCAATCTAAACGAATGCTTACATTCATAGCCAAATGCTAAAACCAAATTTGCATTTGAGCGCCCAAAGGAAAATGTGATTTCGCATGCTTTACTCACTGCCGTACAACGCTGCGTATGATGAATAATTTGTAATATTTATACATTTTTTCTCTCTCTTCAATTCGCTTGCCGCAAAATGCAGGCGATATACGTTGGACCGTTGTGACATCTGACATTTCAAATGCCGAAGAGAATCGTGAGAATTTAATATTCTGTGATTTTCTGCCTGCCAAATGGTATCAACTGCGCATCTCGGCGACCAACGATGCGGGCAAAACCACCGAGCACTATCACTTCGGCACGACGAGCATTGATGGCGTCACCATACCGCCGCCCGCGGTTTTCCCATCGGAAAACGATTTGATGAACAATCTGATAAATGCGACGAATCCGACCAATAGTGATTGGTACTCAACGCTAATTGTCATCATCATCATTATGGTGACCATCATAACGATGTAAGTAAACAAGTTGGCGCATGAACGTCGGTTAGAAAATGTTAATTAAGAATTTATTGCCATGGGAGTAGCAAGCACTGCTGTGAAGCGTTTAAGCTGCTCGAAAGAGCGAGAAAATAGCATAGAAAAAATGGCAACTAGTTATTAATTAGAGAGAGCAACTGAAGGCGATTGTCAGCGCAATCTAAGAAATTTAATTAACGTCGCATTGGCACACTGACGACACTGATGATGACACAATTGTGTCGTGTCACGTGTATATGTATGCATGTATTGCAGCAGCAGCTCATGTTACAATTGCTACGGTTTACTTGCAGCGCTTTGACAATTAAACATCGACGCACGCTGTGCGGGCCCATGACCGAAGGCTATGAATCACGTGCACTGCCCGGCGACTACAAGGAGAATCACGACAATCGACGCAATCAGCAAGTTTACAGCGCATCGCCGGTGAAGACTGTGGACAAGGGCAATGAATCAGGTAAGCAAGGATGTGATGTAAGCCGGCACAAATTAGTCAAAGCAGAGAGCAGAAATCATTGCATGTTGTACATGCGCTTTGACATAATTAAAATGCTTAGTTTCTTACGACAATTTGTAGCGCAACTAACAGTTTTTCATATATATTCACTTGCCACAGAGATGTACGAGATATCGCCGTATGCGACATTCAGCGTGAATGGCGGTCGCACGGGCGGCGGCGCGCCTGCCAAGACGCCAACACGCGGCGTAGGCGAACGTTCGCCCATGGATTATACAATGCAATTCAAGACATTCGGGCATCCTGAGGGCGAGAATCTTAATGCGACCGCGTATCCGTTGTTGCCCAGTGCAGCCTTCGGCCATGTCAAGTCCAAGTCGAGTTGGCACAAGCAACGCTACTACAATACCGATGGTGAGTAAACCGCCAGCCGGGGGGAGACACACATGTACGTTATGTCATACGCTATAATTAGATTCACTGACAGATGAATCGACGCTGAGCAAATCAATGACCATTGTGGCGGGCTCACAGTCGGCACACTCGAAAAAATCGGGCGGCAGTCGCGGCAACAAGAGCGCCAGCAGCAGCGCAGGCAGCAGCGGTGTCGGCGTCGGCGTTGGCAGTGGCAATGGTAGTGGCGCTGGCGTGAGCGTGGGCGTGGGCGTGAGTGTGGGCGTCATTGCTGGCCAGCATTGTGAATCGGAGTCGGATACGAGCATCAGTCCGAGCACTGAATTCTCGAATATGCCGACGTACAGAGTTCCTTGCAAGTCGACGCGCGGCAATGATGGACGTGCGGTTGTAGGTGCGTATGGCAGTGTGCATGGGCGTGGCATTGGCAGCATTGGCTATGCAACACCCAAACCATACTATTTTACAGATATGTTTCGACCGGACTCGAGCACTGAGTCGAATAATGATCAAGGCTCGCCCGTTGAGCGACGCATTCTGGCGCGTCAATTGGCTGCCGGCGAAGGCATTGCGGGCGCCGCTGGTGGTCGTGGCATCATTATGGATAAACGTGCGGCACATCGCAGCCGTAAACAGGCACAGCAACAGCTGCAACAACAACAGCAGCAGCAACAGCAACAGTCGGGCATTGCCAAACATGAGCATCAGACGTTGGAGCGACGTAAATGCCCTGGAAGTAACAACAGGTAGTTCAGGTACCTAAACCCTAACAAACTTTTCCAAACAAAAATTTACAAAAAAAATTTTAGCAAGAGCACACACAAGTAGTGTTTAATGGTGGGGTGAATGCTTACGTTAGTTCGGGGGGTAGCAATAAAATTTGCATTAGCAATAAAATGAAATTGTTATTTTTTTTTTTGTTTTTATAAACAATTTTGTATCTTTCATACATCTTGACACACAACAGTTTAGACAGTGAGGTTAACACGGAGACGGCGGCCTCGTTAGCCGCCTCGATTGCGGCCATGGCCAATGGTGTTGGCATTGGCGATTTGGGTTTTCGTCCCCCGTCGGGTTTTACTGATTCACGCGAATTAAGCGAAACGGAGTGCGATCGTGAGCAGCGTGCATTGGACTTGGAGGTGCAACGCGTGATGGAAAACACCGACGGACAATTGGCCAAGTTGGATCGCGAAGAGCTGACCTCACTGTTGGCTAGGTGAGTCGCCAATTATTTACAGTTGCTTAGCACACCTTCACACACACGCACACACACACACTCCCGCTCCTCAATCCTTTTATATATCAATGTATGTTTTGTATGTATGTATAGGCGCATTTGCTTGTAGGTATCACGAGAAGAAGGAACAGGAACGCCAAGAATTCACGATACATGTTTAAGCTACTTCAAAAATAAACGAAATAAAACAAAAACAACTTATTGCATTTAAGAAGTAAAACAAAAACAAAAAAAAAAGGTTATAAGAAATTGAAACTCAAAACTTACACTAATCTAGTTCAACTATTTACAAAAGCAGCTAATTGCATTTAATCATCTCAAACTGACAGCAAAGCAAAATAACGAAAATTGAATTCACTAAAAATAAAAATAAAAAAAAAATAAACATAAAAAATACTCGAAAAAAAGAAAGTAACATAAAACGTTGAATTTTATGTGTGTGCATACGTGTTAGTTTCGTAAGCTAAAAGACTTTATCATAAAAAAAAATATAAAAAAATAATCATGTGTAAAATGTGCATTTCCGAGAGCATTTACTAAGCACGAAATGTGTTTACTTAAACTGAAGAAACTCTATAAAAGTAATTGGCAAAAGTACATTTGCAATTGTAGATTATGCTTACTTTTACATATTTCTACAAAATTATCACAAGTTATTGACAAAAACAGCGCGTGATACTTACTTTTGAAGCAGTGATAAGGTCTCTATCACTACTGTAGGAGGATAAATACTCTTCACGCCTATTAGAGCCACAGTTCGACTGACTTGTGGCCTGTCACGAGTTATCACGCACTCACGCGTGCCGGCTACGATCACGAAAGCGCGAGAGGGCGTTCTCAGAGAGCAGAGATCCAGAGATCCAGAGATCCAGAGAGTCGAGGTGTATACGGCCGGCTACACTTATGAGGAATGCAGCCGCTTGATGTTCTATAACTTTAATGCGCATTAATGTACTGATCTCATGTGGTCCTGAGTGCAGACTTAAGAACAACCTCCAGATGAAGGCACAATTTCAATATTTAAATTAAAATTAACTATAAGGCAAATGTACTTTTTTCAGCTTCTAATCTATAAATATATTTATAATTCTTTGTGATAACTTTTTTGTTAATTAAAAAATAAAAAATTGTATGCATTTATAATTACTCAGTCGTGAATTACAAACACTTTCCCAGTCGAATGAGCATGATTTGTTGAATTGCCGTTTTAATGCAAACTATTGAAATAAAAAATATTAACAATAAATGAATTTACAAATTTTATTTGGTTTAAAAAAAGTTGATTTAATAATTGCATATAAAATTTAATTAAAATAGATAATCATCAATAAAATTGTACCTTAGGTAACCGAAAACAAAAAAAAAAAAAACAAAAAATTCTCTTTGAAAACAACAAACAAAACTTCAATAAATACAAAATAATTAAATATAAATAAAAAAGTAAATATTAAAATCAAAAGTGGAGTTAATTTAATTAAAAATCATGCGTGCATTTGTGTTTATATTTGCATAAGTCAAGCGAGTCGACAATTGACAATCGACAATCGGAATTGTTTGATTTCGAGCATATTCGTGTAGGAAACCACAGTCAAATACAAATCGGCAATCGGCAAATGGCAAATGGCAAAACCATGCAATCAAAAGTCGGTTTGACTGAGAGCTTTGATTAAGACTATTCACTTGCTTGTTGACTTGCTTGGTAAGTTGCTTTGCTGCATGGACATACAGTGCTGCATGTTGGGCACACACAAAGCAGCATAGTAGCATAGTAGCATGTGTGCCCACACACAAATTCCGATACATGCCAAAGTGCTGGTTAGAAGTCTAACAGTTGAGTTTGTGTGCGAGTATAGAAGATGTGTTGCCTGCAACCACGGCACGCCTTTGATGCATTAAACTTACATTGCGGCCAAGTTACGAATGTGTAAGTATTTGTGGCGTGTACATGTTTATTTCCTCATACGAACTTTCTCAATTTTCGATATGTTAACTTTTGAACATTTTTCCTCCATTTTTTTTTTGCTATCTTCTTTTTTATTTGTTGGTTGAAAGTCGTTGTCGATACTTGAAATGATAGTCTGGCATTATGCACAAGTGTGCTCGTGTGCGTGTGTTTGTGTGCATGCGGTAGACTGTCAGACTGTGTTGGTTGTGTTGTCGAGGGAAAGTCGATTAAAGTCAAGTCGAATTACAGTTTGCTTACGTCTATT
This sequence comes from Phortica magna, assembly GCA_037044515.1. NCBI lineage: Eukaryota > Metazoa > Arthropoda > Insecta > Diptera > Drosophilidae > Phortica > Phortica magna. The sequence continues at coordinate 196,002 of JBAMBP010001291.1, forward strand.
TTGCAATTCTGTGTGCTAAGTAAACAACATTTTGGTTGGATTTCGTATGTCGTGCCATACAAGACGTGGGCGGCTTCAAGTTAATGAACTTTGGTTCGAATTGCTTGCGGATAACAAGATATTGCATGCTTTTAGGCTACATGTAATTAGTATGTGGTCTTTGAGAGCAGCCATGGCAAAGCGCTTTGTGCTAAGCCAAACGCTATAAAATTGGATTTTATAATGTTAGACATGTTCGAATTCAGAAGTTAATGAGCGGAAATCCAATCAATATACATTTATTTACAAAGTTGTTATGTAATTTATTTATAACGAAACATGAAACATGAATTGATGTGTCTTGTTTCAACATAAAATATGATTTTGCACTACTGCGCTAATGTGTAACTATAATAACATCATATGCTACTGAATTAACATGAGAAAAGAAGACAACAACGAGGGCATATTAATCGGATTTGAGTGCATTTGTGCAAATCATGTGTGCAACTATGCAAAAAACAAATAAAGCTGCAAATTGCTAACAACATTTTGTGTACGAAATGCTGTCAGTGTGATTTATGCACAGGCCTAGTGAAGTGTGCATTTTAGGCACAATTCAGGTCAAACGCAATTTGGTGTGCACGAACTTATAAACAGGAAGAGCGAGATAGAGAGAAAGGAAGTGTTGAAAAGTATAAATAGAAGCTTGAAGTGACTCAAGTGTAGAGTAGATTTCACTTTAAAGAAGCGCTCTAATGACAGCAACAAAAAACCTTAGAAGCTGAGTTCTTATGCCATAGCATAAGCAGCTGCAGTTGTTGTACACTAGACTGCCTCTGCTTGCTGCATTAACATTTGCGTCTAAACTAAAATCAATATAGCTTATAAGCCAAACGTAGGCTGCTAATGGCATCCAAAAAACAGAAGCAAGAAACAGGCATGATGTTCAATGCTGTTGTGCTATAAAAGAAAACCCAACTGGGATTAATAAGCAACTGATTTTAAGGCACTTTGCTGTCGAGCGTGTCTTAAGCAGTTATTTGCACTAAAATTGTTGACCACAAAATCGATTTCAATTAGTTAACGTGTGCAAAATCTGAACGACATACAAAATAAAGCTTTGTGTCAAATTTTCTATAGCAGCCCGTGTTGATTGGTTGGTGTGAGTTGGTGAAAGGGATAATTTGAGGGGCCAACATAAAGGATAACCGACAACAATAGCAATAATGCAATTTAAGCAAATTCAAAACCTAAAATTGCAAAATGTTCAAAAGGTTAGTAGAACATGATGCACTCATGTATGTTGCTGAGATCTACCAGACAATAAATACAAGTACATGCGCACACAGACACACACATGCAAAACAAACAGCAGCACATGGAGATGCAAACAAGCACGCACGCATGAAGATAAGCTGCAGCAGTATACATTAATGGCCGCAGGACAGCAATACAGCACAGTAGCACAGCATGAACATGGAAATGATAAAAGGACGAACGGGACATACTAAAGTTAACCATAGAACGCCTGCAATTCGGCCTATATTAGACTCATGTTGCTTGTGGTTAGTTGCTTGGTTCTGTCCGTTTGGTCATTACCAACGACCAACAGTCAATGTATACCATGCGCAGCCTATTGGCCTTACATGCACAGATATACACATACACACACACACATAACACGACAGAAAAGGAGACATTATCTACAAATGCTTTTGACTCATGAAAATTAAATGCAAATGTCCAACGTTGCATTTGCACATTAAGCAAACACACACACACACACACACACACACAGAGTATATGCATTAAAATGTATGTATTTATTACACACACTTACATACATACATACATACATATATCGGTTGTATCAAACAGTGCTTAAGTTATTTGTTAGTTAAAGACACAAAGATAGGCCATGCCATTCCGTAAGGCCAAGACAATGTATATGCAATGTTTGTATGCATGTATGTGTCTATGTGTGTGTGTTAACTTTTGTGGTGATTTTAATTAAAATTTTCAAATTAGTAGAGGTAAATAAATTTGTTGTTGTTGTTGTTGTGTGCTTTGCCTTGAATTTAGCAAAAGACAAAAGATTTCAATTTTGATTTATTCAAAAATATAATTGTTTAAATGAAAATCTTTGATTTTAAGTGGAAAATTTAGTTAAAAATAAAGTGATTGCGAGTGCAATAGAAAGCAATTTATTCGTGCAAAAAAGGAAGCAAACTTCAGTTTAGTATTTCATTTATTTTAATTAGTGCCTGAAGCTAAAAATGTGGTTGAAGCTCAATTAACTTGCAACCACATTAGGTGTGAAAGATTCATAGAAAATTATTAAATTGATTTCGAAAAGGCACATTTTTGAATTGAGTTTTTTTTTTTAACGATATAATAAGATAATAAAGAAAAAGTTCAACTTACAAAATCAATTTTACTTACTCTTTGAAGCAACATACTATTCATTACATCAATCAAGTTGACTCATCACGCTCTGGCATTGCTTAGTTTCACTTGGTTCTTTGAGACAAGCTCTCTTTTAAAATCTTTAGAAAACAAGCATTATTTTTTTATAACTTTCTTTTGAGAATTATGGGTGTAACAGTCAATTAACTGTGTTTGCCGTGACTTTATCATTGGATCAACGGTATTCATAATGCTTTGTTTGGTTGAAGAGTTTTGAAAAGTCTTGATTTGGCAGAACCTCTTAAATAATCCACGAGTACCCAAATCCATGACCCAATTTCTTAAAGTCATTTTGCTGTTATTATTTTCCACTGAACTATCGTTTCCATACAATGCCTTAATTACACTTGCTTTGTGTAATTGCTCAATGAAACTTTGTTTGTGTTTAATTAAAGCGAAGCAGCAAAAACAAAAACAAAAACAAATTCAAATTAGTATCACATTTCATTTGCTGTTAAAAATGCTAAAAATCTCTGTTGGAAATTCAATTGTTGTTTTTCACTCAATTGCAACTTCTTCCAGTCGAATCAGTTTATATTCATCATGCGATTTACGCAAATTCTTTTCATGCTTCTTTTGTAATATCTTTTTTTTTCAAAGCCTTGCTATTCTTACTTGCTTTTATCTATTGTTCAACTAAGTACAATGCGAGTATGCCAAGCACATGCATATTTCTTTAGTTAAAGCTGCACGCTTAAACGTTACACAGACATTTTACTGCTTTTTCTTTTTGCAACATTTTGTGGCACAATCAATGCACAAAAACAAAGCCACGCGCAGTCAATATGCAAAAAGGCGTACAATATAAGGTTCAACTACAATAACAAAAAGCAGACTATGAACATGATTTGTGTGTGTGGAAAAGTGCTACGATATCATTCATTCACTCGTACATTCAATGCAGTTTAGTTTAGTTCACTTCAGTTCAGTCAGTTGGCACTAAAAAATTGCGTAAAATAGCTGATGTTGCCATTGTTGTTGTTGTCTTTTATTGTTGCTGCGCCATGTAACATGCCTGGCACAATTTTATGCCACACAAAGGCTAACGGAGACACAGCATTGAACTGTGTGGCAAAGTGAGGATTTTTCAATTGCAAATTAAATGAAGTGGGCGGCTTTTAGGCCATTAAGAGGCTTAGCTATGTCATGGTGCGGCATCAATTCCCAATTGGTTGCTCGAGCGTACAACTATTGTTAAATAAATGATAAAAATAAATGTGCGTTTAAAAATGTTTTACATATCTAACAAATAATGAAGAGCAAAAATATATATTGCAAAAAAAAAAACTACTTTTTGCTATTTTCATTTAAACACATAGTCGAAAATTGCCACAAACGCTTAAAAACGCTCTCCTGTTGCCATTTACAGCGCATTAAAGTTGCATGCGGCGTCGACCTGTTATAATTCAAATAATGGCAGTATAAAGCAAACACATGCTATTCATGCCGTAATAGCGTAAAAAGCGGGGTGTGCCACATGCACACACACACACACACACACACACATGCGATACACTGCAAAGCCAGCAAGGTGTGCTAAAAACAGTGCTGATGAGCGTTTGAGTGTGAGACAGGAGTTGCTGGTAACGCCTTCTGCATCCGGTTGCCAGCATCCTTTAAAAAGGTATCTCTTGTTCTGCTTCTTTAGTCATTCTTAGGCAATGCAAAAGCACTTTATTTAAGTGAGTCCCACATGAATTGCACTTGTTTGTATTTGCAACACTTCTCTGCTTTATACTTTTATACTCTCCGCACATTTTTACTCGTTCTTTCTTTCATTTCTTTGTTGCACACAAAAAAAGGGTTGCAACATGGCTTTTTTTTCTCGACTATTTTTTTTTTTTTTTTTGTAGCGCAGACAAAGTGTGGGCAAACCTCAAACTTCAAACAAACTTCAATGCTGAAGTACGTCAACAACTGACTTAGCTTGCACAGCACGAAGCACGAAGCATGGCTGGAGCATGGCTGGAGCATGGCAGTGGCCGTGATGAGGCAACATTGGTGTGTGAGCGTCTAGGCCACACAGCAATGCCATTAAGTGCAGCATATGTGGCAAGCATGTTTCCTAAAAAAAACCTAACCCAAGCTCAACTAAAGCAGCTGTAAGTGAGCTTTCAGTCAGTTCAGTTCAGTTCTGTTTTATTCTATTCTATTCTGTCCCATTTTGGCATTTACTCGTCCAATGTTGCTGTCTGTCTACGCAGCATGTCTGCACTCCGATTTGCCTGTACGGTTGGTTGGCGTGAGTTCGGCATTGGCAACAGCAACAGCAACATGCTCATTATGTTAAGTTGGCTTTGTGTCTGTCTGTGCTTGTATTTTCTTTACTCATATGTATGTGTGTATGGCTGCAACTGTGTAAGTATCTCATGCGCTCGGTACCCTTATTGTGGTTGACGTTAAGCAGGAAAGCGGTTTTTAAAGCGCCATAAGCAGCCTCCGGTCTACATTGGCAAAAGCTTGCCAGCAATTGCGTTGCGGCATGAGCATGAGCATGCCACGCCGCATGCCGCGTGCCGCGTCGCGCTATTTAGATTTAAATTTTAATATCATAATGAAGTGTTTATCATGCAATTAAGGCATTAAGTAAGTACTTGTACTGCGACTGCGACTGCTGTCATGCTTGTGTGTTTGGATTTCATTTTAATTATTATTCATTTTAAAACCTTTACAAAATACAACAACAACAAAACATTATACAGAAAAGTAGAATTTACATGATGAGTTGAAATGTTTAGCTTCATTAAATCGTGCAAATGGCTTTGAGTCGATTATGGCAACAAAAATCGTTAATTATAAAAATAAAATCAATTAAAATATGTTTGCTCTAAAAAAAACTAACGACCTAAAAGTATGCTACAGATAAAATAATTACTGCATTTAATGATACAGTGTTGAGAGAGAGAACTAGTCTTCAAATCAATGGGACAACCTACACAACGAGAGAACTATGTACTACGTACTCAATTTAGATAATTGGTACTATAATATATGTATAATAATATATAAACTACTGCAGTCAATAATCTTCGAATCAGCTAAAGATTCATAAGTTGCAAGACAAAAACAGAAACGTTTGAGGAATCCAAAAAAATTAGCATTTTATTTCTGCATTTTAAGCATTCATCTAACCGTAAAATACACAGTGGCAACTTCTATTGACCAATATGACAAATGATTCGAATTCGTCTGTATATGTGTAGGCAATAATCATTGCAGCTCAATATTTTATTTATTAGTTTTCAAGCTATTTCGATGAATCGAGCAAAAAAATAAAGGAAGCAGTGAAATCGACACAAAGACACTTGGGAGAACGCATGAAAAACGCTCAACACTAAAGCATAAAAGGAAGGAAATGAAAATTCATGAGCATAAAAATCTAATCAGAGTTGAACACACAGAGTAGCAAGCGAGCAGCAAGCGTACGAAAAGATACAAAAAGCAAGAAAAAGAAAAATAAGAGAAGCAATGATAGAATAAAGCAAGTTGAAAGCACTTTTTACGCTTGAGTGCATTTCGAAAGCAGTGGCATATAAAACAGGAAACGGAAATTCATAGCTACTTTCATCAAAAGGAAAATGTCTGTCAATAGAAAATGGACAAAATTGCCAAAGTCAAGACGGAAATGCAAAATGACAGTGAAGCACTCGGATCGGCAGGCGAGCAAGCGAGCAAGCGTGCAAGCAGTCAAGCAGTCAAAGCAATAGCAAAGCGAAGAAAGGATACAAATAAACGATACAAAGTTTAGCCAAATTGGAATTGCAAATGTTGTCAACGAGCGATACAAAATCACAGATAGATGACAAGCAAATAAATTTGGATAAATGTGTTGCAATATTTAAATGCAACACTCATGGCATTAGAAACGGGCAGAAAGCAAAGTTGTCAAAATGATTGTCAAAGCGTTGCTAATTGGCATTTGACATAATGTGAGTGTCTGTTTTATATGCATTCATGCTAATACGATTTGTCTACTGAATTAAAATTGAATTAAAAAAAAAACAACTACAAAAAATGAATATGCAAATACAAATGGCAAATGACAATTGAAATTAATGCGTTAATTGCAGAAGCTCTTAAAGAAATTCGAAATAAGTCATTTGCATGTCAAATTGCCATGTTGACTGTCAGCCAGCGGCGAAGATTGCATGTCTTTATGCTTAGTACATACCACATGTGTGTGTATGTTATATTTCTGAAATTGACATTTGTGAGCACTCAAATCAAAGACTCTCGGCATTGTAAATTGCATAAATTTCGTACAGTGACAGTTGCAGAGACACACGGCAAACACATCTGCAAGTGAAATGATTTCCATATGCAAGTTAAATTAACCTTAATCCTTGTGCTGTGTGGTGTGTCCTGTGGCCAATGCCCCCCCCCCAAAAACCCAAGCATTTGTAAATTATTGGCCGCTGTGCTTATTAATGCAGCTGCGTACAACATGCAAGCTACTTTAATCAGCCTAAATAAACGAGCTAGGCAGTTGGCTTGAATTCTCTTGATTTGATTAGAGCACAGGTACTTAGTTGCTGCCTTCAATATGCGCCATTGGCATGCCTTGCATCATGTGCATTAATGTGTCAAAATAGCATGCAATCTGCCAGTTTGTGCTTACTCAAATATGCATTTCAGCTTTGGCAAAGTACGCGCACGCCATATCCTTTTGCCAACCTTCTGTGTGTGTGTGCGAATCATCAATTGGCTACAATGAAATCAATGCATTAAAATCGTATTAATGTCGTAGCAGCAGCAGCTTCGATTTGCAAGCTAATATAACATCGGATTTGTCTAGCTATGTAGCTGTAGACATACGGCAAGTGCAAGTTTGTGTGTGTGTGTGTGCTTGATCGAAACTATTTTTCACACGACTTAACGTTCAGCTACTCAGCGTCATTGGCATTTAGTTTTCCGCAGTCGCGCGTTAACGATAAAATGATTAGCTTTCGTTTTTTGCAGTGTACTTCCGTTTCAATTGGGAAATGCGACAAGGCGTGAACGTTAACTGTTCAGTGGGCTGATAGTGTGCTGGTGGGTGTGCGCTGTCTGCTATAGCGCGTTAAACTGAGTGGCTGTACGTACGACTGATTTACGAGCAGCACGTTGCAATAAACAGCTACCTTTCGCTTAAGAGTTTAGAAACAAAAAACTGTGTTTTAAGCTTCAAGTCTTGAAATATTTCAATAAAAATAAGTGCCAGATTTCTTTAGAAACTGCTTAGGTTATGCTTAACTATTAAATTCCTGCGTCGATAAAGTTAAGTCCCGAGAAAGTGTCTCAAGCAATCAAACACTAAATGGAACATATAAACTTGTTCTTGAAATCTTTATCATATACATATATGATACTACTGCCTTATCTTATCTCTCTATTTATTAAACTTTTCAATTGTGTCTAGTTGCGCTTTTGTTTTATTCGTGCTTTAATTTCGGAAACAACTTTAAAGTTTTGCTTTTAATATTGTTTTTTTTTTTGTTTCAAATGCCAACAAAAAATCTATCGATGCATTCGAAATGTTTTCATAGACTTGAAATTCGATTTTCGAACTTTTCTAACTAAGCAACTAACCAACTAACTAACTCGAAAGTTCATTGAAGCGTTTCATAACTAAGCCAAATTGCCAAATATCTATTTTTCAAGCAGATAACATTAGAAACAAGCATGTATGTGTGTGTGTGTGTGTGTGGTTGTGTATCTGAAAGGAACAGTGCTAACTAACATGCCAAGCGTATAAAATTGAATCTGCTTAAGACACGTTTTACTTTGTTGTTCTTGTTGTTGTTGTTGTTGTTGCTGCTGTTTTCTGTTTTCTGTTTCGTTGCAATGCATTTGCCAACGGCATTATTGAGAGCATTACAACGAGCTACACACATTTACACTTAGTTACTATGTATGTGTGTGTGTATCTATGTATCTGTCTATCTGTTTCTGTGTGTACAAATCAGTAAAACAGCTGAAATAAAGTTACGCAATCAAGGTAAGTGCTTTTCACGTTGATCTCAACTCTGCACTTTCGCCGCCAGCGCACGTTCATTTCACAGAAAACATAGAAAATTTATTATGTGCATGAGTTTTATTTAATACCAATTTGAGAAGATGCTCAAACGTTTTTCTTGCCATAGTCAACGGTATTTCCATAAGTTCGATATCAACTTAATCGTTATTTCATGTGTCACGACAAACTGTGCGATGGTTAGGCAAATATATGTGTGTGAAAACTTGTGTTCAATTAGGCTAACATCGTTCGCTTGAATGGGCTTAAATATGACGTTGGCGTCATTACAAAAATTTGCGTCTCAATGCATTCACGTTGTGAAATGTTGATAACGATGCGGCGTGCGTGTATTATCCCATTTACATCATAATGCGATTATAAAATATTATGTTGCAAATTATGCAAGGCATTTTTCTCTACTGCACGGTTTTATTTTGCTGCTTTGTTGCATAAAAATAGGCGGGTATTAAATCGTAATTGAAACTTTAAAATTTCATAAATTTTTCATGCACAAAACATGAACAATAAAAAGTTTTGTTTGCACTTTCCAATGCTTTGGGGTTTGAAGCGCCATAGGCGATTTCCGGTTTGCTGACAATGCTTGTTTGTGTGTGTGTGTGTGTGTGTGCGTGTACGGCTTAGGCAAAGCACAAGTGTGCATTTCCGTTTTGTGAGTTTCAATGTTGTGCCAGAGTGCAACTTGAACATACTTTTCTTTATATTGTTGCCAAAAGTAAGCAAGTTAGCTTATTGTCAACTCAAAGTCACTTATACACGCACAGAAGTTGGCGACTTGACTTGTCTAATGTCTGAATGTCAATTCTATGGCCTCATGCTGTGTGTGTGTGTGTGAATTTGTTGATTTGACGGAAGTAAATATTTGGCAAACGGATGTGCGCATGAAAACTTACTAAAAAATGTATTAGAAAATATACATTTACAGAGCCATGATGGTTTGCAATTGCAAGTCTGTAACTCAAACTGTGTCAGTACACATATGTGTGTGTTTGTGTATCGACAGCAGGACTGTGCATTGACGATTTCCTGTGCGTCAACTGAGAACAAGCGCGCACAAATTGCAGCCAATTCAGCATCAACTTTGTGTAAAAGTTCTAATATTATTTCGTGCATGAAGTGCTGCAAATGAAGTTGCTTGTTGTGTTTTGATTTTCTTATATTTCAAAGACTTCATGTGTATTTTATTTATTATTAATTTTGTTTAGTGGCATTGGCTAAAAAGTTCAACAATATTTATAAATACTTAAAAATATGCTAAAATTTATGATTATTCGATATCTTAGTCAGCAATATTTATTAGCACAATTCGTTGTTTGCCGCTTTTGGGAAATTGAATTTGTGCTAAAATTGCAAATGGCGAATGGCAAATGGTGAATTCGTGCCCGAACACAAATGAAGCGGCAACATTTGACAAACGCATGTAGTGCAGCAGTTCAATGGGGTTGTCAGCGCATAATGAGGCTTATGTCGTGCATTTCATCTTGTTCATTTGTGTTGTACATATGCCAACAACGACGAATACAAACAGACATGTGCAGATAGCAACGAATATACCACAAAAAAGCAAAAAAAAAAAAAAAAGTATAGCATGCTTATCAGCGCACAACTAAAATGCAACGTTATGTCATCGTCAACGCAACGATTTTGCCACCGAATGCGACTGTGGACTGTCGTCTGTCGTCTATGGTGTGTCGCCTGACGATTTCACTCTAGCAAACTAGCAGCAAATCCAAATGGAATACACACACACATACAAACATACAGCGACAGCGACAGCCGCAATAGCAGTCGCTGCTAAACTAAGCATATCGACGTCAATAAATCATCCAATAATGCGACGTTGCCACCGTAGTTGGAGTTGTAGCTGTCTAACGCTTCCACTTCATCGTCGTTGACTCCTTCAATTGCGAGCAGCCGCCCAACCGTTCATACATCTATTTATCCGTTCGCCTGTCTGTCTGTTTGTCTGTCTATCTGTTCGTATTTGAGTATATTTGTAGTTGCAGAATGCTTATATTCATGTGTGTTTGTGTTTGTTGAGTGCTTTTTAACTTGGTGTGTGTTTCATACGCTCACTCGCACGATCTCTCTCTCTCTCTCAGTCACGTTTCCTCGCTTCGTTCTTATGTTTGCAGATTGTCAGCATAAAATGCAAGAAAAGCATTTCACAGATTGAATTTTATTTGGTTGCGGTTTTTTCTGCCAACCATAAGCATTTCCTTTCCTTTCGTACACTTGCATTAAGCTTATGTGTGTGCAAGTGTGTATGTGTGTGGCATATTCACATTTGCCCGAGTCGCATCAATTTAGCAAATGAAGCTCACGCCTGTGTGTATGTGTGCAGCGCAGCTTGACTGCAAAACTAAAACGTTTTCGTTGTAAAAATGGTTGATAAAAACAAAAAAATATATACAACAAAAAAACACTTTTTAGTAAAATTTATCTACTTGCGGCATTATTTGTTTAGATTGCGCTAAGTTCATTAAGCGATTTTGCTATATGATTTAAAGCACTGCTAAGTGCATAAGCGAAACAAAACAATGTAGCATACTTTTGGGTGGCAAAAAAAAATCAAAACAAATTACAATGTAAGATAACTTTGAAAAGCGTACACGAATCATCATGTTGATTGCTGGCAAAAATTTATGGCGTGTGATTTATTTTTCAGTCCAGTTTCCATCATATTGTCAAAGTCAATTAAGCCTTTAAATGGAAGCTTTTGTCAAACAGTTTTGCTTGGAAAAGTTTAAAAATATTTTCAAATTTTTGCTTTGATTTTTGTTTTCTGTACTCGATACTTGACTATGTATTGAACTTCTACCTTGCCTTGTTGTAATTGTGCTTTCATGCTGCCACTTCAATTTGCAAGCACAATTTAACTTTTCACGCAGACTAACTTTCACAAGTTGACACCTAATTAAAATACCAATTAATACGCATTGACCGAGTGCTAAAAGTCATTATACGCAAAATTTTTAGTTGTCAATAACGACAACATTTTGCCTGAGTTGCTGTTGTTGTCATTAATTGGCATATTAAAGAAAGTACTTTGAGTGAAATGAAAAATTAAATTTTTTAATAAAAAAGGAAAGGAAAATCAAAACGGCGCTGTTTTTTTTTTTTATTTTTATTATACAAAAAAATTGCTGTAACATAAATAAACATGCGCGTTGAATCGTATTGTAAGCACTTTGGAAGTTGAACTTTTTGGTATGTTTTGTGTGCCAAGTCGATTTTTAGCACAGTTCGGTACAGTTGCGCTGAGCAGAGTTGAAGTTCGACGTGGACACGATTTACGACTCGTCAGTTGTAATAAATTAGCGCCAATGTTCAACTGAAAATGCCAATAAAATGTTGCAAAGCAAATAAAATTGCGCGAAAGATGTAGAAACAGCAAAGACTGACAGCGAGCAACATAAATTATTGCATTGAGGCAACGTACTCTGTTGTACTCTGTGTTGGACGTGCGTGAGCAATAAAAATATACGAGTATATGTATGAGTTTTCCTTTACATAGCGAACGCATAAATTGGTATACTCAACGGTTTTTGTGTATGCAAATATTTTTTATGCGATTGCATTTTCAATTTTATTAGATAAATAATAAAGGATCAACGCATTCGAGTGCAAAAGTTTTGCGGCTACTTTTATTTTATTTGCGCAAGTCTTGAAAATGAATTTAAGTCACTGCAAAATCGCATCAAGTCACAGCAGCATGAAGTGAATCAATATCGAGTGCAAGCGAAACTACTTAAGCGGCTCTGCGAGAAAACTTTACTTTGGCGGCTATTGATAGTTCGATAGTTAACAGTCGCGGGTATTGTTGCAAAAGTTTTGCCGAAAGTTATACTAAATGCCAAGTTGCTGCAAACCATGAGCGTGAGGCGTGAAGTTGGTGTGTGCGTGGTTTTTATGCCATTGATGAGGCAGTGGAGAAAATGAAGAAAAGAAAAAGGCATGAAAAGTGTAGAGAAGTAGAAAAGAAAGTAAGCAAAGAGTTGAGTTAAGTCAAGTTAAGTTGACTTTGAGTGGCTTTCAGTGTCTTTAATCTACTCGACCCGTTATGCTGTCGCAGTTTTGCATATTCCATATTGTTGTTACTGCTGCTGCTACTGAGTTAATAAAGTCTTCATTTCATACTTGACTCAACTTACTTTTCTACATCTTTGCTTAGCTGACTGCCTCAGTGTACTTCGTTTGCTTGGCTACTTGGTCTACTTGGCTGCCCTGTCGCTCAAGTCAATGTTTGTCGTGCACAGCGAACTTCTTTTTTTTAATGCTTGAGCGCATCACTCGACGCTGAATGACTTTTAATGCATTTAACTATGTTCTTTTGTACATTTTTAAGTTTGACGCTTTTAAAAAGACTTAATTTTGCTTTAATAAATTATTTGTTGCGCCGCTGTCATTCATTTCATGCTGCAACTAACTAAATTGACATTCTAGCTAAATATCATGAATTATGCCACAAAAGCATGCCAACAAGCCTGAAAGTATGCACACGCAAAAGCTTATTTGGCATGTTTTTAGCACCCAAGTGCAACATGTAATATTTGCGTAGGCAAAGTTCCAAAAAATTGCTCAACTCTATAGAATTTGTGCTTTTGTACAAATTTTCATGATCATTTAAATTACTTTCGCTTGTAACATGTTTCACATGTTGGTCTTTGCCTTGTGCAAACTTACACAAAAGCAGACGAACTTAATTGAAAACTTTCGAAATCTTTGCAATCATTTTTGTCATCGTCGCCACACCACCTCAACTTGTGTCTAGTCTGCGTTACTTTGCATACTTTTTGGCGCGTTTGTTGTTTTTTTTATACCCTTCTGTCAGTTGTCTGTTAAACGTGCAACACGTGTGCATGCATTGACTGACTTTGCATGTGAACTGTAGAAGTGACGTCCCTTTTCACTAAAGTTGAAGCCAAGTTTTCAATAGAAACTTCCGGACATGTGCTTATCTATTTAGCAATGCGTACGACAAACGCATTCGCGTAGTTGACTTAAGACTGTGCTACAAGTTTGGCTTAAGTTCGAATATTGTTTTTGACATTTTGACTATGAAACGCTTTTATGTAGTAAGTTATTTAGTATCTCTTAACTTTTGACATGAAAACGACTTCTTGCGCAAACAAAAACGATGACAATACGTTGTGCTGTGTTACGCACTACTTTGGTTCGTATGATTGAAAGTGCATTTAGCTCTTGTTGGTTTATTTTAGTTGAAAAAAATAAAGCATACTTTTTGGCAGCTTTTAATATTTGAATTGAATTTATTGTGTTTAACTGTTGTTCGTGTTTGTCTTATTAATTTCGGCATGCTAAAAAGTATGCCTAAGGCAAAGAGCATCTAATCTTACTTATCATCATCAAAGTATAACAAATGAACAACGCTTTAAAGTAAACAACTCCACTAAGCAAATTCTTGTCTTGCCTTAATTATGTTTATTTAACAACAGCACAACGCACTTTACTGTAGTAACTTGTTTACCCAGCATGTAATTTGGGAAATCTTCGAAGCTTTCATTTTCCTTTCCTAATCACTGCAAATGAAAATTTTGTTATGTTTTGAAAAGACATTTCATTAAATATTAATTATATGGCAAACCCATTATTGCACAACTGCATTGTATAAAATACAATACACTTGTACACACAAACACACACACTAGTACAACAACAGATTTGCATAATTTCCAAATTTACAATTAGTGCATCGGCTTGTGCCTTTGACGCCACCGCTGTTTCTGCGTTCCAGCCTTCGTACATGTGTCGTTGCACAGACGTTTATGCTTTTGTCTTAGGTTCGCATAAATTATGTTAATACATGGTCTTAAGCACACACATACACACTTAGTGCAGAGAAACTAATTATTTGTGTGTATGTGTGTGTTTGCTTGTATTTCGCATTAGCAAGACAAAGAAAATCCTGAGCGAAACCATGAAACTCGACGGCGCAGCAAAATACGCTACCGCAAAACTTGTTAGTTTATGTTTGTAATGTTAATGAGGTTAACCGTAAGATTTACGCCTGAAAGGTCAGTTCATTCGGCCGAAATAGTTACTTGTAGCCGAGTTAATTAGTTTATTTGAGCGCGGTGAAGTATTTAAATGGTGAGAGGTTGAAACCTCAATGCGTCTTTCAATTTGCGCTTTTTACGATTCACTATATTAAAGTTAATACTGAGAAATGTAAACGTTGACAAACTTATTTTATTTTATTCCTTGTTTTGCATATTTAAACTACAAATATACGCTAAAGGCACTGTTAGCCAATTCAAATTGCATGTAAATAATAGCAAACTGTGTCAGTGACGACAGGGAAGCAGACAGGTTAGGATAGACAGGTGGAGCGACAAGTCCTGTTCATTTGAGCACGGCTTTTAGCATTCAATTAAGTTGCATGAAAAGGTAACATGAAACGTCAGTGGCAGCAACAAAAAAGTGGATTAATGTCAGCAACAGTCATACGGACAGACAGACAGCCAGACTCAGTGAGTGTGTGAATGAACATCAAAAAATCGTTGTTAGTTCAGGTCGCTTCTGCGCGATTATGTCAACTTACACACTCACATATGAACACTCACTTTTTTTTTTTTTACTTCTTCTCATAGACTTATACAATTCACTGCAATTGGCATCGTTTGAAATTCAACGCTCTGCCATTTTGGCCTCCAATGATGCTGGTTGATGTTCAATTAGCGACTTTATTCTTTCTGTCAACAGCGTTGAATTTGAGTCTTGTTATGCATTAAATGACATTCGACATTTGGGCGCGACAACGGATGTTGTTTAACGCCATCTTGTTCAATGGCTTTGCATATTTTCTGACCTAATTGGATCAAAGTGACACATAAAGTTAATAAAAAGGCGAAGTCGACTCAAAGCGCCAAAAGAAAATAAAATGGGTTTGAACTGACCGGAAAAATAACTCATTCGCAAATGACATCAAATGTCGAGCAACCAAACAATTTCATTGAAATATGCAAAGTATTTGTCCTTTTTGTGCTGCTCGGGGACACGAACAAAAGCGGACCAAAAAAAAATGTAAGCTTTTCTTATTAAAATGTAACTAAAGAAGCACACAAACGTTGAGATCAAAAGCGCTTTGCACAAAATGGAAATGAGAAAAAAGAAAATACTCGTTGACAGTGCGGCTTCATTGCAGCTAAAAAAAGAAAAGTGAAATTTAGACTTCGCGAAGATTAAATACGGTTTCTGCTATGCTTTGAAAATATATCTATTTTTTTATATATTTTTTTTAAATCATTTTCGTATATTTTTAAAAATTAAGCGCTTGAATGTCATCTCATTATTTATATTAAAAGCTCCGCTTGAAACAGTTTCCTCAGATTGTAGTTGAACTCATATGTGCTTTCAACAAGTTTTTATTCTAATGCCAGAAATATTATGCTGGCGCAAACTTCTTAAAAAGGGTTAGTAAAAATAGATTGACATGAAAGGCATGTCTTAATATTTGCAAATCGAACATACAAGTTTTACGCTCTAATGACTTCTAGTTTTGCATTTCAACTAAGCAACCTTTACAAATACCAAATCAATCAGCAAAGGCATTCAAATAAAATATAAAAAAGGTAAACTATTAATATCATGTTATGTAGCAGCAACGCAATTTATTTTTGTTTTTCTTGTTTACAAGCAAAGGCTTAAAGGTATTTTAGCAGCATATAAAATTCAAAACTTTTCAATTGTGTTTTCATGTGTGTGTCTTGAAAGTTGAACTGATATTATTTTATATGACAAGTGAAGGCACACATACAAACATATAAATACATGATGAAGAGTTGATGAAATGCTTTGTCCAGTGTTGTCTTCTTTAACAACAAAATCAATTTTCAACGGCCAACATGATTGTATAACCCAAGAGGACTTATCCAAATACACACGCACACACACACATATATTTACTTTAATGTATATGTGTGCTAACAATATGCAAGACAACAACAATGGGAGCAACTGCGACAACAATGTTTGTTGTCCTTTGGCATTTTGCGCAAAATATCACAGGTAAATGTCGAAGGACATTGTCTACACATTGTTTGTATTTGCTACTACAAGTATATTCTATGCCCTCAAGTTGAATTTTGCATACACACATGTATGGTTATATATATAAATCTGTATATGTTAGACCGTAACCCTATTCATTGCTCTTTACCGTTACGCCTGCAAGTATTTATTTGCATCTGTTATTTGATACACTTTGAGTCTTCTTTAGTTGCTGAACTTTACTTTGTCCGTTCGAATTTTCCAAGAATAATAATAAAATTCATACAACATTTTATGTCATATTTTCTAATGACAATTTGTCTTCGTCATTCTTGTAGTTGTTATATTGCCTTTGTTGCTGTCGTTGCAAAATTTTTGTTATTCATAAATGCATTTAATTAATTTTTATGCTTGCATGAATTCGAGAAAACTGAAAATTCAAATAAATTTGCTTTAAAACTTCATGTTGATTATTTGAGCTCTTTTGCTTATATGAAATGAAAGTTTATAATAACTTATTTTATGTCGAAAAAGCAAATTGTTTTTGTTGTTGTTTCATATTTGAGGTGTTGCCTTTAATAATTGAAATTCAATAAAGTTGAGTAAGAATTCATAGTCATTAAAAACGCAAACCTAACATAATTGTAAATAAATATGAACAAAATATAAAATGATTTGATTATAATATTAAAATAGAAGATATATTGACACTATATAGGAAACTGGATTATTATAGGTTTACTACCTCGGTGTCCGAATGCAAACATTGCACATGGACTTAAGTGTTTCGTTTTTGCAAGAACCTTTCCGAAGTTGTGTGCATGTCGAAGTGAATATAAAAACCTCCGCAGTTCTCTGGATCACAGCAGCCGAGCTGACTCAGCAAGAGAACATGAGTTCGGCCGGCAAGCCGAAACTTTCGCTTTTGAATATAAAACCACAACGTAGCTCCTCAAGGGGCCCCACTAAGCTTAAAGAATTCAATTTGTTTCACTCTGTAAAATTACAAACATTGCGTTTGTGTAACGGTTCTTGATTCCAGCGAATGAGATTAAAAATAAGATGAAAATTGTCGCATTTTCCATGTGAATTGCTTAGAAATAAAATTTTGTAGTTTGCCATTAGATTACAACAGTTTCATTATCGTTTTCTGTTTGGGTTTTTTACCTACAACGGATTTATGCAAAACATGCTCATTCAGCATTGTAACAAACAAACAAACAAACAAAACAAATGAAAAATCCACTTAAGCAAATCGATTTACTTAATCGAAAAAAATTTCAGCACATTTGCACGGTTTGCCATATCAATTTAATTAAGAAATTTAACGCTCATTCGCATTATTGAATTTACTTTGAGGCAATAAACATTTATTTGCCGCCATTTTCTTGGCCGATTGCTTTACGCCAACAACAACAACAACATAGCCAACAAATGCCTACGCCAGCAACGCACGCCGGGTCTCTCTTCGACACTTGCGGCTTTCAGTTTTTACATCATCTTCTTCTGCTTGCTCTGTTTTGCTTACACTGTTTTATGTCGAATGAAATGTAACATGAAAAAAGTTTCTATTATAAAATAAAAGCAGAAACTCGAAAAAAATAAAAACAAATAAAATTGCTTTAAGGTTTTATCACGAACTGTGAATTTTTTGCGCTTGAATGGCGGCGTTTTATTCAATTTGCGTTTTATTCAAATTTCACGCCAAAAACTTTTCCTTTCTTTTTTTTTGCGCTCGTTGTTTTATTCGCGCCGTTTGAACTTTTTTGCGCTGTTTTGGCTTATAATTTGTTTTTTTTTTTTTTTGCTTTTCTTTTAGCTTTGTTGGCCTCTTCCTATGCTATAAGGTTTTGTTTTAGTGAATTATTATTTTGTTAGCAAGCGAATGGGCAGCATCTGTCGAGTGTTGGTGGCTGGTTGACTGCCTTGCTGCCTTGCTGGCTAGCAAATGGCATAAACATTGGCAGAGCTTTCGCAGATTTTATTAGCCAGAAGAAGAGAAGTTGTGAAAGCAAACAAAACAGACATGAAACTCGCAAAGAAAATGTGTTGAAAACAGACGTTTTATAGAACATGATTATCATTTTAACGCTTTAAGCCATAAAATTCTGTTCGGGTTAAAAATCACTGTCAATTAATTGAAGTGAAGCAATAAACTTAAAACGAAATTTTACTGTTTGTATTTTGTATAAACTTTAATTACAATTTTAGCATCAATAAAAAAACGTGTCAACAATAAACAGATATTTAGCTACGCCTTTGGTAACTTATCAATAAAACTGTCGAAGCAAAATTCTTACTTGATCACTTGAGCAAATGCTCAACGCGCACATAAAATGTCATATTAATTTGTGTACCAAATGGCTTGTGGCACAACAAGTTAAGTCTGTCCGTCTGTCTGACTGCAAGCGAAAAGGGGTTGTGCACGCTGACAACAACAACGAGCAATAAAAAAATATGTTAAGCTTGCTTGCAGCACAAACGTTGTGTTATGCTTTGGGACATGTCATTATTATTATTTTTATTACAAACAGCGACGCCTTAGGTTATGCAACACATTTTGTCACTGCGTCAGCATTAAGTTTGAATTTCAAATGCTCAGGTGCGTTGTGCCGCTTACATAAATAAATAACAAATGTTATTAGTGAAAAAAAAAAATACAAATAAAATGTTAAACAGTTTGAATCGAAATCCTTTCATTTCAGACACAAGAAAAATACAACAATAAAAACACGAAGACATATCAAATGCAATAAATCAGTGTGAACAACAACAACAACTTTAATGGAACTTAGCGCCGCCATTTTAGTTTATGCACATGTGATTTGTGCTTGTTGGCATGTATTGGTGTGTCTTTCCTTTCTTCTACAGCAGCAAATTTATGCGCATATTTCCTGCCCATAAATTTCACAGCTGCAAGCCATGTGAATGCGTAAATTTGCACGCTTTGAAATCAAGTTTTGATTTAGACGCTTCTTTATTATTTTCTACAGTTCATTTATGTCTGAAAGTAAGCACAATTAATTCATAATTTTAATGCGCTCAAGTAAGGCTCAAGTGCATGCCAAACACTTAATTAAAAAATTCAGATTTATCTAAATTAAAAATACTTGAAGTTTTGGGCACAGCTGCTTTTATTACCTGTGTGTGTGTGTGTTTGTAACGGTGGGTGTTCTTATACAATAAAGTTGCAGTCATTGTGTGTGTCAGATTTTTCATTGTTGGCAATCTGACACAATCAACAACGACCAAGGAACTGCATATAAAAGGCTCGGTAAAAATATATGTAAAGGCGTGAGTTGGCAAGAGAGAGAGAGAGAGAGAGAGAGTGTGTAAGATAAAGGAAATAATGTATTTGAGTACACAAAGATACAGAAGTCGAGTGAAAGCAGTCAACTTTTCATATTACGCCAGTCACTTTGTATAAAATGCGGCAGGACGAAATCATTCAAAAGGATAAAAGAAAAAAAAAAAGCAAAAGCAAAATAAGTAACAAAGGAATATAAGAATTGTTTGATTGCAACGTAAAAAAAAACATGAGCGGTTGAAGAGGTAAAAAATAAATTTACGATTTTTTTATAAAAAAATATAACAATTGAGATAATCAGTTGTGTTTGGGCGATGTTTGAGCGAAATCTTAACCACAAATAATAACAAAAGCATGTTTCCAACTTAAAGGAAGTCTGCCAGTAGTTTTGTATATAAGGAAACTTTTTCCAATAAGAACAATTTGTCGCCCAACATTTGCCGCTACTGCAATAACGCTCAAAGAGCAAATGCTCTAAATGCAACACACTTTCTTTTTATTGCTGCCAAAGATGGGCGTTGCTTAACGCCGCCACAATACGGTGAGTCTTATCGTAGGTGTTCATATATTTAAGTATCTAAAACAGTCTTTCGCACTTGGCACTTCAGCGGAAATATCATGTCTTCTCAAGTGCTTGCGAATTGCTTAAGATGGCAATGAGACCATGAAGCGCATGTTGCGAACACTCAACAGAAACAACAAAGGTAACAACAACAACAGCAACCACAACAACAAAAGTAACAAGGACAAAGGTAAACCCTTTTCGCATTGAATATTGTATGATTTTTTTGCATCTTCTTTTTCATGGTGTGCGTCTGAGTGTGCGTGTGTGTGTGTGTGTGTGTGTGCTTGTTACCTCGTCCGTGCTTCGACCGCACACGAATGTATGTCACTTTGATTTATAATATTTGACATTTTTACGTCACTCTGCTTGCTGACTTGCACGTGTGCGTTCGCTGAGCTACTGATGAATACATACAAACGTGTGTTTTTGTGTTGAGTGCTACGTGCATGCATAAATCACACACACACACGTCCATACATGTATGCATGGGCTTGGGCGTTTTGTGGTTTTCATTATTTGTTTTTATTTTTTTTTTCGCTCCCCTTACATTAATGATAAGTGTGTGGTTAGCAGCACAATTTTTCATTTACTTTACGCTTTGGCACTTGTGTGTGTGTGTGTGTTTGTTTTTTTTATTTTGCTATCTCATTTATTTATTTTACAATTAGACAAAGTAAAGTGCACTCCATGTTGTATGCACTTAGAGGCAGCAGCTGTCGTCGGTTTTGCAAGCCTGCCAGTCGTCTCAGCCCATACTTGCTTCTACTTACACTCGTTGCAGTTACTTTTTTATTTTACAAATTATCTGCCGCTTAGAGCAACTGTTGAAAATGAGCCTCAAATTAAACGAGCTCGTCTTGGCCGTTGCTCTTGCGCTGCTATGGCGCAAAATAGCTGCAAAACATTTACACAAAAAAATTCGTTTTTCGCACATAACGTTGAAAACTATTTTCGACAACGTATGCCTTACAGGAAGCCACACAGACACACACACACACACAACGCCATAGATACACATAAATTCATATTTATGCTGCTTCCGTTAACGAATCTAACACACGCACACAGTTGCAATACAGCATTGCATATTGATTCAATGCCTGTGGCGGCAACATGCGAAAAATCTGTTTGAGCGACAGAGAAAAAAAAAACGAGGCAGAAAACCCGAATCGAAATTCAAATATTGTATGCTATTGGCAATGCAGTTTTGGTTTGCCATTTCCGTGCATTTATTATTTTGATAAGCTTTTAAATTTCAGCCAACGCGCTTTTCACGCTAATAAAATGTGACAACAAAATTTATGACGTTGCTTAATCAAAAGCGAGGCAAACTTATTTCATTGTTTTTGTTGCAAAAAAAAAAATAAATAATATATATTTAAAAAAAAATGATGAACAGCAACGAAAAAAAACAATGTTTAAAATAACCATTAAAGCACGTTTTCAGTCGCTTCATTGGAAATAGACACAAGTCTTGTGTGTCGTCGCTGTTGCCCTCAGCGTTGGCGTCGCTGTCGGCGCTGACGTTGAAGGCCATGAAGCGAGAAAAGCAATAATCATAAAAGTAGCCCAGCAGCCCGTCAGAAAGTTTTACCTCGCTTTTTTTTTCTCTCTCTTCATCTTCTTTTTTTTGGTTCTTTTGGTTCTTTTGGTTCTTTGCGCGGTCCCATTTCAAGGTGCTCCTAAAAGAATGCCAACAAAATGAAATAAGAATGAAAGCAAACAACTGCCAAATGGCTTTTAAGCGAGAAACACTTAAGAATTTACGTTCAGGCTGAGCCGCCGTAGTCGCCGCCATTGCTGCTCTGTAAGTGAAAACTCAAATAAAAATCTTTTAGTGAAGCAAAAAAAAAAAAGCTTAATGCGCACGAATGGCCAACAAAATCTAGTGTGCTACTTTAGGCATCTTCTAAGTTTCCGCATAAAACACCTGCAAGAATATTTTAAAAACACTTTAAAGCACTTTGCCTGCGCTCACTGTTCGTATCGATTCGCGCCGTCAGTTATGCTATGATTATTTTCGTAGCCAAAGAATTTTTTCGCCTTTGATGTCTGTAATTATGAGATATTGTTCGTTTCACACAAAGCTGCAAGCCACAAAAAGTATAACAACAATGATAATTATAGTCAACAGGCAAAATTCAAAGGCAAAACAAAAACAAATATGCAGAAAAAAAAAGACAAACAAAAACAGTGAAAAGTTTATACAAGTTGTGCCAGACAACGATGACAATAAAGTGAAATCATTTTACAAAAAGTTGTTGACAAGTTTTAGCCTCAGCATTTATAATCATCTCGTCTCAACTCGTTACTGACACGACCTACGTCAAATGCTGCCCACTTGCTTTCCCCGTGCTCACTCAGCGCAGCAAGCAACCAAAATACTTGCCAATTCACTCACTGACTCACTCAATCATTTTTTGTCTAGTCTTTAAACAACATAACGCGAAATTTTAAGAATAAAAATTTATAAAAAGTAAGAAAAGAAGAATTGTTAAATATAAATAATAAATTATAGATTAAAGCATTTATTTGTATTTTAATTGAATTTATTTAATTGCATATTACAAAGACGAAACTGAATTTACTTTTAATTATACAAAAAGTAATTTTCCAGTGATTCTTAGTTGTATTTATTTTTCACTTGAAAATTTGCATTCTAATATGAAATTCAACAAATAAATTGAATAACAAACAGAAAATACATCATTACTGTAACTAAATATTTACGCAAATCTAAATAGTAAGTATCTAAATCTGCAACGTCATTTTCACGCCAACTGCGGCATGTACATACTTGTAATTGGGGTGTATTGAAAGCTTAATAGGCATTTTGTGAGATTCTTACGAGGAGATTTCATCAACTATTGAAATTTTAGTCGAAAGATGGTTTTGTAAATATTTTAATATTTCAACAAAATAGAAAGAGTTTCCTACAATTATTTAAACAAAAAAATAAGAGTATGAGTGCTTAGTTATAATATATAAGCAATAACTAAAGATAAGCTTAAAATAAAATAAATTTTACTTACTGATTAAATTTTCATATTCCGTTCTTGAAAATCCTCAAATAAATTCATCAAAAAGAGATTTTCGCTACACCGTATTTAGGATTGCATTATTATTTGCATGTATGAGCAACAACACCGTTGTAATTATGCAATGATGGCTTTACCTTCTACACATGTACATATATGAATGCATGTTGTTGCGCGTTTGAGTGTGTAAGTGTATATGTGTCTATATGATGTGTATGTATGTGTATGTGCGTGCCTGTTTTTGAGCACATAGATTTAATTTCACAAATGAAGACTCACGGCTGTCATTATGGAATTGCGTTTGATTACGTTTAATTTGTGTTGCTCTTTGCTTTTGTTAGTTGTTGGTTGTTGTTGCATGTTGCATGTTGTTTGTTGAACATAACCAACAACGACAACTGGCTCATTATGCATTAGCATTTATAGCAATAAATTCTATGAAATATAACACAGAACCAACAGATACATTCATGTGCATGCATGTTTGTCTTCTACGCTCATAGATGCCTTTGTGCAGCAGCTTTCATTGTTTGGTATAACAAGATTTACTCTTGTGTGCTCTGTTTATTTTGTATTTTATGCTTGATTGCAATAATTGCGATTTATAACTATTTACTTTTAATGAAAACTAAAAACGTTTTTTTTTCTGTTTTTTGTGTGATTTATTTTCAAAAGAATTTCTTGTTATTCATCGTTTGTTAGCACAAAGTGTTATTTAATCCGTGCTAAAAGCTTTTCAAGTTGCAGTTAAGTGGCAATCAAATATTTGCTTTGAACTTTTTGCACAACTTTAATAAGTATTAAGTCAATATGAAACGATGATGAAAACGTATAATACATGGATACATACATACATACATACACAGAAGCAGCAGCATTTGAGTAACTTTGAAAGCAACACAGAAAAAAAAACTATTTAAGTAACTTTCACAACGTTTTCATGTTGATCTCTTTAACGTCCGTCAAAGTGCAACGAGACCGGTTTGACACACTTGCTTGTTTTAGTCTTTGTACAAAAATGGCCAAATGAACATTGACAGGACACACTCGCCAACTGACATTCATATACACTCAGTGCACGAGTCATATCAACGCATTTTGTTGTCCATTCGAGTCACTCACACAAAATTCGTTGCGGCATTGGCAAACCTTTTACAGCTCTTGCCGCAGTCATTGCCATCGTTGTTGCTGTTTGTTGTTGTTGCTGCCAATGTTGATGCTCATCAGCAGTCGTCAAATTGTGCGCTTGGCATATTTTGCATTTTATGCTCTTGCAACACAACTGCCCCAAATTCCAGCTTACGTTGCACAGACTCACATACACTCAATGGTTACTACTGAGTATGTGTGTGTGTGTGTGTGCTTGTAAGTGGTTTAGATACAACTGTGTCGTCGTCTATATAAAATCAACGTCATGGCATTGAACTCATGACACAAAATCAGCGCACCTGTGCAATGTACACATGCTATGTCACCGAAAGATCGAAAGCATGCGGCAATGTATGCCAAAGGGCCACACGTTTGTTGTCAACCCTAATCAGTTGCAGGTCATTAGTTCATTATTGGCTTAATTACAAAAAAAATACGCACTAATTATGCAAAATAAATAATTTGTAATTTCGTGCGTATTTTTTACATTAGCTTAGGCATTTTTTTTTTTTATTTATTTACATATATATAATTCTTTTGACCATAATAAAGTTCGAACTGTGATAAAACGCAACATCATGAAATTTAATTAGGCTTGCAAATTCACGTTGATTTTATAATATTAATTAAATTTTAAACTTTTTGCCAGCATGAAAAGTTCAACGTCGAAAATATTGAATAACCATGTACAATTTTACATACATTTAATAAAACCACGCAGCGCAGATCAGTCAGTGTGATAATAACTTAAATAAAATAAACAAAATATGCATTATTTTCACTTCTACTTTCGGTGGCATAAAATAAAAGCATCAGAAATGAAAACTGTTTAAATATAAAGAGTTAAAAAAAAAAACGTTAAGCAAAGCTAATGAAGCTGTGAAAAATGAAATGAAATAAATACATGATTAATATGAAATTTTTGGTCAAAGATAAGATCGTATTTAATAATACATACAATAATTAGTTTCTCATTTTTATATGAGTACATTCGAACTACAAACGAGTGCTTGTCATGTTCATTTATTTAAATTCCCGTAATCAAGATAATACTTCTATGACAGTTAGCTTGGAAAATGTTCAATGGTCTGTGAAGAAAGTTGAAATATTCAGAATAATGAAAAAATAATTATTAAACATTGATTTTTCAGAAATTTTTTATAGGCGATGTCAAGTTCAAAATTTGCTATCGTGCCATTATGACATACAACAAGTTGACAATGGGAATGAGGTCTTTCAAATAATATGCATAAGAAGTAAGCGTAATAAGCATAAAATTCCTCCAAACGATACACAATAAACCTTCAAATCATTAATAATTTTTACAAACAATGCGCGCAAATTAGTTTTTATGTGAAATGATTTTCAAACACAGCGTGTGATAAGCTCGAACAAAACCAACGAAAATCACAGTTGTCGTTGACAAAATAATGCAAATACGAAACCAAATTGTGCTCATTAAACATACAAACAATCAACAGGAACAACACGAACAACAGAACGGCACTCAAAATAGGATCAGTAAAACAAAAACAGGATTAACAGCAATGGTACGCAATGCGACGCATGCCAAGTGACTGGCAATGGGAGGGAGTGAAATGCCACTTAAGTTGAACCAGGGGGAGATTTCAGAGCAAAAACCATTGGCATCATTGCGCGAAATAACTGCGGGGTACCTTTTAATTATCTCGTTATGTTTTTTTTTTTTAAGTTTTCAGCATGCCACTGATTTCGATGTTGCAAAACGAATTAACGATGACGAGCAAAAGCAATGCATACATATATGTGAGCATGAGCGAAGTGTCGTGAAGTAAAGTGTGGCGTAGTCAGGAGTAAGCGAAGCCAAAGCAGAATGCAATGAATGCATGAAGTGTCGTTACTTGTGTGCTTGTCATGCCGCAATGAAAGAGTTGAAAAAAAGTAATATCATAAAACACATACACATACACAAACACGCAAAGGATAAAGGATATTGCTGAGCGTAATAAAGATGCATAAGAAATGACGCGACAAAAGCGCATTTCACACGTCACTGACTTTGAAAGTATTTTGCCGTTGTCGTTGCTCCGATTCACGTTGATAATTACAATATCCAAGACAAGCCACAGGTCGATTAACCCTTTTTTTTTTTGCGTTTTGGTCTTCTTCGACTTTAACTTCTTGCTTAACTGCTTAATGCGCCGTCAGCATTTCTTTTCTATGTTTTTGTTTTCTTTTGGGTTGTTTTCTTTTTTTGCTTACGACATTTTCTTTAATTGCTGTTGGTGGGATTTAAGTGAAATTCAAGACCTTTGGCAGCAGCAACCCTCAAGCAAAGTGAAACACTCTAAAATAATTAGGAACTGGCGAAGGCATGTATATGTATGTGTGTGGGCTTGTGCGTGCGGCAATGTTGGTTTATGTGTATGTAAAAGGGTATTAAAATAAAATTAGTTCATGGATTAACAGTTTTCACTTCACTTCGTTTCATTTCGTTTCGCTTGTTTCGAGAAATTTAAGCAGCTCAGCATATTTTAACACTTTAATGAAGTTGCGTATACGCCAAGCAGCCCTTAACAATTTTCACTCTCTCATACTTGCCATGTTCCGTGCCGTTATTTAGTGTTAAAACCCTTTAGTTTTTTTTTTTTTTCTTGCTTTCATTCATACTACTTTATTGCTTTGAAGTAATCTAAAGCGTAAATGAAGCGTTAAATGAGAAGTTTCAGTTTTCAATTTAATTATATTTTGTTGGTGTCTATTTAAGGCGCTGAGCTAAAAATATTTTCGGGGTTAAATCATTTACAATTAATTAAACATGTAATCTAATATGGTTTCAGTTTAGAATAAGACAAAACAAAAACAACAACAAAAGCTGACAATTTGCTATGATAAAGTTGTGTTTGTTTGCCTTCAGCTTGTTGTTTTTGTCACATTATCTCTGCCACAACTAAAAATGAGCATTTTGGTTGATTTTGTGTTATGCCCTTTCAGTTGTGTCATGTTGCAACTGTTGTTGCCTTTTGTGTTGCCACAAAGTGCTGCCATTTAGCCTTCGGTCATAGCTTTGGTGCGTGACTGCAATCAAAAGAATGAGTCTGCATTCAAGCAATTAAAATAATATTTAATTGCATGTAATAAAGGCAAAGATTTTATGCAAATACATACATTTCGTTATTATTATTTAATATATTCTTTTGTTATTGTATTTGAAATACTTTTAACGTGTCACAATGCCTCAATAAAAAATAATGTTGTAATTGCTCGAATGCTCAACCAGAACGACGAAAATGTTTTGTTTTAACGTAAAGCAAGACCGGAATTGCTAACAACGTAAAATGAATTTAACTTATATCAAAAACAAGTCTTACAATCGTTGAAATATGTCAATTAGTTTGATCAACATACATTCGCATCGATTTGCTTCAACAGATGCAAAATGATTGCGCGAGTTACAGTCCAGTGTCCGAGACAGTAGAGGAGATCTCATACACGAGTAGATCCGTAGAATATGCTAGAAGGAAGCTTGTGAATAAAACGACTGTGTTGTTTGGAGAACAGAATAAGACTGACTGTTTATTACAAAAAGTATGTACGTGTATGTATGAGTAAACAGAATAAGTGTTCTGTTAACTCTGTGTATTACAAAAGTATGTACGTGTATGTATGAGTGTATGTATGGGTAAACAAGAACATGTGTTCTGTTAACTCCTCCCCCCCCAGTCCGAAGAGACGGCCATAGAGGGGGAATGGCCGGATCGGAGAAGGGTGGCTCGGCGTCGTGTTGTGTGTGTATGCCACGAACTCCGACGATATTTTGAATTTAACAATTTGTATCAAAAATGGGTGTCTTAATATTAAACATGAGTGTTGTGTCGAAGGTATAACATAACATGTGTAATATAGTTTTCCCATACTGAGTCCATCCGGAAGATTGTGTAGCTCTCCAACAAGCATTTCTTCTGTTTTCTTACTAGAGTATAGTCGCTTGAGATTTGCTTTGATGTCATCCCAACTGAGGAGTACATCACAGACACTCAATGCTTCGTCTGCTCTGCCTTTAATTTTGTCACGGATAGTTCCAAGTAAGTATTGTCCGCATGTTGCTTGGTCCACTGATCCGGCTAACAACAGTAGCTGTTCTACTCTACTTATTAATCTATCAAGATTGTCAGGTGGGCCTTCGTAGGTGGGTAGTTGATGTACAAGGGCGGAATCCATAGCGTTGGTGGAATTATTGTTTTTGGATTGAAGCAACTGGTCTTTCTCGTTTGTTTCTATCGCTTTCCTGTGTTTAGTGTAGTGTTGCTGTGTTTCCTTCCACCTTGTTGTTTTAATAGATATTATCGGCTTCAACTATAATGTATGTAATTTAGTAAATATTCAATAGGGTGTATTTTAGAGGTTAGTGAACATGTGACAGCAATAGATGTTAAGTTGTTTGTGGATTGTTCTATTGTTTCCTCTTGTTTTCTTATTTTTATTTTATTTACATTTTTCTTTAACTCATTTTATTGCTTATTTTATAATTTTCGTGTAAGCAGAGCTGCGGCAGCGACGCCAGCAAAATTGTTCAGTTGTTGTTTTGTAAGTATGCTTTGCTTGTAGTCGGCCGCCTGTCAATGGGAATTTTTTTTGAATTTTTTTTTTCAAATTAAAATTTTTTTTTTTTTTCTCAAATTAAATTTTTTTCTCAAATTAAAATTTTTTTTTTTTTTTTTTTCAAATTAAATTATTTGGCACGTCGTCGACTCTCAGCGGTAGCTAGCACAGCGATCCCACAAGCAAGGGTAACACAAGCACATACATACATGTTTGCTTGGCATTTGCCGAAGGAAACAGTATCACTGTGTGCGACTCTTTTTTTATTTTTTGTATTAATACATTTTGTATTCTTTTTTTGTATTCTTGTTTTTGTGTATTTCATAATAGTAAATTTGCGTAAATGAAAACGATCCCGGTGCCTTAACAGCGATTGTTGTGCACATATACGGTCGTTAATCACACAACTTACATTTATCTTTATAAACCACTGTGTATGGATGGTCCCGGTGCTTTGTCGGCGATTGATGTGCACGTTGGCGCATCGGTATTAGAGAGCAGTTATTATTTTTTTTTTTTTTTTTTTTTTTTTGCGCTGCGAGTTTTAGTCACAAGGAAGTCTAATGTTCAACTGATCCATCTGCTTACTGTCTTTCTCTCGTGTGTAACAAACCACAAGTTTGCGACAGCGACGCCACGCCGCGACAAAACGGTTCTTCTCAAAACTACAAAACGAACTCGACAACAACAACGCCAAGCTGCCGTCGCGTCATAACGGTTGTTTTCACAACTGCAAAAACACAACGACCACTCGTAATGCAACCACACTCTCTCGAAGCAACCACATGCTTTCCGACACACACAGACTGTCACCACACACAGTAGTTTGAGATTTTTTTTTTTTTTTTTTTTTTTTTTTTTTACCTTTTTCGTTGGTTTATTTTTATGAGTTGCTGTGTATGGATGATCCCGGTGCCTTTTCAGCGATTGATGTACACATATACGGTCATCACACACAGCAACTTGTTTATATAATTGTTAATAATTGTTATAAATTGTCCCGCACAAGCGATCCCGGTGCCTTATCAGCGTTTGATGTACACATATACGGTCGCTTGCGTGGCAATTAGAATTTGATTTTGTTTGTGCTGTTTGTTATATTTGCACATTTTTGTGTGTCACCCTCTTATGCGAACCTCCAGCCACGCCGCTTGCTGTGCCTTCCCTTTTGAACTCGCATTTGCACTCATTAAATTTTTTTTTTTTTTATGCAGTTGTTCTCTCTTTTGAGCATGTATTGCCATTATTTCATCATTCACTACTTAAATTTCCACAAACACCGCCATCACCTGTTCACTCACCTCAACCTAAAAGGAAATTAGAACGATAAGCGTAGTGGGCATAGTCAATCCCTTGTTCGAAGTCCGGCTGCGCCAGTTACAGTCCAGTGTCCGAGACAGTAGAGGAGATCTCATACACGAGTAGATCCGTAGAATATGCTAGAAGGAAGCTTGTGAATAAAACGACTGTGTTGTGTGGAGAACAGAATAAGACTGACTGTTTATTACAAAAAGTATGTACGTGTATGTATGAGTAAACAGAATATGTGTTCTGTTAACTCTGTGTATTACAAAAGTATGTACGTGTATGTATGAGTGTATGTATGAGTAAACAAGAACATGTGTTCTGTTAACTCGCGCACCTGCTTGGCTGTCAGATACGTTCAAATAAGCTTCATTTCGATTTTAACAGGCGCCAAACTGAGTGTGAAGCAGCTTAACTATTTTATTTGAAACAAAAGCATAATGAAAAAACAAAAATCTTCATACACAATTGCAACGTGTCTGCGTTCCATAGCAACTTTGTTTTTTATGCACTGACATCAGGATTTAAGTTTATAAGCAACTTCGATCCACTTAACACCACCAAAAAGTTCCTCAAAATGCATTTGCTGAATAACATGCGCTTAGAAAAAATTTGGATTTACTTGTTATAGAAGAAAAACCTCAATTTGAAATGACGACGATGATGAAGAATATGATTTGAATTACGTGCACAACAACAAAACAAATATTGAACATACGTATGTGTATTCGTGCTACAAAGCTACATAAATAAACAAGTACGAGCAGCATAGTCAAGTATACTCGACAAATAATACCCTGCACACACGGTAGGCTATTTCGAAGCCAGAAATCTAAGACATATTGTATATTTGACATGACTTAGAGAGTATGTCTTCAAAATTTATGATCTGTAGGTATTATAGTGGACGGACAGACAGACGGACATGGTTAGATCGACTTCTTTTGCCAAGCTGATCAAAAATATATATACTATGTAGGGTCTTACTCGCCTCTCTATTGGTATAGAGTATTGGTAGAGTACACTAATGGAAAAAATATAATATGTTTACAAAAAAAAAAACTCCCGAAATAATTACAGCATTATTAAATCGTAGTCCGTAACAATAATTATTTCTTTTTTGTTTAAAAAATATTGAAAAATGTTAATGTATATAAAGCTCGTTAGCCTCTCTTTAAAATGTTTCATTGTGCGGAAACATTACGCATCATGCTTTTAATCAACTGTTTTTATCACTATCATTGCCAGCAAGGTTCACAAACGTCAAGTGTGAAGTGATCGACAAGAGCTTTGCTGATTTCACGGAATGTCGCTTGAAAGTCATGGGACGTGGCATTATCGGCATGCAATTGTACATCAAACTTTTTCAGTTACCGGTTACAAATTCTTCAGTGAGTTCCTTAGTCGAAGCATTGACGCTGATATTTTTATACTTATACATACAATTTGTTTACTTTAAGATCAATTTAAGCATGTATCGCAAATTTAATGGCTATAGACCATTCCTATACAATACAACTACTAATTTATGTGAATTTATGAAGAACAAAAAAAAGTTGTCTTTCCACGGTATATTTATGAATATTCTGGACAAATATTCAAATATTAATCACACATGCCCTTACAATGTAAGTAAAGTAATTAATTGATAATTTTATTTGGTTGTTGTTATTTTAACCAATTTATTTATTAGCATGATCTTGTCGTAAAAGATCTTGTTTTTAATGATGAGATGCTGAAATGGATGCCTTTGCCTAGCGGCGAATACATGTTTGATCTGAAAGTGGCTGCTTACAATGACTGGAAGGCGAGAGTACAGGCTTACTTTTTGAGGAAGGACACAAGCTAATCGAAAAAAAATTACAAAATGGTATTGAATCTTCCAAACTAACTAAACTCGCTTTTAAAATCGAACTGAAAAACAAAATTTATTACAATATGTGTTTTATCAAAATCCATGAAAATATTTAACTGCTACTCTTAGTAAAAAAATCATTATGTAATTTATAAACAATTATACACCATTATCGAATCGTAACCCGTAACAATAATTATGGGTTTTTAGTTCAATAAAAATCTCAATTTATTGGTGTTTTAAAAGCGCGCAAGCTCATAACATTCTTTAGCTTCTCTATAAAATGTTCTATTATCTCGGAATATTACTCGTCGTGCTTTTAGGCACATCTTTTAAGCACTGTAATTGCCAATCAAGGTTCACAAACGTCAAGTGTGAAGCGCTCGACAAGAGCTTTGTTGAATTCACGGAATGTCGTTTAAAAGTCATGGGACGTGGCATTATCGGCATGCAATTGTACATCAAACTTTTTCAGTTACCGGTTACAAATACTTCAGTGAGTTACTTAGTCGAAGTATTGACGCTGATATTTTTATACTTATACATACAATTGGTTTACTTGCAGATCAATTTAAGCTTGTACCGCAAATTTAGTGGCTATCGACCATTCCTATACAATACAACTATTAATTTATGTGAATTTATGAAGCACAAAAAAAAGTTGTCTTTCCACGGTATATTTATGACTATTCTGGACAAATATTCAAATATTAATCACACATGCCCTTACAATGTAAGTAAAGTAATAAATTGATAATTTTATTTGGTTGTTGTTATTTTAACCAATTTTTTTATTAGCATAATCTTTTCGTAAAAGATCTTGTTTTTAATGATGAGATGCTGAAATGGATGCCTTTGCCAAGCGGCGAATACATGTTCGATCTGAAAGCGGCTGCTTACAATGACTGGAAGGCGAGAGTACAGGTTTACGTTTTGCGGGATGACACAAGCTAATCGATATATTACAAATTGGTGTTATAAGGGAAAAACCAAAAAGAAAACCAACACAATATACATGCATACGAACATATAAAGCCCCTTTATTAATCTCACGAGTCTACCGAACTAACTAAACTCGCTTTCAAAATCCAACTGAAAAACAAAATTTATTGCAATATGTTTTTTACCAAAATCCATGAAAAAATTTAACTGCTACTCTTATTAAAAAAAAATCAGTAGAAAATTTATAAACAAGTAATTATTAATGTATTTTTTTTTTTAAATACACCATTATCGAATCTTAGCCCGTAACAATAATTATAGGTTTTTAGTTCAATAAAAATCTCAATTTATTGGTGTTTTAAAAGCGCGCAAGCTCATAACATTCTTTAGCTTCTCTATGAAATGTTCTATTATCTCGGAATATTACTCGTGGTGCTTTTAGGCACATCTTTTAAGCACTGTAATTGCCAATCAAGGTTCACAAACATCAAGTGTGAAGTGCTCGACAAGAGCTTTGTTGATTTCACGGAATGTCGCTTGAATGTCATGGGACGTGGCATTATCGGCATGCAATTGTACATCAAACTTTTTCAGTTACCGGTTACAAATTCTTCAGTGAGTTACTTAGTCGAAGCATTGATGCTGATATTTTTATACTTATACATACAATTTGTTTACTTTAAGATCAATTTAAGCATGTATCGCAAATTTAGTGGCTATCGACCTTTCCTATACAATACAACCATTAATATATGTGAGTTTATGAAGAACAATAAAAAGTTGTCATTCCACGGCGTGTATATGAAAAGTTTAGAAAAATATTCAAATATTAATCACACATGCCCCTTCAATGTAAGTTTTTTATTAACTGATAATTTTGTTTGCTTTTTGTTATTTTAACCATTTTATTTATTAGCATGATCTTGTCGTAAAAGATCTTGTTTTTAATGATGACATGCTAAAATGGATGCCTTTACCAAGCGGCGAATACATGTTCGATCTGAAAGTGGCTGCTTACAAAGACTGGAAGGCGAGAGTACGGACTTACTTTTTGAGGAAGGACACAAACTAATCGAGATATTACAAATTGGTAGTATAATTATATAAAATGTTAAAAATTGTTTTCCGTTTCTGGAAAACCAACACTTACTATACTCATACATATATATACAGCCACTTTACTATTTCATTTAAACGCCATTTTGTTGCACAATTCTAATTTAACTTAAAATATTAAAATATGTAACTGCTACTCCTATCGAAAAAATCATTATTAAACTTATAAACGATTACTTAACAGTTTATTTATATTCTTTTTTCCCAAAATAACCAGAGTATAAGTGCATAAGTACCATTATTGAATCGTTGCCCGTAACAATAATTATACGTTTTTGGTTCAATAAATATCTCAATTTATTGCTATTTTAAAAGCCCGTGAGCTTATAACTTTCTTTAGCCTTTCGATAAAATGTTCTATTGACCGGGAATATTACTCGTCGTGCTTTTATTCAGCTCTTTTCATCCCTGTCATTGCCAATCAAGGTTCACAAATATCAAGTGTGAGGTGTACGACAAGAGCTTTATTGATTTCAAAGAGTGTCGTTTAAAAGTCATTGGTTGTGGAGTTATTGGTGTGCAAGTATATACCAGAGTATTTTACCCGGTCTGTGAGTTTAAATTATTTTACGCTCGAATTTGCACAATACAAAAATGTATTATCTTATTCAAGGTAAATTTAAGTCTACATCGCAAGTTTAGTGGCTTTCGACCTTTTCTATGCAATACAACCACAAATTTTTGTGAGTTAATGCAGAACAAAAGGAATATATTATCATTCCACGGCATATTTCTAAATACAATGGCTAAATATTCAAATTTAAATCACACATGCCCCTACAATGTTCGTATATTAATTGTTAGAAGTTTTATTTAACGAGTAATATCTGTATTTATATATTAGCATGATGTTGTTATAAACGATCTAGTTTTTGATGATAACATGTTTAAGTGGATGCCTTTGCCTGGAGGCGAATACGGGTATGATCTGAAAGTGGCTGTTCACAATGACTGGAAGTTAAAAGTGGCGGCTAACATTTTAAGGGAGGACTTTAATTAGTTAAATAATGACCAATCAAACAAAATAGACATTTAAATATTTTTAAATATGATATTTATGAATTTTGATATAATCGTTCATAAATGCAATTCCGGTCGAAACCCCATTGTGCAAAAAGCATGAATTAAAGTCATTATTTCTTCAAAGACTTCAACCACCACAAAGCGTGGATGCAACTCTACCGCCATCTATTGGTATTCGTGTTCAATAAAATGTATGGTAAAATTTTAAGCTTATTCGAAGCAGCATATATATTCACGTATTGCCTCCGGACATAAGAGCTTTCAATATTGAAATCAACTATTATTGGTTAATTAAAAGTATAATACTTTTTTGAATAGGACGGTTTAAAAATATAACAGTTGTTTCGTTCTAGTTAGGAGATATGAGAGAAAATTTTTGGTGGTTTTGTTACACATTGTTATTTATTTGTATAGCTGAACAAACCTAATATTTTCGTAAATTTTTTATATATGAAAGTACAATAATTATATATTAAAGATTTATCCGAAATTCAATTTTTCACATTCTTTTTAACGTTAACAAGAAAATGAAGCAAAGACCGATGAGTCTTTCTCTACTTACATTGTCTGTGATGTTGCCATTTTCAGGCCTCAAAGAATCAAAGAATATTGCAGATTCCAATGATTACAATGTACGGCAATTACATCATGCATTACACGTCGAAGTGACGAACTTAACGTTTGCAACAACAAAGAAGAACGCTTCATGGATCCAAAATGGTATTAAATAAGAAAAGTACGTTTTACTGACAATTATCAAGAGCGCAAACCCCTCGAAAGAAGTGGTATTAATGACAACGTTATTGCCATGGCACCTAAGTTATATAACACGCATGGTGTAGATGTCAGTATAGATATCTCGGAACCTAAACTGCCCAATGAAGATAATCTTAGCACAGTCTTAGCTAGATCGAGACCGGTTGATGGAACCCGACAACTTTCTAGCTCTTGTTTATTCCAAGATCCTTGTGGTCCTATCATAAAACGATACATAATAAAGATTTAAAGTGTATCACTTACAAATTTGAAATTAACTTTTATGCCACTTACCTAGTTTGAAAATGACCTAAGATTGTGGTGAATCTTAGAATTTATTCAATTTTCAGTGACGTTATGGTTTCTACTTTGGATGAAATTATAATGTATCCAAAAGATTTGTGCAAATTAACAGATTTTCTCAGTTCAAATTCATTGCAAAACAAGTGTTTATTTGATTGGATACAGTTAATTATTTCGAATAGCTTTTTGTCTTATGTAATAAAGTTTTCGTATTTTCTAGAAATTTATATTCAGTTTGTGTAATGTTAACTTTTGATTTTGATAGTAAGAAGAGAAGAGAAGAAAAGTCATTATACAAATTGAGACCTTAAATACTTACTTATTTGTCCTCAGTGCCACTCATCGAATTAAATACATTACCTAAGAGTGTGGCTAATCTAATAATTGGCACGCTTAACAGTTCCTTTATTTATTTTATAAAAATTTTGCAAAAATAAAATTATACGGACAAAATTTCATGCAATTAAAATATTTCGCAAAATGTATAAATTAACTTCGGATAAAATTCTTAAGTGTCCAATCGATTTGTTCAGGCTAACAAATTTTGCTCTGCTGATTTGACATAAACGACGTTATAGATTTGATATAGATAATTGATAAGATTCGATTTGCTCTTATGTAACAAAGTTTTCGTATTTTGAAC
Organism: Phortica magna; assembly: GCA_037044515.1. Taxonomy (NCBI): domain Eukaryota; kingdom Metazoa; phylum Arthropoda; class Insecta; order Diptera; family Drosophilidae; genus Phortica; species Phortica magna. The sequence goes on from JBAMBP010001291.1 coordinate 233,059, forward strand.
AGTTTTATATTTAGTTAGTTTTGTTCAAACTTTTGATTTAACAACATTGATTTTAAAATTAAGAAGGTTTTTGTTGCCGCTGCCAACTTGTGGCCCGTCTGGGCTCTGATGGCATTACTCGCAACGAGAAGTACGTACGGGCCTTTCACGAAGACGTGGCGAACTCAACGTTATTGTCAACAATGAAAAACGTTTAATGGATCCAAATGATAAAATATTTTTTAACAATCCGCGATTCTTTCATTCATATCAATTTAAAAGACCAATCCCCTCGTAAGAAATGGCACTAATGACAATGATATTGAAATCGCACCTGGGTTGTCTAACACGGGTGGTGTGGATGTCAGTATCGATACATCGGTACTTCGGGTGGCTATTGAAGATAATCAAAGCGCAGGCTTAGCTAGAAGGAGACCTGAAAATGAAAAGTCGACCACTCTTATGTCCTTGTTTAATTTGAGTCACAATTACTTGTGGTCTTATTTGTAAGTTTATATTGAAACTATAATCAAATTGTCAATAAATGTATGCTATATGAAAGTTTTTATGTTATCTGTCTGAAATCGTATTAAAATTAGCTTTTAATTATTTTGCTTGCATTGAACGTAATTCAGATTGACAGCAATCAAACAAATTGAAGACAACGTTCTATTGAAACAAATGTTAAGCTATCTGTACCACATAATAAACTCTTCTTTTAGTTAACTTTGCAGTTACAAATCTTTTCAATACACGCTCACCCACGGCGCAAAGCACTCAAGTAGTCGCGCAAAACGGAAGTGCCGCTGGTTTAATACAATTATCTGCATAAAATAATTAATTGACGAGCCACTTCAAGTTATACACGCATTGACAAAGACGCAGACTATAAATACGTCAAGAACTTTGCAGATTGTCAGCAGTTTTCAGAACAAGTTTTTTGCAAACAAACGTGCGCAATTGAAACAGCCAAGTGCGAATCAAACAAACGTCTATAACAACAAGAAATCCAACCAAACAATAACCGTAAGTCACTTAGCAACAAACAACAACGCTTGACGTCATTAAAAAATCTACAGAGTCAATAATGTTTGCAATTACCAAAAGTACTTACGCAAAATTAATAAGCAAACACACAATAAATAAAACGCCCACAAGCAACTTAAAACTGAATTGATCAGCGCTTAAATACGCTGCGTAGCGTCAAAGCGCTGAGCCGTGACGTCGGTCGTATTGAAAAAAAAAATAAATCTCGTTTCATAAATATTTGGCGCGTGTTGTGAGTTTGAAAACGTGCATATAATTTATTGAAACTGTGCAATTTTGATATTTTTTAAATGTTTGTTCATAAATTGTTTGCATATAATTTACATAACTTAAAACATTCTCACGCTAAACGCGACTAAAACAGCTGATTTTTGTTTAAATTATAAAAATATTTTCGGTTTTGTTTACTGTTTGTGTTTTTATTGAGCGTTTTATTGAAATTCACGCACATTTTGCATGCATTTGCATGTGAAAAAATGTAAACAAATAAAGGCGCTGTTAAATGTGACAAAGAGGGGCGCAAAAACCAGTTGACAACAAAGTTTAACAACAACAACAAAGCACAACTGTCGCGTCCGGTTGGCTTGGCCCATGTGGAAGAATGGCAAAAAGTGCGCAATAATTGCAATAAAGACGTCATTAATTAATGGCAGTAGCACGCTGAAATTTGCATCTCAATACGCTGTCTCGACTCCGATTGCGACTGCGACTATCGACTGCTGCTGCCGCTGTCGTTGACATGATTTCAGTGCAGCGAGAACAGGAAGTCAGACCCGACGATACTATGAAGAGCAACTTCGTTTGTTATAGTTTCTTTGTGCTTTCATTAAGGTGAACTTTTTCTGTTCCTCTGTTTATTTATTTTGCTTTCTATATTAAGAGGGGAATTTTTCCATTCGCCGCTATTTTTGTGTTTTCCTACTTTAATTAAAATTAAATTCTTCATTTCATAATGAACTTGTTCTTAAGTCGTCATGTTTTTTATTCATTTTTTTTACAACAAACCTTTCCGAACTGTCATAAGTTATTAATTATATTTCAATTAAACGCGTTGCTTTCATTTAAACAAGCCCGGCAGTGAAACATTGAACATTTACATGATTTAAAAGATTTTTTTTCTCATATTTCTTTCTTCTTAAATCACAACTTCATTCAATAAAAGTTTCATAAGATTAACCAACTCTTTCTCAAAATATCGTTTGTGTTATAAATGTTGGTGATACATTATAAAATGATGCTATTACCAAAACCAATTCAGATGGTTTATTGCTTCGAACTTACTTTTTAACAACCTGTTTGCAGCTCAAACGAACAGTTTCAAACAAAGTCATCAACACAGCCATCAAAAAGAGACATACAAAGAATCTGCATAAGTCGTCAGCTGGCAATGTTTGCTTATTGATTTGTTCATTGTTCAGACTGCCGCCAATCTGACTAACGTGACGTACAACAGCAGCAACAACAATAACAACAACAACGCGCAGCTCACAACACGCCAGCACAGCTTAACTTTGGCTGAGACCGGCTTTGGTGCTTTTTTCAGTCTTCATTCACGCATCGATATTTTATTGTTGTATCTCACTGTTTTTATTTCATATGATTTTATTTTTTTTTTTTTATATTTTGTTTTGCTTAAATTTTGCCTATAAAATAAAAAGTCAAACGTGATTTTAATTATTAAGCACTTAACAAAGCAACGCAACGGTTCAACAACGCGTTTTCTGTTTCTCTACGTGTTTTTGTGGGCGTGTCACAAGTTCTTTTTTTCAATTAAAATTTAAACAATTCCAGTAATAAAATGTTTGCCAAGAAGTCGATTGTCCTTTGCATTGCCGTATTTGCGCTCCTGAGTCAATTTGAGTTTAGCAGCGCTCTGCCATCGATTGGTAGTTATGGCAAACGTTTTGGTAAGTCTTAACGAGACAATTAACACATTTGAAAATGTTTTAAATATATTTTTTTACACGCAGATGCTATGGGCGGACTCGATTTCATACAGATGTGCCTGAATAATTGCATGCAGTGCCGAAAACTCTTTGGCGACTACTTCGGCACTCATTCTTGCGCTGATGCCTGTCTCAAATTCAAAGGCAAGGCTCTGCCCGATTGTGAGGAACTTGCACTTTATGCGCCCTATTTCAATACTTTGGCCTAAACTATCACTACTAATGCGGTTGATGCTATTGATGATGATGATGCACGCTCAAAGAATTTATGTTGATGAAGATGATGACGATGATGGTATTAATGGCGATGATGTGATTTGATCTTCGACTTGTGACGCATTCTTCAGCGTTTTTGGGTCAATGCGTTTCGCACTCAGTTTGGTTTTTTGTCTTGGCCAGCAGCCAAATGCGTGCCGTTGATGAACCTTGGCGCTACACAAAATTAACTCAGGCTTTTTTCGTAGTTTTTAATTTAGGCAAAAGTCATAACTTTTTAATGAGTTTTGCTTTAGTGCGGTAGTACAAAAAGTTCCTAATTTATTTTAAGCTAATTTAAATGATACATCAAAAATAGTATAAACAAATAAATTATTAAAAAATTATAAATCTATTCTATTCTTACTTGTATTTCATTTCCAGATGGTGCCATGTATAATTTTCTGCCTAATCACTTTCTAGGGTTAATAGCTCCTTACATGGTAAAAACAAATATTTGTAATTTTTTTTTTATTTCATTTATTTAAAAAAATCTTCACATATACTGGAAACTTACAACAATTTGTATCATACTTTATAATTATTATATCAACGCAAAAGTTTTCAACTTCATTTGCACTTGCATGAAAACCTTTTACATCTGGATTTTTGCTATTTAGAAGTAGAGACGATATATACATAAATGTGTTCAATAAAACAAAATTAAAACAATCAAATAATTTTGAAAAAAAAAAAATGTATAAAACATGTATGAAATCTGTAACATGAAATCAATAGGAAAGATTTAACATAAGGCAGAGCAAGACTAGTGTTTGATAAGAGAATAGTTGGAACAGAACGGTTAAGACACAGACTAAGACTTTGAAAGCGTGAAAGAATGAAGTTGTGTGATTAATTTTTTAGAGAAGTATTTCAATAATATTCATTTTAAATAATACTTGAATATGCCAAAATGCTAAATGCGTTCATGAGAGTTTTTTCGCTTGTAACCATTATAAATTCGGAAGTTAAACTACTTTCTAAAATGCAGCAAGGTATCAGGTATTTCATTCAGATAATTCTGTAAAGAATGCATAAAATTAGTATAAATTAACAAAACATATAATGCTTAACTTACATAGACTGGCGAGTTAATGTCGGAGCCACCAAACTCAGCCCACTTTGTTAGATCGATGGACGGTATGACGCCACTCTTGCAGGGCACACGTGGATTACTAAATAGAAAGAGACATCATAAAGAAATAACGGTGATGTAAAGGAACCAAGCAAGAACTTACATTTCATGATCGGGCAACACCATGGGATAGATTTGCACAGTATCAATCAGATCCGTATTATCGCAAATCAAGCGTGACAATTTGGCTTTGCGTATTTCTTGCAGTTGTTCTGGCGTGAACGATGATGGCTGATTGGGCAACTCATACCAGAAACGATCGCCGCGTCTGAGATAACTCATCTGCGTGGCAATGACACAAGCAAAGGTGGGACCCAACATGGAGCCGGGCAGTGGTTTCTCGGATACGCCGCCAGACCACAAATCAATATCAGCGGGGTGTCTGTAAAAGGATCATTTTAATTGAGATGGAAGTTCACCTTCTTAAATGTACAACTCACTCAAAGATGCTCTCGTAACGCAAGATAGTCTCATTCGGCATGGAGCCGAACATTTCATCCCAAGTATTTGATGTCGGTAGGCCGCAGAACTTGCGGAATTCCATGTAGCCGGGTATGCCGAATTCGCGGCCACGCTGCATATTGAATGAGACCAAGTCCATGCCGAAACGTGCGCCTTCCTTTTTGAACAAATGATTGGTGACCTCCTGTGTAATCGAGTCGTCCATCGCCTGTGCCACTTGGTTCATCAAGCCCATGAAGTACTCATCCAAAACGCCCGCACGATACAAATCGTATGGCCGACGTATCAAGTCCGAGAGCCGCTTTGAGGCAATAAACTTATGCGCCTTGGACCAACGCTCGACGGCCGTGGGCAACAACGAATGACCGAAGCGGAACGCGGCGCCAGCAAAGGAATCAATGATGCCAGGATTTACATTCGGATCATAGCCATCCCAGTAGCCATCTTTCTGCAGCACTAAGCCGAACTTTTCCATAATCTCTTTGCCAAGTAAAATGGGTAGAAACTCATTATAAGTGACATGCTGTACGATGGCAATGTTAATGCGTCGCGCCTCCTGGAAGAGCGTCTCATCATCCCAGTGCTTGTTCAGCTGTGCGAGACCAGTCGCCAAGCGATTATGTTCGCGTGCCATCAATGTGTGCATGCAAGTAAGCACGAGCTGTTCATTGACGCGTATCTCACCACCTTCGAAACAATACATGCTCTTATTGGGACGCGTGCAGCCCTCATCCGGTATGTCGAGCTTAAGTGGCAGCAAATCTTTCAGGCCGTATTCCTGGAAAACGGGGTTCATGCGCATGAGACCAGCATAGCCGGTACGCAGTTTGCGTGCAAAGGATTCCTTAACGCCGTAAACCGTATTCGCATCTATGACGCCAGTCAGTGTGTTGAACTGTTGACGTGAACCTAATGAGATAATAAAAAAAACAAATCATTTAACATAAGGTGCATGGCAAGTAAAAGCAAACCAAGTAGCTACTGAGCTAAGCGGCGTTGAGTTGTGCTCATTTATCAAGAGCTTAAATTAAGACAGCACAGCCACGACAAAGAGCACGCCTACAAAGCTTTTAGGCAAAACCAAAGCGGCTGTTAAACGTGTACAAGTTTATATTCAAATGCATGTGTGTCTGTCTGCACGTAGGCGCAACATGGTGCAACCAATTGAAATTTCAACACATGCAACGCCTTCGCTACCATGCTGCTGCAATTGTTGAATGAATGACACGAAGCATGAAGTAGGTCGCACTTACCCAAACGGCAGCCCGGTCGCGGCGATGGAAAACCGCGCACGAAATCTATGCACTTGACATTAAACAAACGATAGAAGTAGTCATCTTCGGGTATACGTAACTCATTACAATACGGATGCTTCAGATGTAATGGGCGCTTGCAACACTCCTCCGGATCGTTACGGTTGACGGGATCTGAGTGCGTGACAATGAAAGAAAGTGATAGTGAAAAAACTGCTTTGCAACACCGTGCAATGAACTCGGCGCCACTTACCTAATGGCGTGCCAGTCAGCGTGAAGTCATGATCCATAAATTGACCCCAAGCGATGACCATTACAGTGCCGGCGTGATCATGATAGCCGTCATCGGGATGCATAGTGCGTGATACGACGCGTGACAAGGGTAAGTCACGACCCGTCACAGACAAACGTGGCGCATTAATGCCATCGGAGTAAAGTGGTCCTATCAGACGCTGGAACGGCGAGTTGGTAGCGCCCCATGTCGGATGCTCAATATTATTGCACAGACCATCAAAGCGTCGATATTTGCCCGGTCGGCACTCAACGCCGGCAAAGAAGGGCGGACACACCTCACGTATGAGCGTCTTTGAAGTATCAATGGTGGGCAAACCCTTTTCAATTTCCTCATACGACAAACCGTAACTGTTATTAAATATAGAAAAATAAAAAGGCATTTAGAATTAAGAAAAATTTTGCCAATTAGCCATGTTGTGTTGGCCGTTTGACAAGTCTATGGCCTAAGTGCTTTGGCAACGTGTACGAGCGTGTGACGCCAACTTTGGTCGCTCGCCGGCGTTTTTCACATAGTTGAAGTTTCATTTCATTTCATGTCTGTGCGTCGACAACTGTGCGCAATTAGTCGCACTATGAAATAAACTTACAGCCAATCGTAATACATTTATGTCATTCGCTTTGCCAATTATGCGACGTCTGTGTCCGTTTCTTGTACGCAGTCAACTGTCGACTTTGAGTCAACGGCTGAGTTTCCTGTCTGTCTGACTGCTTGTTGAATCTAACGCCGAACACTTCTTAAGACTTAATTCAATTCCGCTTAAGTGAGATTTTTTTGAAAAATTGCGAAAAATTAACGTATTAGCCCAGTTTACTTAACTTTGTGCTTTACAGATAAGTGCAAAAAATGCAATTAACGCGCATAAAATCGAAATACAAAATATGAACCCAAAATGGTCATGGCAAATGTCGTGTCTGTCAACGTTGACATATATTAAAAAAAAAGGAAAGAAAAACGATTGACTAATTTTGACATTCGTCGACAGTTTGGCGAATTCAGACATGCAACCAACTAAAGAAGGTAAAGAGATTACGTTTTTATAGCATTTGGGCCCAAAAAATATGATTAATTTTTAAAATTGATTAAAGCATGATCGATTTATAAAAAAATGTCATATGCAATGTACAAGTATACAGAACATACAACAAATCAGCATGTAATAAAAAAGAAAAATAAATGCATTGAATTTATTATAATGAACTGTTGTATGTACAACAAGCATTCAAGCAGCAAGCGTTAAATCAACGTTCGAAAATTGTATATAATGAAGAACATAGCACAGAAAAAAACTTATGATATGAATTTTATAATCACTGCGTTATATATAATTATCTGCCCATACAACAAACCACAACTTGAGCTCTAATTAACTCAAAAAAATAAATTTCCTTGAACTTTACCTAATGGCGTAAAGACAAACAAAACCACCATAAATTTTGAACCTAGTTGACTTCCTGACTTTGATGAAAACTAGACTTGTTTGAATCGTTTCAGAAAACTTTGAAAATTGCGGAAAATCTCAACTTAACTGTGTGAAAATCCGCCGAATGTGAATATTTGCCAGCTGCACAAGCAAACAAAAAGTTGTTAAATTTCACAGTCGTTTGGCTTTAATGGCATACCAACAACAAATTGCAGCTAAATGAAGGTTGCCATGGACATGAAGTCAAACGAGGCGGAAAGAAAAGATTAATCACGCCTCTTAAATTACGAACCATACTAAGCGCAATTATCGTTTATATCAACTCATTTCAATTGATGAAAATACATTCTTTGTTGCATTACTTGAATTGCAAACAATTTCAAAGCCATGTGATGCACAAGTGAAAGCAACAACACTCAAGACAAGGCAGACGTTTCACATAGTGACTGCAGCACACTTACCTACATCGTCTTTTCCACTTGATTTTTTGTTTTGATTTTTAAAAACTATCAAAAAAAACATGCAACAGTTTGGCATGCAACACGCAACAACAACAACAGCATGTGCAACTGAAACTGGAAATTTAAGTTTTTCGAGTGCAGCATCCTCTTTCATTTGGTTGCATATCGCAAACGATTGCATAATGTTTGTTTTGCTTTGCGATGTGCTGTGCAGTTTAACAGCCTGAAAAGCTGTTGGCATCTTTTTGGTTTTTGCTTTGCATAAATTATTAAGTCACCCAATAGATGAAAATCGAGTTCGTCAACAGTAAAAGTAAAGAAAAACTGAAACGTGTCATAGACGCATTTACACTTTGGCATCCAACAGACATCGTTAATGCGTGCGCATATTAAATATACCATCGATCCTTTCATAAATGAGTAAGTAAAATTTTTTGTCGATTTAGTTTTAAGCATCAACATTTTTATGCCACAACTCGAAGCTTTCAAAGTGACTTGAATGATTGGCCAAAAGATACAAAAAAAAAATACTCTAAAAAAACACTTTCAAATTCTAGCGAAACCTTGAAGGCAGTCACACTCATACACATGCACATACATATACACACATGTGCCAGCGATTTGAAAACTGCAGGCAATAAATTGTAAATGTACAATTTGGAGGCGTAATTTTTGGCAATTTATGTTGGGGGCGTGTCCGCTGTGATTTAATGAAAATCGTTTTCGTTTTTTTCTTATAGACATTTTGTTACATGTTGCTTGCAAATGACTTACGTGCGCGCAAGTTGTATCGAAATGTCCAAAATCAATTCGCCAACTGTGGCGATCTCCTCAGGCTTCCAGTCCGACTTAGGCTGTGCCACATCTGCGGGGAAAGAGTTATAATTACTATGAGTGTTTCTTTCTATTTTACGACTAAAGTAAAATTCATTGCATAAAATTATATATGCAGTATAATGATTTGCACTTACGAATTCTCTTGCGGGCATCCAAGTAGGCCGCATTTACAGCGTCATAAGTAATACAAGTGTTGTCGCCCGTATAAGGATTTCTATAAGCATAAAAGAAAAGTGAAAATTATTTAATATACTCAACAATCAATTTGCTTCTTATCAATTACTTCGCACACAAGCTCACACACACACAAACACTTCTTACCACAGCTGCGCGCAAGCTGATAATCAAATTATTACCAATCGAATGCATTCAATGTGCGCAAATAGCATCACCTCGTTGCGGTCTTAAATCCTTAAGGATTCATCCGCAGTGCTGTTTGTGCTGCGCAACGGTTCGGTTCGTTCGTGCTCGATTTTTTTATCGTAGTGAATTATCTGAATTTTCCGCACAGTATTTGCACAGGCATGGAGCTCGCACAGCAACGCTTGCAACGCATTTTACAGCATTGCAATGAAAAGAATATTGACTTAAATAAAATAAATGCAGTGCAGCGACATTTAAAAGATACAAAGATGTGTAAATTGAATAAAAATACAAATTTCATAAAATTATTGGTATCACTTGCTGTAATCTTGTATTGCACACGATATTATTACAACGAACTTCAAACAAGGGTAAGCGATACATTTTGTCGTAACATTTACGAAGAATTATCTATAAAGTGACGCAAAGAGTTGACATACGCCAAAAAGTATGCTATAATTTTGTATTAATTAGCCAACTATAAAATGTAGCATGCTTTTAAGCTGTTTGCTGACTTACTTAATTCTGTTTAACGTCTAATCAAAGATATTCTATTTATTTTTGTTGCCAAGCGTTGTGCTCTGGAATTGCCACGCCCCATCCGCTATGCACTTCGTCCGCCGGAGCGTTGTGACTTCTGCGCAAATATTGAACAAGTTGATCGTGTGCATGGTATCAGCAGCGATGAGTTCGAGTCGAAGTATGCCTATAGTGGCACACCAGTCATTGTGGAAGATGCAACCAAAAATTGGACCGCTTTAACAGTAATTCAACCAAAACCAACAAGCCAACTTAATCAATAATTTTCTTTGCCAGAAATTTGATTATTGGTATTTCCGTGATGTCTACCAAAATGCGAAGCGCAAACAGAAAATTCTCGACTGTCAGTTCTTGCCCTACAAGACCGGCTTCAAGGACATTTACGAAGCGCTCGACATGCCAGCGGCACGTGTTAATCTCGCAGCTGGCGCGGCGCCCTGGTACTTTGGTTGGAGCAATTGCAATCCGGAGACGGCCGAAGAGTTTCGTCGCCATTATGGGCGTCCCTACTTTTTACCAGCAAGCGCTGAAAACAATGCTGTAGATTGGTTTTTCATAGGCACGGCGGGCCTTGGCGCACACATGCATGTAGGTGACAATTGTGCGACTGTTGCCAGTTGAAAATTTTACAAATCTTATTTACAGATCGATAACGTGCGCTTGCCTTCGTGGCAGGCACAACTTGCGGGCAGTAAGCGTTGGCTGCTCGTGCCACCGCCCGAGTGTTATCTGCAGTGCAAGCGCTTCGATGTGGTAGTCAAGCAGGGTGATATGAGTAAGTGCCATTGCAGATGATACTTGCTTTCAACTTGCTTTATTTTGCGCACTTTACAGTTGTGCTCGACACTAATAAATGGTATCATCAGACTTTTGTGGAACCTGGCGTTGTCAGTCTTACAATTGGCGCGGAATATGACTAAACAGGTTCGTGAAACATATGACGAAACAGGAAATCAAAGCGTACTATTTGCAGCTGTAAGACATATTTATATATACTTGCATAGAAGAAAATTCAATAAATCGTTAAGCGATACGTGCAACAGCAACAACAAACTTTATTTTGCCAATTTTTAATTAAACAAAAACCGCCGAAAAAGCATAGAAAAAAAGTATTGCTTACACGCAAAATTTCTGCTTTACAAACGCAGCGGGAAACGCCAAAATTTAAGGTGCGACACGCAACATTTCGAGTTGAGTTGCAAACTTCCTTAATTGCGTTTAAGAGAAACCAAAAAAAAAAAATTGGTGCAAAATACAACATGAACAACACGAAATGAGACGCGTGTCAAAAGTGACCAAAACGCGAACACCAAAGACATCAAAGCCAAAACACAACAACTGCAAAGCGCATTTGACAACAATTTTGTTAGTTTTTTGTTGTTAACAATGCGTATTAAGTAATTACAACAAGTTTTGCAGAGCCCAACCGCGGCGTTGACATGCCGCAGTGCCGCAGTAAGTGCGAAAGGGGCGGTGGGTGGTTTACGCGTGGAGATTTCGTTGCCAAGCGACAAATACAAATACAAAAATGGCGACCGCTTTTCAGACGACATTTTTCACGAACTTGCTCGCATTTGAAATTTGTCGCATGACGTCTCCAATTGATTTTCCGCCTTTGGCTAGCGCAACATTACTGTACTTGATTTGTGCGTTGTCGTGCACTAAATAAATATAAACATTTTTACGGGTTTAACCAGTTGGCAGCGGCAATTCATATCATTAGGCATGCGCAAATGTTGTTCAAGTTGGTTGTCATTTCTTTAAATTTTTTTCATTTCACTTTTTCATAAGTTCAATGTGCGCTTGCTGAGGCAAGTTGGCCGACACACTTTGCACGCAACATTTATCGCTTATCCTGCGCCAAAGGAAAGTAAATGTTCGCCGTATTTTACAGGGTGCGCAGTGCGTAAACAAGCCGCTTATGTGGCTTGCAATCGATATGCTTGTAGATCAGGTGCGCCTTTAAACAAGTCAGACATTTCCTGTTGTGTATGCAGAAATGCATTACTATTACATATTTTTCGTTGCGGCACAGTGCGGCGTATACGTAATGGTGCGTGCAAGACATTCGCACCACTGTGCCAATCAGCGTACATTAAAGCGTTTATCAAAATAATTGCAAAAGCGTGTAGGCAATCCATAAAACTTTAAAACGTGCTTATCTGTGGCGGCGGCGCAACGTTCATGAAATTTCAATTCAAATTTTATGGCGCAACGCGGCACCACTTGCGGCTACTTCATTTACGCACGGCCGGCGTAAAACGATACTTTTAGGCTACAAGCTGCAAAAATGCTTTCAAAAAACGCGTCGATGATTTAGTAACGACAGCGCAACAGAAATTGAAATTTGACTCGTGAAAAACCAAAAAAAAAAAACCAACAAAGTCATTAAATGCAAACTAACAATTATAAGCTAACAGAAAAACAGCTCTCAAAAACAAAGTTCATTTGCCAATAGGGCAACGCTTGCGTAATCACATTTTTGCTACTTTAAGCGATTTACTTGTTCTTTTTGGTTACGTTTTGCTGAGCACGCGAAATCGTGACGCGTTTCTCGCTTTTTACGGTTGTTTTCGCGCAACGCAATTCTTCTATTGCGTGGCCAAGATTCTTGAGACTTGCACAGCGACAAAATCGAAATCGATAACGAAATCGAAATGGGAATCGACAACGCTTTATAAAGCAATGACATTTAAGTCAACAGCGTACATCATTGCATTCAAGCTGCGCTGCAACTGTCGGCCAACTGTCCGCACAACTTTTGACAACTCACGTCGTGTCTTTGATTTCAAAGTCAACTTTAAATCAATGCAAGCAAGCCAAAAAAAAATTCGAAAAAAGTAAAGACTTTAGCGCAGGTGTATTATTTGAGTTTTTCTTGCGAAGAGTTCAAAAAAATTATTTATTTGTTGCCTTCTGTGTTGTGTACGGTTTGTTGGCATCAAGCTGGCAGCGACCTCAGCTTGTGTTGTAATTTTAGCAGCAGTCGCGGCTTTTTTTGCTTTACATTTGAATATGTTTTTTTTTTTTCTTCTAACATGTTTTGCTTTAAACTTAACGCTTTTCAAATTGCGGCTTGCATTGAGTTATTTTTGTCGAAGCTTGTCTAACGTCATGTGATACAAAGCGTTGCGTTTTGATGCATTCGTTCAGTTTGTGCATGCACTCAGTCTTTGTTGTTGCAATGCCAACATATCACCATATCATCATGTCGTACAGCATCACATGATGCTGTTTGGCGAGGCCAACAAAAAATCGCGTACCTCAATAAGCTTTGTTGAAAGGCAACGTGCCACATTCGTTGTTTGTTGTTGTGGCAAATTTTTTTTTTTTTTATTTTGTTTTTGCTTTTTTTTTTTGTTGGCAAAGTTAATCAAGCGGAAAATACATTTGCGGCTTATTATTAATAAAGATTTATTATTTATTAATAATTGCTTATTATTAAAGTACAAATGACTTTAATAGACAGCCAGTTGTCTGCTTAGGTTGTTGAGATATCAATAAGACACTTTGTTGGTGGCAAGGCATGACAAATGTATCAATGCAAACCGCTGAAAGGTGTCAATGTTTAATTTGATGAATATGCGTATATTATATCATAAAGATATCATGTTAGTTGGGCGCCTTTGATATCAAAGACGTCTGCCATAGCACTGTTTGTCTTATTAGTTGCTTTGTTTTTATTTCTTTTTTATAAGACTTGAACTTTTGCTCTTACTTTTTGTTTCATTGACAGCATTTTACGACATATTCATTATTAATTCAGCTCAGCTTAAAGGCAAACAAATTATTTGCAACGTATGCCACATAGAAGAAGACAATAATAATAATAAAATTCACACAAAGGTTCAATAACAAACATGCTGAAAAATCTCATTGATTGTGTCGTGGGTGTCGAAAAGCATAGCAAATCGTTGGCAATTGTTTTTGGCATTGCAAAATATATACGAAGATTTATGACTGTCAAATGAGCGCATTCGAAAATGCTTAGCTTTGTGTGTCAAATCAATTTTATGCATTCGGCAAAATAAAATGACATTCAACACTTTTATTTGCCTTAAAAGTACTTACAGCGTGCCACGGAATAAATTCACATTGTAGTCGTAGACCGATGAGCGTCCATTGCCGGCGAGCAGCAGCGCACAATCATTGCCATGCTGCGTATTCAGTTGTGCGCCAAAGTGTTGAAACTGGGCGTGGCCTTGCGCCAATGCCAAACACAATAGAAATATTCTGTAAAACAAGAAAGAAAGAAAATAAATTAGAAATTTCGCTGTGAAAATAAACTAAAAATTTTGGCCATAACTCATTAAAGCATCATGTGTGTGTGTGCTGTGTGTTAATTGTGCACAACAGTTGGCCAAGTGTTGCTGCCAATTTGCTGAACAATGCGCTGAACCCATCACTGTGCGACCTCACATGCCAATAACTTTGAGCAGCTAATATAATTGATTGCTTTTTTGGCATTGTTGAAAAAGCTTACAAGTCATTTTCGTTGGCCATAAAAAAGCCAACGAGCGAGAAGTCATCAAGTGCCTTTGTTATAATTTGTTGCGCCATTTTAGCAAACCTTTTATTTATTTTTTTTTTCAACTTATCAAAGGTGAAAGTGTTGTTTCATAGCACTCAAAGCGCATTAATTTGATTTGTTGCCTCGCTTGATTATTATTTGTTTAAGGCTTATTACTTTTCTTTGGCCCGTTTTTTTTTTTTTTGCTACTTTACTTTTTCTTTTTCATAAAGCGTACTTGAAAGATATATTTTTGTTATTATTGTTGGCGTCTTTGCTTTTATGCAATAACAACGCACGTGATGATCCTTTCACTTTCGTTATCAAGTGCACTCATTGGCCGCTCAATGACGATCATGATAATAATGATGACGCTACAAAAAAAACGCCGGAAATTGGATTTTCATTAAACCTTAATCAAATGCCACTTAATTGGCTACGTAAACATAAAAAGACGGACCAAAGGTCGTCGTCGCACATTTGAGGCATCAAAATTGCAATTTACTTTTATGTTACTAAATGTTGCATAAAACTATTGTTGCTAAAACAGCCATGAATAAATGCCTGAAGGTGCGCAACTTCAAGCATAATAAATTAAACAAGAAAACTCTTAAATGTTTATAACTTTGCATATCAACAAAAAGCGACACTCAAAAAAACGGGCAGCTTGTTTAAGAATTTTTATAGACTTTAAGCCAAAAATGCGATAACGGATGTGAAAGCAACGTTTATGATTAAGCAATTAGAATGCAGCATGCAGTAAGCCGCACATGCGTAAACTTGCCACACTGGTGCGCCTACACAGACGGACGGAGCAGTCTGTGCGTTCAACATGGCGTATGAACAACAGCGTAAACATTTAATTTGTTACTGAACGGCCACGCCTTTTGGCCACGCGCGCATACAAATTTGCACGCTGGTTATGGCAACAACAACAACAACAACAACAACAACTGCGACTTCATTTCAACTTCGTCGCTGCGTAGACATTTGACAAATGCATGTTTGTGCAGCTAATTGACAAATAACGTGCGCGACTCTTGGCTTTGTGTGTGTGTCTGTGTGTGTTTGTGTTTTGTTGAATTCCGAAAGTGACACAGAAAAGTGCGCGACACGCACTCGCAAATCGAATTCGAAAACCACTTCGATTACAATTAATTCAGTCACATTTGCAACCTTAGACAAAAATTCAACGTTTGCCGGCCAAGCGCAGCTTGATATTGCAGACAAAACAACACATGAATGTGAAAGGCACGTTGTCCTTCTTGTAAATTTATGTGTATCAAAGAGCTGAAAATCGAAATAATGTATTTGAAATTGAAATTGATTTTGATTGTGATTTTATTGGCTTTTTTTTTCTATGCTTGCTTTAATATATTTTACACCTGACTTCGCCGATCGCACAAAAACGATTTGGTGGCAGTAACAAAAACGCATGCCAATTAATTTCTGTACACGCCTTCGATATGTTGCGCTATGCAGACACATGGGCTATTCCACACACATTTTTTGGTGGCACTTAGATTTCATGGTCGATAATTTTCAAAGTAACCAAAAACTTCTTTGCAATTGGCCAAGTCACTGAAAATGAAGTGAGCCAAGGTAAGCGCGCATTTTTGGCATTTTTTTTTGTATGTTGTTTGTATAACACATGTCTAACATAGACATAAAAACTCTAATATGCAAATTTCGCAATATTTTATTAATAAACTTGTTTTTCTTAATTATATATTTAAATAATTTTTTTAATATTAATTTATATATTTAAATAATTCTTATAAATTACTTAACAATTTCAAACTTTCTAAGTAAATTTTCCTCTAATAACAAATATCATATTTGCAACTCGCATGGAGTGTGCCATAAACGCCTTCACTGTTGAAAAATCGCACTTGTACACAAAATAAAGATAAAAAGTAATACAGCACTCAAAATGCTTATCTAATGCAAATTTACTTGCGCCAATTTACATGTTGCGCCTACTTTATACACCGTCTGTGCGTATGTACACATGGCTATGTGTGCCACAAAACGTAGCAAGTGAAAATGTTGCGCTGTGGCACGTTGGTCGCTTCGGCTATGCAAATATGACCAACTTAGCGCCTTTTATGCTTTATGTGCCTGACTTGGTCTGATGAGTTTCGCTTATGTGGCATGTATATTTGCGCGTTGACACGTTTCTCGTTGGCATTAAGCATTGACTTTTAACACAACTTCAGCTAACAATATACAAAGCTTATAAGATTTATGCGCCTTCTTTCGAGCGGCTATCGGCGCTCGTCCGACAAACACACCCAGGACGACATTTCTGTGCAAGCGCAAATGTGTCCAACATGCACCACAGGGTGTAACGAATATGAAATTCTCATGTTTAAGCGCGGAAATGTTTAATAAATTTTAAGTCAAGCGTTGCCAACGAATCACGATAACCCTAAAGAACTTAACTTGCTTCTAATGCTCGTTAAAATATAACAATGCGCTGGCAAAATTTATACTAAACGCAAAATGCAAAAGCAGCATTAAGTAATAATTTGCTTTGACATTTGCTAATCGTATGCCAACATAAAAAAAAAACATACTGTTTATATGATAATTGCGCATGTGAGACTGTCACTGAAGTAGCAGCAACAGTTCAAGCAGAAAAAGAGCAGATCAAAGCCATTGTTTTTCATATTGAAAGCGACTCACAACTCACATAACTCAACTGAACTCAACTACACATTTATACTTATTTAATGATATCATGCTGCATGTATACGTGTGCTGATGATGCTGTTGTTGATGCTGCTGCTGCTGCTGCCGATGATGAACACTATCGCATTCACTACTTATGTCATCTATAGCTATTGTAACACGTCGCAACGGCAGCGACCGTTAGCCGTGCCTTGAGAGACGACAGCAGCTCATTAACTATGCGCGGCTTGGTTTGTTGCTCTTTTGTCTTTTCATCACACAGCTTCTTCAACTGAAGTTACTACTAGTACAGTACGATAAGCTCGACATGCTTTCAAGAAGAAGACAACAACAACAGAAAAGAGGTGTTGAAATATGTCATCGTTTTTTGTCTGTGAGTTGAAATTTCATTACAAGTTTTGTGAGCTGTGCAACGTTAACTTCAATCGCACTTTCGAATCATGAAACTTCGTTTGATGCATGCTGTGTAATTAATATTAATTGCGAGCGTATACATTTTCTTTGCCACAATAGCAAGCAACAAGTTCGTTGCTTAAGTCTTCTGTTTTGCTATAAATCAATATGAGTTTTTTTTTTTTTGTTTTTTTTTTCACTTTTTATGAAATTTCGCAATTGCAACAACATTAACATTCGCATCACTCCATTTTTGACTTAAAAGCGCAAACGAAAAAAAAGTTGAAAAAACGTGCAACAAAATGTTGCATGCAGCATTGTCATTAGAGGCACATGTGTACATAACATATGTGCGATTTATATGAGTGTCTGCACGTTCTAAGCGCCGTTTTGTTGTTGCCTATCAGTCTGACTCTCTGTCTGTCCGTCTGTCTGTCTCTCTATGTGTCGGCTGGCTTTGTGCATTGCCTCTTTGATTCAATTGTAGCACACGTTTTTTGCACAATGCTAGGCAACTTAAGCTGTCGTTTTGTTTTGCCACTGTTTGGTGTTTGTGGTTTCTTGCACTCTGCATTGTTGCTTTTGTTGCTCTGCTCTGTCTAACGGAGTCTGTCGTTCTGTCTGTTGATGCTGTTAGCGATTTCTTAATTGATTTTTTATTGCTTTTCAATTGCCGCCGTCACAATTGTTGTGTTGTGTTGTCGTTGTTGCTACTTGTTGTCATAATGTACAACAAGCAAAACATCCGCATGAGAACTTGTATTGCATATAATTTTTTTATTTTTTTTCTCTTACTTTGTTTTTGTATAATTTCATACATTGCGCTTGATTTCAACACATGCTCGTTCATTGAGCGCTTGCGGAATTTTGCAAATTTCATTTAATGTGTTGTTTTTATGTGCTTTATTAACGCATAAATTGGCTTTAACCGTTATGCATGCCATACGCAATTGCCACAATTATTAAACGCTTCGATATCAAATTGAAGTTTGCCCATTATGAAATCTTTTCGCAAGCATAGCATTTGACCCAAAAAAAAAGCACACGCACAACAGCAGCTGTGATTTTATAATACTTGCCTAAAGTGTCAGTCGACTTGCGATTAAAATCAGCAAACTTATGTGTGTGTGTGTATGTGTGCACGGCAGCCACTTGTGTGCAACACAACGCCTAAGAGCGCATACATGTGACCCAGACATGTTCAGCGATCGATATCAGTTTACACTGACACGCGTTCAATCTTTTGGCTCTGCCAGAGACCTGAAATCTAAGCCACTTGCAGTGCACATTAATCATACCTAACACGATAAACACAAAGTCTTGTTAGCGACTACTTGTTGAAGTGAAAAAAACAACTTAAACCAGTTTTCATGTAAAAACGCTTGCGTGTTTTAGACGCCAAAAGCAGGCGATTTTTAACTATTAATTAGTACAAATTTATGCAAAAGACAAATGCCAAAAAAAAACATTTAATTCACAGCCTAAGCAAATATTATTATCAACATGTTTATATTTATCAACTTAACTGAGACTAATTGCGCACAAAATGCGCTTTAAGCTTACATTATCAAACAAATATTCAATGTCAAATACAAAAATGTCCAACAACAAGATGAAACAGTTACTTGCATAGACTTCTCATTCACGCTTCACTGCTATACATATCTGCAACTGCATCATGCTGCTGCCTTGCTACAACTTATAAATCAAATTTTTGCAGTCGTACTTTATGAGTTCTTGTATGGCATTGCGCTGCCAAACAACTTTTGTCTATCGGTTCATATAGCTTGCCGACTTGATTAGATTTATTATTGAATTTGTGCTTTAACAGACGTGATAAGTCGACCGCCTTGACTTTCTTAGGCAAAAATCAATGGTCGGTAATACTATAGCGGCTGCAGTTGGACACAAAGTTGAGCACTTGAGGCGCATAAACAAATTGTTCATTCTTTTTTTCGACTTATTTAATCAACTAAATATAGTAAAGACGTCATAAATCAAATGTTGTGCTTTTATAGCTGTCAAGCCTTTGTTGTGCACATTTACTGCTAATAAAGTCAATCAGAATTTATGCAGGCACAAAGTTTATATTGCCATGTGCCTTGAACATGTTATAGAACTCATTTTGTGACCGTAAATATTATTTTATTTTCAAAGAAATAAAGTTCTGCAAGAACTGTTTGCCTTTCACTGCTCATCAAGCAATTTGCTCATGGCAACCATCAAATGCATGCACATCAATAACATAGCGCCCCATTCCTAGATGATGCAACAAACTTGCCGAATCAAAAGTATTTAACAAGTTTCTGCATATCGCCTGCACTCCCCTCGTACAAAGTATTTATGGCTGTCGATTTGTTTGCGTCGTCTTGTTGCATCTTGTTGGCTGCGCTCATTTGGCAAGCATACATAATAATTTTTATGAAAAATGGCAACAACAAATTGTAAGCAAACTGCAAATGAAATATTTTATTCAGGTTAGTGTGACTCTCACGTTTTTACAGTTAAACTCGATCATTTTTTACGATTTTTGTTGTTATTTTTTTTTTTGTTACTTTGAAGCATTTTCATTTCATTCATGCGCCACGTTTTTTGCATTTTAATTTTTCCATGTGTTTGTTTGCATTTAATTAAACCGTCTTTGATTGAAATTATTGATATAAACTTTTAGTTTCCGAGTTGGGCATAAGTTAGAAATTTTGAACTTTTCACTTTCCCACGCATCGCACATAGTTTTGGGCAATCGTTCGAGTATTAATAAATCACTTTCGCTAGCCGAGCACAAAATTTTGTAATTACGCCCTATGCGTGTCTCGGTTCAACACTTTGCCAAACTTTCATTTGTTCGAAACCAAAAAAAAACAACAACAAACAATAAAAGTAAAAATAATAAAAGTAATACTCATTTTGTGATTAGGTATTATGCGCGTAGGTACTTAAAGTCAATAAATTTCATAACCCAAAACAAATAAACATTAAATGAAATTGAAAAATATAAATTTTAAGACTTGCCATCAAGCACACATGACATATCGCGGTTATTCCTCATCATTTCATTTTTTATTATTTTTATAATATTATTATTGTTATTTTTGTATTTTGTGTTACTGAAGAATTGAAAGTGAAATGATTTTTTTGTCATAATATGCTTTAATAGCTTCGTTTCGATTTGTCTTTTGTTGCGGATGCTGCAAATCGAAGATGCGCCCCAATCTGTCTTCATGCTGAAAGCAGCGACTTTTATACCATTAAGGAAGCCAAAAGTGAATGTTGTTATTGACCAACATTCACTTGCTGTGCAATACAAACATGAAATGAGCTGAACTTATTATTAGCGCTAAATAAAAAATAATAATTGAATTCAGCTTTGTTGCTTGAAACTTTTGATTTTGTAATAAGAAACAATAAAAATCTCAAAATATCTTAGACCAAATCGATGAAAAGCCATCATTATTCGCACTTATGAAGTTATTTTTATTAAAAATGAAATTCTATTAAATGGGCTTATAAAGAATTTTAACAGCGTAATTCCTTATGAATTGGCATGCATTCTTATTATTTTTTTAAAAGAATTCGATTTGGAATACTCTCGATGTTAAATAATTAAATTATTAATTCTTATATTTCATTTTGAATAATTTATAATTTAAATTCAAATTATCTGGAAACCAAACATTACTCGTACTTAAAAAATCAGCTCAACTTCGTTGCACGTTTCGGTCTTTTTAAAGTAATCGCCAATTTTATTGTATATACAATTTTGATAAAAAATCGCACGTCCACTCAACCGCCTCGAGCGCATTAACACGTACGCACCTTTCCTTTATTGACACGCATTAAGTATCTGTATGGTTGTCTCTTTCCTTGCCACACATTTGCCAACTGCTGCTCTTAATTTCTGCAACGTATGATTTATGCATTTGCCACCGGATGCAAATCGACAGCAGCAGCAATTATGTGCTTTATCATTAATAATCCTGAGCAAGTGTATTTACATATGCCATTTCACTCACACACACACACACAAGCAGTTTTAAAGGCGAAAACAGCCTTGACACAAATTTACCAAACCAAAAGATGTCGTCCGCCTTTGCAACAACTTCAACTGCGCTGAGCTGAAGTAAGCAACAAGTAAATCTTTTACTGAGTCAGTCTGAGTTGCAGGTTGCAAGTTGTTGTTGCTGTTGCTGTTTGCTTATATGTAATTATGATTTTATTTTATAACAGTTAAGCAAAATAACAGGTAACAGAACCGGATTGCATTGTGTCTGCGCCGCGTGGCACATCTCCGCAAGTTGCTGTCGCAGTTGCATTTCAATACAGGAAATCGACTTTGACTTGTTTCGCATTTCGTTGCATTTGATGCGCCGTCTTCGTTGTTGTCAGTAGAGAAAGTGCATAAAATAACTGGTTGCACATGAAATACACTTTGCTTTGCTTTAGTTTCAATTGACTTGAATTACTTCGCTTTGTTTGTTTGTTGCTGTTGTTTTCATTTGTTCAGCAAACAAACAATTGTAAATAATATTTTGTTTTTTTTTGCGCATTACACAATCGAAGACAGGACATCAATAAAGTTAAAACAAACCAAACCCAACCCAAATGTTAATGACCTCAATTTTGCTATTTTTATAACTTCATTAGAACAACAACAGCAGCAGCAGCAGCAGTGAGCGATGTTGAGCTACCAAATCAGACAATTAACAACTTGGCGCTAATGTTTGTTGTAAATTAACAAACCAAAGGCAATAAAATCACAACAGTCACAACGACAACGACAACGACTTCAACCATGTCAGCCCGCTATGTTATTTGCTTATTGCAGACATTATTAAGGTGTGAACGTATAATTTTTCCGTAGCTGTTGTTGATTTATACGTTAACCGTTAAGTTTTTTTTCCTAACTAAAAATAAACCGAATGCATTTTGATTTATGTTATTTATTGTAGCTTTGTGAAATTAATAGACACACGTTCAACTTTGCCACTGCTGATGTCGGTCAAAATGCGCTACGCCTTGAACTTTGGCTAAAGCAAATACAAGCAACTCGGAATCAATTTTAAATTCGATATCAATATCACTTTGTAATTGCATTTATCACACGCCCCGTTGACCTTCCTTGTCAGCGTACAAAGTGCAAAAATGTATTGTCTTGTGCCTGCAAACGTTTCATGGCGACGGCAAATGTATTAATATTAATCTCATAAGCCAACTTAAGATTAAAATTAAGCCTAAAGGTTGTAACACAAATTAGTTGCTTTCATGCATATTGCTCAAATGCGATTAAAACTTTCAACAATCATGAGTTTCCGTGCTTGAATTAATAAATTAAAACTTCGGCATTAACTCATGGGCGGCAACTTGTTTTTCTTTGTTGTTTTTTTTTAATGAAAATTATCTTTTCAATAAGTTGAAACACTTAAAGTTGCGTCAAATTGTGTCTGAGCGCTTTTTAATCGTCGCTGCAGTCAATTTGCTTAAATTAATTGAATTAAACGGCCTTGTGCAGCACATAGGAACGAAAGGAAAATTCACACCTCACTGATTACAAAACTGCGTTAAGCACACAGAAAGTTTTTTTTTTAATTTATTGCTCACTGCAGTGGAAAGGCAAACAGAAGAAGATAGCAACTCATTAATTGTATAAATTAATCGCTTAACTAATTTAAAATAAAACAAAACAAAAAAGCAAATTAGCATTTATTGAAATTTATACATTTTAAAATGCAAATTAAGTTGTGTTTCACTTTTAAGCTGAGTGGGTGAGCTGAACTGATAAGATTTGTTTTTGTAAAAGTGCAGTTTGTTGCTTAAGTCTTTTGTATGTTTGCTTAATAAGGAAATGTAGAAATTCGACGCTCACCACGATTGTTAATTATGAAAAACATAATAAAGAGACCTATATAAACATTGTGGCATGCAACAGAGGCCAACAAACTCATAAAATGTTAATTCATGAAACAATTTTGAACACACACAAGCCCTTTTGCATACAAATGAGTATATTTCAACTCAAAATACTCGAGAATGCGTAAGAACAACAAAGAAACAAATAAAAAAAAAACAACAAAAAAGGCATGCCACGCAGTCAAATGTGTGTCAGCAGCACAACGCAAAAAGCAGCGAAAGACTTCAACAAGTTAAATGACGCGGCGAAGCATCGAGAAAAGTGTCAACAGAAAGTTGTCACCGGGAAATTACATAAAACAAACTAAACAAAAAGAAGAAGCTCGTTTCTTTTAATGATTTTATAGCATATGTTTGTTAATTTCTTAGAAAACAAAGACGAGAGCAAAGAACACGAGTGAAAAGTTGACAGAAATAATAAGCCAACCACATTTCCGTCATGTATAAATTATTATTTAGCTCATTAGCCCTTTCAGCCAACTCTATTTAATAAAACTCTATTAAAAGTCCATAAATAGAATTTTAACAGTGTGTGATATTAAGGGCAGCTGTTGTTGCCTCTATTAGTAAATAGCTTTTTAACAGTTGCTCTTTTCATCATATTAATTTACATTAAAACTTCCAATTTTCTAACAACAATTCTATTAAATGCTCTATTAACATTTCTTTAATAGCGTTTGCCAGAATAAGGCGCTTATT
Source organism: Phortica magna (assembly GCA_037044515.1). Classification (NCBI taxonomy): domain Eukaryota; kingdom Metazoa; phylum Arthropoda; class Insecta; order Diptera; family Drosophilidae; genus Phortica; species Phortica magna. The sequence continues at coordinate 257,255 of JBAMBP010001291.1, forward strand.
TTCAGTAGGTAACAATCGTCAACTTTACAACGAAATGTCCAAAAAAATGTGTAAATAACATACCTTAGAATCATTTTGGCGTTGACACTATTAGGTGGCACTTGTTGCAGAATGTCTACGTGTGGCAACTTCTTTCCAATTTTGTTTTTGTCTTCTTGTTTATTATGTTTTATTTTCGTTTGCTGCAAACTAATCCAATTATGGCAAGGGACAAACAAACAGAAGCGATAACGACAACAACGACAACGTGCAATTAAAGTTTATTCTTAACTTGGCCTTAATTATTTGCGCCTTAAGTTTTATATTGGTCAATTGCTTTGGCTTCAAGTTTGTTGCTTAAGTCTTTCGTTTTATTTTTTTTATTTATTTTTGGCTGTCATACTTTGTTGATTTTATTAAGTTTAGAAAATTTTTTTTTTTTTGTTGATTACACTTTCCCTTTGTAAGTTTATTTTGCACAAAAGCACAATTTTTGTGTTGTTTTTTTTCCTTTGTAGGATTGTTGACTTTAGTTCTTTGTCCGAAACACACAAAAAACTTGCTTAATATTTCACTTGTTTTTTCCTTTTTCTAGTCATGAAGTAATGACACTTACAAGCCAGGCTTCAGTGTTTCAACAATTTTACACTGCACAACACAACGTTTATATTTTCGATCCGTTTGGTTTTGCCGCGCTTAACAACCGACTCGGCTTGTAGCCAACAATTAACTGAACACTTTGGCCAAATGCTGTTCAAGAAAAACCAAACCAAACCAAAAAAAAAAACATTGCCGGCAACTCAACGAATGCGTTCACTTTGCAGCAGACGTGCCTGAGTGGCAGCAGCAGCAGCGAGTAGCCAACGGCGACAGCAAAATCGACTGCTCATATCGGTAAAGACTTCGTCGCTCGTTGTTGTTGTTGCTGTTATTGTCGTTTATCAACAACGCTCGCCCACAAAGCCGGCTTTGACAGCAGCTTCAAGCCGATTGCGTGCGTAGCTATGTTGAGTTAACCATATGTTTACCATAAAACAAACGCTTGAGTGTAGTTTTGAGTTAAAATGACAGACTCACAGCTATGGTGAATTTCTGTTTGAGCGTTGTTTGCGTTCGTTGCTTAAGTCTTCTGTTTGATATTGTTGGTGCGTTATTAAATTATCATTTATTGAAGTAAGTTTTGCATTGCAGAAATAAAAATAAAATATTATAATAATTATTTAAAAAGCAAACAATAATTATGTGTAATTGATGTGCATGCCGAATGGTCTCTTTAGTGGTTAGAAAGAAGAACCTTGACATCGAAGCAGAGATGAGGACCAACTATTATATCTTAAAACCCACAATTATAAAACAATTGTATTAATAAAAGGCACAAGAGTTTGCTCTGCAGTATTCCTCAACTTAATTTAACGAGAAAAAAATGTGTTCATTAGATTTTGATTTTATTATTTATTATTAATATTTGTCAATGTCTGCCAAGGCTTTCAGACTTCAAAAGCTCGAACGAAACAATTAATTTCAATTGCCAAACAGTAACAAAAACCTTTAGGATATACAAAAATAAAATGCAATGAGCCAAAAGCAAGAAAATGTCAAACTCAAATGAAATTGAAATTAATTTGAATTTACACAAACAATTTCTTGCTAGATTTTTTACATTTGATTGGCTTAAGATCGATTTTGAGGCCGTTGGCTTTTGTAAAACACATGCGGCGAACACAAACATTTGCCAACAGTCAGCAGACAAAAACAACAACTCTCAACTCGGCACGCATTTTGAAAAGTTGTTTCGTTCTTTTGGTTGCCATTTTTATTATTTTCATTGCAGTTTCTTTTTTTTGCGCTTGAGGCATTTAAAAATTTGGCGTATTAAAATATATAATTTTTTTGCATTTTTTTTTTTTTTTGTAATTTTACAACGTTTATTTTGTGAGTTGTTTTTATTTTTTATTTTTGTGCGTGTCGCATTTTAAATGCAATTTTTTGGCATAACAATTTTGCATGTATTTTGCATAAATTTTTCGGCATTTTTGTTATTTCTCAAATTGAAATGAATTTTTCACTTCAGACTTTTTGTTTTTAATGTTGTTTAACATTTATTTTTTTCAATTGACAAAAATTTGGCACGAAAAATGACTAAATTATTGGTAAACATTTTTCTCGCATGTGCTTTAATTTTTATGGTTTGTTTTTGTTTTTCGTGCGCTTGGAAGTTGTTTCATTTCTTGCTCATGTTATTACATGCTAATTGATATTTATGATTGTCGTTGCATTTGCTAGACAAAGTTTGACTATAAATTTTAAAATTTAAATAAGTTGATACGCCGTCGTTAAATTCGGCACGGTAGATTTAGCTAAGTTAATCGATGCTACTTAAATTGAAACACATATTAAACTTAATATTTATGAAATATGGCACAACGAATCAATGAAAACCAAAAACCGAAATAAAAATAATATTATTAATACTTATAATAATAATGAACAAGAACGTTTGCAACGGCACTGAACTGCGACCACAAATGGGCGCACTTTGGCACATTGGACTGCCATGAGTGCCACAAGCACAGCTCGTTCGATTGTTGGCCGCAGCCGTCGAACATAAAAGCATCTTAATTAAGTTAAAGCCGCCGTATTGGCCGATCTGCAATGGCAAAGCGCTGCTGGTGCCGCCAACTGACAACAACCTTGCAAGACTTTATTATTACTTGGTTTTATTTTCGTGTTTCATTAGTTTATTTGTTTCGACTTCATGTAAAGATTTAGTAGAAAAACATGAGCGCTACAAATTTTTACAACGCATTGAATAATTTCATGCGTTCGCGTTCACTTTTCGGTTTTATGTATTTTGTCGCTGTTGTTGTTGTTATTGTTGTTGTTGTTATAACACAATTTAAAATGTCAAATTGGTATTTTTCTGCTCTATCAATAGAAAACTTGCTCGGAATTGATCGATTGTGCAATTATTTCTTTTATATATTCTTTTTTTTCGGCTTAAAGATTTTTTTTTTTCACAATTTTAATGTTTTGCTTGTTAAGCAAATTATTCGACAAATTCTTTAAATCTTTAATTAATAATAACAAAAAATAAACAACAAGCTGAAGTTTAATTAAAGATTTGTGCATGCGTGCGTGCGTGAGTGCATGCGTGTCAACACTGTTGCTGTCGTCTTTGGCTAGCAGTTCTGTTAACACTCATGTTGTGCGTTTAATGTTGCATGCAATGTGTGTGTCTGTGTGTATGTGCGAGTGTGCAACGTCATGACTCATGTTTGAGCACCACGCTGCGTATGCATAACAATTAGCATGACGTTGGCAGCACTCATACGACGTGTCTACGCTTAGTTTTGCACTACTTTTAATTTTGTGACTTGTGACTTACGTTATTGTTGTTGTTGTTATTATTCTTGTTGTTTTCACTTTCAAATGCAAAAATCCATTTTGTTACACTTTTGACTTCATTGCGAATTTATGCCAAATTAAATAAGACTTGTTTGTTTTTTGTATAATAATCGAAACAAATGAAATCTTGCACGTTTGTAAGCCATAAACTTTTCATGCGAAATCTTTACAAACAAAAATCATTGATTGTCTTTGATTATCAACTTCAATTGTCGTTTTTTCTTTTGTATTAATTATAATATTTTGTGAAATGTAACAAAGATACATGATTGCTACACATTTGCAAATTTTCACCCGTACGAAACTGGTCAACCTAATCTGATTAAAAGCCAATTGGCAAAAAAGGCGCACAAAAAACAATACCATTCCCCTACCACACAATCATGTCGCTTTAAGCGTTCAATGAGGCTTAGCTACGCACCGCGACTGCAAAACAATCACAAGCGCAAAAGGCAAATGGTGAAAAAAAAGAAAAATTTAAATCAAATAAATTAGAGACATAACGAAACGAGCTGAAGCAGTTCAAGCGGTATTTTTATTTAGTTTGATTCGATTTACATTTTTTTTTCTTTTTTATTATGGCTTACAATTTTTGCAAATCAGCTGCACACACATGTGTGTATGTGCGCGCATTGGGTGTGGGAACGACAAACAAAACAAAAATGATTCGTCATATGCAAAGGGAAGGAAAAAACCACAAAGAACGCTATCTTCAGACTGGACGAAGATGGAATACTCTTCAAGACCTTTTCTTGTGCCATGCCCATTTTATCTTTGGAATCTCCAGGTACCAGTTCCAGTGCTCCGATCTCAACGATACTTTCAGGTATTTGGACTGGGCACGTAAAACTACGAGTTTTAGCACTATATCTTACAAAAATTATTCGACGTTTCTCATTTTCTTCTTCTTTACATATGGAAACTGCAGTTTACAATTTTTCATGGATGTATCTCTTCCAGACAAACTGACAGATGGCATAAAGTTGTCTTGCCGAACTGATCAAGCAAATATTTATATACCTTATATGGCCGGAGTTGTCTTCTTCGATCTGTTACAAACTTCATGACAAAGTTATAATACTATTCGCCGCGTGAAGAGTATACAAAAATAAATAGTCCACCCAAAGCGTTGCGAATGCAAACGCATAAAATGCGTTCAAAAAAATGTTGCTTTGAATTTGGATTTCATGTTATGCTTTAACTGTTTATTATATAAAATTGTACGAAATTGTTTCATTTGTTTTTGTTTACGTTCATTTCATTTCATTCAAGCAAAATCACAAAGAGGAAATCTAAATGAAAGAGCAATTGCGAGCGCCGTCGCGTACTCGTGATTTTTGGCCTTGAGTCGCATTTAAGAAAAAAAAACAGATAAAAATGAAATTATCTTTGCATGCCCCTCGTCAACAGCAACATCGTGGTTGTCATATCTATTGTCAGTAAGTAACCGAAAATTGCGAGGGTCAAGCATAATTGGCACATAATTCATATAATTTTTGTGTCTTGTCTTGTCTTTTGTCTATTCATAATATTGCTCATATTCACGTAGTCATGTTTATTAACTTCAATACGAAGTAGTTTTTCTTTTCGCACTTTTAATGGGCTTTAATGCGCAACACTCAAAGATGTTTAATGAAGTTTACTATATGCCAATTAACTAAAAATGTCTGCAAATATTTATTAAAGCAGCCAAAAAAAAAGCGTTACATTTTCTATTTCGATTTCGATTTTGTGTCTTTTTTCATATATTAATGCGCCAACTTCATGCTCGGCCACGTCGTCGTGGGCAACGTTTCTTGTTAATCCTGTTACATGTCGCTGAGCTGACTTCTTTCCAAGCTGTTTTTATATTAAAAACATTTCAGTAAATATAATTACAAGCAAAAAATACCTTTTGTGGTCTTACTTTTTACGTCCTGACAGTTCATTTGTTCGAGCACACAAGTGTTGGGCACCTTTATGCACTTTTCGCCATCTGTTATGCTCAAATTACAATTTGGCGTTGTTGCGCATTTCACTTGACGTTCGCATCTATTCTGACAAAGGGGCGCTATTAGCGCCTGTGCCTTTACTTGCAGGCACAAGGCAACTAAACTGAGTAGTATCAATGCCATATCAATAAACTTATGCATACTTAAAGCTTTTAATTCACAAACTGTACTGTATTGAAGTACAATTTGCCTGCCTACTTATACTTTATGCTTAACTGACTTGCATGTCAGTCAACAAGTTTATTGACTGTTGCCTCAAGTGTTTTGCGTTATTCTTAAATTCTTAACAGATATTTTTGGCACACTTTTGAATGTACAACAATTTAACACATAAAAAATAATCAGCAAAAGTTTTGTATTAAACAATCTACGTGTTTTTGTGTCAAAGTCTAACATATTTCAATGCACGGTATTTTAGTTCAGGATTCCTCACGTTTGCTGAATACTTGAATACTTTTAAAAGAAAAAAAAAAGCAGCATTGAAAGTAAAATATTTGTTGTTGTTTGTTTATTTTTTATATTTATTATGCCTTACATTCGAATTTCTTCAATAACTACTTAGCTTACCTAGTAGTCCACTAAGAGCTTGGTCTCTTATTTATGAGCATTTGTCTTTGTTGCTTTGCGCACATTTCAATGCAATTTGTTACGCAAGACCATGCCGCAACAACAAGTATGACATGTTTTTCGTTATCAAATTGTATATATCAGACCTCGCCCGCTACACAAGCAATTCGTTGACAGTTCGCTTTTTTTTTTGTTTCTCCAATTCGCTGACCATTTGAGGCCCGGGACTATTGACACTGGCAGCATGGCACAGGCGCCGCCAGCAGTTCGGTTAGCCTAATAAGAATTTATTACTGCTGCTCATTTATATGTGCCATGAAATCTATAATAAACAACTAAGTACAACAACAAATTGCAACCGCTGTATAAATGCGTTGCATGCAACATACAAACGCAGACTTGAAAGGAAAATGTTGAACAATTAAAAACTTTATGCTTCAATGAATTTTTTTTATACTTTACTTGTCGGTTAAATCTCTATTAAGTCATATAATTAAAAACATTTTTAAAAGAAGATCGTTTGAGGCTTTAATGAGATAAATACATTAATTAAATGAACTTGCTAAAAATTTTGATAAAATCATTAATCATTTATTTGCCTCAAAAACAACACATTTATTTTATAAATATAATTATTATTGTTAACACTCGCCTGGATGCAAAAATTGATAAACTGTAAGGAAAGCAAAATGTCTCAAATTAGTCTCCAAATAAGTGTAAATAAACTTACATTGGCCGGTCCGGCAAATATGTACATTTAATTGACACATATTGCCAAATAGACGACGTTGGCCGCGATACTCCGCACACACAGGCTCAAACTGAAGCGTACATATAACCGGACAAATACGTTGACATTGTGGCCTTGGCACTACCCTAAGCACTGTTGGTAATAAATTTTAGATTTGAAGATTTTCACTGCCAAAACATCCAACTTACATGGCTCCTTGCGTCTTTTGCGCGCGCAGTTTGCATTGCGCAACCAACATGGATTGAGTAAAACAATGCAACGTTGGCCGTCAGTAGTCCACGTTATGATCTCCTGATTGGTGCAAAGAACCTGTGCAAGACACTGACCGGGTGATTCAGTTGTGCCGCGTGTGCTTATATTGCCAATTAAGCAGAAGATCATAATCGAAGTAATAACAAGCCTCAACATTGCAAAGCGCTTTAAACTTTGTGCGTCGATAAAAATTTATTGTAAATAATTACATTTTTCTTTTTTATTTTATTTTTATAGGAAAATATGAAAGTTCTGCGATTATCAATATTGAAAATCTTTTGTTTGATATTTTATTATACTTATTAAACCACATTCAATCAGATGCGATTGTTTTATAATTGCAGCTGTGCTTATGTCCCGCACCATTGGCTGCTCATAAGTAGCACACACAAGTTGATGTATTACAGGTTGAATATTCATGCAAGAAGGCTGACTATCCTTCTTCTGGATAAGTCAAAAATGAGTTACGACGTCAACATTTTTGATAAATGAGGCATATTTATTATTTTATGTAATTGTTCTATAATAATATGATATTTATTGCTATTTTATAATTGATATATACTTAATATAATAATAAAACATGTTTTTGCCTTAAAAACAGCACGTTTTTTGCAAACAAGCAACGAATTAATATATAATATATAAGCACATGTATACTTATTATTACACATGCTGCTTTATTTTAAGTAAAAGAAATAATAATAACAAAAAAAAACAGCTGTTTTGAGCAGCACGAGTCAACGTTCTCCGAGTTTAGTAACTCTTTATAAATTTTACTTCATTGTGTTATTGCGTGATTGTTGGTGTTTGAGTACCGTTTTGTGGTTGGCACTCGCCTCGGAACAGAAACTGATAAACTGAAAAAGAAAGAATTATATTTACTGAGTAAGTAGAAGCATGTTAAAGTAAGCTTACCTTCGCCAAATTGACAAATGTGCGCACCAAGTTCACAATCATTGCCAAATGTACGACGTTGTTTACGATACTCCGCACAGACAGGATCATACTGCAATGTGCAGAATTGAGGACATAGACGTTCACACTTTTCCTTAGGCACTCTTTTAAGAGCTGTTGGATACAATTTTCGGTTTTACGAAGTGTTCTATTTAAGAAGCATTTGACTTACTTGGCAACCTGCGTCTTAGACGAGAACAATTTTCTGTTAACAACAAACACGAATTAAGGAAAACATAGCATTTTTGATAGTCGGTGGCCCATACTACGTTCTCCTCACTGCTGCAGCGTGGCTCTGACTTACATTGACTAGACTCTGAATGACTTGTTCGGCGCGTGCTTATATTGGCGATTAAACAACAAACAAGCATACAAGCAATAATGAGTTTGAACATCGCAAAGCGCTTTAAAATTCGTGTGTTACTTTGGAAAATTAATTATATTTGATACAATTTCTTCGTAGTCTATTTACTTTTATAGTAAAATGCAAAAGTTCTAAAGTCATAATTCACTCATAAGTTTGTAAACTTTCGAAAAGCACACAATTAATACGTGCCAAATTAGTAAACATAATAATTACGTTTTGTTTATTGAAAAGCTTTTGTTTAACATTCTGTTGTATTACTTATTTAATGTAACTGTTCGTCTGCCTTTCACCAACTGCGACACTGTGATAAGTCATGCCCGCATTTTCGATAACTTTTTATTATTCTGTTCAAAAAGATTGGTTTGACAAACTTCACATCAATAAAAACTATCTGTACTTCTGCCTTATAATCTTTATTTCTCTTATATTATATTTATAAAATAGATTTATTAAAGAAATATTATATGCCAACTTTTTTGCTGTTAAAACTTTTAAAGTCACATAACTCATTATTACAATAGAAATTGTTATTACTTTTATTTTTGTAGTCTTTTTTTTATTATACAATCCAAACGGCCTTGGTTGCTTAAATTTTATTCAACTCACGTGTTTCCTTTGCAAACATAACATTACCAATGTGCGCTTAAACTATCATAAGTCCAACATAATGGTAGCTTTGCAAACTAAGAGCTTGAAAAAATGTAGGTGACCATTTCAAATGCAATGAAATTATTATAAGCAAATAGAAAAAGAAAAACAGCTGTAAAAATCAAGTAACACAGCGCTACACAAATCAATGTTTTATAAATATTGCCGCTTTACATTAATTTTACGACATTGTTTTTCTGTGGGAATATTAATGCATCAACAATCGCTTGTGACTGGCACTCGCCTCGAAACAGAAACTGATAAACTGTTGAAGAAAAATAAAGTATCTGATTGAAAAAAAAGTGCTTGTTAACTTACTCTCGCCGGTTTGACAAATGTGCTCATTCAGTTGACAACTATTGCCAAACTGACGACGTTGGCCACGATACTTCGCACAAACGGGATCATATTGCAATGTGCAGGCATCAGGACACACGCGTTGACACTGTTGCCTGGGTACTATGCGAAGGACTGTTGGGCACAATTTTCACACATAAAAAGTATTTCATTTACCAAAAATTAAGTTTACCTGACAGTTTATGTGTTAAACGATAACAGTTCTCTGAACGCAAGAAACATCGGTTAAGGAAGACAGTGCAGCGTTGACCGTCGGTGGCCCACGTTGTGTTTTCCACATTATTGCAACGTACTTGTTGCAGACACTGTAAGAGACCAAGTAACGACTGAGTTGTTCCGCGCGTGCTAATATTGCCAAAAAAACAACATATCAGCATAAATGTGATAACCAATTTAACCATCACAAAGTGACTTATTTAAATTTATTTTGAATAATAACGTTGTTTTTAATATTTTTATAGCAAAATCAAAAAGTTTCTGAGCTCGAGTTATGAAAAATAAGGCCAATAATCTTTTGCTAAGAACACAATTAATATGTAGTAATTATAAAACAATAATCCAAAAAAAAAATAAAACATTGATTGATATTTATACTTCTTGATATTTTGGGATTGAAAAGCTTTTGTTAAAGACCTACTTTTATAAAAAAAAATTCTCATGAAATTATTTATCATTTATTGTATAGAATTAAAATACTATGTGCCGATTACTGCACATGCCCAAATAATAATAATAAAAAAAGAAAAACACAACTGTGTTTAAGAAAAAATCAAGAATACAGCACAATACAATGTTTTCTGAGTTTTGTTGCTTGATATGAAAATTACTTATTTGCTTTCTTGTGTGGTTGTCAATATTTAAACAATAATGGCACTCACAACATTGGTGATAAACTTTAAATAATATTTAAGCTTAGTTACTGTTCGATTTGCTACTACTACGACGTCTGTGTCCGTGGGCAGACATCAGGACATTGACGCTGACACTGTGGCCTGGATAATGTTGTAAGCACTGTTGGAAACAATTTTTGTAAAAAACCATTGCTTTATTTAATAAATATATCACTTACTTGGTAACTTGCGTCTTAGACGAGAACAATTTTCTGTTAACAAGTAGCATGCATTACGGAATACATAGCAACGTTGGCCGTCGGTGGCCCACGTTCTATTCTCCTCACTGGAACAACGAACCTCTGACTGGCATTGACGGGGCCACTGAGTTGTTCCACGGGTGCTAATGTTACCGATTAGACTTAAAGTCAACAGAAATTTAATAATAAGCTTAAACATTATTGTTAATAATCAAAATTTTACGAAGTTTAGTTACTTTTATAGCAAAAAGCAATAGTTCTGATCTGAAGCCGTGAAGTTGATGAACTTTTGCAAAGGACAGAACACAATTAAAAAATCACAATTATTTATTCATTATTTCTCCCAAAGTTTTTTGGCATTGAAAAACTTTTGTTTAAAATTCTATAATATTACATTAAATAATTCTTTGTTTTTGTTGTTATTGCAGCTCTTTGTATTTAAAATAAGCTTTTGTTTTTATTAATATTATTGTTTTTATTATTTACAATGCTTTATTTTCTACTTTATTATTTCGAAACCTGACATTAAAAATCTCTTAAAACTGATTTCTTTCGGTGTGTTGATACGTTGTTCTGTAAAGTTGGCAATTATATTTTTCAATAGAATTTCTGAATTAATAAATTTTCTAATTAGAAACTCAAACCAGAAAATCCAACAATTATTTTTGAGACTAAATTATGATATTATATTAATGGAGATAATTAATGTCAGAGTATATCAAGTGGCAATTTTGTTCGCTCTGGCAACATCACAAGCACCATTGTGAACCAACGCAAAGGCTGAAAAAAATTTGGATTCGAATGATTATGATTCATAGACATATTGTTATGAATATTGCATTTAACTCACGTTTTCCCTCATTGCAAATATAATTTTGCAGTTCACAATTGTTTGCAAATGTGCGATACACACCATCATAGGTAGCACACAAAGGTTGACTTACTGCAGTACAAACATTCTTGCACATAAGCTGACAATCGTCTTTGCTGACTGTGTTTAAAGCTGAAATGAAAAACACAATTTGATCTTATGAAATATGATCAGCGGATGCAGCGCTAAGAACTCAAACCTCGTAAAAATGAATTGCGACGCGCACAATTATGATTTGCGAGCAAACAAGCGTTGCGAAATAAGAAACAACTTTTGCCATTAGTGGCCCAGGAAAGGTTCTCCTCATCCGAGCATCGGTAGGCGACGGCGCAGGGCGCTGAACGTGCGTAAAGGAAACAACAAAACGTTTGTCCGATGCCAAAACAACAGAACACCAAAACGAAATTAAATGACATTTTGTGGAAATAAAAAAAATTTAATTTAATTTAATAAAATTATTTGACGACCGCGTTTCTGCCTCACAAATTACACACTTCGGTTTGCCAGCTCACAAATTTTAGTTTTATATCATTAAATGTAGTCGAGTTAGTGACGTGTTTAGCTCTATTTTTGTGTTCAACGGAACTGATCTGCGCAATTAATGTTCAAGTTGGCGTGTTAGTTTCGAAAAGTCATCAGTTAATCATGATTTTGTTTCATTTTATTAAAAAGTTTAAAAAAATAAAATAAAAAACCCCAAATCATTCACGTAAATTTCAAGAACGCTTGATGATTTTGATGATATGTTCAAACAGTACATGAAAGAGTGTTAAATTAATTGTTATGAATTAATTTATTTTTATTTACATTATAAATTCATGTTTCTATTTAAATAGCTGCTAAGTTAAAAGCTTAGTCGTCGCTTGCATGAAGTCGACTCATCTTTACAGTTTCCTTGACTCTCCACAATCCATTCTGTAAAAACAAAAACAGTATTGTTAACTTAATTAACGAATTGTGCGCACACATTAAGCATACTCACGTTCATTTTTGAGACATCTCATTTTCCTTGCCTCACATGCATTGGCAAATGTGCAACGTACTTGAGTGCGGCAGAGTCTTGCACAGACAGGCTTCTTTGTGTCCACGCAAGGCGGGCAGTTACGTGTGGGCGTTGCACTCACTAAAGCCGAAAGCGCCAAGATTGTGAGGAGGAGTACAGCGATTACTTTCATATTGTAAGTTGAGGTATATTTACAAATTTACTTAGTTAAAGTTTCTTGTGTGCGATGAGAACAAACTCAACTTGGTTTATACTCCAAACTGACACTTGGAACTCTTTTTATATGCCGAAAAGACAAAACAACAATTTTGGATTTCTGTGACTAAAGAATAAGCCAAATTTCAAGAGAAGAGCCAAAAATGCTTCCTGCTTGCTTTGTTGGTTACGTTAAGAATTTATTTTCAAAAGAGCTTCAAGTATTCTTTTATTTACTTAATGCATTTTGTAAGTTAAAACAATTACTTATTTTCTTTTTCATGTATACAAAATTTTACAGCCGAAATTCTTTTTATGGAATAAATATAAACATTCACTTCAACTACTTGCTGACGGCGCAAAGCCAATCCGATTGTTTGTCACATCAAAGACAGTGTAAAAGCGACCAATGAAAATATCACCCAATATCCATAAGTTACTATTCATTGTTGTAATACCGGACACGCAAATCTTAGCGCCATTTTCATGTAACTCAACAATGTAATCCTTTGGACGCAACACAAATCGTTGGCCACCAATAACAAGGCCAATGTTCGGTAAGCTTGACAAGTTGTTGCATCCGACAATGTACTCTCCACTTCGAGTGCGACGACCACCGATCAACTTGTTGATCAACAAATATGCGCGTGGGGGCGCCACAATCAAAGAAGTGCCCGTATCGGCAATAACTTGTTGCGGTCCAAGTACACGCTTGCCGCCAACACGTACTGCGTCCACTGTGAACTGCCAATAAGCGTCACGCGTGACTGGCACGTATGTCAATTCGCCGACATATTTACTTTCATCAACGCCACCGAAGATAACCTCACCGCCATTGCGTGCCGTACCTTGACGATCCAAGTAGAAAGAGAACTCACATTTCGGTACCAAGTTTTGTTGACACATATTGTCGAACAGGGTCTCAACGTCATCCTCAGCCAAGGAACGGAAGCCAAGCCCGACAATGCCATCGAAATTGGCAGTAAGAAAGGTGCTGCCGGGTTCGTTAAGAGCCTCGCCAAAAACTTGATTCTTTACGGCCAAACCAGCAACGGTGACTGTGTCCTGCGATAGGTAACCATCCAAACTGCCACTGCCATAGGTAATGCTAAAGTCATCGCCCACAGCGACATAAGTACTCGAAGCCGACGAATCGTATTTGTTGTGCCTCTGACAGGCCTTATTCGATTTGGCACAGTTTTTCGATGGTACCCACACATTAGATGAGCCCGTATCAAAGAGCACTTTGAACGGTTGACCTGGAGTACCGATAGTAATCTCGCCGGCATAGGCCATGTTCATACTATTGTCTAGTGTTTCTTTGCCTGCCGTATCCGATGTTTCTAGGTTGTATTTGCGTGCCAAAAACGATTTTTCGGCTTGTACATGATGGTGAGTCTTTTGAAAGCCAGGAATAAAACGCATGGGCACACGTATAAGCCGAGCATTAGCTAAGGCAAGGCCAAATATGAGCAGACTAAGCACCTTAAACATATTGCTGGTAAAGGGATTATTGTTCCAAGCGTGCCAAAAATGATACTTCAACTAATTGCCAAATTTATTTTAACACATTTTTATAACAAATGGCACAAGTGAACCGAATATCTCTACGTCAAAGCACATGTTGAACGCGACAATTGTTTTCCCAGACTAACGTCAATATCAGAAGTCAACAAAGTTGAAAACAAATAATACAACCAAAAATTGAATTTCTAACGTTTATTTTTTTTCTTTGTCCAAAATTGCTTAATTAGAAAAATAGAGTAACAACAACTTATTATTGGCACAACACATTATTTGTTTGTTTTTTTCGGTAATAGTGATGAAATGGCTAGAAATCATTATTCAGTGGCGTAATTCTGAAACTTAATTTTTCAATTGAATAAGCCAATTAGCTGATTGAAAGTGTGCTATGACCAAGGCAACAGTTGTAAGTATTTTCTAGTATACTTTTAAGCGTATATTCTTCGACACCGATTTCCTCTTAGCCCTGCCAAAGCCAATACGTCGTTTCTCCAAATCATAAACGGTGTAGATACGTGATAAAAATACATCACCGAAAATCCAAAGATCTGAATCAATGCTGACAAAACTTGAGTAGCATAATTGTGGACTCAGATCCGACATCGTAACAATGTAATCTGTGGGCCGAAGAACGAAAACACTGCCACCAATATAAAACATTAAATTCGGCAGCTTTGGTATGTTTTTACACAAAACAGCATAATAACCGCTTTGGGTTCGCCAGCCACCAAGACGTTGATTGATCATGCGATACATCTCCTCGGGCGCCACAATAAACGAAGTGCCAGTATCGGCGACTGCCTCGAAAGCACCGCTGAAACGCGTATCGCCTACAAAGACGCTCTGCACAATGAACTGCCAGTAGTCGATCTTTATTAGCGGCACAAATGTCATCGGCCCAGTGAATTTGTTTAAATCAAGGCCACCTAAGATCAGCTCACCGCCATCATTCGAACCAAAATCAATATCATCGTCTGACGTTAGATAAAAAGAGAACATACAGTATTCGATCAAATGCTGTTCGCATATGTTTTGAATGAGTGTTTTTGCACCCGATGCCCAATGTTGAATTGCAAGACCCACAATTCCTTCAAAGGAGGCTTGTAGAAAAACTTCCATCGATTGATGTAAGACCTCACCAAAATCCTGATTAACGACAGTAAGCTCACCAATTGACATTGTGTCCCGGGAGTAAAAACCCGCCACGCTACCAGTGCCATACGTCAAATTGAACCCATGACCATTAGCTTCATAAGTGTTTGAAGCTTCAGCCTTATAGCGTCTGTGCAATTGGCAAGCCAAATTTGTGTAAGGACACTTCGATGACGGCACCCATGTGACCGAAGATCCAGTATCAAAAAGCATGACGAAACGCTGCGGTGGCGTGCCAATTGTAATATTAGCGAAATATTGCATATGAAATATTTGCTTCAAGGGCACTTTAGTGTATGAATTATTGCTGAGTCGATGATATTTCAGTTTTAACAGTCTCACTTCACTAGTCAGTTGCGTTGCAGACATTTCGTTGCGACCAAGACGTTTCAATGGTATTCGAATAATATTAGCATCAGCAGCTAAAAATATGAATAGAAGTAAAATTTTCACTTTCCGCATGTTTAAAACGTTTTCAAGTTGCAAGTGATTTAATAATCTCACTTGGACGAAGTACAAGGCACAACTGAATTTATCTGTAATAATAATTTTATGATCGCCATTTAAAGTCAGACTTGACCAAATTAAAAAACAAATAACAACTGCACATATGTTATTTATTTCTAATTTTTTGAAGCCAACAATGAGTCAATGAGAAAAAAGTAATATTAATCTTACAAACAGTATTTTTTCTTTTTTAAATTATCGTTAAATATGACTAAAGCTTATTTTAATCTACATTAATGCTTATTATATTTTTTTTTCAAAATAATCTATTTAATTCTTAATTTGACCTAACGTCTGGACTTAACCTTCCGAAACCAATACGACCATTATCCATATCAAAAACCGTATAAAAATTACTTAAGAATATCTCACCCAATACCCAAAAACTCTGACCCATTGTTACAAAGCCTGAGTAGCAAACAGACGTTCCGTTTACTTCTGACGCCGCTTGCTCTACAACATATTGCTTTGCACGTAGTACGAATATAGCGCTACCGATTAAAAACTTTACACTAGGCAGCTCAGACACACGTTTACAATCGACCACATAATAGCCTTGGTGATTGACCACACCACCGATCAACTTATTGATTGCCAAATATACTTTGTGTGGCGCGACAATTAGCGTCGTGCCCGTGTCGGCTATAGCTTGGGCAACACCGCTGCAACGCATACCGTCTATAAAGATGCTCTGTAATTCAAAATGCCAGAAACCGAATTTCACAAGTGGCACTAAAATTAATGAACCAATATATTTATTGGCGTCGATACCGCCAAAAAGTGCTTCGCCACCAAAACTTGTCAGGTAGAATGAAACAACGCAGTGACGCAGCAACTTTATGCGGCACATGTGCTCCAGGAATGTGTCATAATCATTATCGATAGTGCGATAGGCCAAACCAATAATGCCGTCAAAGCTCGACTTCGCCAAAAGTTGCTCCGGCAATGTAACTGCCTCACCAAAGACTTGCTCAGGCACTGTAAGATTGCTGAGCCTTACTGTATCCTGCGAATAGAAACCGGAAACGATGCCAGTTCGAAAAATTGCATTAAATGGTTCGAGTATTTCTCTGTAGGTAATTGATAGAGAAGAATCATATTTTGCAACTGAAGACCGAGCACATGTTTTTTTGCATTCGCTTGAAGGCAGCCAAGAGATATGTGAGCCAGTATCAAAGAGCACTTTAAAGGATTGCGGTGGCGTACCGACCTCCAATTCGCCGACATAGCCCAGTGTTTTCCGTACATTTCTTAATAACTGATAAGAGTCTTGTTGATTAATTTGGCTGCGATATTTAATGTTTAAAAACATTATTTCATTTACTTCGCTCATTTTATCGACTAAGTAACGAAGCAACGGTACACGCACAACTCGAGCATCAACAAATGACGCTAACGTCAGCAAACTCAAAAGTCTAATCATTACTAATTAATATGTGCAACTGACGGCAACAATTCAATTTTCTGCTTGAAGTCGGCACCTTCGGCTTATCAGCCTTCAGTCTATCATATTGCCACTGCACAATTGTATTGAAAGAACACATACGTCCATTAAATTAAAAAAAAAAACTGATTGCTGCAAATGTTTCAGATTAACTAATTCGGCTGTAATAATTTTGTATACACTACAAATAAGTTGAAAAATATAACAATTAATGTAAAACAAAAAAAAATATTACTTTAAGCCTTAACAGGCGCGAAACCGATGCGTTTTTTGTCGTAATCGTAGACTGTGTAGAATTGTCTTAAGTAGACATCACCTAATATCCAGAATGTAGTGCCAGTGTCAATGAAAGGTGACAAGCAATAAGTTTTTTTGTGGCTTTTAACCCTCATTATATAATCTTTTGGGTCGAGTTTGAATTTTTTGCCAGCAATTTCAAAGCTTACAATCGGTAGTGAAGAAATCTTACTGCATTTCACAATATATTCGCCGCTAGAGGTCTCACGTCCTCCAATTTTTTTATTGATCTTCTTGTAAATATTCGTCGGCGTGCCAATGAGCGAAGTTCCTGTATCGGCGATTGCTTGTACGGTTCCAATTATACGTTTGCCGCCAACAAAAACGCCTCCCAATTTAAACTGCCAGTATCCCTCCTGAGTGATTGGCGCCCATGTGAGTGATCCCTTGTATTTGCTCTTATCTATACCACCCAATATAAATTCACCGCCTTTTTTTGATGTGCCACTACTTGATAAGTAGAAGGAGAACCAACAACGCTTAACGACTTTCTGTTCGCACATATTCTGGAAGACAGGCTTCACGTTATCCACGGCAATAGAGCGAAAACCCAAGCCCAATAAGCCAGCAAAGTTAGCATGAACAAACGTACTGCCGGGTTCTTGCAACGCCTCGCCGAACTCTTGATTCTCGACAACTAGACCAGCAACGCGTAGCGTATCTTCCGAAATAAAACCGGTGACACTACCCGTGCCATAAGCAATGGCAAGCGCGGTGCCAATTTCTTTATAAGTGCTTGATTTTTTCGAATTGTATTTGTTATGCTTAACACAGGCGCGATTGCTCTTTGGACAATCGCTTGATGGTACCCAAGTGTTTGACGAGCCGGTGTCGAAGAGCACGCGAAATACTTGGGGCGGTGTTCCAATTGTAATTTTTCCCGTATATTCCAGATTACGTGTATCTATCAGCTGCTCCTCGGCGCTTGTGTCGGTCGCCAAGTTGTATTTATTACGAAGAATAGACTTCTCCACTAGTACATCAGTTTTTGATCGGCTAAAGTTCTCAGTGAAATGCAATGGCACACGAACAAAATCGGCGTCCACGCACGCGATGAGGCCGATTATAACCAGCGGTTTCAACATGTTCGTAATGTGGACAGCGTATTTTTTGCTGTGCGAATTCTTGCAAGCGCCAAAATTTTCTAACTTCTAATGGCCAATTAAACTTAGCAGCTTCTTTTATAAAGCAATGGTAAGATTCAAAATAATATTTATTTATTTTATATTTTAATAAAACAGATATTTTGCACTTGCCTAAATTTGCAAATATTAATAATTTCCGTGGCTAAAGCAAATAATTTTAAAAACATTGCTCAACTCTTTTAGAAAAAGAAAGCAATAGAAATGAAGGCTTAAATTCTTCCGCATTTCTTTAAAACTTTAAGCTTCACCTTCATTACTGATTTAAAAATATAATTCTATTTTTGTTCATTATCAAACTGTACAAACTACATACACATGTATTTACCTTAGCAAAACAATGAAAACAAAACGAAGATACTAAAGTATCTAAGACACGCTTACTGTGCATGAATCGCCTAGTAACTTATTTTAAAATTGTGTACAAACAACTCAGTATTATTCAAATTTTTATATTAAACGCCTCTTTTAATAATGATTATAAAACTTGTTAGCTTTTGAAACTGAAAAACAAAAAAAATTAACTTAGCCAATTTAGTAATCGTTAGAAAAAAGTAAGCTTCAATGGAGCCACAATTCAAAATGCATAAATACTTAACGTAATGGCCTTAAACGTCAGATTGGTGCGTTTGACACTGCAATTGCCACCGACAGTTGAGCTTGTATTAAAAGCCAATTAATTAGTATTTTTGTCGATTACATTTTGCCAATTTCAAATAATAACTTTAAATAATAATAATTTATGTTCATTCCTAATTCCTAATCCAAAAGGCATAAAACTTTTTTGTACTTAACGATCGATAGAAGGCGCCAAACCAACACGATTATTGGCCATATCGAATACGGAATAGTAACGTCCAATGAAGACATCACCAAGAATCCAGAGATTCATATTCAAGCTAGTAAAACTGGAGTAACAATATATCCTACGTTTGCCCTTAACCTTGTATATATACTCACTAGGCTTCAAGAAGAAGTTCTTGCCAGCAATTTGAAATCTTAAATTCGGTAAACTCGAAATCTTTTTGCAATTCACCAAGTAGTCACCACTCTTAGTCGCACGGCCACCGATCATCTTATTAAACTTCAGATACCACTTTTTTGGCATTCCTATCAGAGTTGTGCCAGTGTCAACAATAACTTGAACATTGCTGACAATACGCTTTCTGCCCATGGAGATGTCATCCACCTTTATCTGCCAATATTCCTTTTTCGTGACTGGCGCCCATGTGATTTCTCCTGTGTATTTACTGCTGTCAGTGCCGCCCAATATAATCTCACCGCCATTTTTCGATGTGCCCTTGGTTGTTAAATAAAACGAAAAGATACACTCGTCCACAAGCTGCTGATCGCACATATTTTGAAAAATGGGCGTGACATTATTTGCCGCAAGCGGCTGATAAGCCATGCCCAAAATACCAGCAAATTTTGCGGTCACAAAGACGGCGCCTTTTGGCTGTGTTGCTTCAATGAAGGGTTGATTCTTAACACTAAGACCGGCAACGGTGACTGTATCCTCCGAATAGAATCCATTTGCGCTGCCCGTGCCATAGGCAATCGATACTGGTGTGCCGATCTTTCTTATAAGTGGTCGATTTGCTCGAATAGTATTTGTTATGACGTTTACATATTTTATTACTATTCGGACAACTGCTCGAGGGTACCCAAAGGTTCGAGGAGCCCGTATCGAAGAGCATTGAAAACTTCTGTTCGGGCGTACCGATCGCGATCATGCCTGTATATTGTCGATTCAACGTATTCTTCAGCCTTTCCGTTGGCGGTAGTGTCTGATGAAAATGCGCTCAACAAATTGTATTTATTGAAGAGAAAAGATCTTTCGGCTATTACACTGTTCTGCGTGCGTTCGAAATTTTCATTAACGATCAGCGGTATGCGCACGACATCGCCACATGTGCCCGAGATGAACACAAATAAAACTAATGATTTTAACATTTTCGAAATACTTAAAATCATATTACCGCGTATCTGCTGACTCTGATTATTTTTGTTTTTGAATGAGTTCAAATGAACTAAGCAGTTACATTATATAGGTCAGCAAATTGTTTTGAAAATTTTATAGACTAAAAGATTTTTTACAAAACGAAACACTTGTTCTAATCTGAGATGGTGTCAATCCATTCAATGATATCAAACATAAATATTAACATTTGGTAAAACTTAAAATGCTCAGAAATAATTTGCAAATACATACTATAATTTTTAGCTCTTCGGCCCAAATATTAAGTACAAGGTTAATCACCGGAATAAAAAAAAAATTTTCTTTTCCGGATACGGCGCACACTTTATACAACAAATAATAAGCACACAATTATGTTTATAATAAACTAAACATTTCAAGTGCGTTTACCGTCTGTGAAAAATGAACCAAACGCGAAATACAAATATGTCAAGTCTATGCGTAAACAAAAATGTTTATTTTCAAACAAGCACCAACTGTTTCAGCATTAAACACCAGACAACAACAAAACCTCATGCTAATTATTAAATATTTTCATGTCAGAGCTTGTTTGCTGTCAAAAATTGCAGTGACGCTTGTTTTAAAACCCAAAACAACTCCGTTAATAAAAAATCGCTTTGCAAATTTTGAAAATAAAAATAAATTGACAAAGATTTTGTAATCGTTTGAGGAAAATTGAGGTTCTGCTACTTTGAGACACACGCACGATTGAAAATGCATAAATATCAGACAGCCTGAAACGTCCTTCGGCAGCGTTTAACTGCCGCAGTTGCAGGCAATGTTGCGTTCGCCGTTTGAGGCATATTATTTAGTGTTGTTGTTGTTGGCTGAAAAACTATTTAACATAAGTTGCGGCAGCGACGACTTAACTGACTTGAAGCAAGTGCAAAAAATGTGGCAATCGAGACGCTGAATAGACGCTCTGTAACGACGCGTTAAATTCACTCACAAAATCGTCAAGTGACTTGTTTATGTATGCCGTCATTCAGACATGTGTTTACGTACTCATTCATCGATTTTTACACTTCACCTACAATGAACGGCTTTATTAGTTTCTCATCGTTTTTGCAATCGTTAAGAATATATGAATTTATAAATCACTTACTTTGAATCATCGAATTTTTATTTCTTGATGTTTTTAGAATTTATGCTTCACTTATTGCATTTTTTAATTAATAAAGACATTTTTTTTTTAATATTAAGTAATTTTCATTTGTAGAGATACATTTAAGTTAGCCGCTTATGACCGAACGACAGCTGGCCGAGGAACGTTTGCATTCGTCATCGCTAATAACACTCCAATCTGAAAGAATTTTAATAATTAGAAAAATGTCAATAGTAGTCTTGTCACTCACTACCTTGATTATTCTCGCAGCCAATTCGCTCCAATTCACACTTGTTGGCAATTGTACAACGTATAATTTTTCCTTTAAGATTCAGTTCGCCACATACTGGAGCATAGATACGGGTACACGTACGTCTACAACGCTGAGCCCATCTCGACTCGCCCAAGGTGGCAAAAATGAGCAGCGTCAAAAATATAATGCCGAATACTTTCATCTTGCGACAATTTGAGGTTTCAACTGATACTTTGAACGATTTATATAGTGGGCCGGCCAAGACATATGAAATTTTCACAATGTTACTAATGAATGCATTATGAAAGCAAAAAATCTGTGCTTTAGTTTATATTGAAATCAACAAATTGTCATTAATTACATGCATATGACAAACAATTGTAAAGAACAAGTGTTTTTCTTGCTAATATTTACAATTGTTGCTTATTGAATGCACTGCACTAGATTTGTGCTTATCTCAAACAAAATAAATATTCGGCAATTTTGCTCAGAGACATCAAAAACATTACACGTATTTATATTTGTATATTTATTTTTCATACACAATTTATGTCATTGACTCTTAACATAATCACTAATATGATCAAGCCGACTTAACCAGCAGCAGGCACAAACAATAAACGTCTACAACATGCTGACGGCTTAGAACATCTTCTTATCGAAACTATGCGCCACTCTGGAAATTTAAAGTAAAATTTTTATTTACTTAATTAATTCTTTGTGAACTAAAATAAAAACGATCCGAACACTCACTCAGATTGAGACGACACCCTTGACGTTTCAATTCACAGCGATTGCTTAAGGTGCACCTAATTAGCTTGCCATCGCGAATGGTTTCGCCGCAAACCGGTCGCAACTCTCTGGTGCATGCCGTAGGACATTGTTCATCATCATCTGCCGTGCTTAGAGTCACATAGGCAAGCAAAACGCAGGCAATTATCAAAGAGATCTTCATATCGTTTTTTGTCGTTCCCAAGACAAATTTGTACGTAAAGTTGTGGTTGTGAGCCTTAAACTGCATATTCATTAAGGCCATGATAAAGTTTATATAAGAATCAAGAATCGAGATTCAATGAAGACAACTGTTCTTCTTCTGTTTATGTATGTCAAGTTATGCAAATAAATAAATTTATAAAACAAAGAGTCTTGAAATTGACTAGTGCAGATCAAAGCAGAAATTCTTTAACAACCTTTTCAAAATATTTTGTTTACTTTTTCTTTCTTTGTGCAACTTACAAAAAACCATCATGTTTTTTTGCTGTAGACCTCGAACCTTTTGTAGCATTCATTTTCTGAATTTATTTTATTTGTAAAAACATGTATTCTTGGCTATGTCTACACGCGACCAGTAGTCACAGTGTAACCTTCGACATGCGGCACCATTCATACGACAATCCGTTGTTCATTGTTAGCCCCAAGTAGGCTTGTTCAATAGCTCTGATTGGTTATGCCCGGCGGCTACAATTTAATAATTAATCACATGGTGCTTGCTTACGCCAACCAATATTAGTATCTCAAGATTGGTTTAAAATATTAATGCAAACACTTTTCGTCTTTTTGCACTTTTTTTTATTTATTTTCGTTGTTAAATAGTTGAAGCTAAGTAGCTCAAATTTCACCTTCAACTTTCACCACAAAAAAAAATTTATAGCATTGTTCTGTAAGAAGGAAATTAAATGAATTAATCTTTGACTTATTCCAACACTGCATCGAAATACCTAAAGTATCAACAATAAGCAGGAGGCAAAGGAGAACAAGTTTGTTCATCACCAGTCACAAACAAGTAATTAACAACGAGTTGCTTCGAAAGGAAGCTTACAATACCCACACGCAAACTAACAAAAACAACCGATTTCATTTAAAACATACCTTGACAGCTGTGTGCCAATTATGTGATACATGGATTTGATTTTGTGCTGATGAATATAAATATTCGTTCATTATACGAAATTGTGCAGTTTACATTTCAGATTTTGCGATGAAAATTCTCGTATGTCTGATCGCTTTTACGCTGTGCAGCCTTGCGATGG
Organism: Phortica magna; assembly: GCA_037044515.1. Classification (NCBI taxonomy): domain Eukaryota; kingdom Metazoa; phylum Arthropoda; class Insecta; order Diptera; family Drosophilidae; genus Phortica; species Phortica magna. The sequence goes on from JBAMBP010001291.1 coordinate 281,120, forward strand.
CTCAGCGTTGTCCAATGTTCTGTCCACCACCAATGGGACGAGTCTGCGGCTATTCGAGAGGAAGCGATAATATTACTTTTCTATGCACTTTCACCACTCAATGTCAGTTGCGTTGCAATCTTGATCGCCGTGAGTTTTACCAAAGTGCTCTTCTTTTTTGTGTTCAACTACTATAACAAAATTCATTACAGCTTGGCGTCACTTACACGATGGTCCATGCCTATTTCAAACTCGTAATTGTCCTATTGAAAGTTTTACCGCCTAACCTTTTTTTCTTCCCAAATTAAAAAATTGTTTTTTGTATTTATGGATTTCAAATAATATGATTTAATAAATGATTATTTTATTTAGCAAAAAATATTTGTAATTAAAAATCAAATGGAATTTAAAAATGTAGCTTTCATTATGAAAGTAAAGTGGAAATCGAAAAATGCATTGCATACTTTTAGACATCTTTCAATCGATACAATACGCTTGGACGACAGCAATAAAATGTTGGCTAAAAATAAAACATGCAAAGTTTATGCACCCGGACGATTTTAATTTTTTATTTTATTTGCAACCTCAAGAAGATGGGTATGATATTTTTAAAAGATACGGAAATTTGAACCAACGATTTACTTCTGGAAAAGGTTTAAAGCACAGTCAACTCACTTTCAGTTTGCAACGAATACGATACGAAGACAGATCAAAATGCAATTCCCGTCCAAATTGACAAAATGTGTGTTCACTTTACTATTATTCTTGTTGATAACGACAAAAATCAGCGCTGTGAATGGTTACTTTAACTTGAAAGTTATTTTATCAAAACACGAATTAATATTATGTATTTTAATAGTATTGAGCGTCAAAAAGTGCCCTGACGTGTGTCCTGTCTACTACGATGTCGTCTGTGCGCTCTACAAAGGCTGCTTCAGAACATTTGCCAGCGCGTGCATTATGAGAATTTACAATTGCAAATATCAAGCAGGTAAGTTAGTGAATTAAGTTTTCAAATTATTATGACTAATACAGCAAAAGTATTCTTTCTACAGATTATAAAATCATAGCCAAACAAGCATGCGAACGCATCAGTGATGAAGATTTGCTCCAAATCGAGCTATAACTCTTCTATTTATGGCAAATCTGCCTATGCATTAACATTGTTACTTTGTTGTTCTTGTTAAATTAATTTATTAAAATTCATTATTGTTTTTATTTTTTTCATTACATATTTATTATATTGAATTATATTGAATCAGCCAACTATTTTTCTAAAATTTCTTATTACATAAATAATTGATTGAATTGTAAATTCAATTTGGTTTTATCGCAGAAGCTTCAGTTTTTTGTGACATATTGATCAAAATTTCCAATGAAATCCTTCGGAAACAAAAAGCAAAAACAAAAGCACAAAAACAACTTATGAGACTATCTGTACTTACTTTGTCACTGGTATTGCCACTTTTAGGCCACGGTCAACCATGTCGTGAGTTAGTTCAAGCGGATTACGATGACTTCACTAGGCCTAAACAACACACTGCCGTTATTTCTAAAACTAACGTTTTAAATGTTGATATCATGGATGTGCAACACTTAAACAAGCAAGGTATTGAAATGAAATTCTTGAACTCGAACCGACGTAGAAAAAAAGAAAGTGGTCCACATCGTAGAAGTTATCTACCAAATGGTAGAAGGAGTAGTACTCATCGAAGAATGAATAGACATAAAACTGTTGGTTACGATCGTCGACGCTACCAGCCTCTACGTAAAAGTAGTTCTGTTATGATACCTACCAGCAAACAAACACATATTCATCCTACACTGACGCACGTCGCTTCGATAACTTCAACATATATCTTAATCAATCATGAGAAAACAAGCACCGCACAAATGGCTATTACTCATGAGAAGTTTGACCACTCTCCTTTAACCACACAACATGTTCCTATCAATCCTCAAAAACCTGACGACTCTCCTCAATTCAGCTTACGTCTAGTAGTCGATCCAATGATTTTAAATGGCTCTTCTGATTCTAACTTGCTTATCACCCTCGAACCTGAAAAGCCTGACAACTGCTCCGATTCCAGTTGTTATATTACCACCAATCCCGTAATCTTTATGGACACTTATTCAACTATAGGAGATGATAGTTCTGACAATCTAAGCTTACGTAACGTTATTACTTCCGATGAACCTAGCGACCTTACCATTTCTACACAAAGTATCGATATCATTCTTGAAAAGACTAAGGACTTTTTCTATACCCAACCATGTGGCACCGTCGATCTTAACAACTCTGACTACTCTCTATCAACCAGTGAAAATATCGTCATCGATCCAGTGAAGTTTGAGAACTCTTCCAAGCCCATATCACTTCTCAACATCGTTAATGAAAATTTCAACAACTCCTTCGATTCCAGCTTTGAAGTCACCATCAAACCTAAAGAGTATGACAACTGTTCTAGTTCCCGCTCTCAAATTGCCATCGATGAGAAGTTTGACGATTCTTTCGATAACAGATCAGATATCGCAATTGATTTCATGTCATTTGATGAATTGGAAAATTTTAGCTCACAAACCGCAATTGGATCTAAGAACTCTAATGACTTACTTCTCTCCACATCATATATTAGCGTCCAACCTGAGGTGCTTGAAGACATTTCCCTTCCCACACCAAAGAGTGACATCGATACCGAGGAGTCTGATGAAAATTCCCATTTAAATAACATGAAGCATGTTTTTTTAAACGTCTCTGAAGGGATGTCATACAACGATACAAACGAAACTCACTGGCTCGATCCGTCGATGCACTCACCAAACCTAGCCGATATACCAACCGTGACCGATAGAACAACACCACCAATAGAGAAAACTGTCGAGTAAATAACCATACAATTTTCAGTAATTTTTTCTTTAAAAAATTATCAACATTTTAAGAAGGAAATTACGATACAAATATGTAAATAAAATATATTCATAAAATATTAAAAATTAATTAAATTCAATTCAAAGGAATTTTATGATTTTTTAAACACATGAAAAGTATAACAAAATCATGAAAGTTTAATTATACGTGATTGAATTAATTTTAAATTAAAATGAGTAATCGTGCCGATATGTTCAAACTGATGAACTCATTGTTAATTTATCTATTTTTAGCACAGCTGTTGCTTGAACATTTACTATAAAATTCGTGCATTTGACTAAATTGAAAACAATTTTAATAACAACTATACACAAGCAACAACATAATATGAATATGATGAAAGCCAGTATTATTCTACTACTCGCCATTTTCACTTTGAAAACGACCTGGGGTTCTAGATGCCAGAACATTTGTCAGCGACGGTTATTCGTTTGTCCTAGACAGAAAGATTACGTTTGGAGTGTTGTCGATAACGTCTGTCGCGTCTTTCAAAATGGATGTTATTTTTCAGCCGAGAATTGTCGACGCTTGTCTGAATGCAAATGCGGTTAGTATATCAAACGTTACAATTTACGGTAATCATTTACGAGGAACTTTTACCCACAGAAATAAGGTACACAAGTAAGGAAAATTGTTTGAAAAATTGTCAGTTTTATTGTCCTATGATGTATGCGCCCGTTTGCGCACAATTCCCAAACCCGAATTCAACAATCGCCAACGATTATCGTATGGAGGAATTCCCAAATCGTTGTACTTTGGATAGATATGCGTGTGATTATGCCATCGGTGAGCTGAATTTGTTGAAATTTATTTGAATTTAATGATAAACATTTTTTTGCAGCCTACATTGGTGAACCCACGATTGGTACATGCCAATAGGCAACACAGAAGATTGTTTAAATTCTTGTTAGTACATAACTATCGTTAAAGTTTTAAATTATTTTCTTAACAATTTATTGGCTATTATACGATATTTAATAAATAAGCACTCTTGCTGTTGCATATGCATATTACATCGTCCAAACTAAAACCACTAACGCACTTCAACTATATTGAAATTGATATGCAAAATTGAGGAGTATATAAATACAGTTTAAAAATTTAATTTTTTTGTGAACAAAAAATAAAAAAAAAATGTATTTTTACAATGATATTAAACAATTGTTTAGAATTGCAAACAATGAGAGTTCTCATTTAATATAAAATCCGGCAGCTGTAACGATTGATTAATAATACAATTTAGTTGTATAATTTTTAATCGATACTATAAATGGAGAACGTGAAATTAAACTGTGCACAGTTGATCTACAATAATTTTCGATGAAGATTCTTACAGTTCTCATTGCCTTCGCTCTATGCCGCCACGCATTAGCTCAGCCCTGTTCGGGCTTTTGCCCGCAAGTCATTCTGCCTGTTTGCGGGCAGTGGACAACAACAAGGGGCACAGTTTCCTGCACATTCAGGAACCAATGTGAGATGAGTGTATATGCCTGTCGCACCGGACAGAGTGAGTTATATTAAAATAGCTCACATTTTGAACTTACTAACACAAGAAATATATTTTATATTACAGCTTGGACACTTTCGCACCCCGGCAGCTGCGCGCAAGAAACTGGCAATTGTGCGACAGGTTTTACGCCCGAAATTTGAAATTGAATTAAATCACAATATTTGTTTATCTACTTTATTAGTTTTATTTTAAATTAATTTGATTTTTCGTATCTTAATGGAAGTAACTTAACCAGCAGCCAACAAACGTTTACAACATCCTGATGGTTTGGCGCACTTGCGTTCGGAAATTTTGCGCCATTCTAGAAATTAAAATTTAAACAATATATCATATAAAAGTATTTACATGTGAAAACTTATTTTCATTATTGATCTCAAAATTCAATCGAAACACTTACTTAGATTGCTGCGGCATCTGAGGCGTTTCAATTCACAGGGGTTGCTGAGAGTGCACGTGATTCGTTTCCCATTACGAATGGTTTCACCGCAGACCGGTCTCAACTCTCTGGTACAGACTGATGGACAACGTTCATCATCATCTGCTGAGCTAAATGTGACATAGGCAAGCAAAATGCAGGCAATTACGAAGCAGATCTTCATTTTGTCTTAGACGTTCTTAAGTTTAATTCAGTCTTGAACTAGTGCTTGCAAGTCTTGGACTTCATGCTTATGAAAACCTTGGTGACGCTTATATAAGACTCAGAAATTAAAGAAGACAACTAAATGGCAACAAAAACATTCATTTTTATTTTTTAAACAATATTTAAGCTGTGCAAATACAATTTTAAGCACAGAAGTATCAAAATTAACCTTAACGCAGATCAATAGCAACAATATAAGCAATTTATTAAAATATATGTTTTTGTATTTCTCTTCATTGTGTAATTAATATACTAGAAAGGAAAGGCTTAAAAGATTCTTCGTACTTGTTGACGCTTTTCATTGTTTCAGTTCAATTAATTGTGTAAATGCGAATTTTATATACATTTCCACGACCACACCTGACCAACACAACAAAAGTATGGGACACTTTTGACATTTCGTTCCAATCAAATAACAACATTTGTTTATTCCTACTTTTGTTTTTATGGAATACAGAAATTTGCATAACGAGATTTAATTTGATATATGCATACTTGTATAATTGATTCGTTGCAATTTCTTTTGATTTGATTTGCTTTATGTAAGAAAGTTTTCGTGTTTTCAGAAGTTTTATATTTGGCTAGTTTCATCTAAACTTCTAATTGTATAACTTCATTGTAGTAAGCAAGACGAAAGGAAAACAAAAATCATTATTCAAGATGAGACTTTCCGTACTTTCATTGTCTTTGTTGTTGCTATTTGTAGTCCTCATAGACTCAATGGAAACTGTACTTATGAGTTCCGATGGCAAGAAAGTGCGTGGGTCACGACCGCGCATTTCACGTAGAAGCTCTTACTACCCAAGACAACGCTCAATGGATCCAAATTTGTTACAATACAATAAAGTTCGCAGGCGGAGTGCCCGCAGAAGAAGTGGTAATGACGCTCCTCCCCTCGCACCTGCGGCAACTGATATAGGTAGCGTAGATATCAGTATCGATATATCGGAACCTAAGATGGCTCATAGTAATCCAAGCCTAGCACAACGACAAAATTTTCAACAGTTAGACTACGTAAAAAGTGGAAGGGATACTCCAAGGTATTTTGAACAAATTTAGGACTTAATCTTGGCTTTGTTGTTGTTGGTTTTTTGGAATACAGAATTTTACAAAACTATTTCTAATTCAACACAAATTATTTGAATTGATTGGATTTGCTTTATGTAAGATAGTTTTCGAGTTTTCTAAAGTTTTCTATTTGACTAGTTTCATCCAAACTTTTCACTAAATAATAAGCAATCAAGATATGAAAACAAAAATCATTATTCAAGATGAGATATTTCGGACATGTTTATGTTGTTCAGCTTTGAGGCGCACCGACCCAACAGATATGGGCATTGTACATATAGGTTCGGATGAACCATTCATACTGTATATCGGCGTCGTTTATATTGGTTTATTGTACACGGAATATTTTAAAAGCATCGGTAAAATAAAAATGGTTAAGATTGACACATTATCGAGTTGGGAGTGAACACCCTTAATAGATTCATTGGTGATATAATTATCCTATGCCAACAATTTCGTTAAGGAATTAATTCACGTTTCGACTGAATTCGGCATTAATTTCTTAAGGTAAGTTCTTTTAATTTAGTTGTAGTCTTTGACAACTTCGAGTTAGCCTCTTATGTGGTCATGTGCCGTCTTGGAACTTCAGAGTTGTCAATATTCACATTAAAACAGCTTTTTGAACGTATAATGTGTTTTTGTAATGAACTTTATAGTTGATCAACTAGGTTAACCGTTTGAGGCGAGAATAGCGACAAAAGTTGTCAAAGCAGAGAGAGCGATTGACACCACGTATTGCCGTATGCGTTTTAAAACCCTCGCCAACTTAAGACAATGTGAATTTAAAAACAATCGAATTTTCCATCGACTATCCCTGACTCCGGTTATATTACGCGCCCTTCGTCCTTTTTTAGCACTTTGCTAACAACACTGGCCTTCATTTGACAATTCTCGCGCTTGCGCAAGCATGCGTCATTATCTCTACTTGATGGCAATAGAAGAAAATATATTCAGTATCCTGTCGTCGTCGTTGTTCGTTCGTTGTTCACGTAACTTTTTTTTAAATCTGCAACAACCGAAATATTTGCTTCCTGTAAAATTTCAACCTACTTACATATATTCCATAATCATAACTGCTCTCCTCGTACATCTTAAAAGCATAATTTGCTTATTATTTGTTCAAAAGTCTTCGCATTGAATTTCCGTTTCGTGTAACTGTGAAAACGACGCAAAAACTTCCTGAGAAAAAAAAAAAAACACAGCAATAAATCTCTACACAAAGTACAAATCGTTTAACTAAAGTTCAAAAGTATTTCATTACCTTTTTATATTCAATATTTGAGACTACTAAATAAAAATTGTAATTGAGGTAAGTTTCTAATTTAAGAAAGAATTAAGCAACTTTTTGCGGAACACAACATTGTTCCTGAACGTAGTCTCATAAATTATGTATAACAATATAACGTATGTGTGTGTTTGTGTGTGTGTAACAATTTTTAGTAGGTTTCTTTTACTAAAAATGAGATGATGTTATGTATATTATGTTCTATGTATTTGATTTTGTTTGTTTTGCATTATTGCGCACTTGCCATCCTTCATTATTTGCATTATAATTTCATTTCTATTTTAAAAGCATGAATCATAAACATTCCAATTAAAAGCCTCAGCTTCACCCACAGCACATTTTTTTTATGAATCTATCGTGACCTAGGCCAAAATCTTGTAGTTGTGGCATATACGTATTTATGTATATATAGACGCAAGTCCTCTCTAAGAAGTTTCTTATTTCCCCTTGTTGATCAAAGCTTTATGCGATCACAATATATGTAGATCAATTTGAGAAAAGAAATCATTTATGTATACTAAAATAAGGTTTTTTATGTTTACATATAATAAAGCTAAATCTTTCGATAAACATAAAAAAAAACAGATTTTGAATCAAAATTTTTTAATAAAATTTGAAAAATGTTCATAAAATTAGCAATTAGTTAATTCATAGCTTTAGCCTTTAGTTTAACGCAATATCGATAAATAATTCAAACAGACTTCAGGCATATTCGAAAAAAAAGCCGAAAATATATTAAAAAATTGCCAGAATTCTGGCTGTCGGCTACTACACTCTTTGTCAGGTCCGAAAAATGGCTAGGAAAGGCCAGAAAATGGTTGATTTGGCAACACTGATCTCAATTGTTGCGTTTGTTTTGATTTGTTGCGTTGCTACTGAAACATAATGAATTCGTCCGTTGCATGCGTTCATCAAAGTAATCATATGTAAATTGAGCATATTGCAGCACATTTTACTGCGCCGTGGTTATTGTGTTTATATCGGCGTCTTTCCACACAAGTGAACATTTTATTTTTGCTGTTCAATCGTATGGTTAGTTTTATTCTGTTTTCAACTTCGAGCGACGCGTAACGCGTAGGAATTTAACGTAATTTGCCGCAAAGATTAATAACAGCAAAAACCGTGCCAAAACATGTTAACAGTGAAATAAACAATTCAAATGTGCATAATGCTAATAACATAATAAAAAAGAATCGGACAACATAAAATATGCAATTAAATGACATAAATTAAGCGTAAAAATAGTTCATTAAGCCACCAAAAGATTAGAAACAAATCAACGAATACAATTTAACATAACTCAAACGACATTTTCCTCTCCGAACAATAATTAAAAAAAATCAGAAAAAAAGAGCAAAGCATAAACAAAAAACATTATGCAAAGACAAAAAGCAAAAACAACACAGAGACCAAATCAAAGATAAAAATGAGTGCAGAAATTTTGTAATATTGCAAAAAGAAATTAACCCGACAATATTTTTTGCATTATTGTTCTTAATTGTTGTAAGTTCGCTAATTTATTTTAAAATTGGGTTGCTACTTATTTCTTAGGCTAATGTTTAATACATCTACCATTCTGTTTTCTTATGGTAGTCCCTTTGTTGTTGTACTCGTCTACTTTGTGTTGTTGTCCCCACCCTAGTTTAAATCATGAAGCAGTAGCAACAATTACAAAAAAAAAAAAAAATAGAAATAAATAAATAAAATAATCATGCGATAAATTCTTGTTTGTTGTTGTTGCGCTGCTTCACTCACATTCTTTGTTTTTGTTCATTTTTGTTTTTAATTTTTCTTTTTTGCGTTTGTGACCCCCATTGTCTTCACTACTCACCCTCTTCAACTAAGCTTCTTGGTTGTTTGTAGTGGGTTTGGTTTTTTTTTTTATTATTTTTATGCTGATTGTTTCTGGTCTTAGTCGTGTCGCTATGCGCGAAAGAATTTTTCGTCTAGATCAATATTATCAACAAAAACAAATGAAAGTAAATGAATGAATATATTGTTTGCTCGATGATTCAATTTTGTTGTTTTTATTGCATAAAACTCTTGTTTTTTCTTAATCTTCACATACGCATTGCAAGTTACGAAAGTCCTTGTATATAAAGTTCTTTAACTTGACGATGTATCATATGGGAGTTTCTTCGCTTACCAATCCCTTCTCAGCAAGATTACGTATTATTATGTACTTCAATGATTTTTTTGGAGTACAGTAGTGAACCGCTTATGTTGATAACTTCATAAGCATAAAAACATCTCCGAAATACGCATAAGTGTATATCAACTAATACAGTATTTTTGTTGTCACTTAGAATCCACTGTACTTGCCTTGAAATCTGATACTAATATTTGAAAAGCACTCGAATTACATTTGTTGTGTGTGTGGTCGTTTGGTTATCCTTGAGTTACAACCAACACCAGTAACGATACTACCTACATGCACACATAACAGTATAGATTTCATGAGAAAAGCCAATTATGCATTCATATTTAAACCAGAAAAAAGGACAACGATTTGTGTTGAACATTTCATATCCCAACAGAGAAGCTAAAATTCCTGGAACGCATTAATCAACTTGCCCACATTTCCGAATAGAATACAATTGAAAACCCTTTGACCTTATATAAAAACTGATACCAAAGTCGACGCAGACGTTGGCGGCATCAACGTCATCATAGTCGTCTACATTGTCCTCGTCAAGTACGGCAGTAGACATGGCAGGATGCACTGCAGCCAAATGACAAACTTGGCTAATGCCAATGTCAAAACAACCTTGACATTTGTCAAAGGTTGTCATGTCCACACAAGTAGTGAGCACAAGCTCGAGCGCACTTAAGGAATTTTCATGCCCTTTGTATATTATTAATTTAATTATGAATAATTAAGAGGTACAATGTCAACCACGGTTCAGAGAGGGGATGAAATAGTGTGCGGGTTTAAAGTGTTGGCGGACGATTGTAAAGCAATTTGTCTAAGTCGGTCCGGTCAGCTTGCGTCGTTGTGTGGTTGTTGTTTTTTTTGCGTTGACGTCGCCGTCGTCGTCGTCATCATTTTAAGAATTATGCACTGATGACGGCAATGGCTGGAATGGCATTAGCAGAGTCGCTGTATTGATTTGCGTGAAGCTCGCAACGAGTAAAACTTTATGGGCAACTTGTGGAACGCACTTGGAGCATTTTAATGAGGCAAACCAGGCGCAAAGTAAAAACGATAAAGAAACGAACGTCGGACAGACGACCAATTGAATAAATATCGACGTTGGTTGGTTGGGATTTTATTTTATTTTATTTTTGTTCTGTTTTTGTAGGATGTGAGTGAAGAAAATGTCATCCGTTGAGTGAGTTGTGACGCACGAACCTAGACGGCGACAACAATAATAAAAACAACAACAACAACTAAATCAACGAAGTCGACGAAGTCGACGATAACAACGATAATGTACAATTGAATTTAATGTCTTTGACGTACACATTTCAATAATCAAGCATTTTAAAGTTGCATTAACAATTCTATTTGTCATTTGCAGATCAACAACGTTGAACGATACAACAACACACGGTGCATCAACAAAGAGGAATCTTACGAAAAACTGAAGGCAATCAGCCTTAATAAACATTCAATTTGGGCAACAAATTGTCGCCGCCGACCGCTACACTGGGAAAAATTATGAACTTGTGTTCCTCCGCTGGTGCAACAGCATCGACAACATCGCTATCATCGACCGGACAAGCGGAAAGCGGTAACGGAGCGGCAACGACCGCTCCAGGCACAAGCGGCAGTGGTGGCGGCGGTGGAAGTGGAAGTGGAAGTGTACTAACTACGCATTGCTTCGGCACTAGCGGAGGAGGTGGTGGTGGCGGTGGCAGTAACATTGGCAGTCCGGGCGATAATCATAATCAGACAAACGGCGGCAGCGGCAACACAAACAACAACGACATGCCACCCGAAACACGTCCGAAAGTGGTGACCGTAAAGCACCCTGAATCAAATAAACCAAAACCAACAACAAAGAAAAGCAAGCCGATACAAGCAGATCAGGATGTGATTAAGGCGTTGCAACGCTGTAGAGATGAGGGTAAGCATATTTAAGCACACAATTGAATCAGTAAACAAAAAAAATAATTGTCTTTATTGCTTATAGGCATCAAACGTTTGGATCTAAGTAAATCGTCCATTACGGTCATACCGACAACGGTGAAGGAATGCGTACATCTCACCGAACTCTATTTGTACAGCAACAAAATTGGTCAGCTACCGGTCGAGATCGGTTGTCTTGTGAATTTACGTAATCTTGCGCTCAACGAGAACTCATTAACATCGCTGCCGGATTCGCTGCAGAACTGCAAACAGCTTAAAGTGCTCGATCTGCGTCACAACAAACTCGCCGAAATACCGCCTGTTATCTATCGACTGCGCACGTTGACTACACTCTATCTGCGCTTCAATCGTATAACTCATGTCGCCGACGATCTGCGCAATCTGGTTAATCTGACTATGCTCAGTTTGCGTGAGAATAAGATACGCGAGTTGGGCGCCGACATTGGCGCACTGATCAATCTCACTACGCTTGATGTCTCTCACAATCATCTGGAACATTTGCCGGATGACATTGGCAATTGTGTGAATTTAAGTGCGTTGGATTTACAGCATAATGAACTGCTTGACATACCCGATAGCATTGGTAATCTAAAGTCGTTGGTCCGTTTGGGCATGCGTTACAATCGCCTGAACACAATACCTGCCACGCTAAAGAACTGCAAATGCATGGATGAATTTAATGTGGAGGGCAATGGCATAACACAATTGCCTGATGGACTGCTCGCAAGTCTGAGTTCACTGACAACAATCACGCTGTCACGTAATTCATTTACTAGTTATCCAACGGGCGGCCCCGCACAGTTCACTAACGTGTATAGCATAAATCTGGAACATAATCGCATCGATAAGATACCCTATGGCATATTCTCACGAGCTAAAGGCCTAACCAAGCTCAACATGAAGGAGAACGCACTGACAGCGTTGCCGCTTGATGTCGGCACCTGGGTGCATATGGTTGAATTAAATTTGGCCACAAACGCGCTACAGAAGCTGCCCGATGACATTATGAATTTGCAAAATTTAGAGATACTCATACTGTCGAACAACATGCTCAAAAAGATACCAAACACAATTGGCAATTTACGCAAATTGCGCATACTCGATCTCGAAGAGAATCGTATCGAGGTACTGCCCAATGAGATTGGCCTGTTGCATGAGCTACAGAAGCTTATACTACAGACGAATCAGATCACGATACTGCCACGCACCATTGGCCATCTAAGTAACCTGACACATCTTTCCGTAAGCGAGAATAATTTACAGTTTTTGCCCGAGGAAATCGGTTCGCTAGAAAATCTAGAGAATTTATACATTAATCAGAATCCGTGTCTCGAGAAGCTGCCGTATGAGTTGGCATTATGTCAGAATTTAAAATACTTGAATATTGACAAATGTCCGCTGGGCACAATACCGCCTGAGATACAAGCTGGCGGTCCATCATTGGTGCTGCAATGGCTGAAGATGCATTCGCCGTACCGACAGATGTGAGATGTGGATGGCGTCTGGCGCACAGTTTACGTGGGCAGGGACTGTTACTATCAGTTCGAGCTTCAAACTGTGTCGCAGACGCAACGGGAGCAGCAACAACAACAGCGACATCAACAACAACAAGAGCGTTCGTCACGATCGGACCGCTCAGAGCGACGCTAACAAAACCGGGAATGCAGGTGCACGCTCAGTTGAGATTCGAGCACGGTGCGCTGCGAATGGTGGTGGTGCACATCCGGCGTTCGTATCTGTTGCTGTTGGTCGGAATGTGTGGCAGAGTGAAATGATAGCTTTAAACAGTTAAGAAAAGAGAAAAGTAACATGTGCACAAAACGCGCTAAGCAACAGTTTTGTAAGTTAAGACAACATTAATTGAACTGCCCGTTTATGCAATTATGTCATTAATGTTTCACTTATTTTTATTTAACTGTTTTTATTGAAATGTAATTTTATTTTAAGCTTTGCAAATTGCAAAATGTATCCAAGTATTAGAGGTATTAGTAAATGTCCTCATGATGGTCACAAATCCATTAAAAAGTATGCTAACTTTTATTATATTTTTTTCTTTAGTTATAAAAACAAAAAACTATCCAAAAGGTTCTTTTGTTATTAATGTTAAAATTGATTGTATAAAATATTCTAGTCAAGCCGAAAATAGAAACGAGATTAACATAAAATGCTTCAAGAAAAACGACAAGAAAGCTTTAAATTTTTGTAAAACTTCGATTTCACATTCTTATTTATTGTTAATGAAAATTGAAAACAAAAAAAAATCTTTTTATTTAATCTCTGTCAACAGAATAATCTAAACACAAGTAAAAAAAAGCAAAATAAGCTTCATAAAACAAAAAAAATGGAGATTCAACTCACACGCCAAGGAATTGTTTAAAATATATATGAAAAATATACATAAAACTTATAATTAATTAGTTGTATTTTGTATAAGCATACGCGATCATTAAACAAGAAAGTATTAAAAAAAAAAAAAAAATAAAAACAATTTAAAATTCAATGTGTTTTTTAAATGTGAGAAAATAAAAAACAAAAACAAAAAAGAAAACTAAAAAAAAAGTTTTATATGTTAGTTATAGCATTAAACTATGAGTAATTAATGAAATTAAAATAAAAAGTTTAAAACTGTGTGTAAAATTAGTGTAAATGTTAAACAAAAAGAAAGAACAGAATGTATAAAAACAAAAAAAGTTTTAAAATATGATTTAAATGCATTTAGTTATCATAATCATCGATATTTATATATGTTATATAAATAATAAAAAAAAATTATATATATAAAACAAAACAGAACGCACACAAGCAAAAAGGAAACATATTTACATAAATGTTGTAGTTGAACTAATCAACATAAAAGTTTATATTTTTCTGTGTCGAAGTAAAAAATACTGGACTTAAACCCCAAAAAGTCTGCTTATGAAAATTGTGGCTCGTATTCTGCGACAATTTAAAACAACAAGGAACAAACAAAAATTTTAACTTAGCCCAGAAAAAAAACTAAATTTAATTCTCGTTTTTTTTTCAAACTCAACTTTCCTACGAGGAACTCAAAATTTTTAAGCACAACTCAAAAAGTGCATGGGCTTTAAACGGAGAATGGAAAAATAACTAAATAGGAATTATCAACGAAATAAGCGTTTAAATGTTTTAACGAAATATTTAATGTGCAACATTAAAATAATAATAAAAATAAATTTAAAAAAAAAACATGCAACTTATACAAAGCAACACACGCGGTACAAACAAATGAAACAAGAATACAAAATCAACACTGAACTTTCGCACACCTGAAACGAAAATTTAAAATAATAAAAAAATATAAAAAATCCAGAGAGATTCCAAAAAAAATAAATACATAACACTTCAAATTCAAGTAAGAATAAAAAAATGACACTTTGTGTAACCTGCATTAAAAACAATAATTGTGTTAATAAAATTAAATAAAAATGTATCAGTAAAAAAAAACAGTAAAAATGTTATAATATATAAAATGAGCTGTATGAAAATTCCTAAATGATAAATTATATAATAATGAGACACAATATTTAAAGTACTCTTAAAAAAAAAACAAATAAATATGAACAAAATGAAATTGTTGCAAAGTTTTTGTTTTATTTAAACAAATTTAAAATGAAGGTGAAAATTTAAAAGTAAAAAAAATAACAAGGTGTCCTTAAAAATTCAAGGGCATTTACAATGGAAGTGTAATGTTTTCGTTCAACGTTTGAACGTGTAGACATTGCTCAGCATTTGAAGAACGAACGACGAGAGAGACAATACCCTGCAAACATTTCGACGAAAAATCGAATCGCAGAAAATTCGCGTAGCATCCCTCACAATGATAAATTTAGTCTTCTAGTTTGGAAACCGTTGCCCTCCGAAAGCATAGATACGAATTCGATGTCGTCTTTGTACTCTTCATCGTTTCTACAGAAGAAGGTAATACACCAAAAATACACTCGCGATAAATGTTTTGACGCTGATGATTTTACCTCTAAATGTTTGTAGGGTATTCTTACATAGAATCGCTCACTCACAGCTGGTGTATTCTATGTAACATACATGCGAACATACATATGTGCAAATGAGAGTCACCTGTTGTTTTGTTTTTATTGTGTTGTTTAGTTGTTAGTGATATTTTATGAGTAGTTGCTCGCTCAGATCACTCATTCACAAACAGCTGCTCGCATATGTACGATAAGAGTGAACTAAAAACGAAAATGAGTTTTTGCAAACGAAAAAAAAACAACAAAGAAATGAAAGCCAGCGGAGATCAGTTGTAAACAAAGATTCTGCTGATTAACATCGAGAGCTGCGCAATAAAATAAAATACAGATTTAAAAGTAGAAAAGTTAACTTTCTGAATTATTTTCTACAAGCAGATACTTTTGCGTCGGTGAGTAAGCAGGTAAGAGTTGGCTTAAATAGTTAACGATATCGTTACGAGAGACAGAGAGGACACAAGTCGAGGAAATTCTTTGTTCCGAAGTGCGTCGTATTCGACTAGAGCAGCAATACAAAACTTTGAGATGATTTTTATGATAAGAATTTCTTACAAGCTTGATACTAAATTAGCTTAACGGTAATTAAGTTTATTTAGTATAGTGTGACTAAGAAGTTCTGTCTTTGACAAAATGACAAAGGAAACAATTTGAAAAAATGCTTAATGACAATCACACTTTTCAATGAAGATCGTTCACTTTGTGTCTGAGTGCTACCTACAAAATGGTGGCACTCGTCGCGTACAAGTATATCATTAATTAAATATGCTTAATCAATGCACCAGCACAGTTACTCAAGTACTTTAACCACACAGCAGACAGTGCGAAGGCAATCGATTGTGGCGCTGAATAAATATAAAAGCACGGCGAGCGCGCGCTTTACTTGTCAGTACTCAACATTTGCCTTTAAAAGAAGTTAACCAGTATCATTATAACCGTTTAAAAATGGAACGGAAAAGTTTACTTTCGTTGGTTTTATTGTTGGCGTGCCTGGCTCATTGCAATGCCTATTCAGCGCTGGAAGATGCTCGCGTGATTGCCGAGTATAAGCGACAATTACGTCAAGATCACGCCAAGGTGGCACGCACCCTCGTCCATCAGGCCAATTGGGCCTCAATGGGTACAATTTCAACGAATAAGGATGTCTTGGGCTATCCTATGGTCAATATTATTTCGATTGATGACAGTGACGAACAAGGTGGCTCCACCGGTAAAATACGTTTTTTGTTGACTGATTTGGATTTTACGGGTCCTGACATTCGCAAAGCAAATAAGGTGACCGTTTTGCTTACCGACGAGCAACCGTTGAATTGTCAACGTGATGGCAAAGATCCCATGGAACCGACATGTGCACGCACTATAATCAGTGGCCAGGTGCACGAGGTAAGTGAACTTTGATATAGACAATGTTTTTTGTAACTAATGCGTTTTCAATCGCTCAGCTCGATAAAAATTCTAAAAGCTACCCAGCTGAATTGGCTGCCTTTAAAGCTAGACATCCAGCATCCGTCAACTGGTTAAAGGCACACACATTTTATCTCTGTGAACTTGAGATCGAGAACATATTCGTACTAGACTTTTACGGCGGCCCACATAAGGTGACGCCCGCGGAATACTATGGCGTACAACTTTGAGTGGTGTTTGATCGGAAGCTATTGACAACGGTGGAGGCACGTAGTTGATAAGCGAAACGTAAAAATTATTGTATAGTGTGTGTCATGCTCCTTTGACTGTTCTTTGTTTAATTTTTTTTATATGTCTTTATGTACATATGTATGTGTGTGCTAATTAATATGATAAGTAAATGCCGTTGGCGCAATGAGAATTTGTTGCCTGTTTGTAAACAATGATTATTTATTTCTAGATTCGATAAGCGGACTTATTGTCTCTATGTATTTCGCCCTGCATTTTCCAAAAAAATAACATTTTTATATTTGTTATAATACAAAATAATGCGGGGTCAACAATCTCTACAGAACTGTGTTATTTACATTTTGAGAATACTTTTCCAATTTGTATTAGAATAAAAATAACAGTTTTTAATAATGCTTTTATTAGACTTTTTATAACGTGTGTTTTTTTAATGACATTTAGAGCCCTTCCAACTCTTGGAAAGTTTTGTAGAACTCATTATACTCTATCTAGTTTGAGGTTTTTCCTCCCACTCAATTTATTTGATTCATATTCGCATATAAATGAACCACTGTGCAAATCAAATTTTCAAACATCTCTTTTACAATTGATAACAAGTTTGCAGTTCCAAAACGAAACAGCTGCGACAGCGTCGTTGGCTTGGGGGAGTCACCCGCAATGACCTAGCTCAAGTGCAGGTGCAATTCCAAGCGACATTGAGCCAACCAGAACTGCCGGCAACATCAGCTTGACCGGTTTATTAATGCTTGCATATGTTTTTTGTAAATTTTTTTGTATTTAATCCCTTATATTTCGAAGCAGGTTGGCCCTAAATTAACCAAATTAACACATTACAAAAAAACATTGATAGGAGTTGATAAAAACTCGGTAAACTTTGCCAGTGTATTTTGTTGCTTAAAATTTAAGTCTTTAAATTGCGTTTAAGGGATAACATTAACCCAAAATAAAAAAGAGAATTAAAAAACCATAGACGACGCCATGTCGTCGGGTCTGAAATGTCGCAACTGCGGCTCTAATGAAATCGAAGAAGACAATGCCCGTGGTGATAGAGGTGCGACTTAATTTTGTACGGCATTTCCTGAAATGATCCCAAGTTTTAATAATATTTTTATCTCATAGTTTGCACAAATTGTGGTTCCGTACTCGAGGATTCCCTTATTGTCTCAGAGGTGCAGTTCGAGGAGGTCGGTCATGGCGCATCCGCCATCGGTCAGTTCGTATCGGCCGAATCGACAGGTGGTGCCACAAACTATGGCAAATTTCAAGTTGGCTCTGGCACTGAGTCTCGCGAAGTGACGATCAAAAAAGCCAAAAAAGAAATTACACATTTATGTCATCAGCTACAATTGACACAGCATTATATTGACACGGCACTGAACTTTTTTAAGATGGCACTGATGAGGCACCTAACTCGCGGTCGCAAAAGCACACACATCTATGCCGCTTGCGTGTATATGACCTGCCGCACTGAGGGAACATCGCGTATGTATAACCAACAAATTAACATTATAATTGTTTTACTAATATTTCTATCCTTTCATTAGATTTACTAATTGATATCAGCGACGTTCAGCAAATTTGCTCATATGAGCTCGGTCGGACATATTTAAAGCTCTCGCATGCACTTTGTATCAATGTGCCATCTGTGGGTAAGTGGAAAATGTTCTCTTTGCTAAATTCAAAACCAGAAGGCTAGATAATATTTTTCGTATTGTGCATCATATGTTATCTTCTCCTTATCTGGGCATATTTCACCCACCATTTGCGGTTCCTCTTGTTTTATTTTACGCTCCTTTTACAATAGAAAGGTTTTCTTCTCATCATCATTCAAATAAAAGTCAAGAATTCTATAAATCGTTTATTTATCAGTAATCATAAAGCAAAATTATTAAAAGAAAAAGCATAGTATAAAAATAAACAAGAATATTCAGTACAATTTCAAAACTTAGACTCGATAAAATTAAACTTTTTTGAGCAGTGCAGCGTAAGTGATAAGGAGGATTTGTTTGAAACTTATTTTTTTTTTACTGTTTAGGAGCAAACTTAGAAGCGACTTAGCATGAAGTACGAAATTGAGTATGATAGTTGTTGATATAATAGCTTAAAAATTGCTTGTTGCTACACATTATAGATATTTTTCCTTTATCATTATCTGCAATATAAGATTTGAATAAAATATTTTCTACTAATTTCATGAATATATATATGTATATATACGAATACAAGTCTAAAGTATTTTATTTTGCGTATACAAACTTTCGAACGTATCTTAAATGCCAAACTTTTAAATGTTTATACCGATTAAGAGATTACTTGAAAATTTGAGTTATTTTTATGATTACTTGTCTGCTAATAAGTGTTTAAAACGCTTCAACTGTTCAATATTCAACCTGTCAACGTTTATATAATATCCGATATTTCTTTTATATATGAAGAAAAAAATATTGATTTATATTTATATGTATATATATATGTATATAAATATGTCTATTTGTGTACTATTATTATATCTGTATATAATATAATGCGCTCTAAAATTTGTTTTGCCGTCACGTACTATTCCGAGTTATTTCACTTAGAATTTAGAATGTTTACTATAGATACTCTGATTGCCCTTCGTAATGCATGTCTTTACTGCTTGTTTGGAACGTTCTTCAACTGCATATGATTTTTTTTTTAATAAAACGCGATTCTTCTGCTTCGCTGCCGTAATATTTAGCAATGATATTTTCATTTTTGATTTGAAGTATAATTCAACAGATTTCATTGCATTTTTTTCCAGTTTACTTTCGAACTATATAAGTTATATTATGTAGTTATTTATATTTAGAGGACTAAGACTAAACTAATCAAGACTACTATCGTTATAGAGTTTGTATATAGATATTTGTATATATAGAAGGGGATGAGGGGTGAGGAGTAGGATTTCTTAGAATTCGAATTTGCTTTGTGTGTGTTGTTGTTGTGTATTGAAAACCCATGAATTTCTTTGTTGCTGTTGTGGCTGCTTATTGATTCGTTTATGCGACGTCATGTGTCCAAAACTGCTACCAATTGCATCAGCAATGCCACCTCCACCTACGCCAATAGGCCACTCAATGCCACTTGCCAAGCATCAGGTGCTTGCAGTGCCATCACCAATGCCATTGCTACCGCCACTGGAGATGTGCAAATCATCCGAATTGCCAATGCCATTGCCAGTAACCGATGCACCTGGGCCACCACCGCCAACAGGTGTTGGACTAAGTGAGTTTGTGGGCGAATTGAGCGCTGTGACTATTGTCGGTCCGTAGAATATCAGTTCGGGTATTTGGCCACCTTGTACGCCGGTGCCGTTCGTGCTCTCCGATGAGCATTGAAACTGGAATGTCACGTTGCCCATAAGCACCTCGGACATGCCTTCCTGACCGAAGAAGCTCAACTCGTTGCCGTCGAGTATGACCGAGGCGGTATAATAGCACTCTGGCTCAATTTGTATGGGATTCTCAAAGAAAACGTGGAACGTATTGCTCGAACCGTCCGAGAAAAATTTCGTGTCGTTCTCTGCCAGTGTACGACCAAGACGTTTCAGCTCGATTTTAACATTGTAGTTGGCCGCGCCTGTCGATGAACCGTAAAGGCCAAAACCCACAATGAAGATTCTGATAGAAGAAGTTTTTGTTACAATATTCAAATTTTGTTAAGTTGCTTTTGATTTATTTACCTACGATCTACCGAAAATTGTATAGAATCACAACGTCCCCGGTAGCGCCACTGATTCGAACGATACGCACACGATTGAAAGCGATGACAGACTTGAGTCTTCAAACCGGCACGTGCACGTGTCGGAAAGCCGAGACTAGGTTTTGATTTGGCCGTAAAGTGCAAGAACGTGTCGATTGTCTCCTGCGATGTTAGTATGCCCGTTTGTGCAACACCGTTGGCAAATTCCTCGAGCGTCATGGTTGGAATGCGTATTAAATGCAGTGCCTGACCAAGCACGTTGCGCTTATTTTGCGGTGTCACGTCAACGCCCATCTTTTGGCATGCATTCAACGCCCAGTTGAGTGCTGCTTCGAACAAGTGTACCTCCTTGCAATTGAGCGTCTCACGTGATAATATCGATTCAAATGTCTTAAGATCAATGTCGACAAAGTCCTCAGATTTGATCGCCATTTCGGCCTGTGCGTCGATTACTTCCCAGCAACGCTGCATCAGTTCGGGCTCCTCGAAAAGACGCGATTGACTGAGAAGTAGACAGGCGTTTTTTGCCGTTAACTTAACCTCAAGATAATTAACACAGGCACGCGCTAAATGTGGCACAATATACTTTTTGGCAGCGTAGAGCGTGGCCAAAATATTATCAGGTTCCAGTTGAATTTCATCACAATAGAGATATCTGATATCAATAGAGAGGGACAGATCAAAATATGTTGAAAATTATACAAATAAGTAATTTGTTTGTTACCTTAATAATGTTAAAAAGGCTGATGGTTCCACATCAGGCACTTTGATTTCCTGTTTATTCTCCGCTAGACCGCCATAGAACATGGCATAGAATACCGAACTGCCCGTGGCAAGTATATATTTGTGTGCGGGTATCGTTTGCACTGTATCTGTTGCAACATGAATTAAAAACGAAAAACTTATAATTAGACGGTATTGAAGCGACGCGACAAAACTTACCGAAATCACCGCCAACAACGAATTTGACATCAGACATGAGTTCATTGTTGAACATGGCTGCGTTGCGTTCGAGCACAGTTGCCTTTGTTGCCTGCCAATTTGGATCCGCTGTGTCCGCGGCATTTGACGCGCCAGCGGTTGCGGCATAATGCTGTGAATTGCCAGCTGTGCAAACATAGGAACCGCTGCCGCTGCCACCGGGCGTTGCGGCAATCGAACTCGAAGGCAAGCAAAACGATGTAGGACTGCTAAGTGCGCCTGGCGAAGCCAGTGGGGATGACGGTGCGCTTATCGGTTGCGTGATTTGTATATTGTGATCGCTAGCGCCGCTAGCACCGCCACTGGGTGGCCCAATGACAGCTGCAGGAGCTCCAGAGCCAATGCCACTGCCGGCGACTGTGCCACTGCGTTGCTGATGCGGCAGCTGTTGATGATGCCCCGAATTGTTGTGCGGCGGTGAGAGTAGCAAACCGTTACCGTTGTTGAGCGTCTCCACTGTAAAAAATGTAGAAAAAAAATGCCAAATTTAAAACAAATTAATTATGAATTAAGTTTTGGTTTGAGACTGAAATGAAGAGTTAATATGTTGTGCTGTATTAGTTGTTAATCCAGTACCAAAGTGCTCGAAAGAGTCCAGTATGCGTTGCAGCATTTAAACAAGGCACATTCAGTTCAGTCTAAAAGGTGTAGCAGGAATGCTTTTTTCTCATAGGCTATTTTTATGTCAGCTGCAATCGTACGGCGTCGTTGTCAGCTGCCACTTCCGTCGTCGCATAATAAATAAAAATGAGCGCGCGAATGCAAAGGCCCCAAAAACGCAGCTCGTGTGTCTTTGCTGCGTTCCCCCCTTTTTTTTGTTTTTTTTTTTTTTGGTTTTTGGTATTTTATTAAAATCAACTAAAAAGCGGAGCTACCAAAAATAGACCGCGCGACCGCAGAGCGAGCAGAAGAAACAGAAAACAACACAAAACAAAAATATTATAAATCCGCAAAGTGCGCTGTTCAACACGAAAACTGTCTCTGTTGTCTCTGTCCGTGCGTCTTCTTTGCGCATAAGCCGGGACGGGAGAAAAATCAATAAAACACAGACAAACTGCCAGCCTGCCTACCCGCCCGTCCTCCAGCATGTTTTCTGTTTGTTTGTCTGACTGTGTGTCTCTGCCTGTGCGGTTGCCCCAACCTTTACCCAACAGCTTTGTGGCGTCACAGTTACCTACCCTAACCCTCTCGTACATCATGCGCCCTATCATACGATATCTTCGTTCTGCCTTACCATTTAACCAACCATGGCCACCACCGCCACCACCATTCATTTGTGAATGCGACATGGATTCCTGATTGCGTCGCACTGAAGACGAAGTTGTTGTCGCCGTTGCAGCGTTCTTTAAGGCGAGTCTGGCCGCTACCGTTGACGAATTGTTAGCACCACTGCTATTATTATTATTGTTATTATTACTGTTGCTACCGCTGCCGCTGGCCATGGCGTACACGAAATGAACGATAGAATAACACTCAACTAAATTCGTCTCAACTCAAAACAGCATAAATTTTATTTTATTTGTTGTTTTTTTTAACGAGAACTTAAAAATTCGCACATCAAAAAACTTGAATTGCCTTTTTTTTCGGCTTGAACTTAAGCTACTTTATACAAAGTGCATTAATTTTGTAACTGTTCAAACGCATATTAATACTATTGTTTGCTATTTTTTTTTTGGAATTTGTACGTTTTTGTTGTGTTCGCGTATCAAATTGAAAAATTTTCGCTAACAACAACAACCAAACAAAAGAAAAAAACGGAGACAAACAAAAACCCCGTCGCTCGCTCGTCCGTCCGTGCGACAAAAACGAAACTGTGCTTCAGAAAAAGATACAAATGTTTCGAAATGACGCTTTTGCGTATTACACGACCGAAGAAGAAGACCAGCTGACTAAAATACGCACATATTGAGTGAAACACTCCAGGTCATAAGCCATTTCAATATTCGAGTTTTATTTGTCGAAATAAGTGTCAAATGTAACCAAATTGTGTGTCTATGTGAAGAAAATGGAAGATTAATTCATATTATAATGGCTAGCCCTATGTTCGTTTGCAATCAGACAGGCGGTGGGCGATTTCATTATGGTTTCCCAGAAGAAAAAAAAACAGGTGCGGTTAGAGTAACCATTTTGATTGAAAGTGGTATATACCAGAAAAAGATACTTAACAAAAGTAAATGAGCAAAACATTCAGTAATTTCAGACCAATCGAAATACTTTCATTTAATTTTTATTTGCTAGTGAATCACGATATGTATTCAAAGTTGGTACAATTATGATAACTTAAAGTTAATACCAATGTGCCATAAATTGAACCAAATATGCATAAGTGTGCTTAGAAAATACCAGACTTGCGTACAAATGCGTTAATTTTTTTTTTTGCAGTAAACAGTTAAATTTTAAATTTATTATTTAAAAGTCACGAATTTTTGGCAAATTCATCAGGGCATTTTATAGATAAACGTGTTAATTAACCAAATTAGGTTAATATTGTAACTAATAGCTTTAATTGTATGGTCATAAAACTTCCTCTGCTTTGCAAAATAACCTTGAAATATTAGTAAAATGGACAAAATTAATTAATTTCAACTTGACTGCAGATTTTAATGTAACTAACAACAACTATCTTTATGGTTAATCTATTTATTACTAGCAGCTTTATTTATTGTTCACACATTTGTTTGCAGTATCGCATTTGAGTGTATGTGTGTGTGCGTTCGCGCGCGTAGAAAAGATTTGAACTTGAAATTATGCCGCTGAAGTCGAAGACGTCGATGCCGCTATTGACTTTAGTTGCTATCATTGTTTGTTTTTGAAGGTTTTGTTTATTTCTTTAACGTGATTTTCTTTGCATTGTCGTCGAAGCAAATTTTTTTTGTAATTTTTTTGGTACAAATCATTGAAACCTGTTTTCGTCTCAGTTTACACTCTTCAAAAAATGTTGTTGACCTTTACATTCATTTCGTTGTTATTTTCGTTGTTTTGTTTTCGTTTTTTTTTTTTATTACAAACCTCTTCTTTTGCTTTGTCTATCAATGCATTTTATTTCCTATATTGGTATTAATTATACGACAATGAAGATACTTACTATTCGAATTTAGAACTTGTTGATTGCCCTGTGCCACTTGCTCACGACTTCCGTTTGCATATTCCGGCTCGTAGTTGTGCGCATAAGCGCTGCCCCAGTGACCGTTGAAGTCGTCTTCTTCAAGCGTTAACAGATGGTCCAACACCTGAACGCCGCGTTCAAGTGGCCCATGGAATTTATTGATTAATTCGGCTAGCCTCAGATTGAAACCGTACTTTGGCGATGACGTTGACGACGTTGATGATGATGACGTTGTTGGGCCACTAGCGGCGTGACAATCACTGTAATCAGTTGCCCAGTAGAAAATATGACGTCCCAATTGACTGCTCAAGTGATGGGCAAAGGCTTCGATCATCTTCGGTCGTTTGGCATTGACTTAGGCGTAATTGTTAACATTTTATTCTTATTTTATTATTTATGTTGTTTGTGTGATTCTTGTACAAACTTTTATCACTTTTGCTTTTGTGTTGTGGTTTCTTTTCGCTTTATTTACATTTAAGTCACGAAATGCGTTAAAGTTATATAATAATATGTTATTATAACATTGTCTCTTTCACTCGTACGCTCTTTCTCGTTTTCACTAATCACAATTGCATTTGCACTTGAATTTGCCGGTTAAGCAGCTGATGTAAATTAAAATAAAATAAAATAATAGAAATAAATAAAACTTGTTGCGCCAACGCAAAACTTCGCCAAAGATTCACTTCACATTCACTTTCACTTCCACTCTCATTTGCGGCACGCACGCACACGCCGCCGCAGTTTCAATTGTTTTCTTTTTGTTTTTCTTGTTGTTTTTGGTTTTGTATTTAATTTTATTTTATTAGAGTGAGTTGTTGTACAGGAAGTACGTCTATGTACATCCACATACTAATACACACATACATACATACATATGTTTGTAAGTGTTTACAGCGCGTCATTTTTCCATTTATGTTTCTCATTATAGTTTTTGTTTTGTTTTATGTTGTTTTTTTTAATTTTTTTTTTTTTTTGCTTAACTTGTCTGCATTTGGTGTCGACTCGCATGTTGTAATCGGTAATCTAATATAATTGCATTTTTATTGTTTTATCTTTTTACGCTTGTTTCTCGACTACGCCAATGTTGGCATTATGAAATTATCACGGTGATTCATTGGCTTGGCTTGGCTCATACGGCCGAGGGTGTCTGCGAGTTGGCCTGAATTGCTCGGAAACTATCTTGAAGCTTACATTGTATCATAGACCGGAAGTTCACTTTTTAAAATCAAAATATGACACTAAACTATTCAAACTTGATCTGAGTCTACACACCAAATGTCCGAGAACCACTATTGAGATCAGACGTCTTGTCGTCCTGTTTAAGAATACTTAATTTGTGTGTTCTTACTCCCTACCTCTTATGCGTTGCATACTTTCGCACTCAAACAAATACATTACACTGTGTGTAGGATAAAAATCGTCTTCTTTATTCAAATTGTATCTAAATAGAAGTAAAGAAATAAAGCTAAAAACCTTGAAAAATTTTTCACACTTCTCGAGACTTCTGCATTTAAAAGTATTCAAGCCGCAAGCAAAACAACATATCAGACGATCAATTTTACAATCGCTGATGCTCATTTTGATTTACAATACTCAAATTGGTGAAGTCAAATCGACGGAATCAATTCATTATCGCGACTTGTCTGTCGTTGTTTCAAAGCGAAACGTGAGCTGTGTTTAAGGTTATGTAATAGGCAAAACTCGCACGCTTATACCAACGAAAAATCCAGAGAGTACTCAAAGAGCTGATTGGCATTTCAATGAAATTTATATATCTATTTTATCGTATCTGCCTGCAACTTTGGTATCAGCTGAATGAAATATGGGCTTACACGCCCCGAAACAATGACGTCATAGCTGAAGCCGTTGGCCGTTTGTTTTTTTGGCGCTTTTAGCATTTTCTGTGCACACTACACACGTCGCTTGTCTTGACGCGACCGTGTAGCGCATGCCAGAGTTGTCATAACATACGTTGAAATTGAAAAACAATTGGCACGCCATAAATTTGTATGCGTTGAATGTTTCCGGCAGATTTAGTTTTAATATTTCTACGGAATTTAAAGCGTCTTTGATTGTTTTTCAATTTTGTTGTTTTTATTTATTTATTTGTCTCCGTTGTTTATTTATAGATATGTATTTCACGCTCAAAGATTATTGCCAAAGCGCGCTTCCTTAGCTAATGCAATGTTCATGATCATCGTCATCATCATCATCATCATGCTCACCACGAGCTGTCAAAAGTTTGTCTTGGTCGTCGCGCGTCTCATTAAAATAAAATTTAGTTGTGCCTTTTGCTTATTATAACTATTTGTCTTCTTCTTCTACCTTTATTTCTATAATTAGTTAAAAATCGTGTCACGTTTAGCATACGTTTCTGCATTGTTTAATGCGCACTTCATTATATATATAATTTTATTTAATTTTTTATTTTATTTCGTTTCGTTTTGTTAATTTAATTTTATTTTACTTTTTATACACTTCTTCATGCAGTGAAAAGTATTATAAAATAGTATTATGACGTTTGTACCACATAGAAGGAGACTTTTCCGTTCATATGAAGTATATACATTCTTGAGCAGCGTGTCAAGATGAGTTATGTTGGAACTCTCGTAGTATTCCACATACACATAAAGATAAAGATCTTCTGGCATATCTAAAGTTAATTTATATTACTACAACAAGTTCCGGTCCCTAGAAAGGGTATCTCCAATAGCGAGATCCTGAAAATTTTTAAATACTTGACATGACACTTTGTTAGTTTGTGAGGAAATGGTCGTGGAAATCAGGAATTTCCATATCTCATATGAAATCCAATGAGTTATAAGAATGAAAATTAGTATTGTAGGCTATTAAAATAATGAGATAGGAAACTTTGTCAAAAAATGGGAATGGCCTACTATATGACCTCGAAGGGTATTCAAGCTTCGGCAAGATTGAAGATTACTTCTTACTGTTTTTTTTATTTTTTGCCACACTTATTTGACTTGTTTAATTTTCTGCATGCGTTTTCGATTTATTTTATGCACATTTGCACTTTATTTCGTTGTTCTTTTTTTTTTTTGTCGGTGTTGTTTTATATTTTTGTCTATTTGCAAGTCAAGAAGACCCAATTAAGTTCCGCCTCAAGTGAACTTGTGTCGTACTCTGGCGACTTTAATTAAGTTGTTGTTGTTGTTGTCGTCGCAATACTTTTGATTTCATTTCCATAACATTTGATGAACAGTTTTTTTTGTTGTTTATTTCTTCTGTTTTGTTTTAATTCATATACACATGTACAATAGTTTTGCACAAGTTTCGCCACATTTGATTTATGTGTCAGTAAGCCAGTAACCAACAACAACAATAAAAACAGTAGTTCAGCTCAAGCGTTCAACATGCCCTTCGCTTGAAGCGTTGCCCACCGCTGCCAATTGCAACAAATCTAAGCCATGAAATCGCTCGCATGAAGGAAGGTGTTAAAGGTGCTGATTTGTTGATTACGCTTTAATTATGCGCGCTCGTTCGACTCGAAGCTCGACTTGTCTGAGTTTCTGCATATTTGTACTTTTCCTTTTTTTGTGTTTTTTTCCAACAGACTTTATGATTTTTCACATGTTATAATCATAATTTAAATGTTGCGCCCTCTTGATCGAGTTGTTGTTGTTGTTGTGCTTGGTTGTGCAATATGTGAGATTTTTTTTTGTAGCCCTTTTGGCTGCGCGTCAAAATGTTGAATTCGTTGTTAACTTTATCGACATTAATGACTTTTTTATTGTTCACTAATTTCTGCTTTTGTCATGCTGTTGCATTTAGTGAGGCAAAAATAAAAGCAAAAAATACTAATGACTTGTAAAACCCAAGATTGATGAACAGTTTGTCTAAGTGTCTGCTGAACTCAATTGGTCAGTAAATAAGTGTGGCGAACTTTGTCAGTTGTGCGATTTTTACAACAAAAATTATATTTCTTTGTAAAATTTTTTATTTATTTTTATTTTAGAATAAAATTTTTGTTCACTTTTTTACTTCAAATTTGCATTCGAACAAGTTTTGTTTTCGAAACAAAATTTTTTTTATTCAAAGCATTTTCCTTTATGTTTTTACCGCTTTTTTACAATAACAATTATTACATTTAGTTGTATTGAATTTGAAATTGTTGTCGAATATTAAAATTGAAGTCAAAATACCGTTATTTTTTATTGGACAACGTTTTAATTTTTGTTATTTTGTGTAAGTTTGCTGCATTAACCTTTTGACTAATGTATTGCATTTTCAAACTGGAATACTCAAGTGTTTTTATGTTATTCTGTCCTAAGCGTATTTTTTAACGTACATTGCACCGTTCACGCCAACTTCACCAATGACTTGCTTAAATTTTGCAGTACTTTATCTTTTTGTTTTGTTTATGTGTTATGAAATCTTTAATGCGATTTACTTCGATGATTAGTCAAATATTTTACTCTTTGTGTCATTTGATTTTTTTCACTCTTTTTTGGTCACCTGTCATTTTGGTATCTTGATTATGTTTGTATTCTTTTCTTATCTTCACATTTTGGCATGCTTATTTAAGTGAGTATTTTGTTTATTTTGCTCGATTTCTGTTAAACAATAAGCTGTCTATTTTTTTATTTTGGGTTTTTTTTTCTATTCATGTGTTTTTTGCCGAATTCGGAACCAGTTTTTGGTTTATTGATTGAGGCGTTTTTATATTATTTAAATTTTGTTTAAAAGAAGAACAAGTTCTTTTGTTGTCAACTTGATATGTCGCTTATTATACTTTGGCAGGGTATTTTTCTTGAGATTCGTGGGGTATTGAAACTTTTTATACATCTAAAACGTGGGCGTTATTGAGTGAACCGTGCTCGGTAGTATGCGTTTTATTCGATCGTGAGGTCAGTTTTTGGTATAAGTGTATTTATGCAGCATCATTTCAAACTATCGGTAGCTATTTTTATTTATATAAAATTCTAGGCGGAAGTAATAGTTACATATGTATACATTTTTATGCAGAACTCATGTTATTTTGCTTATAATCAAAGTTGATTGATAGAAGGCCATTATAAAAAGCTTAAATTTGTAAATTTGAACTGCTTTGAGTTCATTTTTTTAAGGTTTCAATTGCAAGTCAACGGACCAAGCAGCTGTCAATGTTTTCTTAAGTAGCTGACAGCTCAATTAGTTCAACAGTTTGCAGATCATTGGTTTAATTTAGAGTTGCCGTGTGTTCAAAGTGTTGTGCAAAAACGTAGAATAGCCATAAAACCGAACGATGAAAAAGCGAATTCTTGATTGGTTTTTAATGTACAAAGTTTTTGTTTGTTTGTGTTTTTTGTTATTTTTGTTAATGAATTTCCGTACATTTTGCAATTTTCTACGTTTTATTTTGTAGCATTGTTTGTTCAATTAATTACAAATTTTGGTTGTTTTTTCTCCCTAATTAATTAAATTTACAGTAATTTTTTGCTATAATCTTTTTTTTTTATACGCGTGCTCTGTAAACAAACAACAACCGGCAAAAGTGCAAACTTTTTGTTTATTTTTGACACGTAAAAAAAAATATAATTTACAAAAACAACAATTGCACTTGTGTGGCGCACAAGTCAAGCCGGCTTTTTTTTTTTTGTTTATTTTTTTAATTGATTTGCTATTCTTAAAAAACTATAAATATTTACACTTATTATACACTTTGCGCATGCGTGAATGCGTTGAACCACGTTGAAAATCGAATTGAATTGTGTTGGATTTTCGAAGGCGTTCGTCGCGCGTTCAATTGAGCTGAGATGTGCACGAGTCAACGTACGAGTTCGTTATGAGCTGAGCGTCTCGTCGCGTCGCCAATTTCAGGTGGTCGTCATTCATCGAAGCTGTTGTTGTTGTTGCTGTTGCTGTGTCGTAGTCGATGTCGTCGGCGTTTTTTTTTTTTTTTTTCGTTAAGATTTCTTTGCAGGTCTTGACTTGTTGTTGTTGTTGTGACTCTTGTTGTTATTGGTGCTGATGCTTTGAGCGCACTTTAACTCATGTGTGCGTTTTGTAAGCTTGGCTTTAAGCTAAGTTAACTTAACTTGTCTCCGTTTGCATGCTGTGACTTTTTTGCTCGCATGCGATATGTGTTTTTGACTGACTTTTGATTGCCCTAAGACTGGTTTTATTGACGCCCTGCGCTCGTAATTTTTATTTTTATTTTTTTTTTGGTTTTTTACAACTTTGCGCTCAGCTGTTTTGCTTTGAGTTTATTTATACAATTAGTTTTAAATTTTCTAAGCAACGTTAGTGTTTTTATTGTTTACTTTATTTTGTTTGTTTGCTCGTTAGTTAGTTTGTCTGTAATTTGTTTTCAATTTGTTGGCAACTTTTTTTTTATGGTATTTTGCATTATGTGACAACGATTTGTTTTGTCCGCTTGTTGAACATGAAGAATTTTGAGGCGAAAAAGCTTGAATTTGCTTACCCTCGTAAAGACAAGTTTGTTTTGGGCAATAAGCTTACACTACTTATGTATTGAATTACAGTACGTGCATACGGAAAATGGAGTTTTTGATTGTTTAATAATATCAGTTGACTTTAAATGCTCGTTCTCTCTTTTTCTCACACTCT
This sequence comes from Phortica magna, assembly GCA_037044515.1. NCBI lineage: Eukaryota > Metazoa > Arthropoda > Insecta > Diptera > Drosophilidae > Phortica > Phortica magna. The sequence goes on from JBAMBP010001291.1 coordinate 312,658, forward strand.
CTAAGCCGTTAATCTTTTATACTAAGGCAGAAGTCCATAGCTTTGCATTATTTAACTTGTAAAAATCAAAGTACCTTTCTAACTAATACTTAATTTACTTAGAGTAGCTTGGAAAACATGAGCAGTAATATATCTGTAAATAAAATTAGCAAAAAGATCAACAATTTCGCGCATGAAGTCATTCACTTTGAGTGGCGTCAGTTTTGTATCGCACGGATTTAACCGAGTACAAATGTCACGGCTAAAAAACAAAGGGCGTGCCTAAGCTAAACAACACAAATATTGAAATTAAAATGTTTTCAATCTGCAATTACATAATAGTCATAAATTATGTGAAATGTGCTTAATTATTGTTTAAGGGTTTCATATTCCCGTCATTAACGAAAATTACTTTCAGTTTTTAAAAAAATCATGCGACGCGTCGTGTTGCCACTTGAAGCCACTAACAATCAACAATCGGCGTCAGTTGCCTTTTCTGTTCATTCTATTATTATGATAGTTGTTGTTGCTATGAATAACGCAAAATTGTTTAAAGTCATAAACAAAAAAATGTAATTAAATAAATATTTTGTATAAACAAAATGTTTTTGAAGTATTTTTGTCTGTCTGTCTGTCTGCTTGTAAGGTGTCAGCATCAAGAAGCCATTAGTGGCAGTTACTATTGTTATTGTAGTTGTTGTTGTGTGCTTAAAGACGCGTGCAAATAAAACATCTTCTTGTAGGCGTCAGTTTTATGTGCGTGGGTCAAAATGACATCAATTTTCAAGTGTAAAAGGGAAAACGACAAAGGAGAAGCAGAAAAAAAAAAACAATTATGTAACAATTGCTTTAATAAATACTTCACTTGCAACATTGCAAACTTGCAACAACTGCTGTGGACAGTTGCCGCTTTGCTACTTCAACGCCGACGCCGCGCAAAGAAACTTTTTAATATTTGTAGCCGTTGTGATTATCGTATTAGAGTAAATGGCGCGCAGTGTTGAACAACGTCAACATTGCTGCGTAAGTGTGTCAAGTGTTGTTGCCAAAACTTCTGTGCAAGTCATCATCAGCAGCATCAACATGGTGCTGCACCACCAAAAAAAAAAAAAAAAACCCTTTGCCTGTTTGCTCAACTCAGCACATTTCAACGCTGTCGAGTCAGTCTGACAGTTACTCAAGCACTTCAACTGTAATTTTAGAGCATAGAATGTTGTTTTTTTTTTTTTTTTTTTTTATCAACATCATCATCATGTTCACTACTGCTATTAATTCACTTAGAGCAACATCATTTCTCAAGTGTCTTGAAGTGTGTCGATGTCGGCGTCTGAAAATGAAATTGAAAGTTTTTTCTACGCTGTCAAATGACGCCATTTTAAACGTGCACAACACTTCAACGTGTAAATCTCGAAAGTATTTAATCACGTGCTATTTTACGAGAATCTCTCTCGCTCACACACCGCTTACTCACTCACACAAACACTTGTCGGCGCCGTCTTTGTTTTTGCACTCATCGAATGTTGGAAAAGCATTTGCAGCCATGACTGACGCACGCAGTCAATTTAATTTTGACTTACACACGTTAATTTTTAGTTTCGTTTAGGTTCATGTTTATGTGCATGTTGAGTTCATTTAAGTTCATTTAACTGTGACGCATGCGTGGCTGATTGCTGTGCAAAGAACTAATGCGAATTCATATTGGTTTCTTTTGTTGTTGTTTCGTTTTGTCTGTTTGGCCATGTCCGTCAGCTGTCAGCTGAGCACATCGCTGTCCATGCCGTTGATGTCACTGTGCGCAAGGCTGTTTTAGTTAATACTTGCGTTCAATATTAGAAAAAAGAGTTTAGTTAAATATTTGTTTTATTTATCTTCTTTTTTTTTGGTGTTTGTAAGACGAAAATATTTGCTAATGTGCTTTTAATGCTTTGCGTTCATGTTTGCGTGAAAATTTATTGACTTGCTTAGTGCTAATTAGTATTTGTCAACGAGCGTCGAAGAAAAAAAACGAAAACAAAAAAAAAGTGGAAAAAAACTAAAACCAAAAACAACATGAATAGATTTTGCCTTGAGTGCACGTTTAGCTTGTACAAAGAGAACAAATTTGCAAATCGCAGTTAAGCACAAATCTTAAACCGAATTTCATTAAATTAGGTCATGTTCAAACGTTGCGACGGTGGTTACTAAAACGTCTTGACATAAATAATGTCTGGCAGTCAACAGCATGGAAATCATTTTAAAATAAATTGAAATAATAATAAAAACAAAAAAAAAATTACATGCTACATTTATAAAATAAAAAATTATCGCATGCGATTTTTACATAAGAAGCATAAGAAACGCATGCAATAAATTTATGCACATGAACAGCTGCCAGTTGGTCTGGTTTTTTGAATTGAAGCTGCTGTTAACATCACCACTGTTGTTGTTGTTGTTGCTGCTGTTGTAAATTGCTATGCGTGTTTGGCTTATGTTGTTGTTGTTGTTGTTATTGCTGTGGTTGTGTTTTACACAAGATCGGGTTCAAGATTTCGGCCGTTGTACAGCTCGGACAGACATTCAGACGATGCCTTGTTCAATATTCATTGGCGGCGCGCGTTCACTTTGCTGCTTGCTGCGTATTCAAGGTCAGCGTTGATACAAGTTCTTCTTCTTGTTTTTTTTTTTTAATGAAAGCTGCAATAAAAAAACATGTTATATTAATTGAAAGTTGAAGAATCCATGCGATTTTTTTGTTTTTGCTTGCGTTGGTATAATATAACCTTCGAAGTTGACCTGTTTAAATCAGTTATTATTTCTCGATACATACATAACTAAATTTAGTATTTTGTAACTCTTTATAGATCCTTGTTTGTACATCATGCGCTTTGCCAATCGTCTGCAATTGGGACCCAAGACACATGAAGTCTCCATGACCGCTTTGCGTATTGTTCAACGTATGAAGAAGGATTCTATACATTCCGGACGCAGACCGACAGGACTTTGTGGCGCTGGTAAGTCAAACATAAACTTATCCAAGACAAATCTTATAGAAAATTTATTTTTTCAATAGCACTTTTGATTGCCGCGCGCATGCATGAGTTCAGTCGCACAATAGTCGATATTGTGGGCGTGGTCAAGATACATGAGTCGACGCTACGCAAGCGTCTCTCGGAATTCGCTGATACGCCGTCAAGTGGCCTGACATTGGAGGAGTTTATGACTGTAGACTTGGAGCGCGAACAGGATCCGCCCTCATTTAAAGCGGCACGCAAAAAGGATCGTGAGCGCATAAAAGAGGTAAGTAGCTATTTCAGCTTTTCGTTGATTTTAATATTAATGCTCGATGCTTTTTTTACCACACAGATTGGTGAACTGGAGCTGACTGAGTTGCAAAAAGAGATTGATGCCTATCTTGACAAGGATCTCGACAAAGCAACAAATACGCTGCTCAAACGCTACATGAGCCATACGCCAAAGGCTGACAAAACAGAGTCGACCGCAGCCGAAGAAGAAGCTGTCGACGATGTTGTAGAGGCAGCCGATTCAGCCAACTTTATCGAACAATCCAATTTGGCAGCTATCAAAGAATGCATGAATGACGAACAAAATGCCACCGGCAGCACGGCAACTGTGCACCAAAAGGTCGTAATCGAAGGTCTGCGACCGGACATTGAGGCCATGTGTCGTGTCACACAAAGCGACTTGGAGCACGTGGAACGTGAAAGTAAATCCGTGATCGATGATCTCTATTTCGATGATATGGATGATGCCGAGTTAGATCAATATGTGCTCACGCAGGATGAGGCCGATACAAAGGACACACTTTGGAATGCGCTCAATGCTGAGTATCTGAAACAGCGTAAGGAGCGTGAAGAACGCTTGGCCAAGGAGCGTGAGGAGGGCAAACCGGAGAAGAAGAAGCGTAAACCACGAAAAAAACTTATTGGGCCCTCATCGACGGCAGGCGAAGCCATTGAGAAAATGTTACAAGAAAAGAAAATCTCAAGTAAAATTAATTATGATATACTTCGCACACTTACCGAGGGCATTTTGCCGCAAAAATCTGAAGCCGGCAGCAGCAACGCCGCAGCGTCGACCATTACAGCTGAAGTTGTCGATTTAAAGGAGTTGCCTGTCATATTGGAAGATGGACCAATCAAACTGAAAAATGGGTGCGTTAATACTTTGCAAATTGTCAACAAATTTGTGTTTATTATAAAATATTTGCTTACAGGCGCACCAAAGCGGCTTATGCTGTCGGCGGTACGAGTGCCAAACGTCCAAAACTCGAAATGGGTTTGCCCGTCGTGGAGGAAACACCCAAAGAAGAGGCGGTTATCATTGAGAATGGTTTGTATTTCTTGAACATCATTTATCTATTACATTTAATAATATTTAAATATGTCTTAAACCAGATGATATCGATGAAGATGACGCTGATATTGCCGATGATGAAGACGCCGCGGCTGAGGCTGAACCCGAGCCGGAAGCATCGCTTAAGGACATGTTAAATAAAGGCGCCGACGATGATGATTATTATGGCTATGACGATGACGATGCCTATTAAGTTATTTAATATGTTTTGTTTCTACTTATTTAAAAGCATTTAGCGTGTTTAAGCAAGATCATATTTAGTTCTTAACTGCCCATAATTTATATGTGTAACTCACATAAGTAAACCTTTTTATATCCAAACGTAAAGAATTTGTACACAACTACTTATTGCCAGCACTTGTTGCACTCGACGCTCGCAAACAGTGCTTATTTATAATTTTCGCTGAGCCTTGTTTATTATGCGAACTCGTCGTGCCTTTGGCCATTAAATCATCGCATTGCTACTGTGAGTCAGGCAGGCAGGCAGGCAGGCAGGCAGCCTAGCAAGCAACGAGGCAGCCAAGTCAGCTAGCAAAATACGAGTGAGGCAAGTTGCTTTGCCTTGGAGCAAATGCAAGGCATTTACATATTTAACTAGTGGCGTCGTTGCACTAATTGTTCGTTCTTTTGCTTTTGCGCCATTTCATACTCTTTTTGCAACGATTTGCTTCTTATGGCAGCGGCGCACTGTTGAGCCTCGCAGAAAAGTATGCTGCAAATAAATATTTTACACTTAATAATGTTTTACACTCTCTGTGCTGCTGCCATTATATTATTATTGTTGTTTTTTCATTGGCATTTGTTTTTTCTTCTTGCTTGCTGGCTTGCTTGCTTGCTATGCCTCGACGTAGCATGAAACACGCGACTAACTATTTATGCAACTTAAGTCGAGTGGTGTGGAATGGCAGTGGCAATTGGCAGTGAAGTTCTTTTTGCTTTGCTGCCTGTGCCTCTTAACATTTGCTTTGGTCGTTGGTTGTGCTTCGTTTTTCTTTCCGTTTCTTTTTATAGGTAATTATGCGATAATTAACTCGTATTTGTTTTGCTATTAATTATGCTGTTTTGTGCATGTTGAAATATTTAAGTACTTTTCGTTAAAGCAACAAAAGTGCGTTTTAAATCAATTTGATGTATTTAAAAGTCTTTGACAAAGAGACAACTAACAAATGCAATTACATGAGCTTCTACACGAACTCAAGTGGCTCAGTTTAAGAAATTAAGTTCGTTTGATTGCTTCCTTTGTTGGTTTTTGTTGGCCTTAATATTTTGGTCACAATTTTTTAAACGAATTATTAAATATTGTGCTTAAGTCACATGTTGCTTGCCAGCTTGACCGCAAGTCTGTCCGCCCGCCTGTCTGTCATTCGTTCGGTCTACCTGTGTCAGTTTAAAACCGCTCAGCATGCACGAATTGAGTTTTAATAGCTTAACTGAATTTAAAACTTACTGCAAATTTAATAAAATCCAATTGTACTCAAAACCACAAAACAATTAAAATTATAAACTTACAAAATACATGAAGGACGCACGGTTGCACACAATCGTCCATGCAGTTGCACGTACAATAGTTATACAAATATGCCTGTGTGCGTGTGTGTGTGCATTGCATATAAAGACATTTATACTACAATATGAAAAAAAAGTAAAATAATAAAATAAAATGAAAACAAACATTCATGTCGTCGTTAACATGTACAAGCCAGAGTCAAAATGAGCAAAGACTGCATCCGAGGCTTGTCCAGTTCGGTTCGATTCAATTCGCTGGACATGTCGAATGTATCTGCACTGTTGCCATTGCTGTTGTTGTTGTTGTTGCTGTTGTCGCCCACAATGCAACAACTTGAAATTAAATAATGTGACATTTATGACTTAAACAGCGTACAAGTAAATTAATTATGCGCAGGTTTCACACATAATTGCGAAAATGTAAAATGAAACAATAAAATAATGGAAAAAACAACAAAAAAAAAAACAATTGACATCACTTTATATAAAAGTTTCTTAATATTCGTTGATATTTTTGTTTTATTCTTTGTTAATTGTATTTTTTCTTTTTTTACGCTTGTGTGGGCGTATTAAATGTTATTACAATGAATAATGTGCATTGGACTCCTTATTTCCTCTTGTGTGTGTTGGTGCTAAGAGGATATTTGGCATATATGCATGACTGTCTGTCTAATTGTCCGTCCTCTAGTCCGCTTGTGTGTTCTGCCAATGAGCTTTATGAGTGTTTATTGTTATTGTTTTTAAATGTATCGCGCATTTATTGTTCTCTCTTCAGTTGTTGTTTTTATACATATTCACATCTCTTTTGTTGCTTTCATTTATCAATGTTGCTATTGTGATTTGTCCATTGTATGTAGGCTTTGCTGTTGTTGCTTTTGTTATTGTTGTAATGTCAAATAATAGCCTTAACAATCAGAGTGATGTACGACTGCTGACATGTTTGTTTTTTGTATTATTCTGACATTTGCTCTCGAGCTGCCAAGCATTGCGATTGGATAACATTCCTCTATTCAATAATATTCATAAATTATCATATTATGCATAAAATGTCGAAAATTTTGCGTGAGAATTGCATCAAATTTTTGACACATGATGTGTAATGTGACGTATACGTAATATTTTTATTAATAATATTTTGCAAATAAATTTTGTATAAAAAAAAAGTTCGCTTACGTTTTATTAAAAAAATTGAAAATATATTTATTATTATAAACACGTTCCTTCTTCTGACAAGTCTATTAGGCACTTGTTAATAGAAAGTCTATTAATTGGCTTGTAAATACGATTTCAACTATTCAGGACTGCCGTTTTTGTCTCTATAACGTTGAGGTTCTACACAATATTGGCATGTAGAGAGGCTACAATAAGAATACCATCAATTTTGCTATTAAATAAACTATTATTTTAATAGAGTTGTCAGAATGGGACCAAAAGTGTACTTTTTGAATCGATAACCGATATTACTCTTTAGTTCTAAGCAGTACAGGAGTAAAAAAAAATGGTACCAGCGTAAATTTAATAAACACTCGTAGAAGTTATATTTTGAAAATAATTTCTGAGAGTAATTTAAATACTGACTGAACGAAACAAGTGAAAAAGCTGCAATGATATGCAATGCAAAATGACATCATCATTTAATTCTATTGCCGAACAACTTCTACATGCATTTTATGGACTTTGGAAGCATTGCGCTAATTACAATTGCTAATTTGCATAAATGCAAGGATAATAACCGCCAATGATTAATAAAATAATAAAGGACAAAGTTTTTTCCCATTTTATATTATTTTTTTTTTTGGCTTAGCAGCATTCCGAAGGCGACACAATGACAACGTTTGCCTTTTCCCACTTGCCGCACACATTCGATGCTGTTAGCATTTAGTGTCCTTTATGTCCTTTTCGAATATAATAGTATCAAATGTCTGAACATGTAAATCCACTAAATGTGACAGTAAATGTGGCAATTAGAACTCAACTTGAGTCGCCTTGACTTGCGTCGAGACTTGTACTGCATTTAATTTATGCATTTAGTGTGAAGTGTGCCAGGCGAATATAATTCGCTTTGCTTGAGTGACGCAGCGACAGAGAAAGGAGGAAATGAAGCTAAAGAGGGACAATGAGAGGGCGAAAGTGTTGCAGAAAGAGCTGGCGAGCTGTGAGCTTAGTTGAAATGCAGTTGTGAATGTTATCAATGTTCTCAAGTGCTCATTGTCATCATTCTGTCGGACTTTGCCACTTCATACTCCTGCCACCCTCTCTCTCTCCCTCTCACTCATTCTCTTTCTCTCTGTCGCACTTATGTATGCATGCTGTCGCTCATTTTGTGCGGTCATTTTGGTTTGCTGCGAATCATTAAAGTTGCATTTAATGTACTCGAACCACTTATATGTTATATGCATGTATGTTTATATATGTGTGTGTGTGTGTGTGTTGTTGTTTTTTGAGGTTTTCGCATTGCGTTTAATGCGTAAATTTACTGATCGGCTTAATTTGAAACGGAGGCGCAAAACTTTATCGCAACGCATCACGCTTCATTAATCCTTATTTGGTATTTTTTTTTTCCAACATGTTTTAATGCGCGATTTTTCAATAAATTATTTTAAAAAATTTTATTATTTGTCGTTGTTGCTTTTATTTTTGGTTACACACACACACACACACGCACGCGGTTTTTTTTTGTCACGATGGCGTGGCATTTGTCACACAAAGCTTTGCGTGAAAGGCGCAAGTAACATCATTAATTAAAAACTTTCAAACGACAGTTGCAAAAACAAAGACATAAAGTGAAAAAATCAACAACAAAAACAACTTGTTTGCCGTTATATTGCATATATTTTAATATATTTAATTTCATTTAATTAAAAAATCCTTGTCGCCATTTTGGAAACGCACGTTTTGCCTTTCGTGGTCGTGGAAAAAAACTGTGCGCTCTTTAAGTGCATAAATCCATATGTAAATATTTGCACTTTTATTTTTAATATAGTTTTCACTTTGGTATGCAACATAATCGTTTCATTTATTTTTTATTTTATTTTATATTTTTATTTAAATTTAATTAAAATACTTTTGGTGGTTTCGTTGCGCGTTGAGCGTTTGCGGATTTGATTAATGCGTGTGACAGTGTTGTAAAGCATTTCGTTTGAAGATTTCAAGATCGAATTTCAACTCTGTTAATTAACATAAAAGACATTATTGAAGTCACTAGCGATCTTAGTTATGATAATTAAAGTTGCCGTTATGTAGAAGGGCCATTGCGCCGCCTGGCTACGCTCTTGCATTACACACACATAGCTAAAAAATAATTTTGTTAATATATTTTAAAGTTTGACAAATGCTTAGCAGCCAAAATTGTTTGTTGTTGTTTTTGTTTCTATTTATTTTTTAGCTGAGTTGGCAACATTTGCCGCAACATGACTGCAAGGTGGCAACCAAACGAGTTGAATGCTCATTAGGCGCGCCCGCTGATTAATTGAGTTGACCAAAGTAAATTAGACTCATTAATTTGATGCCAAGTATCTGTGATCTGTATCAGTATCAGTATAAGTAACAGACACAGACACAGTAACCGTATCAGTCACAAAGTTCGTTTAATGCAATTAATTTTGTTTTGATGTGCAAAAATGCATGAAAAATTATGTTAAATACTTGTGTATGAAAACTACTACAAACGCCAATGGCAATGCACGAAATTTGTCGGCTTTCAGCTTCAGTTTCAGCTTTGGCTTCAGTTTGGGCACGCAACAAACGAGCAACAAAGCAACTAATTACAATCTTTTTTTGCTTAACTGCGCACAATGAATAAATTAGTTTGTGTGCGACGTCAACTATGAGCGCACAATTAGCAAGGGCCAGCGGTGCGAAGCGTTATTTACCTGACAATTAATTAACATCAAACGTGGCCGCAAAGAGGTATTCATAATAATTCGCTAACTTTGCTAAACAGCTGACAAAATGAATGATTAATTGCCAATTTCATGCGGTTTCGCATAGTGGCAAAGTCTATGAATGAAATCAGTACTAAATCGCTGGCATAGAAATTATTGATTTATGTTGGTGGCGTATGAGTGATAATTATTCATTTGATTAGTGTTTTTTTTTCTGTGTATTGGCCATTGCGCTTATTAAAGTGTTGTTAAACGTGGCATAAACAAAATTTAAGTGGCCGTTAATTGTGCAATGATGAAACGTTGGCATTTGGTAGAGGCCACCATGTATGCGTGAGTGTGCGTGTGTGTGTGTGAATGCGAAGCGTAGCTTGAATGCAAATAATAAAGCAAACCAAATAAACACCTCGAGCGCTATTCTGACTCGTACACAAAATGCACAAACACAGACATGCGGCTGAAGTTCATGTGTGTGAGTGTGAGTGTGTTGTGTAAATGTCGGTGCTTCATGTGTGCATGTTTATGCGCAAACTGACTCAAATGAACGAAGCATTGTGTTTGCGGAACATGAGTGCAATTACCTGTGTTGCCTGAAACAGCGCCGCAAAGTATGCAACGATAATGGTGCAAATTCAATGAACATGCAGCTCTGTATAGTACGAATGCATGTGTGCGTCTGTGTCTGTGCATGTGCACAGAATCAAAAGAAAACAAGAAAAAAGGGAGTTATTTTTTTAATAAAAGCAAACAATACAAACAAAATCGATGGGCATCGAAATGGGCTTAACACAACAGTAAAATAAACAAATTATTTCAATAGTTTTCGTTGGCGGCTCTTGCAACAACAACAGCAATAAAAACAACAAGAACAATAACCGAATGCTAACCAAGAGTTTACTAACAAAATTAATTATGCGAATTAAGGCAAGTAAAAACACTTACAGCGTAATGCAAACACACACATATACACGAAAACACCCCATACATGTCTCTCAGTGTGTGTGTTGGTAGCGCATTCTTCAATTTATGTATTTGCATGCACATGTGTTTATGTCTCGTGCATTGTTATTGTGTATGCTTGTATTTTTACCATGCATGCCTAAAAGTAGGCCAATAGAATATACACAGCGCATATAGTTCTTGCTCGAATGAGTAAAAGTGTGTGTGTGAGTGTTAGTGTGTGTGTGTGTGTAGCGTGTTTGCCAAGTTGAAGTTGTTTATTCAAGTGTGAAATTTAAGTGCAGCTCTGCGTAATATAAGACCAGATTATTTAGCATTATAACCCCTAAGATAAGCGCATTGAAAGAACGCGTGGATTATGAGGCATAGCACGTTGAATGCTCATTCTAAGCATTTTTGTTTTCTGCAACATTAAAGCAAATTGTGTGTGTGTGTTTTGTCATTTCCGACCATATTGCAACGTTGGTCTTCGCTTCGCTTCGTTTTGTTTTTTTTTGTTCGGTTTTGGCATGCCATTTGCTGCTATATTGGTGTGAACAAAGGCATTGTGGTTCATGCTACTCAGAGATAAGAAATCGCAACGGTCACCAAGCAAACAATGTTGCCAGTCAATGTAAGCTGAGTGCAAAATAAACAAGAACAAAAAAAAAAAAAAAAATACTAACTAATATTGGAACAAAAGACAACTATGAAAAAGGGGCAAAAAATAACGAACTTGCAGCTTTGGTCGTTGATAAAGTTCTATTTTGGCTTGTTGTTGGTGTAATTTTATACATCATATATTTGGTAAATATCCTTTATAACCTTTAAATACATGACTAACGTTTTACTAAATTTGCGCTTCGAAAGCTTCAGTCAAAAAAAGTCTTTAAAGATTGGACAAGTTTTCAATGATTTATACATCAACAAAAACATCTTAAGCCTCCTGAAATATTATACAATTTTTTTTATGCCTTGCGGGTTCATCTGTTTGCCTTTGCCTTACGTTTTGAATTACACTTGTACTGCAAATCTGACAATTTGCTATTAATGAGATTATGTTTCCTTTCGCTCACTATTAAAAAGTGAGCACGACTTTTTTCGCCAATTAAAATATTGTTGTACTTTGCATAAGCATGCGCTTGTAATAGATACATTTCATGTTTTTTTCCACTAGCCGTAATAACGGAAAAAAAACAAGCTTTACGGCCAGCCATGAATGAGCACACAGCAAATTTTCAAAACAATCAAATCCTTTTTTTAGTTTTATTTTACAACTTTCTGTTTTATTATATAAATTTTTGTTGTTTTGTTACTTTGAATTTGTCGCACTTTTTGTGAAAAATGCAGATGTATTAAACAAATGACTCATTGGCGCCAAATATATAAAAGCATCACGTCGGCGAACTCGAGGCGAGAAGAGAAGTCCAAAAAAAAACACAGAGAAGTCAACTAAAGCGGTCAGTGCGACAATGTTGGACAACATGGGCAGCGACGTCAACGTCAACGTTGGCGTCTGCGTCGACGACAACGACAGCATTTTTGACGCCATGCCAAATTAGCTAAAAGTCTGTTGTCATTTAGTTAATTGCTGCACACAAAAACACAAAAAATAGTGAGGCGTGGCTTCACCTCTCCATCAGGCTCGGGATCGACCTCACCCTCAGTGTTGGCACTTGAGTGCGCTGTGGCTCATGAAATGTGCTTCAAAATTGAAATAATACATAAATATAGCAATTTTTTCTGCACGAATTGCGCGCAAGCGATAAATTTTTACGCGTAATTGGTTTTTTTTTGTTATTATTTTATTATTTTTGTTTTAATTGAGATTGTTATTTAATATTGTTTTTTTGTTTTGGTTTTTATATCTCCTTTTTTTTTGTTAGGTGTGTGTTTCAAATTTAATTAATTTGAAATACATTTTTTTTGTTTGCGCTAGTTGTAATGTAGTGGAAATAAGTAATTTAAGTTTGTGTTTTTCAACGTTAAATACTTTTTAATTTCAACAATTGTAGCAGCATTTCAGGCGCACATTACATAAGCAGTTAATTACTGTTGGCAATTGTTACTGCAAGCATCCGTCCGTTCTTCTTTCACCCTCTCTCACTCTCTTGTTGCTCTGTACACCATCTAATCTTCACTATACTTTTTTCTGACTTTGTTTTTCTTATGCGTTGTTTCGCTTTCTATTATTATTTCTTCCTACGTCTATCATTATTTTTGTACTTCTTTTGTTGTTTAACTCTTCAACCTGCTCCGGTTTTTGTTCAATTTTTTTTTGCTTAATTTTGCAATTCTGTCTTGTTTTCCTGCGACTGCTTAAAGCTTTCTGGGCGTATTTTCAATCGACTTAATCTCTTCGCCACCAACACCTGCCCGCGATGCTAACAGTCCTTTGTCAATTGCTGACGTTACTGCCAGTCTGGCATTTCGAGAATTCAATCGTGCACATGCTTTCTCCCACAGGTACAACAACAACAACAACAATACGAGCCCAAAAACAACAAATCGCTTGACAATCTGCGCCTTTTGTCTTTTCTTGTCCTTGTAAATCAACGCATAACAGCGCCGTGGGCAACCGAAGCAGCAGCAGGAGCAAAGTGGTGAAAAACACACAACAATGATGACGACGCGCTTGGAATGCAGTTAGCATGTTTAAGCGCAAATTAAATGCGAACTGAGTTTAAAGTCGTTGCTTGTGCCATGCTTGTGCAGTGCCAAGCGGCGTATACGTAATACGTTGAAGTCCTTGTGTAAAAATTGTGTACAAGACACCTAATTGAAAGCGCTTGGCTTTCGTGTCGTGCGAAACGAGTGTAATGGCATAAACAACGTATTCTTGGCTTTTATTGTTCTGCACTAACGAGGCGTATGCGTGATTTTAAACTGAATGCCAGGCTTGAAGGCTAATAAAGCGACTACTCAGCATATAAAAAAAAAAAACAAAGACAAGCAAAAGAAAACGAAGTATATGAAACAGTTATTGTGTACGGTTTATTTCATGCTTATAAGCATTCTTTATTTTTCCTACTTTCTGCTTAAATTTCTTGTGCTTCGTCATTATCGTTCACTAGTTGTGCTTGTGTCCTTTATAAATGTTAAACGCATATTGCAGATGAAGCACAAGAACCACTTACATGTGCCATTTGCATCATATTTCTGATGTCATTTGTTGACATTTACTTGCCTTGTGAATATGAGCTTGCACAAGCATGCCCACGTACGTTCAAATAAAAAAACGACACTAATACTCCCCTACGTATACTTAATGTACAGTCATTATTTCACAAGCGAGCGTAAAACGAGCCAACCATACAATAACAAGCACAAAACAATATTCTACAAGAGAAAATACTAACAAGCACAATTCAAGTTGAAAGACAAAAACAGCAAAGCACAAAAAAAAAACAAAAGATAAGAAAAGTGAAACGAGTGAAGGAGATGAAAAAGCAAATAACGAACAAAGGCAAACTTACAAAGAAAAAATAAAATTAATCGAAAGAAATAATAGTGAAAATAAAGTGTTGTCTTCTCTGTCTTCCCCTTTCTTTGATACTTTTAATACCGTTTTTTGTTTTCGTTTTTTTTTCATGCTCATCACTCTTTTCTTGTTATTAGTTTATTGTTTAAATTTGAAACTTTACCAAATTGTTAACAAGTAACGATCGATTACCGTTTTCAATGCATTTCAATGCTAACAGCTTCGAAATAAATTCATGCTATTGTGTCGAAGTTAATAAACCAATGAAACAATGAACGATTTCTATATAAGTCTAATTAGTTTGTTAACTTGATATATTTTTGGCGTATGTCATGTCAGTTTATTTTGATATTTTGATAGAAATTATGATTTGCATGAAAATGTTGTCAAAATTATTTGATGAGTGACGTAAATCTGTCTAAATGCCATTTTATGAATTATTGTAATAATATCATTTTATTTGCGAAACAAAGGCTATAAAGAGGTATCTGAATTACCCCGTATGCCTTAATAAAAAAAAAAAAAAAAAAAAAATTTTATTTTCAACACATGCGGCCTAAAACTATGCTATAATTTTCGGTTATAACATTTTTTTAAATTTATTGCATACTTTTGGACAGGTGTAAGTAATTAACTTCCAAGAAATAAAAATTACACAAATCGAATCATCATTTAATTTGCGCTCAGCTAACTTCAAGTCAATAAATGAGCTCAGTTGATTAGCCACTCATCAGTGAGCATTTGTTAATAGAGCAAAAAAATGAAAATAAAATTCTGCCACATCACAACCACCAACTTAGTTGATTGAATTTGATTTAACGCTGCATTAATTCGCCGTTGCCACATCCGCTTACTAATATATACACTCAAACACACACGCATACAAACAAGCAAAAATCAACGGCGCCCAAGTTGATGAGGTGAGCAAACAGGTTATCATTTGTTATGCAGCTGATGTTGTTACTCAAATTTTTTGGCAAGCATCAACAAATTTTTGCAAACTAACGAAATCAAAACCCAAAAAAAAAATCTCACTGACCAAAGCAGAACAAAAAAAAAAAAATGAATATAGCCAGAAATTGCGACCACCAAACAAAATAAAAATGAATGTGCAAAAGCATCGAGTTAAAATGAGTCCATAGTATGATTGCCTCGCTGAATGTGTGTGCGTGCTTGTATTTGTGTATGTGTGTGTGTGTGTGTTAGCTAACTAAGCAAACACATTGAAAGCAAAACTTTGCCCGTGGGAGTATTTGAAGATCAATACGAACATGTTGCTAGCGTTGCTGTTACTTCTATTGCTGCTGCTGCTGCTGTTGCTGTTGCTGTTAAGACTGCTGATGATGATGACCGCGCGCCAACGCAAAAGCAAATATCAGAAGCACAAAAATCGACGCTGTTAGTGGTTGTTTTTATATATTTTGATTTAGCTTGTATCCTGCAATTGATATATGGATACAGATAGCGGATACAGTGAACTTCATACCGAGCAATCTTGCCACCATATGTCTGTGTGCAAGCGATTGGAATCCCAATGAGCAAACTTTATTTACAATCTCAAATCGATATAGCGATTCAACGACTATCTTTCTAAGGGTGTGCTTGTGTGTGTGTTGTATACATACGAGCATAAGAAGCAGCCAAAGTGCACATCATGATTTTATTAAATAGACTCTGATGTATTTATTGTCCAGCGACAACGTGACTTGTGAATTGATTTCATTTAACGAAAAAGTTAACAAAAATTCGCCATTGGTGTATTCGCCGCCGCCGTGGTCAGTCAACGACATTGACGTCGTCATCATCATCATCATCGTCATCAGCATCAGTTTGAGTGGCGCTCAACTATATTTTTATAACGCTATCATTTTGTTTGTTTTTCATTCCATTTTTGCGCTTTTTGTTTTCCTTTTTTTTGTTGTTTTTTTTTATTTTTATTTATTTTGGCTTTAAGGACATTCATCGTTAGTGTTGCTGCTGGTACGCTTTCAATGACCAATGGCAGCAACAACAGTCGGCAACAGCATCATTGCTGGCATACCAATTGGCTGGACCAAGCCATGACAACGGCTGCTGGCACAGTCTCAGTCGGTTCCAGCTGCCACAAATTACCGAATTGTTTAGCCCATGTTGTGTCGCTGGATTTGTGCCATACAAATGATGAGGCCGCCATCGACGCCGTTCGATGATGTTGCTGTTGATGATGATGATGATTCAACGCACAAAATACGCTTTATGCTTTTGCCTTGGCTTGTTTTCTTTTCTTTTTTTTTTTTTGGAAAAAGGTATTTGCGGGCATTTGTAACTCGCCGGCGTTACAAATTATTTGTGTTGTGGTTTGATTGATGTTAATATGCATTAGCTGAGCTTCTTGTTCGGTCGTCGTCGCTAATAAAGTGCTCGCCTGGCGGCCAATTTTCTTCGACTGTGCACACTTGAATTGTGTATGTGGAATTGAGTTGATTTTATAGTTCACAAATCTGTAATTGGACGTTTGGGTACGATGTAGAGACACTGTTGGTCATATTTTATTGGTTTAAGCAGTCAGTAAAGCATATTTGATTAGGATTGAATACAGTTTGTTTGCCATAAAGTAATTTTCAGTTCATTTTGGTATATCATATTAGGAATTATTCTAATCTAATAGCATGATTTATTAGGGATTCAATAAAGAAAATATTAATGTAAATGAATACTATATAAACTTCAGCCATGATAATAGGCCAGTAAAAGGACATGCTGATGATTAATATTTACAGTTAATGTATAAAGATAGATAGAACTATAAACAGACTTACTATTAACAAATTTCGAATGACTATGTTAGTTAGTTTGTTAAGATCTCCTTTGGGCTAAAAGCTTATGTTTGAGATCAACGCAGAATATTTTCATTCTTATCGAATATGTTCGTCGGTTAAACGAAAATTGAGCTTGGTTCGTGCATGTTTTGCTGTTCTTCCCAGTATTTTTAAACAGTTTTATTAATGCGCATGTTTCGACTGCAAGCCAAAGTCAGCTGTTCATAGAACGTGCATAACGGTTAAAGTATTTTAAAACTTAATATAAAGATTTGATTGCGATGATTTTCAGCTTACCTGACAAAGCGTAAAATATTACAAAAACTTTAAAAAAATAAGTTAATTTTACTTGGTAGTAAAAATTAGTATTTTTATGTTTATGTGATAAAGTCATAAATATGAAATAAAACTGTTATAATGTCGAACAGCTGAGCGCGTGCACATAACGCGCTCTTAGCCATGACCACAGTTAACCACTTTCAAGTGCCGCTCTCACACGAATTTGTCTGCTTGCAACTCTTAAAACGGTTATTGGCGCGCTCCTTGTGCGAAACACGACCCAGTGCGAAGTCGAGGATGAAGCCGCTCTTCGTGAGTTACAGTTATACATTTTCGAAAAACGAACGCTTGCGAAACCGAACGAAGCAACGAAATGAGCGCGCAAATGTTTGTCTGAGTAGCGCACACTTGAGTATTTGTTGTGTATCTGTGTCGCGCACTCGTCTCGTCGTGTCTAGTCGTGCGTTCGTGCATTGCTTCGTGCTTGCATGCGTGCGTGCCCGCGTGCGTTCGACTCATCAACAGTCACTTCGTGTATTGAGACAGCCTCCATGTTATACGCTGTGTGTGCGCGCTGCTTGGCATATCTACGAGATCGCAGCCGAATGTGTCAGTAGATGCGTTGCGAACGTTGTATTTAACGGTCGGTTTGGCAGTGAAAGTGTGACTCGGATTTTCGTGTGTGCTTTTGCTGCTGCGAATACACTCAGACAGTGACTTCATTTGACGCTTTTTAGCGTTTTCACTTTTTTCGCAGTGCGTATTTTAGCCGTTGTGTTAATGTAGAAAAGAAAGAAAATATTGTGAACAATTAATTAACAAAAAGAAACTTGATTTTTTAATGTAAGCCATACAAATTTGTACTTAAATAAATGCAGAGCAAAATATCAAAAACACAACCAATCAAAATATCAACTTAAATCTATGTGAGCCGCAGAAAAATAACAAAAAATCTGGTAAATTTTTTTAAATTTAAGCTTTGCGTGTTAATGTTTTCTTGTTGTGTTAGAGACAAAATACAAAAAACTTACCAACCAACAAAATATAATAGCGCACGAAATAAAAGCGAGCAAAATTTGTACATGCTGCGTTCAGTCATTTACTACTTGTTTCTCATGCTGCTGACAACACAAACATAATTTTCTTACTTTGTTGCGGCATTTTCTTGCTCTGATTACGAGCATAACGCACGGCAAGCCATCGCATGGCACAGCACAGCACAGCACATCACAGCACAGCAACCAAGACAAGTCAGTCTCTGCTACAGCTTCAGCTTCAGCAACGCTGCGTATACGTAATTACACACACTTGTGTACAAACATACACGTACGGCAGACGCTTGTGTTCAGTGTATATAACCTACATTTTGTGTGGAGCAAAACATAAAAAAAATACAGAAAAAAAAAAGCGTCTACATGGTTGCAGCAACCAGTCACGGCACCGCTGCTGCTACGCTGCCGCCGCCGTCTGCCGCTTTACACAGCAGCTCATTCAATGAATGAATGAATGAATGAATGAATGTACGTACGAACGAACGCGTGTGCGAGTCTTGCGGCTTGGTAGCAGCTGCCAGCAACTTTTGCTTGCATATTGAGAGTTAATTTTATGGATTTTCCCATTTCAAAATCCCATCTCCCATTTCTTTATGCCCTTTTTTTGTCTTACTTGCAGTTCAGCACTTTTTTTTCCTCTCCATTTTCAACCCTTTTTTCGCGCTTGTTTGTTTACTTAGAGTTAAGCTTAAAGTGAAACTGTCGATTTTGGCTTAACGAGCTGCGATACGCGTCGCTATAATTATTGCCACACTCACTTCAATCCCATGCATTCGTTCGTGTATCACACATTCGCTCCCACATAGTTTTGTTATCTTCGCACTTGTTTGGCTGCTGTTGTGTTATCCTGCTTAAGATTATTTATGTGGTGATTAGTTTGCTTGAATTATTGCAAAAATTATCAAGTGTGCAATAAAATTTCAGCACACTCAGAAGGAGCAGCAACAGCAACAGCACCAGCAGCAAATTTACACTCTTGAAGTGCTTGTGCGTTTCTTTGATGCTTCCGTTTCCGCTTTCGTTTGCGATTCCGTTGTGCATCGTTTGCAAAATAACAAATTATAAACGTTTTGTACGCGAAACATGTCTTTGATTTTGTTGTTGTTGTTGTGGTTGTTGTGCTTATTGTTGTGGTGAGCAGCAATCATATGTATTAAAAGTCGTGGCAAAGTGCGCGCAAGTTAACTCTTGTTGTCTGAGGTTAGTTGAAGTTATTTGTTTCGCGTTTTGCTTTGGTTTTCATTTACAGAAGTCAATTACTCTTCTAAAGCTGAAGAATTATTATTGTTGTGTGGCAATTATCTATAAAAATCTCTATAAAAATCTGTGTAAGTTCAAATGAGTTCATAATAAATATCAAAATTGTGAAATACTTCAGAGAGTGTTAGTTTTCCAATTTATTAGAACTTCAAATTTAATTAACGAGTTATAAATTTCACTTAATGTATGCTATACTAAATCGTTTCTTGTTTACTTTACCATTTTTCCAAGTAATTCTTTGGTCAAACGAAAATTATACGCAAGTAGTGTTGAAAATTTGGGCAGTTTGAAGAATTTTCGTATTAAATATTTCTCAAATTCTAAAATCTTCAAACAAAAATGTAGTTGAGAGATTAAAACAAGCCGACCACAATTATTTTATCTTGTTTGAAAACTATTTGTTGCACTTAACCAGAGTGCAATTCACTTGGTCAATGCTGTTTTAATACTTATTCGACCAACTCAGAGTTTATTCATTAAAGATTTTTCCGGTTCTATAAGCAAAACCGAATTTATTTTGTAAAATTTATAACCTCAACAAACGAACAGTTGAGGGCAAATGTACGAAGAGTAACAAACAAAATAAAACTAAAATTACTTAAATCCTTTCGAAATACCAAAAACAGCTCAATTACCAAAGAACATGAAAAATAAATTTCAATTTTGAGTTTACGACGAACAAGCAAACAAAATCATTAACTCTCGGGTGTGGCGTAAAAGTAGAAACAAGCCTTAAGCCAACAAAAACAACCTAAAAAACACCAACACCAACAACAACAACAACATCAAGAGAAACACAATTTCAAACATGTACCAGAAACCAGAACAACTAGCAAATCGATGGTTGAGCCGAATTACAGAAGATTGTTGCGAGTGAGTGCGGCTGAGTGCGAGCGGAAATAAGCATGGCAAACCGGAAATCGTCAGGCGACAGTTGTGTGTCTGAGTTGGGCTAACAGGAAACAGAGTGAAAGAGCGTAAAGTAAGGAGAAAAAAAAGGGAAAAAACACATACAAATTAGTGTTGGAATAATTTCGAAATAAATGAAAGTTTAAGCCAAATTTAATGCACGGATTAACGATAACAGCCACAACAGTCAGACTGACGGACACACAGACACACAGACAGACAGGCTGGCATTTCATGGTTGGAGAAAAAGAGATAGACAAAGTCAAAGCCCTCTACAACTCACACACAGTAAAACAAAATGATTTATGACTAATGACAGAGACACTGTGTGCGTGTGTGTGCCTTCTTTTTGTATGCCAAAAGGCGAACTCAGTGATAAGAACATTAAAATGCTTGAACTAAACTTGACTCAACGCGCCTAATGTCTTGAAAAGTTTAATAGAGTTGCTGGCCACCAACAAAGAATATGGCCAGCATGTAAAAGAAATGTTTAACGTTATGAAATAAATTCAATTTGAAGTTGCTGCTCAGCTAAACTTAACTTAACTCAACTCAGCGCAGCTCAGTTCAGCTCGGTTCAACATCGCTCAGCAGGAATGCCAACATTGTCGGCAATGTCGTTGGCGTTAGCTTTGCTGGCGCTGGCACTGGTGCCGCTGCTGATGCTTTTGATTTTATTTGTAGAGTTTGCATTGCGGCGATTGTCCCACAGCTGGGGCCATGGGATTACAAAACAAAGAGCGAAAGCGCGTACCAAAGATACAGTGGGTGTGAGATAGAGAAGGGAATAAAGTCAGCAGTAAATACTTGAAGTAAAAAAGCACAACTTGTGAAGTATTTGCTGCCATTTGCTGCTGTTAGTGTTTTCTACAAGCCTGAAAGCATGCTACATATTTTTTTTTTAAGTTTCTGTGCTTTTTGTTGATTTTTTTTGCTTTCTCCTATTTTTGCTATTATTATTTTGACGTTATTGTGTGAGTGAAAATTTTCTTTCTTTTCTTGATTCATAGTTTCTTTTGTTGTTTCTTTTTTTTAGTTAAACAAACTTCTCCGTGGCTTGTCGTCTGTAAAATAAATCAATCAGAAAATTCAATCAGCTTTCCACTGAAATATTTATTCATGGCAAAGTGCAAAGTTTCTGTCTTCCCTCACTTTGCCACGCCCACGCCACTTTATTTTGTTGCCCACGCTATTTGCTTTTGTTATGTTTTGCTTTTGCTTGAAGTGCGTTGAAATTTTGCTAAATGTTACTTTGATTGCCATAATTGCGCACTAAAAAAAGTTTGCCTATTGTTGAAACGATACCGAAAAAAGTCGAAATGTTTACGAAAAAAAAAGAAAGTTGGTAGAAAAATACATTTTTGCTGTTTATGTACAATTAAAGTTTCAAGTTGTTGGTCGTAGAAAATTTTTGTTTAATTTTTAAGTAGAATTTAAGCACTTTTTGAGTGGCAAAGTTGGCTAGTAATGATTTTTTTTGCATACCTAAGTGGGCCTGCGGCGCTCATTGGCATGTTTTGACTTTGTAGAGAAAAATCATTCCAAAAAAAAAGAATAGTGGTCACAGTGAGAATACAAAATGCTTAAGACAATTCAATTATGATTATTTGCGCAGTCATGAAGTTTGTCTTGTTAGCTTTGAGAACATTTTCAACACTTTTTCCATAAAAGAGTCTTTTGATAGGCAAAAGTGATATTCGAACTTGTTTTTCAGTCACAAATTTTACTTTATTTATTCCATGCTTCGATTTCTTACTCAGTGTATTGTTTGATTTTTGTATTATGACAATGATCTCTTCGTATTGACATTTAACATAGTCTCTTTGTTTGTTTCTATCGGTTTCGGTTTTTCAATAATCTTTAAAGAAGATATAATCTTCTTATTTGTTGCTTTTCTTTCTTGTAGTACATTCAATACTTTCTTTGTTTTTTTTTTTGTTAGCTTGCATCTTATCATATAATCTCTTTCCTTACTGTAACTCTTACTACTTTTCTTCACCTCTGTTTCATCGTTTGTTTGTCCATTGTACATTAGTTATCATAAGTATTTCTCGTGCATATTTTGCCATTCTTTCAATAAAGGTGTCAAAGTTTATCTCTTAAAGCCAATGAAGCAACAATTTTTCAAAATACCAAATTACAATTTAAAGCGCTCCAAAAGCCGACTATAGTTTTCTCACATAAAAGTTGAATGCTTGTTAGATTTATTTTAAAAGAGAAAATCCTTTTCATATTCATAACACTCAGCAAGTCATTCATACAATGGCAAAAGTCTGCAGTAGTAGAAATATTTTTGCAAATTCCAACTGGAAAATCTTTGATGTTGAATTCTGCCCTTAACTAATCCACAACGTACAAATTGACATTGCACTTGTAAGACGATTTCGAACATCATTGCTTAGACAAGTGCTTGCCAAGAAAAATATTTGCATTGCACAAGTACTTGTTCTGCTTCTGCTTGAGCTTCAGCTCCTCTTATGCAATGCTGCAACAAAACTACACACAATAATAAAAAGCAACTGTCGACTTGCAAGCACACAACTGACAAATACAAAAATGTCAATTGGTGAAAATCAAAGCCTGAAGTTGAGTCAAGTCAAGTGGCAACTGAAATTTAAAAGTGAAATTCCATGAAAGAATAAAAAATTTAAAAGCAAATTTAATAAGAAAAGTCGTATGTCTACTAAAAAGAATGCGTCAAAAAGAAAGAACACGTTTAATCGCCTTGAAGTAGCAGCAAAGCCTAATGTAAAGAATGAGCGATAGAGGGCGTTGATGTTCTGTTGTTTCTTAGTTAGGATTGGCGTGTACGTTTGCTGCTGTGTTGGCAGAGCCAATTGGTGGTAGGAAGTTGACTCATGCTACGACCGCTGCTGCAAGTTAATTGACACACGGATTATGTCGCCGAAAAAGACATAAAATTTCAAAATTAAAATTCATAATGTTGACTTTAATGGAGTCAAGCTTACGTTGAAATATGAAAGCTTTTGGATTTCCAAAATAGACAGCGAGACAGCAACGTAGCTAGAATTAGACACACTTACACACACACACACACATACATAAACGCATGTATACACCGTGTCACATATACACATAGATTAGCTTACGTCTGCCGACAGCTTCCGCTAACTTTGCCATCTTTATGCTTTCGACGGCTAAAATTTTATTATGCAGGCACTTATAAAGGCAGCAAAGCAAAGCAAGGCAAAGCAAAGCGAAAGCAAACGGAATTTAAGTCAAGCTGAGACAAGACAAGTTGAGACGAGTCAAGAAAAAGTTCTTTTACTTTGCTACCACTTTTGACGTTATTAAATTATGCGAGATTTGCTCACTTTTTGGATTCTTGACGTTTTAATGATGCGTCCTTCTAGTCCTACTCGATTGCTTTCCCTTCGCCGCCCACTTGCTCTATAAAACTCTTACTCTGCTTATCTCGATTTCGGCACGTTGCTTCGGCGTGTTGTTGTCGACGCACAAATTAAATTATGTTATTGCCGGAAAGCCTTAGAAAATTCATTAAATCATGCTTTTACGCACATATTTATTGCATTTGCGTTGCTCAAGTGGTATTTTAAATTTATAGCAAACATTTCTTTACAAAAGATACAAAAGCACTTTGAAGCCGAACATAAAAGAGAAATGAATTGTTTTATTTTTAGAATTTCGATTAAATTGCAGGCATTTTTTTTGGTCGTGCAAAGTTAAAGTGTTGCATACTTTTAAGCTGCTGCGAAACGCAACAATTGTGGGCTGTTAAAGCATTTCCGTGAGAGCGACAACAAAAATTGTTGAATTTCATTACTTTAAAGCAAAATAAATGGCATATTTTTTTGACTGTACAAAAAACACAACAAAAACAAAAAACGGCAGATTATTTATGAAATAATATTTTGGTTTTTGTGCGAGTCGAAGGCACAACACAACACGACTCGACTTGCCATAAATCGACACTTTTAAGCATCGCACATATAAAATATTTTTTAGCTTAAATGCCATTGTGTCTTTGTGTGTGGGTGTGTGTGTGTGTGTGTTGTCCTTCGAGAGTTGGCAGACTCTTTGTTATATTTTTTGTTTTCTTTTCGATTTTGTCAACGACGCAACCGAAACAATCATCAAATCGAATCATAAAAACAGTTAGCAAGGATAATAAATTTCTACATAAAAAAATATAAAAAAAAACTTCAACAGCAACGAAAATTTCACACACTTTTACTTCAACGGCAGACAACAACAACAACAACAGCAACAACTTGAATACTCGTAACAACAAATGGCAGTCGAACGACATTTTTGTTCGGAAAATATAACGCGATGAAACGAAATAAAATTTCGTCTATTGTGCACCTTTGATGTATGTATGTGTGCCCATCTGTGTGTGTGTAAAAGCGGCGCATCAGCAATATTCCGATGCCTTTTCCAGTGGCGCGACCACCTCAGCATTTAATACAATAAATCTTGCAGAAACATGGCACAATAAAAATTTACATTTTTATGGCATAAAAGCAAAAATCCAAAAAACAAAATAATATTATATATAACGACAACAATAATAACAATAACCAAATGGCATTGAGAAGTACAACTTTTGCATTGCAATCAATATTTCGACAACTTTGTTGTTGTTGTTTTTTCTTCGCCTTAGCAAAGTTGCTGAAGAAAAAAAAGCACTGGCCTCAAATAAAATGTTATTACGTATGTTATAATTGCATTGCATACATTAGGGCGCATATTTCTTATGTGCTATTGCAAAGTAGACAAAGCAATTTATTGTGAGAAGTTGGGCGTGTGTGGACGTACTGGCGACTTTTTGTCACATCATATTTCATTAGAATGGTAATCGTGTTTTTATTGGCTTTATTAGTGTTGAGTTAGTTTCGCTAACTGTATTTGACATCGATTTATGTTTTATGTATGTTCTATGCGGCTTGTCTGTCAGTTTGATTGATTGTGTATTGGCTTGGCATCGGCATGAATCAAGTAAATGTTCAGATAATATTCAAATAACGGAAGCTATGAAAAATTTTCTTCCTGCTTGACGCAAACTAGCCGAGTGAAGTTAAGAAAATAAACGTGCTGAAGTAACAAAAGACGAAAAATTTGGTTTGAGGTACATAATCGTATTGAGTTTCATTCAGTAAATAAAAAAAATTGTTGTTGACCATTTTAAGTCTTCTTATTAGTCTTCTTTTACATTGAACTTTAAATTGTCTTACGGCAAAATGTGCCTAAGCAAAGAATTTAATATTCTTATTAAAGAAAATAGGTAAATAATAAAGTTTTGTGAATTTTCAAAGTTTTGAAGAAATCAAAGTGAATCGAAATGGCGAAATTGCTTATGACATGCTTGAGGAGAGCAGTCAGATGGAAGTTAGGATAGATCCAGAATTTATAAGTAGACCACATAAATAAAGCGATTCACCTCAGGCATGCCATGTGTTGCTCTGACCATAAATTAAATGAATTATTGAAATGAGACTTAAAGAGCTAAAACAGTATAACTTTTTATTTAATATGTGAATTAGTCAATTAAGCAAGCATTTAGTTGTGGCTTTAATTTGACCCTTTAATTTTCACATACTTACAACAATTAAGCCACGTATTTTGCCGCCTTATGAGCATAAAAGCCTCATTTCGTTTATTTAATCCGAAAAGGGAAAATTTTAACATGAGCACTGTTGATGTTATGTAAGCAGCATGTGGCAAAAATGCATGAAGTAAATTATGAAAAATATCATGAAATGCGTATGCGAACATTAAGAGCAGAAGTAGCATTGAGATAAAAAGGCACGCAAAACGCAAAAATAAAAGTCGAAAAAGCATGAAAGAAATTGCGTAAGAGAATGCATGAGAAAGCAAAGGCAAAAATCGTAACGTAAAAACCACAAAACTTAATGAGATACTACAAAAGGATGCACGCCTCGCTCATTAAAAGTAACAAAACTCCCACAGCAACTAAAAAAAAAAAAAACACAAATGCGAAACGAGTCAGCGAACGCAAGCGAAGGACGAGTCGAAGTGGGGTGAAGGGGGACAAGAAAAAACAACGACCAACAATAACAGCGACGACAATGTCGATGACAACGTGAACAAACAAGTCACAGCGTAAAAGAGGCGGAAGAACGAACGTAAAAGAAGAAGTGGAAAAAAAACAGAATTTTTTTTTTGCTGCTCGTCGCAAGCAGTGATGACTATTAACGCTAATGACAACAGTGAAAACAGAAGCGAGCAGTCAGGACGAAAAGCAACTCTGGCAGCCACAAAGTTTTCATTTCGGTAGTAGGCAAAACAGAGGCTACACATCAACAACATGACCGCCGGGTGTGTCCAACGGTGGGTGGCAGAGTGGTTGGGCTTTCGTTGTAGCAACAACGAACAGCAACAGGACATACAATATGATGGAGGCGTGCCAGGACGCATGATGCCTGTTAAAAGCAAAGCAAACGTTGGACAACGAAAATGCAAAAGCAGCGCCGCAAAGTAGGCAACATAAAAATCACAAAGGCGCATAAAATTAGCGTACAAGTCACTGTTTCTTCATGTGGCGCTTTTGTGTTTGTTGGTGTGTGTGTGGAGTGTGTGTGTGTGAGTGTGAGTGTTATTTTATTTAAAAATTTCAGAGCGGCAAACAGTGGCACTGTTGAGGAGCATTCAAGGCCGCCTTTGAGCGTTATGCTTGTCATGATGAATTCATGTCATCATTAAATGTTGCCTTCTATCATCATGTTATTGTTGTTATAGTTAATGTTGTTGCTCTCGTGCTCCTGTTTTTGTGTGTGCAACAAAGCATCTCTTCACTGCCCCGCTCTATTATTTTTGGTACAATTTTCTGCCTCTAACATCAAACCAAATTTCCTCAGTTCAGTTATTGTACACGAGTTGGTCATTAGACACAGTGAAAAATTATTTACACTCAGTAATGTTTTGAGGCGTGGTTTTCGGCATTTATGCTAAGCGGCAGCAAGCACAACTTTTGCCAGAGTCTCATGACTGCGTCAGTCGTGCAGATTTTATTTATAATTTTCAGCGCCTTTAAAAAATTCATGTTAAATGCGTACTTGAAAAATGCGTAAAAGAATGGAACAATGCTTTTGACCAGCAGCCGGCATAGGCGTCTTGTGTGGTGGGTGTGTAGAGTATTGTTGAAAAATTAACGCAATTTTTATATTTTTGCAAATGGTGTTCTAAGATTTCATTTTGCGTGCTCTTTTGTTATGCTTTTTAAAGTTGTTTTGCGAAATAAAACAAAGCAAAAAACACACACACACACACAACGTACAATTCATTAAAGCCGGCAATGAAAAAAAATGTAGCATGCTTTTCAGTGTCATGATTAAATATTCACTGGGGCGTATGCGTAATTTTACTTTTATTTCAATTTTGCTACATTTTTATGAATTTCCGTAAGCTTTATGAGTTTTTTTTTCATTATTTTGTTTTGTGCTTCAAGTGTTTTGTGTTTTAATTAGTTGAAGTTTGGCATGAGTGTTGTGCGAATTGAAACTGTCTTGGTGTATTGGATTTTTATTGTTAATGAGATGGCAAAATTATGACAAGTCAACTTCATGCGTAGATGTTCGAACAAATAGATGAGATATCATAAAAAAAATGTAAAGCGCTGAAAACGGTTAATGAGCGCAAGCAACACCTGAGCTCAGCTTAAAAGAAGAGCAACATAATTCAAAGCTAAAATATATGCAAAAATGTGCCAAAGTTAACGCATAAATAAGCTCATGTTGCTTCAAAAGGTTCGCTCGACGCACACTAAGCCATAAAACTAGCGATCCCTCAAGCAAACTCGACGTCACCATCACCGTCACCGGGTCAAAGATAATAACAATAAAAATAGTTAAAAAGTAAGAAATAACATAAAAACAAGTTAAATATAATAAGGGGGGGTGGAAAAAAAAGTTGCCCAACCACAAGTTTTACGTTTTGCGCTGCCAAACAAACAACAAGCGGCGAACGCAAAACTGCCAACATAAGTTGGCCAATGAATAATGTTTGAAGAGCGTAAGCAAAGTGAAAGAGATAGCACGAAAGTATCGTTTGAATAGAAACAGGAAAAAAAGTATCTGTAAATTATATTGAGTAAGTTAGTAAAAGTATTTGTCAGATGTCGACTGTCAACGCGCGTACTTCGCAACGTTTCTTTTTCTATGCCAACCGACTCTTCCACTTGCTCTGGTGTCCGTTTTTTTATTTTGTTTTTTAATAAACTTGCTAACTTTTATCTTTTACTCAGGCTGTGGTAAGCATGAAAGACTCAGGAATGTGCGGAAAATAAATATAGCACAGTGCGAAAAAGACGTTGTTTGAGTGAGATGGCAAATGTGTAGTAAAGTAAAAAAAGCGGAAATAGTTTTAAAGGTCGCTGGCGAAAAAAAGGGTGAAAAGAACATGAGTAGAAGAGTGGGTAACAGCACTAACCACAGAGTCATTGTAAACGCCATTGGATTGCAGCAGCAAAGTGAGCGGTGGCGTGACTTAAGAAAAAAATGTATTGAATAGCAAGCGAAAAAAAAGTAAAGTAAAAGTTTTGCAAACTTAAATTGCTGCAGCAGCAGTTAAAAATTGCGAATTATTTCATGAGCAAGCGTGTGAACACAATAACCCCAAAAAAAAAAGGAGTGAAAATAGAAAAGAAAAGTTGGAAAAAAGCAACATCAAAACAATGCACAACTTTCATCATCAAATTTATAAGTTTTCTTGAGTGACGCTTTAAATGTTTTCCGTTCTTTCGCCCGGCACATATTTTGTATTAATTTTTGTAGAGCAACAGTAACCAGTAACCAAGTCATTATGGGCATGTAGCGTTGGCCAAATGCACGACAAGCAACACGTTAGCAACTAAGCGCGCGCTGCACTTAATTTTTCAACAAGCTGCTTACCAATGGCGCTTGAATGAGTTCAAGCAAATCGCGTGCGCACAAATCCATGAATAACTTTTGAATTATGCACTAATTGAAGTAATTTGAATAATGCAGACGGAAAATTTGCAGTCGAGTGCGCACACTAATGCTTTTGTAGTATTGTCTGAAGACGATATACCGCTGATGTTGTTGCTGTTGTTGCTGTTGCTGCATAGTAAATTGCTGAAGCATACTTTCTGACGCAAGTACAACACTTAAAATATTTGCTTAATTTCCAAGCCACACACACACACAGACACACACACACGCATACAAACTATGCAAATGCAAGTTTATTGCTTGCTTCGTTTGTTTCCTTTAAACTTTAGCAGAATTTTCTTCTTGCGGTTGCATTGCTTAGACTTAGATAGCAAAAACACACACACACACACACACACACTCGTGATGAACACTAACAAAGACGCACATCGGACTTTGCACCTGCGGCAATGTGCCAAAGTTTGCACTCGAGCAGAGCTCAGGCGTCACCGCAATTATGTTGGCGCAATAAAATTTACAGCAAGCAACCAAGATAGACACGCACACACACACACACACACACACACACAAACACATTGAGACGATGCACAACCACATGAAGACACATTTCTATGCAAAATTCTATGCACACCTATACACCTAGACGCAGGTGGGCGCCATACGCTAGCACACTTGAGCTGCGAAATTTGTTGCATACTTTTCAGCATAAAAGCAGAGGCTGCACTAATTAAAGAAAATTTACGCTATACACAAATATGCCAATGCAAAAACATTTGCAAACACTCACTCACACACACACACACACACATGGCTACGCATACATATGCAACAGTGTGAAGCTTTGCGGTCTTACACACTCACACACCGAGACCGCTGTGGCAACCAACATGAGTATCTTGTTTTTCTGCTTATTTATGTTGCACAAAATTTGCATAAGCAAAAAATGTATTTAAGCACTTTTGGCAAGTTTTACTTGAGCTTGTTTTGCACACTCCCCCCCGCTCTCTACTACAATTATTTTTCGGCTACTACGTTCATGTAAATGATTTTAAAGCAATTGCAAAAGATTCTTTCACATGCCTGTAGATATGCTATGCAATTCTTAAATATTTGTGCAGCTGTGTGAACCTTTTCAAAAATTATCTTCTTGAATTGCTTTGGTTTTGAGCAAACGTGTGTGTGTGCGTTTGTGTGTGTGTGTATTTATTATCTTTATTGCTTGCACTTGTGCTGATTTTCATTTAAGCATTTTCATTGTAAGCGTAGAAAAATTCCTATTCCTTGCAATCTTATTTACACGTTTGCTTATTTGTTTTTAAAAGTGTATTAAACGTGGGTGTTGTCCCTCAAAGCAAGTAAAACACAACGAAGCGAAGAAGTTTCATGAAATGCTTTTATCTTTTAGCATAAATTAAAAAGCAAAAACAAAAAAATAAAAAAAAGACATGTAATAAAATTTTAATGAATGTTGCCAACAACAAGAACAACAACAACTTATACACTGACAAATTGTTTAGTGCTGAAAGTCTCATTTATATGCACATACGCACACAGTTGCAGACACGAGCCTTACACTTCAGTCAAGACAAGTCTGAGCATGAGTCTCAATTTAAGACTCAATTTAAGAATTGAAAAAAAGTTTAAGAAGAAGCGGGAGAAATTATTATAAATTAAATGTATGTCACAAACTAATATTTATAAAAAACAATTTACTACTAAGTATGCATTTTAGATTTGCTTATCCGACTAGACATGCATGGATAGACGCTTCAAAAAATATCAACCTCATGCTATAATTATTATATTGAAGATAGCATAAAAACCAAGTGGAGAGCATGTTTTATAAGAACTTGCGCTATGATCTACTTAGAAGTTTAGCACTTTTGCTGTGTGTGTATTTCCGCTTAATTTCGTTGGCGTTGTCCCAGCATAACTGTTTGTTAATATGACCTACGGAGTTGCTGCCTTGCAGGGTATACAAACTTCATAAAAACTGTGCCACTGCCGACTTACTTTACACGTGCGTTAGCATAAACGATATGTTGCGTAGGCACGTGTGCGTGTGTGCGTGTGTGTGTGCTTCAATTTGTGTACACATGTGTCTGAGTTTGTGTTTGTTTTTGTCATGTTTCTGCGTGTTGCCCCCGGGCAGCGTGGAAATTTCTTGCGCCGCTTTAATAAACAACGCTGGCATTTCATTTTGTATACTTTGTAGCAATGAAATATTTGAGCATTTAAACGCGCAAAAAAAGTAATAATATGTGTCATAACTTTTTTCTTTGTGCCATTTAATTTATGTGTTGCATGCATAACGTGGCACTTTGAACTCTTGTCTGGGGTGTGATGTGAAATTTATTGCCGCGTATAATTTTATGCATTCAAGATTAGACACCTGAGTTGTGTGGGCAATTCGAATGGCTTGTACTTGAGGGGTTTGATAAGCGGTTACAGTTGCCAACAAAATAATTAAGAATTGATAGCTTATAAAAGAAGAAGTCTGAAGGCTTGAGAAACAATTTACGCTTAAACACAAGTCGCCGATAATGGCATGTTTCGTATTTCGGTTTTGGCTCAGACACGGAAATCGCTAACCGATAATCAACTTAAAGCTACTCAAAACTTCCTTAGCATAAATTACAATTTCCTTGCGCAAAGCAACTTGATGAGACACGTTGAATGTCAACAACAGCGCCAGAAAGCAAAAAGAAGGCGACTGGGCGTGTTGGCATGTCGATGGCGTGAAACCAACAATTTCGCTCAACTAAGCGTTGACAGCAGCTGAACGTCGAACTGCTGACAATATGATGATGATGATGGCATAGAAACATTTCGTTATCGTCAACTTCATCAACTGACTTACAGTCGTCTACTTTGCTCACTTCGTCACTCAATCACTTAGTCATGCATTCATTCATGCATGCATTCATTCATTCGCTCAGTCAATCAAACCACTCAGCTGACTGAATATAGTAATTTTCCATAAAATGTGCCACACACTCTGCCGTCGCCTCGCTTGGCATTGCCAGCATCTTTGACTTCATCTTTTGTATACAGCAATTTAAGTCTGCGCACAACAAAATCGAGTCGATAAATGATTTCGTTCTTTAGAAATTCATGCGGACATGACACTCAAGTGATTTGCTGTTGGCTGCTCTCCATCGAGCCTGACTGTCCTTAGCTGCGGCTTGGCTCGGTTCGGCTCGATACGTACCGGCATGGTTCGATTTTGCTTGGCTTGGCTTGGCTTGAACGTGATTGCTCGACTGCCAGGCGAGTCACGGCTGACATTTTCTGAAAATGCCGTGTCTTGGCTCTGTTTCTGTCTCTGTCTCAGTCTCGGCATTAAGTTTATTGTGTCATTGAAATCTATTTATCCCAAGTATGCAATTGATAGCAACTTATGACAGCACGAACGACAGCAACTCGATTTAAACAACAACAACAACAAGAGTGGGACAAGCAGGACTTGAGTAATATCTATTAAGTGTTTTGGTACTTTTGCGCTCATTGCATGGATTGCGCTAACTAAGTGCGTGTTTATACTATCACTCATACACTCTCAGTTGCTGTTTGAGTGCAGCGTGTTGACACTTTTGCTGATTGCTCATTGAGCCAAACTTCTTCTTGTGTTGCTTGAATAGAATTTCGCGGACAATTTGATTGATTATATTTTTGAAAATTTCAGTTTAGCTTTTTGTGTGTGCTGCCAACGTAACCATTTCCGCTTGCTGTGCTGCCAACTTGTTTCGTTTTTCGTTTGTTAAATAACTGCTTGTTGTTGCCATTTCCGACAATTTGCCGGAAACACAGCGCTTCCGTCAAACAGTTGTTGTCGCACTGCAAGGCAAAGCTCTGCCAACACACACAATAGCACAGAAACCAAAGCAAAGCGAGCAAAAACAGCAAAAAGGCAATAAAGTCAAGAAAAGTTTCGCTTATTGTTGTTACTTTTTTGTTACTTAGTGCTTGAAGTGGTTTCAGTATTGCTTTCTTATTGGGTCAAGACTCAAGGCACAAGACAGAAGACTCGACGCAACTCAAGTCGGCGCATGGCAGCATAAAACAAACGACAACATTTGTTTCATGCGGTTTCATGTTTTTCAGCTTCGTTTTTTTTTTTGCACACAGTTTCTGCCTTTTAAGTTCGACATCATCTGGTTGGCTTGTACAACTCAGTTGTGCTAAGTATAAAATCAAACCGTAACCAAACCGAAAAACCAACTTTAAATCATACCAAAAACCATAACCAAAATCAAGTTTATTCTTTGTATTTTCTTTGCTTCTCTTTTGCTCAACGACGACGACGACGACGACAATGACGTTGGGTCAATTGTTTTAGCAGCAAGCACAGCATTAGTGGCAGCAGTGCGGCAGGGGTACAGTGGGTTAAAATTTTCGTTTTTGTGTGTTGCTTTAAAATGTTCAGCATGCACGACCTTGTGCCCAATGCCCCAAACATATCTAAGCCGACATGCTACTCACGTTTGTGTTGCCGCTGCCACTGCCGCTGCC
Organism: Phortica magna; assembly: GCA_037044515.1. NCBI lineage: Eukaryota > Metazoa > Arthropoda > Insecta > Diptera > Drosophilidae > Phortica > Phortica magna. Next base: position 346,522 of record JBAMBP010001291.1, read on the forward strand.
TTTATGTTCTGTGCGTTATAATGATTTCATTATGTGAAGCATTCAACGCCTGCTGTGCTTTACACTTCCGCTTTCACAGCTGCTGAAGTGTCGCCATTGCCATCGTCGTCGTCGTCGTCGAGTCACTGACATAACATCATCAGCATCAACAACACCATCGCCATCGCCATCACCATCAGTGTCAGGCATCCGCAGCGTCATTGCTGTGTGTGTGTGTGAGTGTTGTTGTTGGTTTCTGTGAGCGTTCATTGAATTTTTACGCTTCTTATGCTTCTTCTGCTTTTAGATTCGTTTATGCTTTCTTTGTGCACAATTCTTGTCTTGTCATTGTTTGTTTAATTTTGTGTACCGGAAAAACCAAGTTTTCATTGTCCTTGTACCAATATAAAGTTAACAATTTTCATGTGGCAACACAGCAAGCACTTGTACAACAACAACAGCAACAATAACAGCAACAACAACAACAACAACAATAACAACAACAAAGCATGACAATGGCAATGTTGTTGCTGCGGCTGTTGGTAGCGGTGTTGATGATGATGATGTTGGTGAAGACCGTAGACTTCTACTGTTTCGTGTTGCTGTTGTTGTTGCTGTTGTTGTTGTCTTTGTAGTTAACAGCAACATCAGCTGCTGGTTAATAAAGGGCGAGCCGAGGCGTGTCAGCAAGAAAACGGTAGTTTGAGGCGATGCGTTGCCAATAACAAAAGAAATTAAATTGCCAACCAACACACACGAATTTCAATTGAATCTTTTAGTGGTACACAATGTGGTTGTTGTCGTTGTTGTTGTTGTTGTCGACGTCAATGTTGTCATCGTCGCAGTTGTCAGCGGCAACATTGAGCAAAATTTCATGCTTGAGACTTTCAAAAGAAACACAATATGAATAATATTTGTTTGTTTGCTTGTACGCTTTGTGCGTCTCATCATTTGGGATTTTATTGTTGTTGTTGTTGTTGCTGTTGTTGTAAATATATTGAACATTGATTTGTAGAAGCACACGGCAAAGTGTAATGGCATGTAATGCGCGTTCATATTTTTGGGTCACTGTGTTTCTTTTCTCTTCGCTTTTGCTCTCAACAAGTTCATTTCTGATTGCTTCTTCGTTCAGTGAAGCGATTTGCCTCCTGTGACCATATTTTTGCTGTTATTGTTGGTTTTTTTTTTCGCTTTTGTGATTTATTGTTTGGGGTCGCACGTGTCGAAGCTGTAAAGGTAAATACAATTATGAAGACGGGCAACGCAATATGAGCAGTTCAGAAGTTGTAAATATAGTCATGTAATTCGATCGGACGGGTGTGTGCGACACTTGGCTTGTGTTTCGACAATGCCAGGAAGTTTATGTTGCTGACGACAGCGCCACAACGTTTGTTTGTTGTCGTTTGCTGTGAAGTGACACGAAAAGTGAAATATTAGCGAAACGATAACTTTAAAAAAAAATGCGAATTGAATATTTTTCAATTTAAGTTGTATTGCTTTGCTTAATAATGTTGTTGCTCGGTTGGTTGGCTGGCATGATGATGATGATAAATCGATTCGTGAAATAAGCGAAAATGTATTGAGGAAGTTGTAAAGATTTGAAAGATTTGTTCAAATTGTAAGGGCAAGTCAACGCCGAAAGCATTGGCATCTTTGAACTCTTCGGACGCATTGATCATCTATAGAAAGTAGTCTTCTAACCAAAATATTTGTGTATCCGATTCTTGAGTTCTTATGGCATGTTTCAAGATAATGACATAACATGCAAACAAATCAAAAAGCATTCCACATTTTCCTATATTAATAACAATGAAAACTCACGTGGGGGATTCTTTTCCCAAACGGCATTTATTTTAACACACAAACACCAAATAATATTCGTTCTGTCACGTGGGAGATTCAGCTGTGCTTTTTGCTGTGTATCTGTGCATTCGAAGTGTACTTGAAATTTTACTTTAAGCCTTATACGTTTTACGCTGAAAGAGTGAAATTAATAGCGCAACTGGTGAACTTTTGAATTAACTTCATTATGCTTATTCATTACAGAAAAATAAAACTCATATTTCTGATTACAGTTAAGTATTTGTGCTTTTTATATGTGTGCATGTGTGTGTGTGTGTGATTAAACCAAAGGCATATATGTATGTATCTCCTTTTTTTTGCGCTGCGCTTTAACAGCAATTAACCGCATTTAACATGCGTATAATTAATATTTGCTCATTATAACACACAAGCATTCAAACGTATATAAAAATATAAGCTCCGTCCATATGGTTATTTATTTGTGTGTCTGAAAATACAAACATAGATACATACATATATGTATGTGTGTGTGAAGGCATGACGCCGTCTGTGCATATAAAAATGAATATGAATATGAATAAAGTGTTCAAGTGTAGCGTAAATATTGCGCACTTTGACGCTTGACGCGCGAAAAATATACATATGTGTGGCAAAAAAAACCGAAGGTAGAAAAAACAAACATAATAAAAACAAAAAAACTACCAAAAAAAAAAAAATAAAAACAAAAACAAGAAAAACTAAACTGCAAACGATAAAAATCGCGTAGTTGAAAAACACAAGCTTGACACAATTTTCCCAGTGCGCTTTTCTATTTTTTTGTTTTTGTTCCGCCACTTTTTTTTGTTAGTCAATCACACACACACACACACACACACACAGACACATGGCATGTATGTAAATGCAATGGTACAATGGCAACCCCAGTGAAAACGAACCATGAGTTGAGTTGCTAAGCTTGCAAATGCATTTGCTTAGATACGTGCCGGAGCACACACACACACACTCATGTATATGTGTGTCGTTTGCATGCTTGTTTGCTGCTCGCACTCGAAGCATTTGGCGCATTTAACGTTACTCACACGTGGTCTTCATACTACGTTTCGCCAGCCCCCCCACCCTTGCCCCTCACTAACTTAACACACCGCTCATTGCTCATGCTGATGCTCATTGCTCATACTCAGCCAAGCCATATTGCGTTGCTGATTAATATGCTAAGGATTTCATTTTGCCGCTAACAGGTTTTTGCTGCCCCCTTTCCCCCCCTACAATCCTTAGGCATAAGCTCTTGCTGCATGGCGCGCAGTCAGCCCAACGTTCTGCTAATTTTCAATGCATGCTATCATCAGTCTAGCATTGAGCCTGCGTTAAGCACAGACGAGTTCTGCAATGACTTTGACTGCGAGTGACTCAACTGCCGAACGACCCGCGGCAATACACGCCTTGCCCCACACACGCTTAGAATGACGTTATGCTGCATGTGCTTTTAATTGAGTTTAGTTTGCGGTTTTGCTTATGCGAAATTATAATTATTTTGATTTGTTTTTTTTTTTTTTATTATGTGTTGCCGTACGTGTTTGTGGCATTTCAAAGGCGCCGCAGTGCGTTTAGTTGTGCTCAAAGTATCTTTGCTGGCTTGCGGTCACTTGAAAGCGTTTCGATCTTCGCACAATACAAAGCTTGTTACTCATAAGCCAAATTGCATATTTCATGGATACTTCCAACAAACTAATAACAGAAGTTATTAGTTTGGCTTTGAAAGTTTCCAACAAATCAATTTCAAACTTCTAAGACTTTAAAGCAGATTTCAATTTTATTTTCTATTAAACAAAAATCTGTTGTTTTGTATTTTGAGATACATTGAAATAAGCTTTGTTGAAATATAAAAGTTTGTTTCTCATTTTGGCCTTGAATTTCACACCTCAAGTTGAGAGAAAGTTTTAATGCTTTGTTGAGCACTTGTTTGTTTCGGTTTTGTAGCAATTCTGTGCGTTCTTAAAGACGCCTGGTCTTTAAGTTGCTCGCTCAGACATTTCATATAGCTCATTCAAAGAGACGCAGACTCAGCTGTGCGGTTCGAACCAATCAAATGTTCATTTCCGTTGGCTTGTTGATGGAACATGAGTTTACCATTTGAAAGGTTAAATTACATAAGCAACTCAACTGTGACATTGTCATTCAAATGTGTTATTTACATTGATTGTTATTCATTGTGGCGAAAATGACATTTTACGACAAAAATCAACACAAAACCAAACCAAATCATTTTATATTTATTATCATTTCTTTTTATTATATAAACACGAAATGACGGAAATACGCATAAAGATTTTCACACACCATAAAAAAACTGCCAGCCTAGAATTGTCAAAGCAGCAGAAAATTCTAATTAGAATTCGTATTGATGAGCAAGAACCAAAGTTATGCAGAAGACGCACAGCCATAAGCAAAAATATGCGCATATGATTTTGCACATGATTTGCACAGAGCAAAAATAACAAAAAAAAAAAGAAGATATAAAAAAGAAAGAGTAAGAAAAAATTATGTGAAAAAATATGAATTGTGACATATTTGCATTAAAAATAGAAAACCCATTGTAATGTGGCATGCAACATTGGCATTGAAATGCTGTGCCAACAAAGTCATGTTAAAAAAACTAAAAAACCGATTTAATGAAACGTTCGAGCGTAGTTTTAATTAAACGGCGCGAAGGTGTGCGTCAAGGCATGTGTTAACCGGAAACTGTCAAAGTATCTGCAAGTGTTGGTGGCAGAGTTGATCAAGAGTTTCAAGTTATGTCTGAGCATGTTTAACATGCAAATGAGTGTGACGTTGTCAAAGACACACACACACACACAGGCACACATGCATAATTTGCATACACATAATCATATCAATGAAGTTGATGCTGTGAAAATTGTCTGTTGGCAAACAAGCACGTTAATGGCCTTGAATGCAACACGTCCTCTTGCAGCCTTTGTGCATGTTGCGTTGTTTTTGTCAACGCTTTAATTGTTTCATTTTTATGCGTTTTTCTGTTGAAGTCTCATGTTTTTAGTTTAATTATGATGTTGTTTTGCGCGTTGCTCGTTGCGCCATAAACACTTTCATAAAACTGAGTTACATTTAACACATGCTGCATCATCGGTTCGGCTCGGTTGAGGTGCAATAAAACATAAACAGCTACACTTGTGGCAAGCGTTTGGCTTGTGGTTTGCGGCGAGCGACGCATGCATTAAATAATTCAAATAGGGCGTGAAGTATAGAAAATCAGTGTCTTTTATGTCGCAGTACATCAATCATTTGTGTCTTGTGCTGGAACTCGCCTTAAAGTTGTGATAGAGAGTTAAGCAATCAAAGCAACTTCAGCAACATTTTAAACATTATTTGTTAGTTTTGAGCGGGGAACTTATTAGTCATGACCTTTGTGCTCATTGAAGTGCTTTGCTTTACACTTTTGTCACAGCTTTCGTTTGTAGCTTTGATTTATATTACTTCAGCTGAGCGTTGCCAAGTGAGTGCAAACAAACAATTCGCTTGAATACATGCCAATCAGTTTTGAAGTGTCTGTGCAAAAAGATGACAGCTGCCAAAGCGCATTTTTTTGGGGTTGCATGTTGCACTGCTTATGAATGATGCTGCAAAGTAATTGAAACTTAAATAAACACGAGCACATGACATTCAAACGAGCAGGCAGCGCACAGCTTGTTGCAAATAAACAAATAAGCCAAGAGGCTGCAAGTCTTCCCGCCAGCCGCTTGTATGTTTTGTATGTTGCAACTTCAATTGGTATGTGGCAACGCATGGCATGAGTGGCACTCTTGCAACTCATTTGCGCATGCATAAGGTTAAAAAGGCGCATGACACTTGTGTACACAACAATAACAAGCCAACAATCAGACATAGAAGTACAAGTGCAGCATCGTTGTTGTTGTTGTCATTATTAACAGACGACGACAATAACAACAGCAACACCATTCGCAACATCATCATCGTCATCATCATCATTAGCAGCAACAGTGCAAAATGCATTTTTAATCAGCTTTCGAAATGAAAAGCGACAAAAAACATTTATGCATGTGTTTATTTTGCATTGTATAAACATTTTAATCCTTTTTGCTTACTTTTTGATGTTCTTGATTTGTTTTACATTTTTGCGCCTTTCTTCTGTTTGCAACATGTTGCTATGTAAGCCAGCAACATTTACTAACTCATATGTTGCGCAACAATGTTGCTGTTTCTAATGTGCGCTCAGCATGTTGCGCTGCTGTGTTGACTTCCGATTTTCTTGCAGTCTCTTTGACGCTGACATGTTGCGCAACATTTCCAACAATGAACTGGAAGCGTGCGCGTTTGTTTTTATTTTCAGGGTGTTTTGATTTCGATGTTGGCTGCCGTGCAGCCGCTGCTGCTTCTAGCGCTAAGCATTTTTGTCGTCTGTCAAGCTTTGTGTGTGTGTGACGTGTATGCCGTGCCGTGTCGTGTCGTGTTGTTGCTGACTTTGTATTTGCCGGTTTCATTGCGCGAATTAAGCATGATCTTCAAACACAATGAGCCAAATAGTGATAATGGAGGTCAAAAAAGTAAAACTTGCTAAAGTAAAACTTATAAATTTTAATGAAGTCAAAGCTGATTTACCAAAAGATTGTGTGTTTTGTTGTCAAGCCGGCAAAAAGTGTTGTTTACGTATGTTAAATATAAAAATTTCGAATAAACAAATATTTTATGTTTTTATTTTGATTTTATTACCATAATTTTCAAATGAAACGATACATTTTCACATATAAAGAATGCAACATGAAGCCAAGAAATGCGTTGCAGTTTGCATATAAAAGCATGTTTATAATAAAAATGTGCTTCAAGGCACCGTGAAAGCTTTGAAAGGCATGCCAGAAAGGCCGAACGCATATCCGTTCGCTTGTGTAAGGTTTCACTGTAAATATTCATTTTGCTGTCGCCTTTTTAATTATGCCATTAAACATTTTGTGTCTGAAAATTGCATCGATCAATTAGTAAATTTGTTGCATTTCTTAAGCAACTCGTTTACATAACTTGAACTCATTACACAAAAAAAAACGAAAATAAAATGAAAATCATGTTCGTATTTATTATTCTATTTACAGTTGACTTCCGGCAACAGTTGTAAAATGCCATTTAGCATATGAGCAATACCAATCGGCGGCCATGCAATGAAACCATTTGGCGCAACAAATTAGAACGACCGAGCAGCGGAGGAAGAAAAGAGAAAATTGCATTTCGCGGCATTTAAAACGGAATCAAAAGTTATTTTTATGAACGTCATAAACGTTGAAAGTAGAAAAAAACGATCGTGCAAAACAATACTTCTTTGCCGAAGCTCTAAAAAAATATTAAAAACAAAATAAGACAAGAAATCAAAGAAAAATGTACAAAGCAAAGTTGTAAGAATCGTAAAAAATTTAAGCAAAATTATAAAGTTTCAAAAATATATAAAAAAAACAACAACCAAAATCAATTGAAAATCAAAGAAAGTTTTTAAATAAACTTAAAACTTCACGAAGCAACAAACAACTCATAACAACTCATAAACAAAACAAGCACAAAATCTGCGAATCAAAACAACAAAATTACACAAATAAAAATCAAATTCAAGAATCAAACAGCAAATTCAAAAGTTGGCAACCACAAAATTCAATTAGAACATTTTTCAGCGCAAACGTGTGAAACAGGAAATTATTAATTATGCCAGCAAATGACGGCTTATTAGTTGGCAAGTGGGCTGTTGTATGCGCAAAGTAGGCGTGGCACATGTACGCATACAAAATAAGACATTTATTTATGCGCTGCACAAACAACTCAACCGATTGCCTGCGATCCGCGCCACATGCAAAATAGTTGAATACAAAAACAAAACAAATAAAACGGAAAAGAAACTTTGCCTATCCGCTTTGCCACTTGAAAACGACCGCGTCCGTCGACTGTGCAAAATCTGACGCGAAAATCAATTTGTAATTTTTCATAAACACATTTCGCAGACAAGCTGCAGCCAATTCGCGGCGATTTCATAAACATTTAATTGCTTTTTGAATGACGAGTTTTCTGCACAATCGAATGTGTTTAGTCTGTGCGGAAAGTCGTGCGCAACGTTTTGGTTACGCCAAGTGAAAAATTTGAAATGTTTGAAAACAATACGAATACGAAAGCGGAAAATTCAACTTTGCAAAATTTAAATTTGATCATGCAACAACAAATATCGGAAAGTATGAAGGCGCACTCAAGTCACAGAGCACGGCTGCTGGAGCGTAAGCAGGGTCAGAACGTCAAAGGGCAACGAAACGCAAACACTTTACAAAGCGACTTGAGGCCTGTTTGCAATCGACGAAGAATGCCTTTCATTGTCTTGGCGCTCTTTATACTGGCGAGCATTGGTGAGTTACGCTTTGTTTTTGTATTTTGTCTTTGGTTAATTAAGTTGACTTAATGTAAGTAATTAAGTTAGCCAGAATGAAATGATGTCATTGACAGAGTTTTAATCAAGTAAATAAAAATACTTGAGGAAAATTAAAAAAAAGGATATGCATTTGTAAAAAAATTAAATATAAATTATAAGCTGAATTAAAAATACCGAAAAAAAACTTCACTTTAAGTTTAAGTCGATCTGAAAGCTAGACTAGACGTATGTGTCATGTAGCGCTATGTAACATATTACTATTCATTATTGAAAAAATGTTCTTGAAACTTAAAAAAATTAAATTAAAAAATAAAATCATTTCATACGTTTCAGCGCATGGATAGACAGCTAAAAAGATACACTCCACAATATTATAATTATTTTTTTTTGCATTTAGTGTTTAAGGAATAGACTATCATAACTCATAGAGTAGAAACCTGAAGCTTACAAGAATTTATAATGAAGTGGCGTGTTTCTACGGTTTTCTTTTCATTATATAGCGGTGACTCAAAAACCTTTCATCATAGTGGCAAAAAAAAAAAACTTAAAGAAACGATTAAACACATACACACCCCTTTTCCAACCAACTTGTCACGGTTTTCAACGCTCGAAGAATATTTACACACACAAGTTGAAATTTCACACTTTTGCACGATACTCGAAAACGAGCGCTAAGCAAAGCAACTGCGAACAGGGAAGTCCATTAGCTCGGGCAACTCAAACAGGAATCTCCGTTAATGAATTTCCGTCATTAAACAAAGTTGTAGTAATCGTGTCGAGCAGAAGAAGAAGTGTAGTGTAGTATAGTGCAGTGATGTGATGTGAAGTGGCAGGGCATGAAGAATATTAGCATTGAGCGTGCTTGAAGCAAACAAAATAAGCAGCTGCAGCTTGTGAATGTGCTGCACCTATTATGATGACGACAAGCCATTAAAAGTGTCTACAAGCGTTCATGATTCCAATGACTCTAAGAACGCCAATCACAACAACAACAACAGAATCCTCAAAAACAAACAACAATCGATGACATCGTTGTCTTCGCCTTCGCCTTCGTCATCAGCATAATCAACGTCAACACAGGCGCCAAATCGACAGCTAAGGGTTAATGCCACACAACAATGCACTCAAATTGTCTGGGGTTGCGGCACTCATGCGGGGGTGTCTTAGTGTCTGTGCGACTCACAGTCTGTCTGTCAGTCAGTGTGTCTGTCGTGCTCAAAGTGTCTGTCTGAGTGTGGGCTCTTGTTTTCTTGCCATCAACGACACCACCGTCGCTGTCTGTCATCGATAGGCACATTGAATATCGTAGCGTATAATGAGTAACTCAATAGTTATAGCATGTATCTGCAGTGTGTATGTGTGTGTGTGTTTGTTCGTGTTACATTTTTCGTTAATAAAAAAAAAAAACACACACTCTTTCGCTAACTAACTCACTCGTCTTTATGGTTTTGCCGCACAAACTCAAGTGGCTTCTCCCCTCCTACATGCACGCGTTCCTTCGTCACTTTGTCTTGTATGAGTGTGTGTGTGTGTGTTTGTGTATATTTGAGTGTGTCACACGCGCGTTTTCATCATATTCAAGTGTCAGCCTATTTTCAATCAAGTCGTTTTTCGTTGCTCTTCTTTATTTGTATTTTATTATTGCAAAGTGTTGTTTTAAATGTCATTTTGTTCAATTTCATTTTAAGTGTCAATTGTGTGGCATCCTTTTAATTTTCCATCAACAATGCACATCTTCAAGTATCTATAGCTACTCACACAATACCACTACCCTTTCGCTTTCGCTGCTGTTGCTGTTGCTGTATCTGTGACTTCGACTGACTGTCGCTGCTTTGTGTGCTTGTAATACAATTTCTTCTTATTTTACGACTTTGATACGGTTTCTTTTTTCATTCATACAAACATTTCATTTCGTTTCGTTTACAGCGTCATTTTTATGGCTCGTCGAATAAAGTATTGTTGTGATTGCTTAGTGTTGTTCTCTGTTGTTTTCTTGAATGTCTCATGCTCTGGTCCATTGTATGGTTTGGTGAAAGTATCTTGTATCTGACTTGCGTATACATTTGTTTTCTGAGTGTTTTGTAATTGTATGTGTTTAATTGGCTTGTAATACTTATTGAGTACTCAAATTGTCTTCTATTTCTGTGTGAGTGTGTGTGTGTATTTGTCGACATCACGTTGAGTGACAAGGCCAGAAGCAACTTTTAGTATTTTGTTGTTTTTCCATTGCTAATTAGTGATTTACTAGAGTGACACATTAAAGATGAGAGATAAAATGTAAATAAAAAAGATATACTTTTTCTTTGGAATATTGTCGGTTTGTTGTGTATTTGTTATGCAGATACGGTTTGAGTTATGTAACATTAGCAACTTCTAATTGGAATGCTCGAATATTTTTTTTGTGTGTTGTTTCTATGAATTTCGGCAATTTAGTAAACAACATTAAATATTAATTTAACAAACCGGCTTAATTTCATATATTCTACCCAAAAAAAAAAAGAAGGAAAATGTGAAAATGAACGCATATAAAATATATTTAATTTATATGAAATGCATAAATTTCATATATTATATAATAATATTTTCAAACATTAATGGAAAATTACAAAAACCCAAAAATTGACAACGCAAATAAATTAAAAACAATATAAATTTCAAAAGTACATGCAGCCACGCCCCCTGCCCAGCACACACATATGACACATTCCAAAAATAACAAGCAAATGACGCAATCCGAAGGTTTGACAATGCGGGTGGCATTGCGGTTGTTGGGAGGAGGGGTAGGGGTCAGTCACGGGGGCAGTCAAATGGCAAATGGTGCGCCAAATATGCCAAAAATGCCACAAATAAATTTTTGGAAGTAAATTGTGAAATGCAATTATTGCAACAACAACAACAACAAGTAATGACAAAAACATAACCAATAACAACATAACCGCTAAAAATGACAAACACACTTTCACATCTCACTCACACACACACACAAAATACACATGGGCTGCGAATCGCATGCGGAAGTCAAATTTGGCCGCCGCCGTTGATGATGGGGAAATGCGAACACGTTTGTTTATTATTAATGCAATTTGTAATTATTTTGTTTGGCTTGTCAAGCGAATTGTGTTTGTGTATCGCATCTATGTGCAGCTTGTATGTTGTTCTTGCCATCAATACAATTATAGCATGCAAACAATTGTGCGGCGGTCATGGCTCGAATATAAATTAAATAATCCAAAGTTTTGGCTTGCGTGTGTGTGTGCGTCTCTGTTTATCTATGTGTGTGTGCGTGTGTGTATATTTTCTAACAATAATGATTTCTTTGTGCAATTGCAATTGATTCAACGAATACATTTGCTTATAATTAACTTGTACAAACAGACAGTAGATTTTTTTGACTGAGTAAGCAAAGCAATGAAACTTGCATGGGCGCTCGATGTGCTGCTACATTATTTAATTGGCTTTGGCATTTGTGCAAATAAACAGAGTTGAGTCAAGGCGTAAGTTCTTTTGATAATTAACACTTTCATAGATGTCTGCTTAGTTGAAAAATAATTGCTGTAATTATTTAAACGATTTGCTGATGGCGTTAATGTTCGCTCTTGTAAAATTCAATAAAATGAAAGTTATATTATATGACCTATTCCTATAAATTCTATTGTAGGTGCGCCGGAATTTGATTTTTTTTAAGGTAAAAAAAATTATATATTATTAGTCTCTAACTAAGTACGTAATCATATCATATCTTCACAAAAGAGAGCTGTCCGATAGATGGCGTTTTTATAGGATTTTTTTTTCTGAAATTATAATTTTTTTACGAATAATCTGCAAGATTTGATTTTAAAATAGTTTCCAATAAATAAAAAAAAAATAAAATAGATACTCATTTTTTTTTAAACAATTGTTTTGTCTCATAAAAAATTATTTGTTGACTTTCTTTGGCTTTTGGATATTAGAATTTTAATATTTCATAGCAATATTGAATTGTCATTTGCACGCCATGACTTCAAAGCACATTATTTATAAAAAAAAATGCTTCAATATTAAAATGAGTTATGCATAGCATGCGATCAAACAACGTAAGCCAAACAGCGACAAAAAAAAAAATAGTGAAAAATGCCGCGAGTCGTAAAACTAGAAAAGCTTTGTATGAATGAAAAAGAACAAGCGCTCGCGTCAAAAAGGACATTCACACAAAAGGGCAAACAAACTGCGAAATCGCAAAGAAAAATCATAATTGCATAAAATTTTCAATTTCAAACCAAAGCGAACTCAAACACATGAAATAAAGCAAACTGACGAAAATAACTAATAAGGCTCTAGGCAAAATATCCGTTATGTAATATGTTAGCTTGATGCAGGGGGCGGGGCAAAGGGTGGCTGGCGCTTGCTAGTCTGCAACGCGGTTCAACAAAAAACAAACATTGATCATATGCAGATGAAATTGTAAAAATATTTTTAGCTTTGTATCGCATGAATTGCTCGCTCGCATGTTTGTTTGTTTCTGTCTGTAACTTAATTAAAATTCTGTATCTGTCCGAGTCAGCCGCTCTCTGTCTGTCTATGTGTGTGTGTCTCGTTTCAGCAAGGACAAAAACATGAATTTCAGCGCGCTTTTTATACAAATGATAACACGAAATACAGTCGAATGCCAAACCAGCAAGTTCAACTTCAATTTGTGTATAAATCAAGGAAAAAGTTAACAATAAACAAGCAAATTCCAACTAAACAAACAAACATACACATGCATATATCATGCAACTGTATTAAGAGCATGGTTTGAAGGTTGGCGTAGAGGAGCCAATGGTTTTTGCGGCCAATGCGAAGTCGAAGTCGTTATTGTTGTTGTCCCCAAAAAAAGGCACATGTGAAATTAGCAACTGACCAACTGAGCGCCTAACAAAAGTAGTTATCTTCACATGCAAGTGTGTGTGTGTTTGAGTTGGCTTACTCTGCTTACACATTCACTTTGCTTGCATTAGGGCGACTTCATTACAGATTTTGTTTTTGTTGGTTGTTCTGCAGTTGGTTTGCAGCTGAGCATATTTCTATATAAAATACAAGTCCAGATTAATTTTCTAAAACACAAAATTAAACCACAAGCGCATAGCAACAAAAGTGGGTGTGTGTGTGTGTATGTGTGCGTATGGCTTTGGCTAGTGTCTGGCATGGAACAGTTCATGTTGCATTGTCCGAAAGCATATTCATTATTATAACTAGATTCTTTTGTTATAAACTTACTTTGCTTGCTCTTCATTGTATATGTGTATATGTGGATGTGTGTGTGAGTGTGCGTCTGAGTAAAAACTCTACAATTTTGCAGGGTTTATTAAGCGCAAGACCATGTTTGTTTTAAGTTATATTTTTTTTTTGTTTAGCACAAATTTAGTGTTGTAAATAATTTGTTATTTTTAATTTGCAAACAAGTTTTTGCTTTCAGAGCATATAAAATATAATTATTGTTGTTACTGTGCTCGTTATAAATATATGTAATTTGTGGATGAAGGTAAAATGAACGTAATTAATTACAAATTATGCTTTTTCATCGCTTCAAGAACAAAAAAGTCTTATAAATGAGCACTTGAGCTCATCTAATTAAAGTTCTTACCTTGAGTTGTTAAATATCATTTTAAAGAATGCAACATTTTATGATATAATGAGCTCTTATATATAATAATTACTTACATCATATGATATATATATCATATATGATCATATTATGAGTTCTTACATGTAAAATAATATAATATGATATACTAATATAATATGATATACAACTTATGATCATATTATGAGCTTTTATTTATAATACATCCTAATAGCATATTTTAACTTCTCCCTAACAAAGCTCTATTGTGTAATGTTTGGGAAAGTTTTCAGACATTGGATTAGTTGGATAAGCTTCTGTCACTCATTTTTGCTTTCATACATAACTACTTATTGTGTGTATTATATCACTTATTCTACGTTAAACCTGTTTTCATTACAACTTCAATGACCTTTCACCAGGAAATAAACAAAGCATGATTTTGACGTTTCTTTTGTATTCATAAACTTTCAGCACTCATTCATCTACGCACACACACACACATACGCACAAGCAAAATAATTGCCAACCAATCAACAACTCAATTTCGGAGAAATTTTATTAACGCAATTTTTAAGTAATTTGTCAACAAATGCGTCGCATTATTCATGCTGGCCGACCTTATGCTCAACTTGAGGACCCTTGTTGCGGCACGTCACGGTTGAGCTGTGCCGGGCTCATCGCTCTGCATTCAAGGCGAGCTGCGAGAGTGTAAACAGGATGCTTTACATAGCCTAACAAGCTACTCAAAATTTTATGTCTTATTTGGGTCACATTTCATGCTGCTATACCCTTAAAAATAATGACACATAATTTGCGGCTTTAGGCTGCAGCAGCAACGGCAGCAGCAGCCAGTAGTAGTCGAGCTACAATGAATCAACGCTGGCGCCGTGCGTGAGTGCGTGCGTGCGTGAGCGACTGAGTGAGTTGCGTGTGGCTCGTGTTGCGTTGGGGCAGCAGCAACAGCAGCGGAAATGATGGGAACTTGTCGAAACCGACAACTGAGCCGACATGAATTTGTTTGCTACAATATTTTTTCATCATGCTTTTCTTTTATTTTGGTTGCAGAAAATCTCTCATGAGGCAAATAAAATAAAATTGTTTTCATTCTCATTTTTTTTTTTATATATTTTTCTGTTTCTTTATGTTGTTGTTTTTTTTTTTTGTCTCAGTTGTTGTTGTGTTGATGCCAGCTGCGAGTAATTCATTACCGCTGGGAGTTGTTTGAATTTTTTGCACATTTTTTCTCATTTTTATCACAATTTTTTTTTTTACGAATTTCTTTTTTCGCATTTTTTTTTTTCTTTTTCCCAATTTTTGTATTTTTTTTTTTGTTTATTTTTTACATTTTTCGTTTTTCGTTCGTTCCGTAGGCGCGTACACAAAACGAATTTCATTTTATTATTTATTAATTTGCTTGATTTTTTCATTAATTTTGTTGTTTTTCTCATTTTTCTGAGCTTTCTTCATTTGCAGCTTGTAAAATTAATTTTTGCCCATTGACCCTAATGACTTGCGGGCTTTACACGGTGCCCAGCCCGAGCACTGCGTTGTTGGGCATTAACATGGCGTATACGTGTTATTGCTGAAGTGCTTCGTTAGGCAACTTAACAATAGCAATTATTATTTACGTTGATTCAATTCGCCATTTTTTTTTTTGCTTCTTCATACAAGACGGTTTTTTATTTGAGTGCTGCAATACTTGTAAGCAAAGGCAACGCAACTTTCCAATTGGCAAATGTAAAGCGAAACTTGCGTAAACTGCACTAAACCGCAATTTCTTATTGGATTGCAACTTGCTATGTTGCGATAACAACAACAACAACAACAACAAAACAAGAGAAATGAAAACTTTTTCTTGTTACGGAAATGCAAACTCATCTCACACACACTCACACACTCGCACTTGCAGTTGAACACGCAGAAATATAACTTCAGGCCTTCAAAGCCATGCAAAGTAACGCAAAAAAAAACGTTGCATACTCTCAGGGGCGCTTAGTGCCAGTGAAACACGCGCACACAACCTGTAACTGCATGTGTATTTGCGTTGTGTGTGTGTCTTGAAAATGTGCAAAAAAAAAAAAAACAAAAATAAAGCAAAATCGAAAATGTTTATAAATCTGGTAAGCACACGTCTTGACTGCATGGCAGCACAACGCAGTGCCTTTTCGTTTCGTGGCATGCCATGCTGTGCCGAGCTGAGCTGAGCTGTAACAACTTTTTGCTAAGTCACATATTTGTTCGATTTGCTAAGTGCTTTGATAGTTGAGCAGCTTACAAGTGCCATAGATGATGGCCTTCTTTGTCTTTTTCTCACACACCTCACACAGCTCACACAGTCGAACACAATGCAGTGCTAATGCCGGCGCCACCCGTGGCCAGCAGCACAATTTGTTTACACACAACACGAGACTCATGCTAAGTTGTACTTATCGCTGCTTGTGTACATGCATATGCATGTGTCTATGTGTGTGTGTGTGTGTGTTTGTCTATGGTTATATGAGTTTGACGCCATTTTATGATTTTACACGACGACTGGCTTTCATCGCTATTCTTTGTGCTTTGTTCAATATCGTTTGCTATTGCTGCTGCTGCCGCCGACTCGGACACACACCTAGTAACTACAACACCAAATCACACAACTACAATCGCCGCCACCCGCGCACCGCCGGCGTCAAGTGGGACTCACTAGAACAAGCCAACTTACCTACTGGGTAAACAATTTTCACGCTGTTTTCACAATATTTCTTTTGATGTTGATGTTTTTCCTGCCATGGCTATTACTACTTGCTTTTTTTCTTTTGCCCCATTGTATGCTACCTTGCGTTGCATTTTGTTTTTGTTTGTGTTTTTTTTTCCAATTCGCCATTTTGTTTATTGTTTTTCAATCTGGCCGTGTTGCGTCAATGTGGGAATTGCTTGCTTTCGTTTTTTTTGTGTCGTTACTGTTAGTTTGCACGTTGGCTTCCTCTCTGGCTCGTTTTACTTAGTTGAACGCCGCCGGGTCCGCCACCGAAACCGCAAGTGATACTAAATTGAAAAGTTAGTCTCCTGCGCTTCTACTTTATATGCTTCTTTTTTTTTGTTATTCTGGCATAGTTTTAGTTGCCACATCAACCAATGCCAACGCCCCCGCACACACCTTTGATTCGTGTTTCGCCTTTTGGCGCGTTGACTTTTTACTTGAGCTTCATTGGAAAAGTTTCAAAATTTGTTTTGTGCTTAGTTGTTTTCGCTTGCTTGTCTTTAGTTTAGTTTAGTTTATTTCGCTTCCTTTCTTTGTGCGCTTTTCACAACACTAAACAACATACAACACACACACATACACGCACACACAAAATCAACAAAGTTAAATTGATCGATTGCAAGTTTTGTTTTATTTGCTGAATTTCTTTTGCTTCTTTTTTTGGTCAATTTCAGTAAAAGCATAATTTTTCTTCTTGTTCACAAATGTCTTCTTGTGTGTGTGTGTTTGTGTGTGTGCTTTTTTCTTTATTGGCTTTCATGCTGTTATTTATTTATTTACTTGATAGCGTTTACTATACAAAGGTATCAAGTCAACTGAAGCTGTGCTGTGCTCTGTTGAGCTGAACTTGAAAGGCAAGCAAGTTAAACCAAAAGTTGTCAATGTGCGCAGAATTGATCAAAGTCAGACCAGTCATTTGATAAACTATGCATTAAGAAATACGTTTAATGCATGGTAAACATTTGGCAACGCTTCGCAAAGCTGTACACCGCATTGCTTTTGAATTGTTCATGATATTTTATGTTTCTGAGATATTTCTTCGTTGACAAATATCAAAAGTCTTCTAAATGAGTCACAAGTCCAAAATGAAAATAACCTTTACAAATCATAACCAATAAACATGCGCAACGAGTATTATTTTGGCGCCCAACCTAAAGAAACTTCAAAATGGTTAAATTTGACAACAAATGATTTGTTGGAATGAGCAAAAAATCATAACGAAAATTAATTATGAGCCCAACCCAGGCGACAACTTATTTAAGCTACGTTGCTGCTTCTGCTCATGCTTCTTTCAACTTACTTTTGCTTATTAGACTTGGTATCCTTTTCGCTGTCTTCTGCTTTTGTCTTCTTTTTTAATGGTCAGTGTCGCGTTGAATGCTTTGAGGTGTGACGCACACAAAATGCCGCGCCCTTACAGCAAAAAGCACTAAAATTATGTTGCAAACATTTATCTATGTTGCGCGTTTTTCTTTTCACATTTCACATTTTTTTTTTTGTCAGTTGGAAATGAGATAAATCGTAGCGTGGCGCACAGTTGTAAAAAGCGAACTTTGCGCCAAACGACACAAAAAAAAAGACGCGACGAATTGTGTTTTTTTTATACAAGTGTTCATGGTACTCCTTTTTTTCTATGTTAACGTCAAAGTGTTGTTTTTGTAGTTGTTGTTGCACTCGTATACCACACACAGTTAAAGGGCAAAAAATGTTGCAAGTTTTTAACCCTTTTTTTTGAACAAACGTTGCACAAAATGCTATCAAAGAAGTGCCTTTGGTTGCGCATATATATCTGTATATAGATATGTATATTTGTGTGTGTGTGTGTGTGTGTGTTATTTTACTGTGTGTATAGAACTTTTGATTTATGGCTTTGAATTGTGTGCGTTGTTTTTTTTTTTTTTTACGTTTTTTATGTTAATTAAATTGCGGTTCAGACCAAACCCATTTTTTGTTTGTTTCAATTTTTGGCTCGCTTGATGAAGTAGAATGTTGTTAAAGGAGCGTACGCTTGTTTCTATACTTGTTGCTAAGTTGCTTTGCTTTTGAATTTTTCATTTTCGTTTTCAGCTGTCGGCTTCTGTTTCTGTTTCGGTTTCGGTTTTGTTGTTGTAGTTGCATGTTGAATGCCGTGCACGATTTCAGGCACGTAAACGTAAGCAAATAAACTGTTCTGCACGTTTATTGTGCTTATCTGGATTGGGCAGGCATATTTACACACACACACACACAAGCACACACACAGACACATATGCGTGCATTGCTACTCGGCATTATTGCAAGCTGCAATGTTGTCGTGTTCAAATTTTAAAGGTGGTTTGACCACAAACTTCACGATCAACGACGACAACTTCAATTGGTAGAAGAGGCAGCAGCAGAAGCTAAAATGCAACAACAGCAACAACAGCAACAACAGCAACGGTAATGTTGGCAACGACGACGACAACAACCTCAACACCAACTTAGTTCAAGTAGTAAACACAAAACAGTTATTAGAAATTCCATTATATGAAGCATACTTATGTGCGCTCGTGTGCCCTTATGTCAACATTATCGTTTGTATATGTTTGCATGTGTGTGTGTGTGTACATTGCTGTAGCTGTTTCAATTGCTTAGCAGCTTCCTGCGCCTTGTCTAACTTCTTCAGCAATTTGTATTTCAATGCATGTCGTCATTTTGCTCATTGCCCGTTTCGATAAACACATATACATATCTATGTATGTATGTGTGCATGTATGTGTGCGTGGGTGTTTGCATGCTTGTGTGCTTTGCAGCTTTCCCAATGGTTCATTTAAGCAAACATTGCTGTCTAAGCCTGTGTTCTTGTGCCTTGTCTGATTGCCTGCCTGCCCACCGTATTGCCGTTTCGCACACTTGAACGCTTCTTGCATGATAAATCTTTCAATATGTTGGCAACCACACACAAAACACAAAGCACACACACATACGATTGCCAACTGCGGATACTCGTCGAAGCCACATGCAAGTAACAATTTTCATTTGAATTTGTAACAAAAGCCTATTAAATACCAAACAATACAATATATTACATACTTTGTTGCTTTCGCTCTTTGTTTATTTGTTTGTTTGGTTGTTCAAGACATCCCATTCATAATACAGGGCACATGCAAATACTGATAAATATGCTGCCATCAGACATGTACGTATGTGTGCGTGTGTGTGTGTGTGCCTGTTGCTGTTGTGCCTTGACTTGACGGCCGTAAATATTTAAACCGCCACATCATCATCATCAAATACGTTTTGACAATTTCAAGAATTCTATTAAGCATTTCAGCATAGGTAACGCTCAGACATAAACATTGCGTTTATTTGAATTAAAAATGGCAAATGGAAAGAAAAGAGTTTTTTCTTTTAGAATTTATTCCATAAAATGAAAAACATTAAATAATTTTCATTCAATTTTTTTTCGTAGAATTTAATTATCTTTTTACTCTAGTCAAAATAGCATAGGAAAATTTTGTTTTTCAAGGTAAATAGCAGTAAAGTAGGCTTTAATATATTTAAGATACTTTCCTTACATTGCATGTGTCGCAGAATATTATATTTGCGAAAAAATTATTATAAGAGAATTCAGAAAATCCACTCTCCAATACTCAAGTCTACTCTTGTTATAAGTAGCCTCTTATAACGGGAGTAATGTAGTATTTTCTCTACTTAGCAACGCAGAGAATTATTTTATATTTTCATAGAATTAAGTTTGTGATATTCAAATTTTATTTTTCGATCCTTCCAGACTTGTCAAAAGTCAGTGTCTCATCTTACTTATAAAATTCAAAGATCTTTATATATTTCCATTTTTACATCTTCATTTCATTTTATTCTGATTTTATCGAAGTAACTTACAGTTTTTATTTTTATTAAACTATAAAAAGTAGGTTTTTATGACAAAATTGAAATTCTTTTGTCAACTTTTAATGTGGCAACGATCATCTGAGAACACTTTCAAATTGCTTAGAGAAATAATGAAATACTTTACTTACTTACCAACCAACCAACCAATCTACCTAACATGCCTAACCTGAGAAACATGAGAAATAAAAAAAAAAATAAATATAAAAGAAAAATAATAGAAATTCTATTTTCTTGCAGCAGTTGTTTTTTATTGTTGCTTCTGTTGTTATTGTTATTGTTGTTGTTGGTGTTTGTGTTTTATTTTTTTGCGTTGTTGTCTTATGTTCCCACTGCGAATGGCAGTGTAAACAAAAATATGCGATAAATGAAAAAATAATAACAAACATTAATCTGAGTGTAGTAGTTGAGAGAGACGATGTTGTGCTTGAGCGGCTGCTGTTGGTTAGTCCTTTGCAAACGATGATGTCCTTGCTGCACGCTCGTACAGTTCGTTCATCGTTTCTGGTTGTCGTTGTTGTTGTTGCCAACGTCGAGCACCGTCTCATGATAGTCTTTCTTTGCACAGAAGCGCTAAGCAAATAAAACAAAAAGGATAACACCGCAAATATTATGATACAACAACTGGGGAAAAGAAGAAGCAGCACAACTACACTAGTGTAAAAACGTATAAAAGAACTCAGTTGACACTATTTGTATGTATTGGTGTGTGTGTGTGTGTGTTTTGTGTGCTTGCAATGGCAATGGAGACAGAAGTACATACATTTTTCTATTTTCAGTTTTCATATCGTCCTTTTTCTCTATGCTGCTTTTGATTTCATAAAAAAACACAAATATAAATACAAATGCACATAAACTCAGGTTGCTTTCATTTATTTGTGTATTTATTTCGCGCGTTCGTTTGTATTTTGCATCCCTTTTTCTCCTTTTAGTTTTCTGTATACGTTTTTATTTTATTTTTTTTTTTCATTTTGTGTGTGCTTGTGTGTGTTTTATCTCAACCTCTTTGCTTGCGTATTTGCTCACTTGAGTTTGATTCAGTGGCCTGAACTTGCTTGTACATGCATACATGGCAACGTATACGCAATTTTGAGTGCATAAATTGCAGGTTTATTTGCAAGCAGCTCAAAACTGCCACCGCCATCACCACCGCCACCGCCCCTTGGTCCATCAACAACGTGTGTCAGTCAGTCAGTTGGATAGTTTGGCGCAAAAGCGTTCGTGCCCATTTCCTGTTATCTCAATGCTCGCATCGCGCACAGCTATTTGCCTTGGCTGGCCTGCCACCGCCAAACGTCTCTTGTCTGACATCCTTTCTTATTTCGCCATGCAGCGCACTCGGGCGTGCTCTTATCGCTGATGCGGCATCGCAACGCAGCAAAGCAGCAATTCAGCAATGCAACGCAAATGCTTGTAAATAGCATTCATGGCTTTCTAATGGAACTTTTGACCAGTGCTCGCGTTTTCTATGATTTGCTTTTCAACAAATTTTTATTTTTGCTTACACATTTTTTTCTATTTGGCATTATTTTCTTCTTCTTGGCTTTGTTGCATATACTCTATAATTGGTTTCCACATTTTTGGCACACATTTCGAAATTATCATTGTCGTTCGAACCTCTTGCACTCATACTAATATACCACAACACCAGCGACGCTCATCATAAGCGCAACTGCTCTAGTGTTGGTGTGCTTGCATTTCATCAACGACTTTCGTATGTGTTTTGCTTGCAGTTAGGTTGATTTGCTGCTAATTGTGTTCCACATTTCTGGATTAGCTCGGTTGTTGTTGTTGCTATTCCACGTTTCATGCATTAATACATACCTTCAGTTAGACGCTCATATGCTCGTTCAATGCATGGTAGTTGGTAAGCACATTTGCCAACTTGCTTTAATGAGCATACTTGTTCGGCATCTGTTTGATTCGTTTGCAATATTGCTGTTGAGTGCCTCAGTTATGAGCTTTGCAGCTGAAATGAGCGGCAAATTCATTCGGACGTGGCTCATTAAATAGTTTAGACGCAGTGATGACACCGCAAATATCTCTATTTCAAAATTCATTTATGCCAGTGTAGTTTTCTTGCTCAAGCATACACTGTTGCATATTTTTAGGCAGCTCAAACATCAAAAATTCACATTTAAACTGTTTGTGTGCCCGTTTGAATATCCAGCAACTTAAATGATTTAAATAACAAAGTTTTCACACGCCTTTAATGCGCGAAACAACACGCATGTTCAAGCTTCAATGTCAGCTGGCTCGGCTGCTTGAAAAAACAATATATCAATGTTATAAGCAAAAAATTACATTTACTTTGTTGCGTAGCTTACAGTGCATATAGTTTACCCTTACCATTTACACTTTATCAATTTAAAAAAAATAATTTTTTTTGTGCCAAATAAACCAAAAAATTGCTGTCATATGACAAAGCTTAATAAGAAGTATTTTAATTAAAACAAGCACGCATAAAAAATTGTTCACGATACTTAAAAAAGTGAAATAATAACAAATATGTCAGTTAACTGTGTAAATAAAATGTTGAAAAAATTAAAATAATAAAAAAAACACCTCATAAAAACACGTTAAGTTGAGCAGTTGAACATTTTATGAACAATGAACGATTTTATGCAATATTACCAAATGACTGACAAAAAACTTATAAGTGAAAAAAAATCAATATTTTAAAATTTCATTTAAGCCAACTCAATTAAACACATACGCACACCTGTGCATGCCATCGACACACTCATGCTATCCATCAGACATATGAGATTTTTCACTCATGCAAACGCTTTTGTATCTTTTTACAGAACTCGTTGAGGGCGCACTACGGAATGTCAATTTAATCATTGAGCCACCGGCTGTACGACGTGGCCAACATGCGATACTACGCTGCGAATATGATCTCGAAAAGGCGCCACTCTATTCGGCAAAGTTCTATCGTGGTCAATTGGAATTTTATCGTTATACACCTGGCGAGTTTCCAAATACAAAAGTTTTTCCATTCCCGGGCATACATGTTGATGTAAGTATCAAAAAAAAAACGAAACGAAAAAATTGTGCCGCAACCAAAGGCAAATCCTTTGAGCGTGCACCATTTTAAGCCAGTGTTGTTTTAAGGATAGTGGCAAAGCAAAAGAAGCCGAAGACAAAAACAAAATTGCACACTTTTTTGTTAACACATATTTTGCTTGGGGTTTTTATACTCGCTTAGCATATTGCAATATTTTTCAGCGTTTTTCGGCAAACAAAAACAACAACCAACATATGTTGGCTAAAACCGTATGAGCGTTTTACTTTCAAAAAAAGAAAACCATTAAAATCATTCACCAAATAAAACTTTGCGCATACAATTTGCAGTCACTGTGCCGTTACCGAGCCATCTATATACATATATGTATATGCATATATATATTCATTTTCTGTTCGCTTTTCGTGGTACATTTTGGTCGTTGGGCTTAAAGTATTTGACGTCAAAACTAGTTAACTTGTTAAATGCAAAATGTCTACCTGAACGTGCATTCCGCTATTGTCGAAGCCGCACCGCTGCTGCCACCGCGCCGCTGCATATCGTAATTGCGCGCTCACTGAGTGCAGCGATATTTATTTTAACTCTCATAGTTTACGTGCCAACTCCAATTGCAATTGCCTTTGCCCATTCGACCGCCCACTCATGCATATTCATTCAGTTTGGCAGTTTTATTGTTATTGGCGGTTTCACAAAGCTGCCACAGAAGCGCCGCGCAACGTAACGAACTGCGCTGAGCTGAGCTGGGCTGAATTGAGTTGAGTTAACCCGAATCGCAATGCATTGAGTCGAGTTGAGTCGAGTCGAGTTGAGACGCATCGACTGCGCATCGGTTCAGTGCGAGTTGCTTTCGATTTAGTTCAGTTGGTGCCGCACCTGTTACCAAACAGTTTCCACCTGGCGACTGTGTGGCATGCCTTTGTATTTGTTTTGTTTTCACTTGCCCAAGTTTATCACAATTGTGTGTGCGCGAGTGCAAAAATTTTTTCATTTGAATTTGCCTGCAGCAAGTTGACTTGCAGCGGTTGGCGCGCCATCACGTTGCACGTTGCTTTCGTTCAATTTATGCATTCATCAACCTCAATCGCACACAGCACAACGCGGCGCCCGCTTTTTGGCCAAAATGCTGTTGCCTGGCATTTTTAACTTGCCGAGATTATTGAAAAAGTTTATCCTTACTGGCGCGGCAAAGTTACCCGGCGTTCGGCGTTGTCCTGCAGCGGCAGCAGCCGTTGTCGTGCGATGTTGCTGCCGCTGCCGTTGCATTCAATGACGTTGACCAAACTAAAGTTTCGCTTATTTTTTGTCATTTTCAATAGTTTTGATAACGTTGATTTGGCAGCAAACTTTTCATTTGTCTGCCTGTGTGTGTGCCTGTGTGTGTGTGTGCTTGACTGCTTACCTTACCATGCAAGCTGCGTTGGCTGCGGTTTGGTGGCTTTGATTTAATAAATTTAAGTGTGCTTTCTTTTAATTCTATTTTTTTTTTCCAACTATTTTTGTGCATTAGTCGGCATAATGGCGTCGTTGTTGTTGTTGTTGTTGTCGTCGTCCTTTGGCTTTTTGCAATTACTGAAGTACTCTTGCAATATACTTGTTTTTTTTCTTTTGCATTATATCTTATCGATTCGATTGTGCAAGTCGTTTACGTTGGGCAGTCGTTGTCGATATCGTTGTGAATTACACTTAACATGTCTGCGTTGAAAATTCAAGTTGCTTTTGCGGGCATTAGCATTCTGAATTCAATTAAATTTCATTTAAGCTAAATGAACTTACTAACGCTAACGCTTATCTGCTACTCAACAGGTAACCAGCTCGAATGCTACACAGGTGCTCATACGCAACGTTGGCTTCGGCTTGTCGGGCAACTTTAGCTGTGAGGTGACTGCCGATGCGCCGCTTTTCTCGACCGCAACAGCGATTGGCATGATGCAAGTTGTGGGTAAGTAATCTGATTAGACAGCGTCGCGGTAAGGCACGTTAGTTGTGTAAGCGGCATAAAGTTAATGCTTGCATAAGCTTGGCAAATGTAATGAAAGCCTTGAAAGTTGCTTTGATTTAACTACGGTGCCGTCAATTAGCAACTTTTCAGCTTAGTTTGCTAAGAGTTGCAACGTACTTTGGTTTTTTAAAGATATCAAAGATTTTACAAACTAACTTGAGTTTCTTTTAAGTTTAAATTATATTAAAAAAATTATATTTTTCAAGTATGCTTAAAAATACACGCAACTTTATTTCAATATTAATTTAAAGTAGTAAAGTTGGCAAAATCATAAGCTCGCAAATATAAATACAAAATTCCATTGCATACTTGTGGGCGCTGTTAGTAAATTACGTCTACTCAGGCCATACACGTTGTTTACGTTCGGCTGCTGCAAATGATAACGCGCAACTGAACATTTGCCAAAGATTGCGTACTGTCAATTATGCCATTAACACGTCATTGGCGATGCCATGGCAGCAGGCAAAGCAGCACTGCGGCATTAAGTAAAATCTGCGTTACGTAACCAACATGAAATAAGCGATAAGCAGACGCAGCCAAAGTGAGCTGCTGACAGCATTGGCGGCAGCAACTTTGGTTTTTTGTCTGTCCGTCTGTCCGTCTCGCTGTCTGCTTTTCACTTTGCTAGCACTCATCAGCCTTTCACAATGTCACCTTCCACTTTTGCCGGTGCTCACTCAGGTGTCTTTACCTTGATGCGCGTTTTACGCATTCATGAATTTTAAATGTGTATGCATTGCGTGTAGAACGATGAGAAGTAAGGATTAAAGGAAGTTGCCTGCCAGCTGTGTATGTATTTAAAAATAGCATGCGGCAAGAACAACAGCAAAAAACAAAAAAAAAATCCATACAATTATTAAAGAAATTTTAAATAGCAACAGCAAATGACTAAAGGGATGCGCATGCCGAAAGGGGCATGCCGAGGATAATGGACAGAATGAGGATAAGCATGAGCATGAGCATGAGCGCAGCGCTGCCACATCAATGACAAACTCAAGTGACGCCGATGGCAATCATGGGTTAAATCAAGCATCAAGTGGCAAATGATGCCAGTGGAAAAAAAAGCAAAAACAACACAGCAATGAGCAAAGTTAAAGTAACAAGCGCCTGAAAAAATCGTTGCTTATATAAATACATATACGTTTATAAGTAAATGTGTGTTTGTATGTGAGCCAGCAGTAGCAGCAGCGGCAGCAGTGTGGCATAAGCTAAAAGCAATGCCAATAAGTGGCAGGCAACCAGCAACAATTGCTGCCACTTGTGTTGGGGTTAGTGGGTCGCAGCGACATCGACAGCAGCAACGACGTCGGCAGCAACGGAAGCGGAAGCGTATGTCTGTACCCAAGCCAAACTAGTTTACAACTCTCTCTCTATGTGTGTGTGTGTGTGTGTGTGTTTGTATTTGCTTTGTTTTTTTTTTCGCACACACACACACACACACCGAGTTGCAAGTAAGCACATGAAATCAGTAATGGCAGCATCGACTTTGACTAACATGCGCGACGCGCGCGCACCACTGTAGTTAATCTTTATATCCGTTTGGTATTAAATATGGAGAAATTCGCTCTGACAGCTAAATTCTACTTTAGTGGCTGATTTTTATTTCATTTCCTGCAAATAGCACAGGCAACAGACTACTGCTACTACAGCAGACGACTACAGCCTTCAGCTGCTTACTGCTTTCGTTAGCCTGTTTGCTAGCTGCTGTCTGCTTTTTATAAGCGCATAAAGTAGCACAGTTGCCGTGACTCACTTACTCACTTATTGGCTCACCCACTCATACACTCATTCGTTGGCTCGTTGGCTCGTTCCGTCAACCGCGCTGGCACAACCGACTGTTTGACTGTCAGCATTTCAACATTAAATATGTATTTAGAAATGCCTCACAGCGTGACTCGACATGTTTGTATGTATGTGTGTGTGCCACGTAAACTCTAACACTTTCTCACTCACTCACTTTCATTCACTCTCATTGAGTCTCAAACATATACGCAAGTATAAAGATACAGCGTATATACGCTTAACTTCTTAGCGAGCTTTTGGGCTGGCATAGCTTTGCTATTGTTTATTTAACGCAGCGTTTAGTTCATTTAATTGGCCGCTTTTGCTGTAACTGGCATCAAGGGATTTAGCCTTTAATGATATTGTTTAAATTTATGATATGTTGTTGAAAGACTGCCAGGCATTTGCAAAGCAAACCAAAAGCAGGCGCTAGTAGGCTGGCGTCAGAGGCCTGGTTCAAGGACAATAATGTCAGTGATGAGCCTAACAACACTTTGGGGTATTAACTCGACACGCTGCTCAACTGTGATGTTTATTAGATTGAATTAAAGCTTGCCACGGCCAGTGACAGTTGAAATATTGTAAATGAAAATTAGTTTCATCATTAATTTACTGGGCGTGCAAAGCGCACGAAAGCAAAAAAAAACACGAAATGGCAAAAAAATAAATAAAATGAAAACAACTAAACAAGTAAACAAGATAAACGACAATGCGTTGAAATGTACAAAATGGGCGTAATACTTACACAAGAGGATTTAAAAGGCGTCAAATACATTCATCAAGCCAACTGCTAGAAACCATATACTTTTTATGTGCTGCACATGTCATGAGAGTATTAAGTCTTACATTTTTTTCAAAGAAATTCAACGCCGCTCATGACTTATACGTAATTTCTTCATGTAATATTATTAAAGCGTCAGAAAGCCACAACTTTAAGATTAGTTATAATAAAATATGTAAGCTGAACGGAATCTCATATAATGTGTGTGTGTGTGTGTGTGGTAAACAGAAAAAATATTGCGCATACGTAAATAATTCTGTCCGTTAAATCGTGTGTTAATGAGCTCAAGTGGCAATCAGATTGTGGCAAGCGAGTTGAATCAAAGTATGAACTGAGTCAAGTCGACTCGAGTCGTGTTAATAACAGCGTATAAGCAAACAAAAGCAAGTAAAGTTGAGCACATAAAACAAACACTTTTGTCCTTGCAGGCGCCTTCAACAAATGCCAAGACGACGGCAGTGGCAATGGCAACGGCAACGACAAGAACGAGTAAGATGGTCTTATGATTGTCTGCCGCTTGAATTGTATGCCGTTTGGCTTTGCTCGTTGTTGACAACGACAACGACAACGGCAACGACGAGGCCAAGTTATGCTAATTCATGGTTTCATTAAGTCACAGTCACAGTTACATTGCATGCCCGATGCCCGTTGCCGACCTGACCCCCGTATCGTGAGGTGACAAACTTGCTTCGACAGAAATTCGGAATATTTCTGCAGATTTACTGAATTACACGCTGAATGCCAAACTTTTGGTGGCCTTTAATAACTTAATGACATTACCAGTTTATGCAGAGCGCGCAAAGGTCAAATGGCCAACTGCAAAAAAGTATGCTACAAAAAAAAAAAGAAAAAAATGACAGCCACAAGCGAAAATTGTTGGTACTTGAATTTGAAAGACGAAAATGAAGAAAGTGCCACTAAAACTGACCCTCATTAAGAAGTGAGCCTAGTTTGTTTATTACGCGTTTTATTTTTTATTTCTGCCATAGCTTCACACTCTTCTTCACACGCTGTCGCACGGGCTTCTTTTGAATTTTCGAGGGTCTTTAAAAAAAAAAGCCACAAAAAAATTAAGAAAAAAAAGATGTTTGAAACGTCTGCGCTTAACTAAGCAGCTGACGTGTCAAGTTGAAAGCAGCAAAAAAAAAAAAAAAAAGAAAAACTTGAGGGAATGAATAAATGAAGTTGCTTGAAGTATGCCTGAAGCGGTTGCAAGCACAGCACAACAAGTCAGTAAGCAAATGACCGAACCGACAGGATTTCTCACGGCTAACCAAAGTCGACAAGCCAGCGACTAATGAATGAATGAACCAAAGTATGAACGAACGCAGAAATGAAATTTGCCTTTGTCATGGAAATTACTTTCTTCATTAGTTACACTTTTGTTGGCGTTGCTTTTTGCGTTTTTGACTTAATTAAAAAGTTGAGACGCCACTTGGTCGACAGGTCGCGCTTTTTTGCATTGATTTTTTTTTGCATTTGCCTTTTGTAAAGCCCCGACTGTGTCATAGCAAATGGGCGTGCATAAGCCAAAGCACTGACTTATAGCATTAAGATAAGTGCGTTTTGATAAGAAGGACTAACGTAATATTCTTTACTTGTCTCTCTCTTTTTTCACACAGAATTGCCCGAGAAGCGACCAACATTGTTCACCGAGCACACACGCTATGAGCCCGGCGATGTGCTGCGCGCTAATTGCACCACACCGCCATCGCGACCTCGCGCCGAACTCAAGTTCTTCATTAACAACATGGTGGTAAGTACACAAACAAAGTGGAGAAAAAAAAAAAAAGAAATATTATAAGAAACATTTTATAATAAAACACTTTTGCCAACTTTGACTTCATACAAAAAGCGTAGCTTGTTGAAAATAAAAGGCAAAACATTTTTTAAAGGCTTTTCTTTTTAATTTGTGCTGACAGTGGGTCAGACGAAAGCCCGTGACATAAACAAAAAATGGAAAATAAAAAGAAAGCAGCAAAATTGCACACTTTGCCTTTGAGTTGTGTGTGTGTGCGCACGTCTTTATTTTAGTGTTGAAAGCGGCAACGGTTGATGAAGGCCGGGCGAAAATAAAGGCACAGCGACAACATTTTCATATGCCAAAAAATATATTTTGTATGAGTAATGAAAATGGAAATGTGCTCTGACATGCCTTTAATGTTGTACGTCGCTTGTGGTATTTTTTTTGCACACATATAAAATGTAGGAAGAAAAAAAAAAAAATGTAAAAGAAGCAAAACAAAATGTGTAAATACATGAAAAATATTAGAAAAGGATTTATTTGTATGGGAAATTTGCTTACGGCTTTGCAACGGTCGAAGACATGAAAAGCGCAAAAGTAAAAGCGGAAATGAATGAAAGTAAAGCGCAGCCATGTTTTTTATTTTTTCGCCTTTTTCATTTATTTTTTTCTGGCCGAAAATTGTGCCTAACAAGCATGTCTATCGGCATGTCTATCATTTCAGCCTTCTGTCTGTTTGTTTGTATGTCACTTCGCCCGGCCGTCTATCCCACAATCTGTCTGTCTGTCTGTCTGTTTGTTTGTGTGTGCGCTATTGTTAGTTGGCTACGCCACTGGTCTCAGCTGGTAAGCGCCGACAACGTCATTGTTGTGGCCTGGCCGTTGGTGCAACGTGTGGCATGAGTAATTTCACACTCAATGCAAAGCAAAGCAACGGGACGCGCTGAGCTGAGCTGCGCTGAACTGAGCTGAAATGTGTGGTGTATTGTAATATTAACAATGTACATGCAGCTGTGTCCGTTTTTTGCACGTCTTTTATAATAGATTTCTATGCCGCACAACAGCAGCAACAAGACCAACCACAACAATGCTGACGATGACGACGACGATGACTTGTGGCAAGTAAGTAGCGGCAAACGGGCGGCATTTTTGTTGAAAGCCATGTGAAGCGACGCGACGCGTCGTCGTCACGCCTTTTGTCTGGGCCAAAGCAAGCCGAACACAATGCCCCCTTTCACTTAACAAAGCTGACGATGTTCTCGCCTCAGATATTTGTACTTATATATACTTTTATACATGCCTTTTTGTTGTGGTGCCTTTCATTTTTTGGATTTTTTCTTGGCTTTTCAGCAGCACAGCTGAATATTTTCAGCTGCTGTCATTTTGGGTATTTTCACTTTTGGTGCGCCTGCCAAGCCTGCCAAGACTGCGAAGCCTGTCACGACTTGTTCGCTGTCGCTGTGAAAGCACTGCTGCAATTTTATGAATATGCATGAAAATGTCTACCTACATGTAGCTACAAAGCTTTTATATACTATATATGTATATATATACTAAGTTGTTATACGTATGTATGTATTTTTAGCACTTTTCGGCGTGACAATGGTGTGCCTCTGTAAATGCTTGTCAACGCTATACGAATGGGTTTACATGTCTGTCTCGCATAGTGTCCTGTGCAGTTAAGCCACGCTTTGCCACTCATGCTTGTTTTTGATTTTTTGTTTTTGTTTTTTTTTTTTTTGGCCATTATGCGCACAAATAGTCAAGCGGCCCGAATTAAACACTGGCGCACTGTCCGTTGCTACGAGAGGCTTATGGCAGTGCGACGAAGCTCTGCTACATGAGTCAAGATGTCGAGCGCAGTTTTAAATGGCCAAGGCACAACAACAGTCGTGGTGATTGTGTACATCTGCCAGCTTTATGGTAACAGGTTGGCCAAATGCACACACACACACACACACACACACAGACACACATGCCTTTAAGCACAGCACTCAAGCGCTTGTGCATGTGTGGCATGGCAGCTTTTCGATATGAAAGCGCTTTTTGTTTTTCAATTGGCTTGAGCATGTTGCATTTCAACGATTTTTGTTGTTTGCCGGCAATAAAATCGATATTTATTGGCTTGAAAATTATTGCTTTTATGCTCTTTAAACTATTAAATTGTTTGGCTTCAAAACACTTAAATTTGAAAATCTTCTCACTTAAACTCAACTTGCAAAATTACTTGCTTGCCTTTCTTCATCAAACGGTACTTTTGTACGCCCACGCAGTAACTTACACACACACACACAAAGCACACAAGCAATCAACTGAAAAAATGTCTGGTTGTCTTTGCTGGAGACTGGAGACCAAAGCAGTTAATATGATAAATGAATGCAAATCATTTGCACCGCAAAATTTCTAAGCGCACTTAAGAACGCCTCAGCACACACACGCACACACACACACACACAGTGCTACACATGTACAGTATCGATGGTTGGCAACGTGTATTTGGCAATAACCGAAGTTGGCAAAGGAAGACACTAGCAAAATGACTGTGACAAAAATTGAGTTGAAGGCGATACCACAAGAGGAAGATATATTACAATTGCCGATCACAGGAAACAAATGAATATTTCATGCTGTGCAAATCAACAAACACGCACACACACACACGCACGCACACACGCACAAATACATTTGTGACAAACTCGCAGACATATGATTTCAAACACATATGCACTCAGGCATGCGGCAGATACACTTCCGTTACATTTCGTTTGCTATAACATTGTGTTAATGCATGTTGTGTGCGTGTGTGCGTGTGTGTGAAAGCAGCGAAGACGACGACGACGATGACTATGGCAATGGCAACGGCAACCGAAAAACTTGACAAGCAGCAATTGTAAAATATCGGTTAGTTGCCGTCGGCTCACTTATGCCATGCAAAGGTTGCTTATGCCGTGGGCGGCCCGGAGAGGCAGTGCGGTGCGTTGAAGTTGGCTTGGCAAACGTGTTAGGTGTGCTCAAGAACTTTGCTGTTGACAAAGTTTTTGCGGTAAAATGCCACAAGCGTAATTTGCATGCACACAGACACATACATACATACATACATACATCAAAGCCACATACACATGTCTGAAGGTATGCGTATGGGTGTGTATCTGTACGTGTGTATGCTAACTTCTTCTTCTTCGAAAACGGAAGCAGAAAGCTGCAAACATTAATCATTTGGCATGTAAATTGCCAATTAATAACTGCTGCGTGTCATTTACGCAAAATTCGCTACTGTCTCACTCGCACACTCGCTCACTCATTCTCACACACTCTGCTCACACTTAATGGTAAAACGGAAATAAGCCAAAACCTAGACGAGGCTTGGTAACATATTTTCAACTTGTCGTGCCACAAGCAAATGTTTTACGACACTCACATGTACGCACACAAAGACACACACACACACACACGCACGCACGCACATATATATTGCCTTGGCCAAAAAATTGCCGTCGAGTTGCATTTGAAGTTTAAAATGTACTTTTAATTTGTGCTTGAAATGCATTTATTTGGCCTAAAAAGTAAAATGCCTAAAATAAAATTACAAAACAAAAAAATAAGAAAAAAAAAAACAAAGCGTTGAATAACATTTTTGTTGCTTTGCACGATAAATTTCATGAGCCTTAATGGAGATTTATCGAAGTGTTCGTCTTGCCAAATTTAGCGTAAAATTGAAAAACGCAGCGGTTTGTTGGTCCGTTGCCGGAAGCGGGCGCGGGCACGAAGGCTGAGACAACACATACATTTGATAAACGTTGCCAAGTTGCAATTTCTTGTTTGTTTTTTTTTTGTTTTTTTTTTGGTTTTTTATTTGTTCCTGTCGTATTCGGCATTGTTCTTTAGATAGCCATAATAGTTATTTCCGGTTATTTATTTGTTATCGATAGTTTTTGTTTTTCTCTCACAATCAAGATGGCGCCTGTAATGGGTTGCCATGACACCGCACATTGCACGGAAGGAAACTGTGTCCTGCCATAACAGCAATGCAGAAGGAAGTCATAGAAATGAATTGAATATTTGCAAAGGATAAAATAATTTTAGAATAGACTGCAATCAGTTAGCTTTGTATTTACTTAGGTAATTTACATATGCATACGAAAATTTACGATATAGCACGGAGCTTTGTTATTTTTTTTTTTATTGATATATGTATGTATGAGAATTGTATAATAATTTATTATTTGTATTGTTTAAAGAAGAATTTTAGACATTCAATACTTATACGTCATAGTGATACATGTGACTATTGATCATATAAAAAAGAAATATGAGTTAAGGAGAGTTGAAAGTCTATAGATGTAGTATGGATCGATCCCAATTAAACGTTTTTACTGAAGTCATTTAAATTTGAGAGAAAGCCTTCTAAATTAATAGAACCATGTCTATATTGCTTACACAATAATCGTAAGATTAATCAGTAAGTCATGGCAGTTCCCATTGATTCCATTGATAATGATTTATTAAAGGCATTATATATTTATTTAAATAGTTTTGGATACATGTGTTAAATTAGTGTTTTGAAAAACTTCTAAATTATAAATATTAATAAAATACTAAAAATAAGACTAATTTTATTAGAATCGACTTTTTTTTAGCTATTTTCATTTTGTTGATTAGAACAAAGAAACATTTTCCAGTTGCTAATTTGCATAAAAACTTAAAAATATGTCGGACATGTTCTCTGCAAATGAAAATTTAATTTTGTTTAAAAAACTAAGCTTAAAACTAACACACAAAATATTCGTACATTTCGAAATGATTCTTTTTTAGAGTATAAAAAATATTTATTTAAGCGTAAATCCTTTTCACAAATACACTCACGCACAGACACACACACACACACATGATGATTGCATTAAAATAGAGTGTGAGAAAATCAGCAAACGAGTGTGTGAACAAAGAGCTGACGATGAGTGGAATCATAATAAAAAGAAAAGAAAAAAAAAACAAAAATTATATAAAAGAAACACAAAAAAGAAGTAAGAACAGAAAAAAAAACGAGAAAAATAAGTTGTAAATTCCCCAATGGCAACAATTTTACAGTGAATTGCACTAAATAACTGCCATTAAGCATAAAAGCTGTTTTCGCATGAAAGAGTTGCCAGCATTTAAGCCAAATGCAAGTTTAAGCGTCTTAGAGCTCAAATAAAGTGGACTTTACTCCGCAAAAGCGCACGCACAGTGCCACACACACACAGACACACACACACACACACACAGACACAAACCGACACATACATATGCGAATGTGTATTGAAAACTATAAGAATGGCAAAGAAATGTGAAAGAGAGAAATAAATATGTATAAAAACTAAAATAAAATATAAAAATATATACCAACGACCAATAAAGACGACGACGACGACAACGACGACGATGTCGACGAGGACGGCAAAGTTGTTGGCGACGTCGTAGCAAAAGCGCAACAAAGCGGAAATGCATAAAAAGATGCTACTCCGTTCAAAAAGCGTCAACGAAGAATGAAGGCAAAGCAAAGCGAACCGAACCGAACCAAGCAAGCGACTTCTATCAAAGTGCCTTTGTGTGTGTGTGTCTGTCTGCCTATGCATGTGTGGGTGTTTGTGCTTCGGTTATGTTCTGCTGTATGTTGTTTGCATGTGTTGAACGTGTACGTTGCTCCTCTCATCAGCCACTAATGTGCGCAATTGTGAACATTTTGCATCCGTCGTTTGGATTTTGTTGTTCCGACTTGAGTGCAGCAACACTAACAATAACAACACAAACAACTGGCAGTAGTAAGGAGGCAAAGATATAACATGTATTCTTTTCTATTTCTATTTATGCTTTCTTTTCTTTTCAACGCTTGTATGACGACGTCGCGTCGCCGACTTTTGCTTGCTTCTTAAGTTCTTTTTTGGAGAATTGCTTTTTGCTGCATTACATTAACACAGATAAAGTTCTTTGATACATCATACGCATACAGTTACAAATGCAATTGTGCACGCAAGTATCTTTGTCAAAGTATCTGCCATACATATGTATCTCTCATACTGTGTGTTCGTTTTGGCGACATAAGTTTTGTGAAGGCCTCGCTTTGTGCCAAGAAAAAGTTTTGCAGCACGTTTTGTATTTCTTTTACTGCCTGCCTTAAGTAAAACATTTGCCAAAAACGAAATTTTGGCATATTTGTTTTTTTTTTACTCTTTCGCTCCCTTAGTTTATTTAACTGGCAGTCGTTGTACTTGTTTTTCTTCCTGCCCTTTCTGCCCTTTTTTTAGTTTTAAGTTGAAATATGCAAGTGTGACAAAGTGACGCGTTCAATAAGTTTTGCAAACTTGTCGAATGCACAAACTTGTTTATAAGCTGCACGGCGTCTGCATAGCATTTACCCTATGCACACACACACACACACATGCACACAGTGCAACCCTTAATGCAATTGTTTTTAATACGCTTCATTGTTGTTTCCAGGTCACCAACGCTGAAACGCAATACATACGCACCATCGATAATCTGATTGCATCGCGCATCAGTTTGAAGCTACAACTGCAGGGCGTGCACTTTTCGAGCGTGAATCCGTTGAACATTTACTCCGGCACCGGTAGTCCCGGCTACGGTCAAATGCTGAACTCAGTGCACGGCTACGGACATGGCGGCAATCATCCAAGCCCAGGCGGCGGCGGCGGCCTGGTTTTGCGTTGCACAGCACAAATTGGTGAATTGTATCAGGAATATAAGGAAATTGAATTGGGCACGCCACAAAAGGATCCTGTGCCCGCCAGAGGTGCCTAGTCCCCCCGTTTTTTTTTTGTATATTGACTTATATAAAATAGCATTTGGTTTCTTTTCAAATAACAAATATATACATTCATATATTTTAACTCACTGTTTCTTTCTTTCTTGCACTCTTTCCGTTTCCGTTTTCGTTTCCGGTCGTTCGTTCTTTTGTTCGCTGCACAGTGACGCTTTCTTCCGGCACGAGCATGAAAAACTTCTTCAGCTCGTATTTCTCTGCTGCGCCCGGTCAACATGCAACGGCCGCATCCTCGGCCTGTATGCTGCTTAGCGCTGCGCTGCTCGCGTACAGTCGCACCGCAGCGTCTGTCGTTGCCACAGCGCTCCTAGCACTAATGGCCGCCATAAACAGTCTTCGGCTGCTATTGTCGCCTCTGTCAACAACAACATCAGCAACGTCACCATCGCCATCGCCATCGCCATCGTCTTTGTCTCCTTCATTGCCATGCAAGAACAAATCACCCGAAACGCATTCCGACGCTGTGGCCGTTGCCGGAGTCGCTGCTGTGGCGCCACGTCAGCTGCGCTGTAGACAACGTCGCTTGTTATCTCAAAGATAACTAAATTAAGTATATGTTAAATTAGGTTAATTATTATGATATTATGTATGACATTATAGTGAGGAAATCAGTTTAATTTTATTTCATATTTTTATGCTAAGCACATGTGTGTGTGTGCACATGCATAACGAAGTAAAGAAAGCTTTGATTTTTTATTTAAATTATTTTTGGTTTAAATATACATTAACTTTTCTTCAGTTCGCACATCAAACTGCAAATTTACATAATGAAAAACAAATAGAAATAATAAAATAATAGTCGAAAAAACAAAAACAAAAACTAAATCGAAAAGTTCATAAATGTTGCATACAAAAACAAAGTCAACTTTTAAATGTGTGTGTAATGCAAAAATGCATCATATAAAAAACAAAAAAAAAAACATAATAATATAATTAAATAAAAATTTAAACAATATTTAACGCCAAGAATATGTTTGAGTTAAAACCAAAGCGAAAAATCTGTGTAAAATATTATTATAAAATACTTAAAACTTAAATGTAAAATGACATAGGATGAAAGTGAATAAAGAAATGTTAATTTTAAAATGAAATTCCACCTTTTATTGCTGAGGCGTTATATATTTTGAGGTTGTCTTTAGAAGTCTTTAGATTAAAAACTACGATTTAATCAACGGCAAGCCTTATAGAAATATTATAAAAATCTTACAAATATAACAAATTAATTTATAAAATTACAATTGTTCGATTGAAATTTTCAAGACTCACCTGCCATTGCATTCGAAAAATATCAATAGAATTTGCTGCACAGACCATCGCTCCATCTCTGTAAGACAACTTGGCGTCGAAGTGTCTTTTGTTGTTATTTATTGAATACAAGATGCAAACTGTTTTCATCATTTGTTGTTTTCCCATTTTTTTTCTTTGAAAAGCTTCTTCGCCGATTTAACAAAGTTTTCTGGTGTGAACAAATTTTCATATTTCCGTTTTACGTTTCCGCAACGCCAAAAGCTCAAAAAATCAAAACAGGATGAACAAAAAATTGAAGGCAACAATAAAGTTGTTGATGAAAAAGCAGTACTGCGACTGCATGGCTCAAACAATGTGCGCAGCAAGCCACGAACGCAAGAAAGCAACAAACGACTAGCAACAAGAAGACGCCGTGGCATTGTGCATAGTTGCCACAGTTGCCACAGTTGAATAAACCGTGCGCTGTTTGCCATCGCCTTCATGCTTAGCGAATTCATTGTGCAATGCAACAAAAGTGTGAAAATAAATGTTTCCAAAAAAGTAAGAAAATTTGTTTGTGCATAACTCGAATTCGTTTTAGTTGATTGTATTTTATTTTATTTATTGTTGTTGCTTTCAGTTAAGTTTTATTTGTGCGCTTCTGAAATTATTGAAGCGCCTACATTTTTTTCTTTGGAAACTTTTCGAAAAGACTATTTTGTTAGTGCAGAGATACTTTTAAGTTGATATAGAAGTTTTAAGTTGATATAGAATTGATCATCTATTTGGGTATACTACAGTCTACTGATAATCAATCTA
Source organism: Phortica magna (assembly GCA_037044515.1). NCBI lineage: Eukaryota > Metazoa > Arthropoda > Insecta > Diptera > Drosophilidae > Phortica > Phortica magna. Next base: position 385,122 of record JBAMBP010001291.1, read on the forward strand.
TAATTAAGAAAAGCGCGTGTAGCGTATGCAATCTTTGGCAAAGCCGAAGTAAGCATGCTTACTGCTTTTTTGTAAATATATATTTTTTTTCCAATAGTTTTTCAGATATTTATTATTGGTTTTCATCTTCAACTTGATTGCTTTTGTTTTTTCGCGTAATTGCAACGATATTTTGCTGTGTGAAAGTGTAAGCAAAACAAGCATAATGCAGCTGCGCTCAACGCCAGCAAGCAAAAACAAGTTGCCAACAAAATTATACGTTACTCGAAAAAAAAACCATAATAAAAAGCAACAAATACAAGCATTGTATTTGTGATAAAGTAGTCAGAGCGTGAGTGCTGTCAAAATGAATTTCAATCATTTGCGAAAATGTTGCTTGTTTTGTGTTTTGTTTTATTTTTTTCTGAACTCATTCAACGAAACATTACATTTTAATTTAGAAACGCGGCGAATGTAAAATTGTAGTTTGGCGCGCATGGCTCTGAAAATTTCATTAACTCTAATTAGCCTAATGCGAACACGCACAGCAGGAAGTGGCAATGATATGAAAAAGGACAACGTTTTTATGCCTTCTTTTTGCACGCTGCCTGTACTCAACTGTTGCTGTTGCTGTCGCTGGCGATGTTGCTTTAGTTGATGTTAATGTTTTTGATGATGATGGTGATTATTTTGTTGTTTTTGTTGTTGCTGCTGCTTTTGATGATGTTGATAAATTATTATTTTACGCGAAATGCTCTGACAACATGGCGCATTGTTTTCACTCGCTGCTATGGAATTTCGTTGACGTCTAATTAATGAACAGGCGCGCAAAATGTTCGATTTGATAACATTAGTAAAATGCTTAGCATAATTATGAGCGCGCGTGGCAACATTATTATGTACTTATTGTACACGCTGTACACACTAAGTTATATTTAAAATTTTTCATAAGTCGCAAATGTTTTTTTTATAAATTTTCGTAGCATTAAATTAAATTTGACAGACCGCAGTGAACAATTAAAATCAATTAGTTGCGCATATCGAATTACAAATTGATTTATTTATGATATTGTCAAAAGCGATGCCAGGGAGAGCGGCTGGCAGAAAGAGCGAGAAAATGCGACGTGCATTTATGAGTATTTTCATAAGCAGTCAAGGCACACACACACGCACACACAAACACACGCAGTTGTAAGGATGTGCTGCGACGTTTCGCTGCTCTGTGATTTTATGTTTATTGATACGTTTACTGTTTACTCAACGGTTTCTGATTACTCACTTGCGTCGCAACGTTCGTCAACCAATCCAAACCACATGCCACACCCACACGCCTTTTGTGGTGTGTTTTACTGCAACAAAGAATACACGTTTGCTTTGACTTGTTTGACTTTCTCACTGCGCTCTGCTAAACTCCGTTGTGCTGAAATGAACTGAACTGAATTGAACCGAATCGAACCGAACAGCGCCGAGCCGAGCTGAGCTGAGCTGTTGACTGCCGTCAGCTAAATTGCTATCATTGATTCATATCAAATTTATGATTACCAACGTTCTTGAGGCGCACACAGCGCAGTGTATTAAATCAGTGGCGTTAAAGTGAAGTCAAAGGCGCGTATCCTTTGTTTGCATTGTCTGGCGCGTAGAGCGTGTGAAGTTGTGCAGCGCTGAGATAACAAAGTCGCTTGATTGAAGGTTTATGAACTCAACAATGGCACTTCATGTTGACAATCTCAAGTGATACCAAGCAAGCCAAAGACTTTTGCCTATATTGTTGTTGTTGCTGTTGTTGTATGTCTTGCAGTTATAATTGGCAATTATAAATGACAAACGTTGCAGAAAATTAATGTTGTTGCGCAAAAAATGCAATCGACATTGCGAAATATTTAAATACAATCAAAAGCGACTGAATGCTGACTGAATGATAATGACAACAGCTCTGAGTGAAAGTAACAATTGTTGTCATCGACATTACAATAATGATAAAGCGCATAATTGCCGTGCATTTGTTGCAGCAAGAGGGCGGTTTGGCAATGCAACGAACTTCTTATCAAAGTGCAAAGCAACTTGAGTTTGAGCCTTTTTTATAATAATGATATATTAATAAACTTTACGAACCACCCACGCTTGATTTAAGGTTGCGCCACATGAGGCACGTGTGTTTGTTTGTATATCATTATTGTGCAATTTTTTATGTACCTTTTTTTTTTTTTTTTGATTATGAAGTAATTAAATTTTTGCGTATCATCATCAATATTTATGCGCTCGATACGCGTCGTAGTGATATTTTTCAGGATGCAGGATATGCGTGCATTTTATCAAGGCATTGCTGCTGATTGTGTGCATTTATGCAGGTGTGTGTGTGTGTGTTTAAGCAAGGCTTACTGCTTGCCGCTGCTGAAGCGTTATTAACGAAAATGCGCATTTATTTTGCATGAATGACTAAGTGAATGAATGCGCTCATTAATGCGCCGAAGGATAAAATGCAACACGCATGCGAATCCAATTGCAGACACAATGCAAACAAATAAACAATATTAAATTGTTTACAAGACATCAACGCCAAAGACAACAACAACAAATTTTATTTAAGCCAAACGTTAAAGTTGCAAAAGTCTTCTGCTTCTCCTGCTGCTGAATGCCATTTGGCGGTGTCAGTTATTTTTACATGCGGTTAATAAACTGTCACTGAGCGTCGCACGACTATCGAAAGCAACAGCAACAACAACAACAACAAGAGAAAAGGCGCATAAGACAACAACAATGAAACATGATGCGCATCATAAATAATAAACGGCATGCGAAGGCATATCGCGCTACCCTTGGGTGCAAAAGCGGCACTCATTTAAATTGACACCGCAATTCTTTCATGCAATTTACCAAACAAACGTGCAACGTTGCCTTCGCTGCCAATGCAATGCAACATCAACAGCCATAATAACAACAATGAGCTGCAACACTTTTAAATATGTACAAGTGAGTTGCGCACTTTTATCATATTTCCACTGAAAATTAACAAAAAAAAAAACAACAACAAAAAAAGTAGTAAGTAAAATGAAATGAAATGAAAAAATAAAATAAAATAACAATAAAAATTGACTGTGGCAAGCACGAATGCGCAATCGTGTGAAAAGCGGCAGGAAAAGCGACAGCGGCAACAAGAACAACGAAGCGACCAATTTGGCATACTTTAAAGCATCATTTGAGTGGGCGTGGGCTATCGTCATGCCGTTCTGCCAACCGTCAGTCATTCAGTCAGTCAGTGAGTTGCTCAGTCAGTCAGTTGGTTGCACATGTGGCAGGACATTTGTCTTTGCACGCTGCGCCACTTGTCCACTTGTCCACTTTTCACAATTTCTGTCATTTCTGCGGGTCCACGCAACAATGCGCGAGTTCGCTACGGTTTTTGGCTTGTGTTGGTTTGGTTGCGCCACACCACGATTGATGAAGTGCATGTGTCCGCTGACCATTGGCCGCGCGCAGTTAAGAAAGTGTTTCATTCATGAATAAATACTGAAGCATCTCAGTTGTTTGCTTTGGTCACTTGGCTGTTGCACTTAAAAGTTGAGCCGTCCAAGAAAGCAAAGTGGCACAATTTTCGTTGAAATATTAAAAAAAGAAAACGTATGCTTGTGCAGTAATTGCAAGCAGTCTTGAAGTCTGTTAAATAAGCAAAGCCAATTAAATGTGCTTTAATTGCTAAATGTCAATCGAAATTGCATGTGAAGTATGCGCTATGTTTAAAGGCAATGCAAGGCAACATACGGCACTTGCTTACGATTTTTGGATGTGTGGTTGCTCATGATTTCTATAAGAACTCATGGTTGATTATTATTTGTGTTATTTGATTTGTAAACTATAAAATGTATCTTTTTTTGCCATGAAGTATGAAAACAAAACTTTTTCTTCAAACTTAAACATAACTTGAAGATTCGTTCGCACTTAAAAGCAAATTAACGCCAACGTCAAAATTAACAGCAACAACAACAACAACTTCAACACATAAAATGCGCAATTCTCGAAGAGTGTTGGTCAACGAGGAGCGCATAAGCCAAACAAAGTTTTTATACACTTTGAGTCATTCAGAGTCATTCAGTCATTCAGTCATTCGCTTGTCTGCTCGCCTGCTGAGTCATTCGCCTAAGAATATGCTTGTCCAAATGTTGTAATAAACTTAAAAAATATTTCTTTTGCAACTAGTGCAACACGCCATAGTCTACGACAACTAAAACTTGAGGCGAACTTAACTTTATACTTAGTGCCGTGCCACGCCTCACCGACCGTCGCCGACCAACAGCAACACTTCAGCAGCAGTATTTAGTTCTTTTGGCTATGCCAATTTGGTTGTCGGCATGGGCATGGCCATGAGTAACGTTCGTGGGCAAAATGTTGCCAGGCAACATAATTTAATTTGCTCACAAAATTTCTGCAGAAGTTCAGTGCAAGTCATATCGAAATATTCGTTCGTTCGTTCGTTCCTTAGTTCATTTATTCATTTCACTTCGCCTTATTGTAAATGAATTATGCAGTAGTGAGCACTGAAATTTTGCTGCAGTAAACTTTTTCGTATAATTTAATTTTACCATGAAATGAACATGTGCAGTTATGAACATCTTATTTTTTCTTCACTTCTTATTTGCCTTTGCTCGTTTCCTACGCCTTTCTTGTGTATTCAACTCGGCAAAGGCTTTGAATAACTCAACTTAACTGAACGTAACTTGAAGCGTCTTGTCTGTAGTCATATTGAAGTTGGCTTGATGAAGATGCATGCGAAAGTTTTTTGATTAATTCATCATCATTTGGTTGCATTTGTTGTGCAATTACTGCAGTGCCATCAATCTTACTTGCTTAGACGCAACACTATTTTTATAAAACACACACTCCCTCACACACACATGCACCAACACAAGTCGAAATCAAATCTAATCAAATGAGCTACCAAAAATCCAAAAAAAAATGTAAATAAATACAAAACTTATAATCCAAATGAAATTGAGTTCGGACATGTATTTTATGTTATTATTTGTACAATTTTCATGAAATTTATTTTTGCAAAGTTTATGCATAAAATGAAATGTTGTTTTTTATTTTTATTTGAGCTGCTTTGTTATTAGTTTGAGCCGCTACTGAATTGGAATTGCAGAATAATATCTTTGTATATAAGTCGATCACGTTCTTAGCACTCATTGCTGCCATATACGCCATAATCTAAATTCTGCAGACTGAGTGTATTGTTTTATGCATGAGGGGTTGTTTTGAGACCAAAGCATGTTTCTTAGTTAAGCATAAGTAAATAAAAAAGCAAACTTTTGCAGTTTGCAAATATTATAATATTATTCAAAATGTTTTCAATGAAAAATGAACCAGCAAGGGAGCTATTTTCGGCTTTGTCGAAACTTATATACTCTTGCAAACGTTTTCCCGAATATTTTTATTAAAAAATCCATTTTAATTTTCCAACAAGAATCACTCTTGAAGGAGACGGACATGGTTATTTAAACTCATCTCGTCGTGCTGATCAATAATATATATATTTTATATAGTCGGAGATGTCTCCTTCTTCATGAGAAAATTAATATACTCATTTTGCAAAAGTATAAAAATTGGCTTAAAAAGAAAAAAAAAATGTTTAAATAAAACTTACTTTCAATGTGTTATTTTAGATAAGGAGAGAGATCATAAAGTATCATCTATTGTATTGTTTCAATTATAATTCGAATTTGTGTGCCAAATGTGAATAAGAAGCAGAGCAGACAGCTATACAAGCCACAAATTGGTTTTCGAAGCATACTTTTAGGCAGCTCTTTTGAAGTCAGGCTGAAGTTCATTGAAATTCACCACCAAGAAGTTTATTTATTAAAAAAGAAAAGTGCTTGCAATCGTCTTTTCCATAAGAGATATTCGAGATGCATTTCATATTAACGCCAACCACGCCCAACTGCAAAGAGGCGTGTATGTTGCAATTATTGTGCCTTTTCTGCCCGTTTAGCTGAGTCGTTGAACTTGTTTGGAGTGGCAAAAGTCTAAATTAAAGTTAATTGTATGAAACTTGAGTGCAACCACTTAACATAATTTCGAAGTTGAAATGTACAAGCGGCAAAAAAATGCGAGTGGGCGTGAACAATGTGGCCACACTCATTTGAAAACGTCTGTGGATAAAACAGCAGAATGTGAAGTTTCATTCTTTTAGCGCCGTTAAAAACTAAATTCATTTAAAGTTTCTTTCACTTCTTTCACAAAATGAACTTTGCCACAGCAAAGAAAGAAGCACAAAGGAAAGCAAAGTAAAGTAAAGAAAACTAAGGAAAAAGAAAATTTAAATAAAATTAAATGTTGAGCAAACAAAGCTATTAAAGTTCGCACTTAAAGCGTTAAGCAAAATAAATAAAAGTGCTTAAATATTTACGAACATAATTTTTGTTGCCCTTAAAAGTTGTTGCAAATAGCAATGCATATGCAAGTAGAGCAGAAAGCGCGGGCAGGGCTAGACAAGGAGCGAGTGTGAGTGTGAGAAAGAGAGAAAAGATGGTGCAACAACAAAATGTGTTGGCCCAAAGTGGCGCGGCAAGCGATGGTAAACAAAGCCATCTGCATATAAGCCTTTGCTCTTGTATGCGTGTGCGTGTGCGTGTGCGGGTGTGTGCGTTCCGTATGTGGATTTTGCTGAAATTTCCAAGCCAGGCAGGCACAAGCTAAATTCATGAATTGTGAGTTTTGTTGTTGCATGGACTTTGGCTTCGTTCAATTTAGCTTGGTTTTGTTTTGAGCTTGAGCTTTCTATAAATTTATAGCATATTTAATATGCATATTTGCAAATAAATGATTTATACATGGCTTTAACTGCATGTTGATATAATTCTGACTCACATGCATATGTTTTTTTCTCTTTGCCTACATTTTATTAAGAATAATGCAAATTTTGCAAAAATTACAAAGAACGCATGTAGAAAAACTCTGCCGTTCGCACTTAGAACAATTCAAGCAGCAAATCCTTTCTTACAATTGGTCGGTCTGTAGTCAACACGTACAACACACGCACACCTTTTAAATGCTTTCATTTCGTTTTTCATTTCACTCTCGACTGATTTTTATTTAATTTTTCATTGCATTGGACAAATTTGCTTCGTTTCAATGCATCGTCAGTCTGATGTTCTGTACGACCGAAGCACAGAAATTGCAACCACAAAATATTCTTTTCAATGTGGTTGCTCTTTTTTCAGTCAGTCAGTCTTTCTCTTTCTTTCTTACTATTTCTATATTATTTTTACAATATTTTTGTATTTTTTTTGCATAGTTGACTTTATTTGATTACTGAAAACTTGAAGTCAGCTGCTGAGCATTGGAAAACACAACTTTTTTCAAGCAAATACTTATAAAATTTTAATCGAAGTGCAGCTGAGCAATTATTTACTTGAACCTCAGATATTTTCTTGGCTAACAAGCAGCACGATTTTAGTGTTTGTGTGTGTGTTTGGCTGTGTATGTGTATGTGTTTGTGTAACTAAGGTATTCCCACGAACAACTTTCTAACGTAGTGTCAAATTTGTATCTACTGTGTGGGTGCACAAGCCACGCCAACACAAAAGCTCATTACCACAAAAAAAAACATCTTTTCGTGTTTCTCTTGCAAGAGTATATTCACTTTGCCATGAAGTTTGCAAAGCAGACTTGAAAGCAGAGTTGAAGAGATCAAGTGATGATTTCTTCAACTAGAAAAGACTGGAGGCTATTTGTTGTTGCAAATCAAAGCTGGGAGGAATAGTAATCTACATTAAATAATCAGCCGAATAAATCAATGCTCTATCTATTATTATAGTTTTTGGGTTATTAAAGTTTGCAAATTCAAAAAACTTCAAGCGCGTGTGTAAGTATATATAATATATATACATATAAGAATATAGCTCCCTTTCTGGTTCATTTTTTTGCTTTTTCTATTTGCCTGCAATCGATCAAATCAATTCGTGCTGTGCAGATTTTTGTCTTTTCAGCCATTTTTTTGTTTAGAGACTTTTTTGTGGGTTTTGGTGCTTTTACAGGCAAATCATGTTAACACGTGGCAGCGATGATGTAAACTAATAAAATCTTTATTTGGTAAAGGATTGAAAAGCGATAAAATGAATTTGAGTGCGTGGCGAGTTCAAAGGACCAAGTTCGGCAGGACTCATGCCCGTAAAACACACACAAAAGCACACACACACACACGCACAGGCTGGCAGGCGGGCAAACAAATTTATCTAGATATCGAGCTTGGTTTTAACCCTTTTTGCGCACTGTTGCTGTAATTTATATATAGCGTTTTTTTTGGGAGTTTGAGAAAACAAAAAAAAGAAAAACAAATTTATTTGCTAAATTAAAATCTTTTTATTTTTATAACGCAATTGCGAATGATTTCATTTCATGTTTGATTCTTTGCTATATAAATTGTTGTAAATCGTTACTTATTCGAAATTAACTATGACTTTGATGGGTTAATAAATTGGCAAAGACGAAACTTTTTTCATTTGTGCTTTATTTATTTCGCTCTCTTTTTTCGGCAAACTTGCACGTCTCAGTTTTATGCGCGGCATTTTGCTATTTGCTATATGTGTGTGGGTGTGTGTGTGTGTGTGTTTGTATATTTGATGTTTTCCTTCATTTTAAGCAATTTAAAAACATTTATGCGCCGTCATATCAAATCGTATAGAATCAAGTCGAATCGCTAAGCATCAAATCAAAGGCACTCTTATTACAGCTAAGCCAGAGCGATCGAACGACGGCCAAACTGAACGACCGACAGATGGACGGCAGGACAGACAGATCGACCGTCGGCAACGACTGTAAGACATGTGAACATGTTTAAGTATGCTGAGTGTTTTGCAGTTTTCAAAACATGTTAATGGTTGGTAAAAAAGTTTTGCCATCAAGCACACACACATCGACATACACACGCACACCTACACACATGCTAACAGACGCACACGCACACAAATGTAACTAATGCGTTGTTTGTCGTTGATAATGATGTTGTTTGTTTGCCTAGCTTTGATTCATGCTCAATTCTTTCCTTATCGTTTTGCTTCTCGTTTTTTGCTTGATTGTATTCGATTTTGCTCGTTTCTGTAGAATTTCGGTACGCTTCGCTTCGGTTCGATTTGGTATTTTTTTTTCTTTTTTTTTTATTCATATCGCGCAGCATATTTTTGCCGCATAAATTTCGCTTAATGAGCTCAATTTTAACATCCGTTTCCGTTTTTGTGAGCTATTTTTCGCTTTATTTTTTTTTCCTTTTCATTTTTGTGAAATTTATGGCATGGTCGCACGAAACGGTTACGATTACGGTTTATTTAGTATGCCATACAGCGTGAGGCATATATGACATACGTGGAAATTATAACGGATTTGAATGTATCAAAAGAGTGTTCTGTTTGTTAGGTGCATGGGTAGTGGCAGGAAGTGTAAGCAAGATAAAGGAAGTGACAACGTAACAAAATGGCATGAGTAGCAAAATTGTAAAAGGAAATTTGATTGCTTAATTGATGTGCTTTGATTGTGTGTGTGTGTGTGATTTATTTCGGATTTTGTTTTACGATTTCGTTAGTTTTATTGTTGTTGTTTTTGCCAAGAAATATACGGTTTCATTTGCATTTCGATAAAGTTCAATTGTAGCTTCTTATAGATTTTTATAAATATTACGTATACGCATTGTTTTTTTTTTCTTAAAATTTACTCTAAATAAATTTGGTTTTAACATTTTAGCGTATTTTATTCATCGAAAATATCCAACACGTTTTCACTATTTTCGATAATTAAAATGGCGCATGAAGCCATTGTCCGAGCGGGCACAACAACAAGTAGTAATGACGAAACAGTTGTTGCTGCTGCAACGCAACACTAACCAGGCCAACGAACAAAAACGAAACGTGGTCAGAAAGTTGAAACTAATTATGTTAAAAGCATTTGGTGAACCAAGCGAAATTAGTGAACTATACTAGCATAAAACAAAGCAAAATCCGTCCAACTGAGCTCAGCCAACGAACCAACGAACGAACGAACGAAGACAAAAGCGCCCATGTTATAATATGCTAAATTAAATAAAAACACGCGAAAATTTTGTGGGCGTGTTCATGCTTGCTGCGCGACGTCTGAGTTGATGTCCGGCGTCATGTTGGAGTAACTCGAGCGTTGCCAGCGCACAGCAGCGCTTAAGTTAAGATGGTGGCGTGAATGCACAGCTTCGAAATGCTTGCGAAATTCTAACAGCGGAAATTTGTGGTTAAAGTTTTAGTTCGTTTTGGCACGCGGCATTTGAGCATTTTAATAATTGAGCTTATTTTAATGAATTTCATTACGTTGCGGCCAGCGCGCGATAACGAGTGAGTTTCGAGCATACAGACAAAATATTATCAAGCACACCTCTTCAACTGATAATGTCATTTGAAATGCTTTAAGCAGTTTGACTTAAGAAAAATTATCTATTGATCTATATTATGTTTTTTAGTAAAAAACAACGTTCTTCAATATGAACATGTATTTAAAGTATTGTTTTAGTATAATAGTCAATTAGTTTTTGGGAGTTGAGTTCAGTTCGTTCTTGGATCGCCTGTTCTCTTGTTTAACCTCTACTATTTGGAACCGTCTGTTCGTTGTCTCAATCGAATTTGTCGTTCCTCGTACACTGTCAACTCATATTCGTCAAAGTGACCGTTTGGCATGCATATAACACACTTATCCCACATAAAAATGCATAGATCATTTATAGATTTTTTTTCTTACTCAGAATTGAAATCAAATTGTCTTTAAATTATTTATTATTTATAATATTTGTACTAAAAAAAGTATTTGTATTTATCATTTTCCATTTGTACAAGTTGGCATTGATTTCAGTTTGAGTTCTCATATTTTTGCCAATGACGCAAGATGACCGTGAGCCATTTAAGAAGTCCGTTAATATAACAAAAGCACTGAAATTCGTAACTAAAACCGCGTTTTAACGATTATGTTCACAGTGCGTTGTCAACTCAGAGTGAGAGAGAACGAGAGAGAGATAGATGGAGCGCGCAAAACAAACGCAAATAATATGCAAACTATGTAATTTAACAAACGGTTCGATGGATTTATAGAATGATGCCATTGCTGTTGTTGCTGTTGTTGTTATTGTTGTTGTTGATGCACAGCGTAACAGAGCAAAAAGGTTTATTTTGATGCAATACCGACAGCGGAAACAAGTGCCATAAACTGCAATGCAATCTAACAAACGATTTACGAGCGGAAATGCAAATCAATATGTATACACTGGCGATGACTTGACGCATAGCTACGAACTACACAGCCAGCGCGTCGATCTCTACACACACACACACACACACACACACGCACACTCAACCACCCACGCACACAATGGGCAAGCCAACGACAACGCCAACTCGGGTATCAATTGCAATGATTTGAAAATGGAAATGGAAAAAAAAAAAAACAAATATGTGTATAAAAAAAAAAAACGTTTGAAATGTCAATGGAACTGTTGTTGTATTGGTGGCGGAAATGGACACCAACGGTGGTGGGCGGTGCGGCCTTTGAGTTGGGACCAAAGTGCAAGCATACTCAAAACTCGGCAAATGTGCGCGCATATTTTGAAATGTTGTTGACAAAACAATTCAACTTTTGTGCGAAATATAGCAAAAATGCGTTTTATTTGTACATGTGTCTGTGTGTGTGTCTGTGTGTGTCTGTGTGTGTGTGTGCATGGCAATAATAATGACGAACTTACGCAGCGATTGAGAACTGTTACGCAAATGTATAACAAGACAGCGTTTATTGCTGACGCGGCTGCTGATGCTGATGCGGCTGCTGCTGCAGATGCAAATGCTGCTGATGCGTGTATAAATGTAAGGCGGGTAAATGAAGAGAAGTGAAAAGAAAACTCATAATTGAAACACTTTTTCATTAAATGGAACATTTTTCTTAACGTTGTTGTTGTTGTTGCCTTCGTTGCCGTTACTGATTTTATTGCATTTTTAATAAATGTGCAACGGAGCGTATGCGTAATGCAGATTAAGCGCAGAAGAGCATGCGCTCAGATGATAATAATAATAATAATAAAAGTGCAAGAAGACAAACTGATAGCAAAAATATGAGTTTGCATGACAGTGTGTGTCTGTGTGTGTGTGTGTGCGTGCGTGCTTGTGTTTGTTTTTTCAAATGTAGCAACAGAAAGAAGCGACGTTATAATGGGCGACACTTTAACTGCAATTTTCTTGCAAACTGCAAACAACACCATGGCTGGGTTCAAATATGTGCGTGTGCGTGTGTGTGTGTGTGTGCTCACTGAAGTGGCAGCTTTGTGGTGTAGAAAATTACAACAACTGGCAGTAAATGGCCATGAGCAATAAACACTTTGTCACTTTGTGCCAATTTTCTTATCAGTTGCATGACATCAGAGGGCAACGAAGCGTGAGGTGTGCGACAATAAAAAGCGGTGCGTCTAGTAGATGGTAAGAGTAGACGATGCGTAGGCTGACTGACAATATCAAAGGTTGTCAACTCATATACATTTGTGCTTTCTCTCTCTCTCTCTGACTATCTCTTACGCACTCGTTTATTTTGTCACTATTATATGCTTTACACTGTTTCAAAATGTGTGTGTGTGTGGCAAAAGTTATGTTAATTTCTCAACACGTTGTTGGCATACATTGTCTGTTGTTCAAAGCTACTGCTACTGCTACGGCTGATGTTCTGCTTTGCTCGTTTATGTTTTGAGGCTGCCGCATGCAAATTTTGGCATTTCAGCACAGCCAATGGAACGCATCAAAGCAAAATGCATTGTCGTGCGCAGCACTGCTGAAGTTATGCTAATCTATTACCACTTTGAGCGTTGAAGCAGAACCAATACAAGCACTGAGAAAAGTCATTTGGCAGCACACCAAACAACAACAACAACAGGAACAACAGCGGGAACAACCTCAACATGGCAAACAATTAGGCATCGATTTGACTTAAAGCATGACAGCATGACGCGCACACAGCAAAAGTCACGTTAAATTCGCGTTAAAAGCAACGCATGCCACAAGCATTTAGCCTTCGCCAACACCAGCGCCAGCAACATCACCAGCACCTACATGCAACAACCAACATGCAATACACGCCTGGTCTCATCTTGGACGCGGCGAAGCATGCCTTGCAGCACAGCCCGTGGCATGGCGACTTGATGCGGGACGAATGTCAGAAAACAACAAAGACCAAACAAGAAAACAAAAAGAAAAAAGAAAAAAGCGTAAAAGTAAAAACAACTATTATGCACACAAGTAGCCCCAAGCTGGTTTAACTCAAGTTGACATGAGCACAAACGCATACAACTTACACACACACACACACACAGACGCACAGACGCACATTAAGATGAGCAGACATCATGCCATGCATTTGATGGCAAAACCAAAAGCAAAAGCAGAAGCAAGGCACGCTCACCAGTCTGTTGACTAAGTGACCTTTGTGAGCGGTAAATGCGCTCTACCTGACTCAGGTCGTACGTAAAGTTTTAAGCTCGCATGCGAATGACACTCAACACAAGAGCCATGGACCAGACGAACCAACGAACCTCGAGAACGCACTAACGTAGAGCACGGCGCGGTGTACATGCCCTAAACAAGACATGGGCCACAAAACGGCACGGGGCATGCATGCATTACATAGCATGGCATGGCCACAGCACCACACAACACCACACAGCAGAGCACAACTCGAGTGCGATGAGATCTTGTGTCGCATGTCACCTTTAAATAATGTCTCTTGACGCCTTTCAACACAAATCGCATGTGAAAAGTGCTTCACACATGAAGTGCTCGGAATTTTTGTACGTTTTGGATTATGATCACAACACGCTCACATGCACTTGCACACCCACACAGTTACACAAGCATATAACGCATGAGCATGTGCTGTCATGTGTTTGTTATTTTTGTTTTTTTTTGTAGTTATTTCGGTGCGAAGAAGAAGTTATTTTCGCAGCATTTTTGCTTTGTCATATATCGTTGAATTGTGCTGCCCTTTTGTATTGTGCGCTTAGCGGCTTACTTAAGATACACAACAACAATACTTGTGACACTCACCACGCCATGCTCAACATAAATCGTATTATGCTTTCTCTTTGCTGATTAAAGCATTCGTTACTGTCATAAGCGCACATTACATAATTCAATTGAAAATCCATTACCCAAACTATAATGATTTGTTTTTGCTTTTGGTTTTGGTTTTTTTTTCTTTTTTGCGCTTCTTGAAGTAAATCAGTTTCAATGGCAAAACAACCGAACACAGATGCTGTTGAAATGCATGACTCAAGCCCGCGTGGCATTCGCTTTGTTAACTTTAATTTTATTTTGCAATTTTTATGCGTATTTCCTGCGAGATTTCCGTTGAATTGAGTTGAGTTGAGTTGCGCTGCTTTGCGTTGCGATGAGTTGAGTTGAGTTGTCTATATTCCTATTTTGTATACGGCATCAACATAAATATGAATTTTCTGTTGGTTGCGGCAGCGAAGCAACAACACGAGCCATGTTTGTATCGGCATACTGCCGGTTGGTAAAAGTGAAAAAGCCAGTAGCGTACGACAGCAGTGACACTCGTCTGGGGAAATGAATGAATGCGAATATAGCGACAGTCCGACGGCGAAGCCATGCTGCATCGTGTTGCCACAGCGGTGAACGGTGAGCGGTGAGCAGCGTTGGTACGTTGACAGCAGCAACGTTGACATACCTAATAAATATTTGATAGCTTTTGTATGCAGAATAGTTTGTTGTTGGTTGGTATGTGTTTATATTTTCTTGTTTTGCGGTTTGTTTTTCAATTCAACAATTGCAAATGCTTGTGCTTGTTGTTGTACTTGTTGTTGTTGTGTGCTTCAATAAATATGAATTACGTTTAAGATTTAAAGTTGCAATCTTAAGCATGCCTAAAAGTATGCTACAATTTATGTTCAATGTTCAATGCTCAGTGAAGTATAAACATTGAAGCACAATTGCAATGCTTGAATTTGTTAGCTTGGCTCAAATTAAGTGTCAAGTTGTTATGTATGCGGTTACACTATTTCACAATAGCTGGTCAGGTAAAACAGCATTAATAATGGTCTACTTTTTGGCAGTTATAATATTTGCCGAAATATTATAATAGCTTCTTTTGTGTGCTTATAGAGAAATGCATAAATAAATAAATGATAAGTAAACAAGCATTGTTTTATATTCTTTACAATAAATAAGTTATTTTAAATTATTTTCTCACCCGAAAGTATGCTAAGCTTTTCTCACGGTCATTGTTTTCAAGCCATAGTAAAATAATTTACTGTTTACATCATTTTATTTATTAATAATTTATTATAATGTGTGCATAAATGCGTGAAGCACAATTGAAAATGTGCAACTTTGCTCGCCTTGGATTAAACATTTTGGCACTTTTCTGTCTAAAATTGCACTTAAGGCTTGCATTGCCTAAGAACAATTTAATCCTTTTGCTATTTAACGCTTCCATTGTTTCGACAAACGCAAAATGTTTGCATTTATTTGGCATACAACGAATTTCGTAACTTAAAAAAACAAAAAAAAAAAAGAAAACAACATGACAACTCTGCTTAGCCCTGAAAACAGCAAGAAACAATAGAAGCAAAGAACAAAATACATTTGACCAAATTGCAGTCTGAAAGCACACAGCACACATGACACATACACACAAACACACATACAGATGCCCTCAAATACAAATAGCGGCCAACAACAAAAAGGCTGCTTTAGCAGTAACAGCCGAAAAGTAGACTATATACATTTATACGCACAGATGACAGCAAGTGAAAGAGCAGCGGCAATGGCAGCGGCAGCATCCACATCAGTATCAACATCAGCAGCACTGGCACCATGCATGCATGTCCTGTCTAATCCTTTCAAAGCCGAACGAAGCCCTTTTGCCTGTGCGCTTCTCATTCACCGCATTTGGCAAATGTTTTCTGTTTTAGTTTTATAGTCCACTGAGTGGCAAAACATGCTTTCTGTAGTAGCTTTCGATGGTTGACCGACGCATGCGGGGTAGAATGAATGCGTTTGTTCTGCTTTAGCACCTCGAAAACAGTTTATACGATAATTTAGTTGGCTTTGTTATTGATGTTGTTGTTGTGTTGTTTGTTTGTGTTTTGTCTATGCCATTTTT
This sequence comes from Phortica magna, assembly GCA_037044515.1. Taxonomy (NCBI): domain Eukaryota; kingdom Metazoa; phylum Arthropoda; class Insecta; order Diptera; family Drosophilidae; genus Phortica; species Phortica magna. The sequence goes on from JBAMBP010001291.1 coordinate 401,259, forward strand.
TTTTTTGATCTTTTTGTTTCATTCAGCATTTTTTGTTTTTGTTTTTTGTGTTTAATGTAATGGTAATGTTACGTCTAAAATTAAATCGTAAGGGCGCAGCGCGTCTGCCGCCTCACTTAGTTGTCTTCTATGACAAGTAAGTATCTCATTCGACTTGGCCCATTAGTGTTGGCTTTGCAATTTGAAGAAGGCACGCGACGTTTGCGTGTTTGGCAGAACGGAAATTGTTGTCTGTTGGCGCAAACGGAAGCGATAACAAACTGCACCGGAAATGAGCCGTCACTTGAGGGTGCAAAATTGAAAGGTGCGAAAGACGATAACTGATTGACAAAGCGTTCAATATGGACATTGTGATTTGTGCATTCGCTGTTAGACATTTTTTATTTGTCTTTTGCTTACTAATGAAGAAAAAGTTAACAAAATAATGAGTAGCACATAGTAAAGTCATTCATAACGCCTTTAAAGTCGGCAAGACATGGCGTATGAATGTTGCTTGTTGAAGTATGAACATGGAGATCTAACAAGCAATAAGTTGGCATAGCAGTTGAATATTTTGTTTGTATTGTTAAATAAGGAGACATTCAGTTGAGCGCAAATGTGAGTTTTAACGCTTCAAAGAAAACTTCTTATGCTCTTATTATATTAATGTCGTTGTTGTTGTTGCTGTTTTTAACTTCAAAAATGCCGCTTGTGCCAAAGCTGTGAATACTTAAAAGCGCTAAAAAATGTTTGCAAATGCAATTCATAAAGCAAGACTAACAAACGCGCGGACAGAGAGAATTTCGAGACAGTTTTGCGACTCACTGCATATGAACGTGTATTGATGCATGTGTGTGTGCTTAGTGAAGTATACTGTTGAATATTTAAGCGCACTAGGCTCACAAGTGCTACAAGTGCTTAAGGTGCTGCACACCACTCGCCACCAACGAGCATGAGCACGAGCACGAGCACGACACGGCGCACTCTGATGCGCTGCCATAGCTCAAAGCTTGCGGCTGCGGCATGAGCTGCCGCCTCTGGCAAAAGACGCTTGCAACAGTTTTCTGTTTGCTGCGCTCTGTTTTTTTTCTGTGTTGCATGGCAACGAATCTTGCCCTAAAAAACACTGTGTTGCTTTTTGCAACGTTTTCGTTTCGGCTTTTTTTTTTCTCCTTTTTCTCAGCTGTGCTGCTTTGTAGTTTTTGGTTTTGTATAGCATACTTTATTGTGCGCCAACGACAAGTGCTTTGCAAAAAAAAAATAAGTCTACATGCTTGTGTGTGTGTATCTGTTATTGTTGTTGTTTGTATTTCATATTGTTTTCGCTTCGTTTTTCTGCACTTGCAGCATGCAATGACGCTGACGACGCTGACGACGATGACGACGATGAAGGTGTTTCTGTGAAATTGTGCCACAAACACATGCCAAAACACACACAGCAGCATTCAACTTAATGTTTGTCTTGTGTTGCATTATAAATGTAAATTTGTATGCTAGAGTGAAAATAGCTGCAGGCTCTATTTAAAGTCTTTTGTGCATGTTTGTCTATGAGCGTATAAATTATGCAGGCGCATTTAAATTCTCAAAAGCAATAAAACAAAACAAAATATTACAATAAACAAGAAGATTTATTTTGCGTCAGCTTACAAAAATAAAATGGCAAAACAGACGTCTCAAAACGCTATTTAAGTAATGTAAAATTCGACAGTTAATTTTAAACGCGAAACGCTTTAATTTTCAACTAACATGTCAAAGCTTCAAATGAGCTTAAGCAGATTTTACGCAAGCCTGATTGTCACGCTCTGTATGTGTGTGTGTGTTGCGGCATGTGTGCCGCATTAAATATTCAGCGAAATAACTGACAGCATTTTTCACAAGAAATTAATGCATAACCGAAACGCTCAAACGGCTCAACAACAACAACAAAATAACGTCAAGCATGTTGCTTATTTATAGCAAGGATTTGTGTCAACATGGCTGCCGCTGTGTTGATTGGCAAACGGCGTCTTTAACGTAAACTTTAGTTTGAAATTGAAGCCGCCAACAAAAACGGTCAATCAAAGTGAGTGCGCTTGAATTGTTGTACGCACAGCTTGCATCACGTTTACCAAAGCGTGCGCAGTAGCTAAGATTACAAAATTCTATTATCGACAAACTGAAGTTTTTGGCAACGAAAATTTAATCAAAATACTTTGCGTTGCACACAAAATGAGTCGAGCGGAAATTCGCGTCATCAGCAAAGCGCACAGACAGCGCAGCAAATGAAGGCTTCAGCAAAACTTAGTTTGTGTTTTTTTTTTGTTTTTAATTAAAGAAAATGCATACGCTGCATTAACGTTGGCGTGCGTGTGGCAAGTGGCCGGTGGCCGGTGTTGTCACGTTGCCAATGCACGGTGAAATTTGTCACTGCGCTCAATTACTCACATGCATGTTTGACATGACACACAAGCATGATGGCAACGCACATAAGCATGTAAACGTGTGATTGGCTGCGTTCGAGTTGTTGCAGACGAAAAATGTTGCCTACCAGCGGGCGCTTTCAGTGCTGGCGACTATATTTGTCATGCTCGTTGCAAAGGGTGAGTTAGTCTTCATCATAAAATGCATAAATATTGTAAAATTAAAAACAATTCAAAGTTCTTATTAAAGTTTATCATGCTATTGATTTTTTTTGCTTTTGAAAAAGCTTAGAAATCATTTTTGCAAAATAAAAAATAAATTTAGTACACTTTTGTTCCAACTTGGCCTTGAATCACTTACAACATTTGTTGGCCCATTTAAATATTTTTTATGTTAATAAAAAATTTTGCTGCATACTTTTGGGCATTGCGCATGGCCTTTGCTACCGCAATACCGCAATGCCAGGCCACAATTCAGTGAATGCGTCACGTCAAGGCCGCACATCAGCACTTTGCTGTGCCCATTGAAATGCATGAAAAACGTGTATTACAAAAAAGAACCTCAGCAAGGCAATTGAGCCAAACCACAACTTAATATTTGCACGGACTATTAGCAATTGTGGTTGTTGGCCAACTGCGCTGCTTTGAGCACCCTTCGCGTTTATTTCATTCATTTAGCTCACCTGCTGTATCTGGGCGACTTGACGCGCCTCTTCAGTTGCGCAAGGTCGAGCAAACACTTGTTGAAAGCCATGCAGCCACGGCAAAGCAGCAGCGGCAAGTCGTCTGCCAAAGGTGACTCAAGTGCAGCACTTAGCACGGACGTCGACGTCGACAGTGCTCAGCAAATAAATGAATAAATAAATGGCTGATTTTTTTGCGCCACGCATTAACATGCCATTGCCGAGCACGAAGCACGAAGCACTTTCAGTGTTGGCTCATTTGGCGCTTATAATTCGTACTGATTTACATAAAAGGCAAAAACACAAAACAAAACAGAACAGAAGCGAACAACGAAAAATGGCTTTGCAAAGCAGCAATAAAATGTTTAAAGCGAATTATAAATTATACGTCGTTTGCATAATAAAATATATTTTCTCAAGGCAAGCAGTCGGGGCATGATGCTTCTAACAATTACACAAAAACAATTTCTATATTTTACACTATTTTACTTTGAATGCACAAAAATGTGCACAAAATCCAATCAGCAACAATCAGCAAAGAAAGCATCTTTTGTGCGCAATTTACCATGATTTAATTGGTTTGTAACTCAATTCAACCGAAGCGTACATAAAACATGCTTCAACTTCAGTTTTAATAAATTGTTCTCTGCACTTTTCAAAATTACCAAAATCTCTGCACAAATATTATATTTTCTAAGTACAACTTTAAAATGCAACAAATTTGCATCTATTTTTGGCACAACTAAGGACTTTTGTAATATAATATAAGCTGCTGAAGATTGAAGTTCAACGCATTATTTTCACTTACAGTAACTTTGTTGGGCAATTGAAGTTTGTGTTTTTCATTTGTTTTTGTGAAAATAATAAAAGTTAAATGAAACTCAAATAAATTTGCAACTTAAATGCTCATGTATGAAATTGTTTAGCGTTGAAATGCAATGAAAATTATGCCATTTTCACATAAAAACTTGCATGCAGCAAAGTATTACTTTTGTTGTAAGCAACACAAATTGTTATTAAAACTCATTGAAATTTATAAATATTTTCATAGTTTTTTAAATATTTATTGAAATTTTTTCTGTTGTCAAATTCAGCGTCACTTTAACTTGTATCTGCATCTCTTTGCCAACATTGCTTTGTTTGCCTTGTCATGTTTCGCCGCTGGCACATGCTGCGTATGAGTGATATTTTTATGCAGTTTATTAATTTGTTTTATTTTATTATTTTCGCTGTGCAAGTCACGTTTCTGTGGCTTAATAAATTCACTCGATTCGAAATGAAATGTGCTCATTGCTTCAGCTTTCTTCGTTGGTCACGCTCGCTATGTTGATGAAGCTGTCGATGTGGTTTATTTATGCTCCTAGCGAAATGTTTGTACGAAAATACAACTTCAGTATTTAAAAAAGCGCATTATGCAATGACATGTGTGTGTATTTTGTGTGTGTGTGCGTGTGTGTGTATGTGAGTGTCGTCTATTTTGTTTATAACCATTGGACGCTCAAATAAAACTGCGCAAATTGCTGCAATAATCATTTGTGTGTTCTTGTCGTCTGAGTTGTCTATTTTGGCTTGTATTAAGACATAGTTAGTAGTTGAGTTTACTGTCCTGCCTGGTCCACAGAACGTGTTCGTTGTCGATTATTTTACTAGTTTAATTTTAACTTTTATTATTGTTTTGTTGTTTTTATATCATTTAGCGTTGGGTTGTATATCGAAGATGGATATCGTTCACAATTATTAAAGAAAGGTTATTAAATTCAGTTAAGTTCGCATTTGAAACGTTTTTTAAAAAGAACAAGTGTAAAATATTAGCAAAGCAACAAAAAGCACTGAAAAAAATGCGACTGGAGGAACGAAAGCATACCTTGTGCCTGTCCATCTGACAATTCACAGACAAAATGATGAATGAGCTGCTTATTAACTACATAAAGCACTCAAAATGATATGCCATGCTGGCAGCAATAACTAATTGCCCATCCTTGTGACAGGACAACACCATGTCCTTGGATTTGATAACTAGACATGGCGCACAACAATATAAGCAAGCAACCACAGGAGGGAACCAGACGCGCCAGCAACAACAAGACAAAATATAACAAAACGAAATGAAACCAAACCGTCTCTTTGAGTGAACTCGAGTCGAGTCGAGTCGAGTCGAGTCGAGGCAAGTCGTCCAAAACTGTGCTAATAACAAACAAATGAAAACGGCTAAAGCACAAAATGGCGGCAACAGCGACGATGATGTTGACGATGACGATGAGAATGACGCTGACGTCAAGGTCGACGACGGTGCGCTAATATTAGACAATTGTTTTTAGAAGAAGTTTATTTTTGCGTCTGCATTAATTTTTTTCTTTTTTTTGAACATCTTTGATGATTTCTTTTATACACAACGGACGCCATGCGTTTATTATTATTATGTTATTTGATATTTATGACTGTTTTTGACGTTGCCACTTGTGTGTTGTTATGACTTCTGCGTCGTTGTCGTTGTCGTTGTCGGTATGACAAATCAATTGATTGCCGTTTAATACTTTATTTATGATATACAAATTATGCCCGGGAGGTGATTTGATGAATTGCAGCATGAATCACAGAGCGAGAGTGCTTAGAAAAATTAGCTGCTAACAATTTAATTTTATTTGCACGCAGACAGACTTGGCCCCCAATGTCCTGCTCTAATGAATGTTGGTCATAAGCCGCAATTTATGCGCTATTATTACTTAGCGTCTAACAAGCATGATATTTTCTACAGCTTCTTTATTATTTTTGTTGGTTTTTTGTTTTTTTTTTTTTTTATTTTCGTTGTGCTTAAGAAAAATATGAGAGAAATAAAAATTTTACAGCATGTTGCGTGTGCAAAGTGAGGTTGCACGACACGCGGCATCAGCTGTGCTAGGCTGGCTGGTTGGCTGGTGTGTGTAAAGGCAACGGAAGTGCCTGAGTCGTTGTTGTTGTCGTCGCGCTTTTAACGGTAATTTAAAATTATGTTTATTATTGTAGGCTGCACGGAAATTGCTGTTGAAGGACTGATAATAAAATGAATTAGATTGCAAGGCAGTTGAGAGCAAGAACAAGAGAAGAATCACAGCAAATTATGTTGTATGAAAAAAGCAGGAGAAAAAAATCAAATCAAGTGTTGTAAGTCTTGCTTTTTTTATACTTTTTATATTACAACCTAAATTTAATAAAATAAAAACACTGTTTTTTCGTCTTTTTTATAACGCTTGTTAAGTTCAAGTGGCCGCAACAAAAAGCGGAATGCAGAGACACGCCTTAAATTAATTGGTTGCGGCGCTGCCAATTCGCTTCAATTGACAGCATACGTAATGGAAAAGTGCATGCGTGTGCGCGTTCTGGCATGAAATATAGATGACCAAGGAGGTGAGCAGCGAGTTTGAGATCGAGCTTGTAGCAATTAGCAAAAAGCATTTATTTGATTGGTTGCTACATTTAGTTAGCACACAAACAAGATTCATTTAATAGAAAAAAATTGGAATTGTGCAATAAGAATTTCTACGTTTGCTTTTGTATTACTTTACGTGTTTCTGGCCACGCCCCCATTTGTGCACTTTCAGCATTGTGGTTTGTTATTTTTTTGCTATTTTTTTTTTTCCTTCTTTCAGTCGGTTTGTGTGCCATGTTCAAAAGAAAAACCAAAGTCATTTGAGCGTTTCTAAACGGGCGACGTCTGTAATGGCATGAGCAGTCAAAGCGACGCGTGTGTTTGAGCTTTCACTTTGTCGCTTTGGTCATGCAAATTGAATTGTTTTTTTTGTTTCCTTTTCATTTTTACTGTAAGTGCTTTTGTGCGCGTAATTTGAATGTTAATGTTGGCGAAACAATTGAAATGTTTAAAGCGAATTGCTTGAATTTTGAGTTGTATAAGAGTTTAGTGGCAAAAGGCAGCATTGTAAGCGCTTAAATTGTTGCTGAATTGTTGCTGACTGATGTCAGGAAAAGGGCAACGCATCATTCATCAAAGCAAGCCAAAAAATGCCATCAAACATAATAATCAAACATCAGCAACATAACAAACGAGTCAAGTAAAGTAAAGTGGCATGGCATGGCAGAAAGGTTCATGGGACCAAACTTAACTCAACCGCGCCGAGTCGAGTCGAACCGAACCGAAGCGGAGCAAACATAAAAATTGCCTCAATTTCTTTTGTATAAATGTATGTGTGTGTGTGTGTGAGTGTGTGTGTGTTTTCGCGTCGGCAATCTGGCAACGTTGGCTGGTCGAAGACCACTGACCTACGCCGAAAATGTTTTCGCTCAAACGCAAATGCAATAAAAAAGGCAATTTATCAGCATAAAATATTATGTGGCACGAGAATTTGCTTCTTGTATTTTGGTTTTTTCTTCTTATTTATTTATTTATTTACTTTTTTGTTTCATTTGCTGCAAGAGTTAAAAGTTGTAGCACAATTTTTACTTAAGCTAACTTAAAATACGCTTTAAAGCGCCCTCTATAAACCAACTGTCAATGAGATGTGCTCATTTTTGGCATCAAATTTGACTTCGACAGCAACAACGAGCGTACAAATTCGAGTGCTCTTGACATCGTTTGCCATTTAACGCCTGATTAGTTGCGTTGGCGTTATTGCTATTTTAGTAATGTTGTTGTTGTTGTTGTGTACGACATTTTGCCATTTTGATTTTTTGGGTTAAGTGTGTGCGCATTGTCATTATTTGTGCATTAATTAGACAACAAATCAATATGAATTGCATGAAATATTAATATTAAGTGTATTATTTTTGACTTTGCTAAAGAAAAACCCAAAAATAAGTCAGAAAGAATTCTTAGCCACAAAGGATATGTGTAATTTTCCAAGCAGTTGCAGCCAAATTGTGCTTGAGCTGTTGGAAGTCAGAAATCAGCGCAAGGTCCTTATGCCACTGCACGCATACACATTCATACTAATGTACTGCTGTGCGGTTGCCTTCTGAGCACACTATTAGGCAACTGGCCGCTTGCCAAAGGCAATAAGCAAAAAGAAGTAAAAACAGTCTGCGTGCGGAGATCATTTGTCGACACAAAAATATGTTTGCCGTATGAAAACTTTTACTTACAATAAACAGCAGCAGTAACAACAACAACCACCAAGGAATGCCAAAGCGTAGCATGGATTTGATATCAAAGTCTGGCAAATGATAATTCTTGTGGCATGAATTGCGTAACTTTGTGGCATGCAACTTTTGGTTTTGTTGTCAAATTTTGTGGTAAACACTTAAAAATTGCGTGGATATTTTCTAAAATTTCAAAATTTTTGAGTTTTCTTAAAAAAACCCTTACTTCAAATGACGCCAAAAAGTATGCTGCATTATTTTAACAAGCCTGCTACAAAGCGCCACAAATGGTTCAAGAAATTGGGAACCAACTATTTTGTTTAAATTATAATTACATTCACAGAAACTTTTGAGTTAACTTTTGGGTTATGCGTAAGTAAAAAAGGGAACTCTTTATTTAATTTATCTTAATGTTGAGTTTCTTCACTATAACTTCTTATCGAATTCAGCGCATTTTAGAATCTTGTCATGTCATGTGCAATCAACTTCAAAATCCAACACGTACCAAAAATGCCAACTCAATTAAGTATTCAATTTCGTGTAAAGTTTCCATCCATAATTTTATACAACGCTACTCAACACTCAATGTCCAACTTGGGTTAAAAACTTTTTAAAATTTCTGGCGTTCTCCATCAAAATTACAGCGTTACTCAAAAGCACACACACATGCACTCACACACATACACATGAAGACTTTGCTGAGTGCGCAAGTGGCTAATTTAATAAGAAATTTTCACAAAACTACATGAAAAAGGCTTAAGTTCTACATGAGTGTAAAGTTATAGAAAAGTTTAAGTTGCGAAATCTAATTTGCTGCGAAGTGCGCACAAGGCAAGTTCGATGTCGACTTCAAGACCAACAACGAGCACAAGTCCAAGACAGAAGTCCTTTTTTGGGTTATTGAGTCATATAACAATTTAGCCAAAGTGTATAGCAAAGGCAGAAGCGTAAGACAGAGAAAGAGCGATACAGAGACCATGCGTTGTGGGCGATGTTTCATTTCTCAAGATGCGTGTTTATAAAAATGTCTGGACATTGGCCAACAGTAGTAACATGTATGTTTGTTTGCTATCCAAAAAGGACACAACTTTCCGCAAGTATGCGCATGTGTGTCTGTGTGTATGAAATTTTATTAAAACAAATAATCAACTAAGTTTTTGTACGTTTCGGCTTCGTTTATGGCATTGTTTGGCTCGGTGCATGACCTTTCCTAATGAAGTTTTCGCATTTCGGCTGAGCCAAAGTTGAACGTGACCCCCAAAGTTGAGCGTGAGTAAGGCAGCGTCTTGATTGCCGACTGATAGCAATGATGTGCGCTTTAAGTTGTGCTCATGTTGATGCCGTCGATGCTTTCGGTTGATAGTGAAAATATTTTATTATTTTTTTTATTCTCAACGAGTTTCTTGTTTTTGTTGTCTTTTTTGTTGCCATTGACGACGACATCCTCTATGCTCTGATTTATTTTGCGCTTGACTATCGATAAAAATTTATCGCGGCGCATAAAACGTTTTACAGGCAATCAATCACAAGCACTTAAAAATAAGCTAATGTTAAAAAAAAGCGCAAAGCATATTCAACAAAAGGCAATGAAAGCGCAAAAATTTATATTTTTTTCAAAAAATTTCCAAACGTACATTTTAATTTATTATTATGTTTTTTTTTTTCTTCTATGCTTGTTTGTGCCATGATTGCATGAAAATCAAATAAATTTTTAGCCAACAAATTGAAAATGCTAACAACAAAAAAAATAATAATAAATATCATAAAAATAAGTTATAAATAACATGAGACAAACATTTTTCCGACATTGCTGATGGGCGTGTCTGATTTTTTGTTCAAATTAAAAATATATAAATATGAAAGTACACAAGATAAACTAAAAAAGCATGCATTTGCAAAAAAAAAAAAACAAACATGTTCAAATTAGAAATTTGTATACACAAAGATTTGCAAATGGAAAAAAGCATTGCATATGCAAAAGGGCAAACGTGCTAATGTTAAAAAGCCAATGAACAAATGCGCACATACGACAAAGTAAAACCACATTTTTACACACACACACTCACACACATACACATAGCCACAGACACACCGAAGCACAAAAATCAACAGACAATTTGTATAAAGCTTTAATGTAAATAAAGCGAAATACGCAAATTTTATTCGCATGCACGTTTCATGTTCGCCGCATGGCCGGCGTTCTTTGTCGGTCAGTCTCATTGCATATTTGCTAATCATGGCATAATAATACAATAAGCACGAAGTCATTGACGTTGCCGCCAACGCACACAGCAACAACAACAATCAAGTAGTATCAACAATCAAACGACATTGTGCAGATGACCAAATATATTCATCTAACGTAAGCTAACCATGTCGAACACGCGCATATGTGTTTATGTATACGTGTGTGTGTGTGCCTTGGCGTTAACGAAAACCACACCACTGCCGGAGACACACACACACCAGCAAACGTAACCATTTGTTGTCGTTATTTGTACGTGGCTTTTGTTCAATTTCAATTAAGCTAATTAGATGAAGGTAAACATAATTGCCAAGACTAATTTACGTGCTCTGCCAAGTCATTGCGTTCCAGCGTAGAGCAAAATGCTGAATGCTGAATGCGCTTATCGCACGCTAATTCAATCAGACAATGACCAAGTCGGTTCATTACCAAATAAACTCAAAAGCCTTTGAATTGACTCACTCAATCTTTGCTTTAAGTTTATTGTTAGTACAAATCTTCAAGTTAACTTATGCATGCCCTTGTGTGTGCATGTGTTTTTAATTAAACAAATGTCAAACGAGACATTCAAATGAAATGCAAATAATAAAATGAAAGTCTTTTTCAAAATTTGTGCATGTTATACAATGGAAATGTGTCGATGACAGCCATTTTGATTTTCGGTTCAGACACAACTCTCTCACACATTGATTGTCTTTGGCACTGAGTCATAGACTAGCAACCGAAGTAGTTGTCATTAGATTATTGACTTGTCTTTCAAATAGACAATCAGTATAATCAACTTAAGACGCTGCATGCACAACACAGGTGCGACCTTGGTCAGCGTGTGTTCGGTGCATTGCATTGTTGAAGCAACAGAATGGACACGTTCAATATGTCATTTTGATAATGCAATAATGAAATCATCGTTAGTTATAATGTCTTCATCAAAGTTGCACAAATACTTACTTCTTTGATTTGTGCTTGGCACCTTAACGAACAATTAAATGATGCCAATCGCAAGAAAGCATTTGTCATGCATTATTTGTTGCTTTCAATTTCCTTTGAAATTATGGTTTTTCTTTACATTTTCTTTGCCAGCACACACATGTTTCATTTTGTTGCATTTTACCAGCATTCATTGCCGACTTTGGCTTGCTTCAAACAGGAAAAATAATTAACGTTTTTCAGTTGTCGTAATTGCAAAAGTTTTAATGAATTTCACAATTTTCCTTTTAAGTTTTGTATCGCAATTGCTTTACACATATGAATGTATGTTTGTATGTATGTGAAAATTTCATATTTGGCTACAGAAAGTTTCAACGTTTCGTTGTTGTACTTGTTGTATATTTCACTTGTTTTAACAACGCGTTGGCTGAAAATTAAGAAAATTCGATTTAAGTTTTTCCAACATTTTCCTTTTGAATTTATATCTTGAGCACAACGCGCACATGTCAATGAACACGCTCGTGCACTTCGTCCGCACACCACGACTAACGACCATCAACAGACCTTGCCTGCGCTTGCTGCGCTTGCCTATTAGCACAACGCCTGCCACGACCTCCTGTCCACCATGCATGCTGCTTACTTAATGCAGGTAACGAAGCGTTCAAGGTTAGGCGCAGCACACACACACACAAGCGCAAAACATGAGTTGCAATTTTATGCAATTTATTTTCACACTCACACATTCTCATTGCTTTCTTTGCATTCACACCGACCGCCCTTTCGCCCTTCCGGCCACTCGTCCGCTGTCACAGCTTCTTTATCGTCTATAAGCGCGTGCTTTGTTGCTTTAGCAAATGTTTGCGTTATCATTTTTCCAGTCGCAAAACTTGAAACCATTTCATGAGTCACGTTGCTATTATGACACAATAAATAATGAAATAAATAAATAAACAGTCGCGAGCATTATGGGCGTGGCGTGTGTGTTGGGCGTGCTACTTTCATTCATTCATCGAAATGATGATGTGCACTTTTGCAACAATTTACACAAGTACAAATACGATACAATAAGTATAACATGCCACGCTATATTTTCTAACCAAGCGCGATAATGATGATGTATTCAGTTGACAAAAAGCATGATGTGTGTGTGTGTGTGTGTGTGTGTGTGTGCAATGAAGGAAATGTTGCGCACAAAGTTAAGTTTTATACATCTTTTAATTGAAGTCATAATTAAGCGCACAATTTACCAACTTCATATTCAATTTCCGATTTTTCTATTAGCGGAAATTAATTTTGTGCGAGCGTTTTTTCAAAGAAAGTAGGTCAGGCAAAATGCAAGGATCATGTCAAGGCATTCGACTGCGTGGTTAGCTAAAGTTTACACCGCCAGATTAAGTATATTGCCATGGCTTTAAAGTTTGTTGCGTAAAGCATAATTTTTTATCTAGATACAAAATGTTTTAAATAGTTTACCACCTGCCGAGCGTAAAAGTTTTGAAAGCGCACATGACAACTCCAACTGACAAGCTCATTTAAAAATGTTATAGAATTTTTTGCAATTTTTATGTTAATGTTAACTTATTTGAGCAGCGAGACAACAAAAAGTGGATAAGGTTTAAAACTCACACACACAGACACTCACACACACACAACAGTGCAAAAAATGAGCTAAAGCGCAGAAAAAATAATCGAAAGGGTATTCAATCGGTTTTGGCGAAACTTGTATACTCTTGCACGTATTCTACCAAGAAAAATCCGTTCTATACTTTTTCGGGATCTCGGGATGACATACCCAGTAAACATGTACAAAGAATTCCTGAGTTAGAATTTTTCGCAAGATTTTAAGCCATAAGCGATCTGAGCTACTGAAACACACAGACAGACAGACAGACGTACATGGCTATTTCAACTCGTCTCATGCTGATGTAGCATATGTATATGATATATACCTTATATAGTCGGCAATGTCTCCTTCTCCGCGTTGCAAGCTACATGATAAAGTTGACATGCTCTTCCAAGCGTATAAAAAGTGCACAGCGCGCTGGACGACACATGCTATTATTTCGCTGATTGTATCTGACTTTATGTTTGCATTTGGTATATTTTTCTCTCTTTTACTTTCTTTTTTTTTTGTTTTGCTGGCGAGTGTAAATTGGCATTTAAGCTGAAATGAATACATTTTGGCTTCTGCATTGTATGTTGGCTCGCAACTTCGTTCATTACAAGTGCGAATACTCACACACAGACACACACATACACAAGCACACACTTGTATTTACAGACGCTTGCAGATAAAATTCATTTAAAATTGTTTCTTTGTCTGCGCTTAATTGCAGCAACTTACATGAGCCCAAGAGTTGAGTTAATTTAATTCGAATATCTTCAATAATTTTGAGTCTTACTTTTCATTTAAATGTAAATCAAATGGTGCAATAAAATAAAGATTACCAAATTCATTATTAAAGATTTTTGGAAGTTTTCATAGCAGCAAGAGCAAGTGGCATGCGCCGTGAGCCCTTATTGCCATGCTTGCCTCAAATGTATCTCAAAATCATATATCATACACAACGGGCAGAAGTATCTCAAAATTGAAGCAAAAACGCTTGTTTTGAGTGCCTAAGCGCACAACTGAAAGGAAAATAGTTAGTAAGGCTAACCAAAGTGAGTGACTGACAGAAAAAGAGTACAAAATATGGAAATCCGAGCAAAACAAATAATCGTCGATAGAAAAACCTTCACCAATAATGGCAAAAAAACATGGATTTTCCGCAGTTTTGCTTGAGTTTGAAAATATTTCTTTTTGCAGCGTTTTTTTTTTTTTTCGCAGTTTTTATGTAATTTCATGTAAACGCGTTTGCAAAATTACTTTGAGCGGAAAAAGTATTTGAAGATTTTGGGGAAATGAAAAGCTTAGCGGAAAAACAAAATGTACCAAAGCATTTTCTATTGCATTGCAGTAAACAGCTTTGGGCTAAGATGCAAATACGCAAATGTGCAAATGTGCGTTGCAAAGGTGGCAAGCAAAGAATTTAGCAAAGAAAATGAAATAATCAACTGAAAAAAGTAACGAAAATAATAACAGAAAAGTTTACTCAAACGCGTTTACATGGCATTTCTGACGAGAGGCGAAGTATAAACTAAAACCAAAGCTCAGACATAACTAACAACAGCATCATCGCTAGCTTTGTGTTGTTGATCATCATCATCATCAGCATTAACATCATCATTATTATCATCGTGATGAACGCAAAAGTAATGCAAAAACTTTGCGGCATTTTTACTTTTAATTGTTTGAGTGTTTACGCGCCATGCACCATGATGTTACTTGTATCAAAATGGGCGTGGCAAGTGGCAGACTCACGTTCCTCGTTTGGTTGGTTGGTTGGTTGGTCCTTCGCTCGTTTGTTGTTGACGGCGGCGTGGCAGTTGAAGTTAAAGTTGCAGCTTGGCCAAGCTTAGCCGCAATTTAGTTAAAGCTCTGCTGCAACCGCAATGCAACAACAACAACAACAACAGCATCATCAGCAACTATAACAACAAGAATTTTAGCATTTGCATTGCATTTAAATTCGCTTCTCGCATTTTTGTGCTTATACTTTTTTGCTTTTGCCTTTGTCGCTGTCGTTGTTGTTATTGTTGTTGTTGTTGTCATTTGGTACGCTCACTGAGCCAAGCTCAGCCTTGGCAGTCAACAAACCAGTGAGGCGCAGCGCCAAAGCAACTTTAACAACAACAAACGCCAGAATAACAACAATAGCAGCAACTATGAAATGGTCCTGGATTCGCTCGCTCATTCGCCTGCTGCGCACTAAACAGGATTAAATGCTCGTTTCCACTTAAAAGTTTCACAAACGCAAAACAGTTTCAAATTCGTGCAATTCTCTTCTTCTTGTTTTACTTTATTTTTATTAATTTTTTTGTTTTGTTTTTTTTTTGCATGTCTGCTCGCAATTATTTGCTGCCTTTCATTGTTTTTGTTTTGGGTTAATTTCTTTTTACGAAAAACTAGCAACATTAAGAGGCCAACAATAACAACAACAACGACACGAATAGTCGCGGCAAAACAATTGTAACCAAAAAAAGATTTTCTGCCTTCGTGCAATGCATGTTTGTGTGTGTGTATGTGTGTGTGTGTTTGTGTCCTTTTTCAGCATTTGTGGCTTTGCGTTGCTTTTTAAGTTCTTTCGCCGTCTACTGCATTGTTTCAACAATGCCAAATTGGCCAAATTGTTTGCCATTCGCCTTTTTATTTCAATTGAAGTTGCACAAAGTTTTTACAGTTAATAGAAATGCTTAAAATTTAATGAAACTGTTGTCATTCGTGGCGCATTTCATTTATTTTGCTGCCTGAATTCTTTATCAAGCTTAATTATGCTTAAACATAAGTTTGCACAGCAGCAAAAATAATAACAACAACATTTGGGCTTAAAAACACTTACAACAACGAGTACATAAAGTGATATAACATAACGCACTTTGACATTGATTTAAATTATTAACTGCAAATGACATTTTTAACTTTGTTTGTGCTTCAGTTGAATTCTGAGTTTTATGTTATCTTTTGCTTCTTCTTAATAAAAATATATGCCACGTTTTCTTCACTTGCATAACTCAATCAAAATTGCATTACGCTTACAGCAAAGACAAGTTCAACTGACAAGGCACAGAAATGTTCGAAAGTAATTAATTTATTCGAACAAAAATTTCTATTTATTTTGCAATTTACGACTTTTGTGTTATTTCTTTTTGCAACAATTAAAATTAAAACAAAAATGTAAAATTCAAATCGTCGAATATTTAATTAAATGCATGCAAAATTTTATAAATTGGCCTCAAGCGCTCTTCAATTGATACAAATAAGTTGATTTGGCTGTTCGATCAATTGCATTTGTTCACATTCCTATGCGGCCAAGCGAAGTCGATGTCAAAGTTGCATTGCCGTTTGAAAAGTTTTCATATTTGAAATTTTAATGTTTTATTTTTTCGCCTTTATTTAAATAAGGCATACAAAAATTGCCTAAAGTCTTCGAAAATTAAACAGTTGGTCATCATCACATTTTCACTTACAGCCCCGAAGTATGCAACACATTTTTTTAATGAAGTGTCTCGAAGTTGGTTGGCTACGAAGACTTTTTGTCGGTTGAAAAAAGTGTTAAACGGACTTAAGAAGCCAAGTCAAATTATTTTAATAAATAACATAAAAATTAGAGATTTTCGTCTTCTATTTATTTTTGATATGAGACAATTGCATTAAACTCATTTTCAAGAATTTAAATTTGTAATTTATATAAATTTCACATTTGATTTCAACGAAATTCAGATATAATATTTTAAAACGCAATTGTGTGTTTTGTGGTTTTTGTTTGTGCTTCTGCTTCTTTTGCTGCTTTGCATAAAAAATAATGCACTGATCAAATGAATGCTTCACTTAATGAAATGAGATTTGATTTAATTTAATTTTCAATTCAACATATTTGTGAAGAAACAACTCACAAGAGCGCGAGCATGAGTGAGCAGGGTAGTGGCGAGAGAGGTTAAATTCACTTACAATCAAGAAAATCAGTACATGTGTGCTGCTTTATTACATATTAACAAAACAATTTTAGGGCACAGCGCGCAAAATAATGAAAAACGAAGCTAAATGAGAATAAACTGAAAATTGGAATGTGTGAGTCAGAGTAGAATAAAGTAAAGCAAAGCAAAGCAAAGGAAAAGACAGGAATTTAATTTAGCAAAAAGCATTCGAGCAACAAATGAGTGCGAGAGTATCAAGGTAAATAAAATTTTCCATTTCCTGTTTGCAACATGAAGAGGCAAAACGAACTCATACAAACACACATGTACAAAGGCATACAATAACACAAACCGATATGCATGTATAAGCACAAGCACACAACAGACACACACACACACATGCACATGCACGTAGGGGCTGAAGCGCCTTACATTGTCTGATTTTAGGCCAAACTAAAACAAATCACAAATACAAAACAATTTTTAAATACATGTTTTCAAATTTTGTTCAACTGAAATAACATTTTTAGCATTTAATGATTTGCGTATCAGAGAGCCAGAGCGAGAGCTTGACTTTTTATGTTGCAAGCCACACAAGTGCAACAATTCGTTGCATAAACTTTACGCTTTTTTTGTAACAATTGATGCGTTGAGTTTTAATGCCAAGCGAGCAGAAATTTGCGCTGCGGTTGCAAGTTGCCAGTTGTAGCACACGACTGCCTGTGTGTGTGAGAGAGTTGCTTAACGCGCAATCAAAAACTAATTGCACTTGGCATAATATCAACTTTGTTAGTTTGACTTAGGGCAGCAGCAGCAGCCGGAGCAGCGAACAATTCATTTCAGTTCAGTTCAACAGAGGAGTGCGGCAAGAATGTGGCGCACGCAAATCATGAGAGATAAATTATAAAAGGAAAGCGAAATTTCAAATTGCACAAAACGACCAAAACAAATACAAAAACAACAATAAAAGAAGCAACAACAAAAATGAAGCAAACAAAATCACAAACATTGTATTAAAATATACTAAATTGTTGCGCAAATACAAATTGTTGTACATTCTCATTGTAGTAATCGTGTTTGTTGTTGCTGTTGCTGCTGTTGTTGCTGTTGCCGTGCCAGCACTGTGGCAAAATGTTGCAATAAAATAGAATTAAAATTGAACAAAAAAAGTTGAAAGAATATCAACAAAACAAAGCACACAAATACATTTCAAAAAGCAAATCAAGCGTTTCCTCTTTGTGTTGCAAGTTGACGGGGCAGCTGCCAACGTGGCATGGCATGGCGCTTGGGCGGACTTAATACTACTGCTGCTGCAGTTAAGCAGTTGCTTGCAATTTTCATTTTGTTTGCACAAATTGTTGTTAGTTTCCATTCGAGCATGTATTAGTTTAGTTCTCATTGCGAGTTGAGTTTTCAACATTTTGCTATCGATCTGAAAGCGCTTCAGTTTATCCGTGCATTAATCAGGGCGTAAAAAAAAAAGTTTAGCTTCAATCAAAGCGCTGAGTGAGTGGACAAGATTGAGAAAACAAATTTTATTTAACAAACTACTCGAACAGAATTGATGCCAAAATCTGATAGCAGTCATAACAGTATAAAGTGTGGTTTTAGCATAGTTGATTTATATAAACCTTCGAAAGCGAGAATGATTTTTGAAATATTAAACTTGAGTTTAATTACATCAAACAAAAGCCTTCTTATCATTATGGTCCGTAACAAAACATACATAAATCAAAATGAAGTTGGGTAGGCAATAATGAGTTCAGCCATTGAAAAAATCAATTATGTGATTTATCTGAAGCAATCGGCGCAGTCATCATCATCATCATCGACGACCAACAGCGAATGGCGGCCATAGAAGTTCTTCATTTATGTATGTGCGACGCATCAGTGCATTTGACTTTTTATTTAATTGAAAACTTATAAATTGCATGGGCAGCCGCAATAGATCATTATCGTCGGCATTGTCGAACGCTTTTCAAGTGAGCTGCTCATCAAATGTGTAATTAAATGGCAAATAATTAAATGAAATTGAATGATTTTTGATTTATTTTGCTGATTGACGTTTAGCAATCAACTGCGAAAAGAGTTTTCAAGTTGTGTTCAAGTCATTTTCAAACGCATGAGAAAATCAACAAAAGAACGAAGAGTTCCTGCCACAAAATGGTCTAATTAAAACAATTTACTTTGCGGTTGCTTGAAACTATGACATGAGTTGTCATTGCAGACCAACTTGATAACATGTTGTCCTTAGTCCTTAACAACAGCAAATGTGTGTGAGATACTTACAAGTTGAGCAGCGTTCGCACACTTTGGTGCCCATTTTGTATTTGCCGCCTTTGATTGCACACACAAATTCGAATTCAGTGTAAGTCCTTATAGCCTTGGGCCGTGCGTGTCCGTCCTTTTTAAGTAAAGATTCGTGTTATGTATTGCGGTTGTTGTGGTCGACTGAGATACGTTGCCGAAATTAGTTTTGGGCCCAAAAACCATTGTAACTTTTACCTCGTGCACTTGTCTTGGGCTATTAACATTGCGCTTTGAATATCCTTTCTTTGAATATCCTTTTTGTTGGTTTAAACCTAATTAAAGTTAACTTTGACCACTAATATTTCCAAGGCTTGGCTTATTTGTGCGCTTACGTGCCGTGCGGCAAACGAAATAAATAAACTTGTGTGTGTGTGTGTGTGTGTGAGTAAAAGAAGTGCAAAGAAGGCTTCGAGCAAAGCAATTTCCGTGCGTTCAAATACATAAATTGCGAAGCGTGACAAATGTGTTGAGTGAGTGAGCGACATGCCTGCATAGCGCACATCAATAATTATGACAATGATGACGTGCAACATGGCGTATGCGCAACACAGAAGCGGCTAAGAAGTGAAATGGAAGATAAAAAACAAGTTGAAGTAATAGAAAACTCATGTTGGCGAAAAAAGTGTGACGAATGAGTTGTACGTGACAAGCAATTCAGTTTGTGCAGGCGAGCAGGTGAAACTGCATGCACAGGCAGCCAACAGGACAATGACAGGACGAGGCCAAAACGAAAGCGAAAAGAACAACGCAGTCATAAAACAAAAGCCGCGCGCAAAAATGTGCAACGAAAGTGCAAAATCAGCGCATTAAAGTCTTTTGTTATACAGCCAGACGATGACGATGATGCTGCTGCTGATGATGAGGACGGCCAGGCCAGGCAAGGCAATGGCCGCTGAGGCTGCGATGGAAATTAAACATTAGCCTGCTTGGGAATGCGCAAAGAAAGTGTGTCGCCTGCATTGAGCATTAACCAAAGAATGCGCTCACTAATTGCGACAGTAAATTGACACAAAGAAAGGCGCAACAAAGACGGACAAAAGTGCACGGCGTAATGAAGGAAGGTGGCAGCGTGGCGCTTATGGCAGGACTAAACGGTCAAGTTAAGTCAAGTGGGCGTGTGAGCGTTTAAGCATGTCTGGCATTTGGCTAATTGAAAGTGCATGCCACTGTTCGTGCGTGTGTGTGTGTGTGTGTGTGTGAGTGTGCCGGCATTGCTGTAAGCGTAAATTTTCACTTCGTTAATTTAACAAAATGGCGTATAAATGTCATGACGTTGAAATGTCGCATTGTCGCATTTGTACGCAGACACACACACACACACACACACACACACACATGTCACCATGGTAAACATATTTCCGCTATTGTCGGTCTCGAAGGCAGCTTATATATGTACGAAGACAACACAAATGCATCATGTGACTGTAAATATAAGTCAACGGCTTACAGCAGCAACATTGCGTCTCGCCAGATTTTCATGCTCATCATCCCCATCATCATCATCGTAGTCGAAAGTCTTTGCTTTGCCAAGACAAAAAACAAAAAGCAGCAAATAAAATTGTGTGTCGGCATTTCGGGCGCGAAGAAGTCGACACTCTGCGTCTGGCATAGACACTTCTTCTGCTAGCGCGAAATACCTTCAGGCTGAGTTTTATTTCGCTGTCATGGTCTCGTTTCAACGCTCATCGCTCTACTCGAAGCTCGTGCGCGTTCAGTCAACGTTGCGGAAAATCGTTTGAGACGCGCACATGTTTGCTTTGAGTGAGTTTTTCGAAGCGTTTCGCAACATTTTAGAATGTGCTAAATGTTGACGCCATTTTCAAGTTTTTTTGTGGCTTTTTTTCGTGGCGCGGCATATTTATCAATATTGTCAGCCAATGCACAAAGCAGTCAAGCCGCCGCATTGACTCAATTTCAATTTGGCATATTCAACAACAAAATATAAGACTTGATAGTGCAAACACACTCGCCTCAAATCAACTCAAGCAAGATTAGCTGAGCCGCACTCGACTCATCATGCCTGTTTGTCGTAGCCAATTGGCGCGTGCGTTTGTCAAACAATTTTAAGCAATCAATTCAAATGATATACAGATTTCAACAGCCAACACACACACACACATGCGCTTATTTGTTAACCTTTTTTGCTTTTTGCTTTGCTCTAATAGATGATAGACTCATGTCGTGTGTGTGTGTGTGGCTCTCGTCTTGATTTGACGTATTGACTAAGCCAACGCCTTTGATTCGTAGCAACATTTTTTATCATGAACTCATCTTTTCGCTTTGCTCTTTGTCATTGTCAGCTACAATGCCAAAGCGAATATGTCGAAGTCGTCAACAGGCGTCTTAGCAAATTGATTGCGGACACTATTTAAGCTGACTTTAGCTAAAGCATCGATGAGCACATCAATTTGTTGTTGTTTGTTTGTGCGGTTGTCTAAACAAATGAAGGCACACAAATAAATATCACGCATATGTCGTGTTGTGCTAAAGGATTTCCTTGCCCGTTTTTCAAATTATTAACCCACAATATTTTTGCACATAAGCTTTGCTATCTGTCAGTCTGTCTGTCGTGCCGTCGCCGTCGTGCGTGCATTTCGCAAAATTATACTGTAAATTATTCAAATGAACATGCGCCATATTTTGCTGTCAAAATTGTTGGCGAATATATGAGCGCATATGCACGCTTGTTTGTCTCTTTGACTTCAGTCAGTCAGACAAACAAACAAACAGACAGACATACTGTGTGTCCGTGTTTCTCTCTGTCTGTCTGTCTGTCTGTCTGTCTGTCTGTCCATTCAGCCATGTGTGCGCATATGCAAATTGCTTTGCTTATTAAAAATTCATTGAATTTTGCCACAGCGAAATTATTGCAATAGATTAATACAACAGTGCGTATGCTTAATTAAATTTTCTTTGTTCTGTTTTTGCGCGTTCTAAAATATTTGTTGTTTTTCATTACAAATTTTTTGTAAATTTTTTTTTGCATTTTGCTGTTGTTTGTCAGCACAATGAAGAGGAAATTGTGAATGCGCAACAATCACTTAGTTGCTTGTGTATGTTTTTAGTTGCGAAAGTCGCGTCGTTGCCTGCGTTGCTATTACATCTTTTCAATGAAATTTTGCTGTCGCGCTCATGTCCTGCGCTATTCTGGCTGTGTCATCTATTATTGTATGTATGTGTAAGTGTTTGGCTGCCACATAATGCTGCGCCTAATTAAAATAATGTGGCCTTTCTGTGCGGCAAGGAAGCAAGCTGAGTGGCAGTCAAATGCGCTGGGCGTGTCCATGGCATATAAAACGGTCAAATTTGCAACCATGAGGTCTACTTTAATGTGCCATGCTTCGTTGTCGTTGTTGTCCTTTGCTATATGTATTTGTATATACCCGTACTTGTATGTGTGTGTGTGTGTGTGTGTGTGCTGAACAGGACTATTCATTGTCCTTTTTAAGGGCTTCCGTTTCGTCACGCATAACGCTTTCAAATGACACGACATCAAAATCATCAACATTATCTACACGACACGCTTGCGGAACTGAACTGAGCTGAGCAACGAGCAACGAGCAGCGTGGAACGCGCAATGGCCGCAGACTCAACCGACTGCCGAATGACGCACACATAATGGCATGACGAGTACACACACATACACCAGCATAGCATCGTGTATGTACGCATGTATTGGGCACATCTTTGGCTATGTTGCCTTTGCCTGATGTTGGCCATTAAATGAAACCAGAAACAAAACGAGTCCAACTGACTGCGACAACGCAGCGAATAAATGCGGTGCGACCAGAGTGAGGCCAAGACGAGCTATGAATATCACTGTGCGTGTGTGTGTGTGCGTGTGTGCGTGTTTGACGGAAGCCAAATGGCGGTGAGCAGCACAAAGACACATACATTCATGCAATGACTGAGGTGTTTTTCCATTTCGTTTGACTTGTTTTGGCTTCACTTCGTTTTATTTCATTTCTTGGATTTTAGTTCTGTCCACTCGTCTGTCCAATCTGCTGCTCATTCATATGACATTTGAGTGTAACATTTGTCTTGACTTTCGTTGCCATGTTAGTTCTGCTGTTATTTTCAATGTCTTCGTTTATTGTCTTACATGATTCACGGGGTGTATGCGTAATTTCATTGTTGTATGTCAAGTGTTGCTTGCCACCTACGCATTTCCTAATGTTGCCGCAAAACTACACCTTTTTTATTGCAAAAAAGAAATTAATCAGTAAATAAAAACAGAATTTTCAACATTTTTATTGCATGTGTTGGTGAAGTGTTTGTGTGTGTGTGTGTGCCTTCGTTTGTTTGCGCTTGTCTGCGCTTAATTGATTGCTTTATTATTTTTTAAATGCCTGATTTTTGTTGATTTTTCTACATGTACTTATTTTTCATTTATAACATTTATATATGTTTTTTGTTATTGTTGCTGTTGTTGCTGTCGTTGTTGTTGCCGCATTAATGTTTGTTTGGTAATGAAGCGGCGTGCTGTGTGTGTGTGTGCTTGGGTGTCGAACAATTGCCTCGTTTGAGTGTCATTAAAAAAGGCAAAATACAAAAAAGAAAACCGTTTTAACGCTTGTAAATATTATGATAAATAAATTTGTGTTAACATCATCAACACATTTAATGTGGTAACTTAATTACGTGCGTAAACAGCGATTTATGCTGAGATTAAAAAAAAACACACACAAAAAAACGTATAAATAAAAAACAATGTTTTAACGTAAAATAAAATTACCAAAAAATAAACAAATCAAAAAGAGTTACGTTTGAAGATGCGACACTCAAAGCAAACACACACACACACAGCAATGAAAATTAAATTATTTTATGAATGAAATTAATTTGTTAAAATCACAAAAAAAAAAATAATAATAATTAATTAACATTTGCTTTCGTTGCAATAAAGTACAGTAAACTGTTAAGTGGAATTTGAGTGTTTTACTTTTTGAGCATCAATTTTAAGTTTTTTTTTATTTAAAACAAAAAATAGAACTTGCATGCGAACAAACCCTAAGCGTGTTGAAGGCTTTTCTTTATAGTTTACAATATAAATAATTCACATAATGTAAATTTTTACTATATAAAACAATCTATGTTTAAAATATCTTGAATTTCCTTTTCAGAGCGATTATACCTTCTCCAAAGATAGCTCTTTAAATTTTTGGTGAAATATTTCACGTTCTTTGCTTGAAGCTTAGCCAATGTAAATTTTTCAGATCCTTTCGTTCATCCGGAGCATTATCGAATTCCGATGATCCAGCAACGATCTAGAGTAATCTCGTCAGCACACTTATATTTTGGAATAAAAATATATAACATATTTTCTTGCAAAACGTGTCTTTGATCTGGTTAAATATTGTGTGTTTATCGGGCATCCCAACTATAGTCTTACCCCTTAAGTTACTTGGAATAACGCTGGCAAAGTCTTTTGCGTTTATCTAAAAGATTATATTCTCCTATAATATGAATGAACTAATCCGCACCATTAATAATGACAAACATTTCATCTTTAAGTCTTAAATCCTTCATACTGCGTTGACTTTAGAACGCAATAAAACAATTTAAGCGCCAGAAACAAGATACTAATGCTGTTCAACTTCAGCAGCGGATTCCGCTTGGCTTAACGCTTGTATTTGCACAAACCCAAATCAAAATTGTGGTTTTAAATATAGTATTTAAACGCCATAAATTCCAATGGAATAAACCTTAACGACGCCCACATTTGAATAGCACACAAGCAATTTGGCAAACATTTTGTAAGCAATTATATCATGTGTGATTTGATGTGATTATTTGAGTTGAAAGTTTTGGGTAAACAAGAAATCAGCATGACTCGTAGCAGATGCAAATGTAAACATACACTTACACACACTCACACACATACATACACACAGAGTGTGTGTTCATTCAAAATTGAAAACTTGTGCAGTGAAAATCAACAAAGTTGCAAATTGTGCTTATGAATGTAGATGGAAATAGTTGAGTTAAATAAATTGACGGCCAGACAAGACAGGCAGGCGGCTCGGCTCGGCGGTCGGGCAGACGGCAAGACGAAAGGCGTAGCATTATTGAAGTGTTCACATTTAATAACAAACATAGCTTCAATTGACAAACTTGCTGTAAATGTAAACCATATCGGAAATATTATATTTGCAGTAAACATGTTAATATTGGTTTTGATGCAATTTAGCAGTAAACCGAACATTTGAGTTGTTGTTTTTTTTTCTTTATTTTCCCTTTAATTGAAACTGTGAATTTTGTGTCAAATTGTAAACACATGCACATGTGCACACGCCTACGCTGACATTTCATTGAATGACATGCTCAACTGAGTCAGACAAACTTGACTTGACAAGTGGCGCGATGATGCCACTTTCATGTCAATGACAACGACTGCAGCAACCGAAGCAACAATGCCAAATTTTTCGTCAATGTTTGTAATTGCCATTTGAAGCGTGCTACAAAATGTTGTAAATCGAACGATTTTTGCACATGTTTTGCCATAATGACAGCGCATGCATTGAACAACCAAAAATAACAACAAAAATATTTAAAAAAAAAACCAACCAAAGACAAACGAGCAAATGAACATGCGACAAGTGCAATTTGACATGTGCCACAATCAAGCACTCACGCACGCACACAATGCGTCTAGAGCAACCGCAGCGCAGCAGTCGAACAGGTGCATGACCGCATAAATCGCACATTGAATCACCACTCAATGAAAGCGCCCCAGAATCCACCAAATCAAGTCAACCAACATGCCGCACAACTTTCTAACAAAAATTATATTTAAATCGCCTTCCTCGCCACTGGCAAATGTTAAGCCCGCCGAAGACGCTAATTTGCGCTGAACTTGCTACTGCGGCGCTGATTTATTTCGATTGCCTTTGGAATTTATGGCGGCATTTGCCGCTAGTGTTGGCGTGCTTTCTCAATTTGCGGTCGGGCGACACTTATTTTCTTGCTAATTTATGTCAGCTTAGCTCGAATGCGCTTCAACATTTCATTTCGTGCGCTATCTTATTTCTACGCATCTTCTATTCTATTTTGTTATTCGTTTTTTTTTTTTTTTGCAGCATTTGGAAATCTCATTTTCACGCATTTAAACAACTCAAGTGTATCAAATGAATTTTGAGTTGATTTTCTATGCGCTCACAAAACAGTTTAAGCAAAAGACTGAAACACACAAGCAGGCTGTTATATATGCACAGACAAACGCACACACAGTTGTAGCTGGAAAAGTATCTGCAAGCGCGTCTATGCGTGTGATTAGTGAACTTTGCAGACAGAATGTGACATTTCGTTTAGTTTTCGATTAGAAAGCAATTTCACGCGTTTCTCTGTGTGATGCACATAAATCAATGGCAAGCGGCGTAGCGCCGCGTCGCACTGAAGGGCGTGAGGCGAAATGTACAACGCAGCATGTTGAAATGACGCTCTATTCGTGTGTGTGTGCTGTCTTGAGTATTTTTATTGGCATTTTTGTTCGGAAATTTTACACAGAGTTTACAATTTATGAACTGCCAACAAACAACATAATTAACCTAATTTCATATATTTTTAACGCAATGACAATTGAAACATTTTGTGAAAATATTCGTTCATGAAAACTTTTCAAGCATTCTACGCTACTTGAGCATAGAACTTTTGCACTTTTTATGTTATAACAAGCCAAAATATACAGTTGACACTCGCTTCTCACGCAGCGTTACTTGCACGTTTCGATATTTGCGAGATACGAAGATTTTGACCTTGATCATTTACAAAGCATGTTTTCTATTTTGGGTGAACTGAGTAAAGTTCGGAAAAATATCGATTGTCGTTGGGTTATTCTGCTTGAAACATGCCCTTTGAATAAAGGAAATAAAGACTTGTTGAGATTTGTGTTACATATAAGACTTCAAGATTGGTGCTGCACTTGAAAAGATTTTATTTGAACTAGACTAAAATTTATTTGATGTGCAACAATCGAGTTTCTACTGTAGACACACACAAATTGTTACTCGAAAAGCATAAAGTTGAAAAAAAGAGGAAAACCTTTCATGGCAAACATTTCTATTTTCAGTTCACATTGGCCTTATGGCAACTATTTCACTTTACTCTATCAAATTTTTGCAATACTTGCAATCTTTGTAAAGGCTGGTGAGGGGTGGGAAGTGGTGGCACAAAAAAGATACATGACAGAGTTTTATTTCAACTGCAGCTGCTCACGTAAATCGTTTACTGAGTTTTGACAGTTGAATTGAATATTTCATGCATTCAAGCGTTATGCGTACTCATATTATGACAAACTGCAATATGTATTTTCGACATGAAACAGTTGCACAAGCGACAATGACTAGATTTTTGCCATGCCATATGTATTTACTCACTCACACAGACACACATAGATACTCCGTAGTACATGCAGACAGTTGCATTTACATATTTTCCTTTGACATATCGCAAAAAATAAAAAATATTCATTTATATTGAAGAAGAATTCTTTTCATTTTGGTATACCAAATACGTCAATAATATTGAAAAAGAAGAAGCATGTTTCTACCCTTTTGATTGAGCTTATTTGTACATTTCGATATTTATAAGAAATATATATTGAGCTGATTCTAACTTCTAATGCCATTAACATTAAATTGACGAATGCCGAAACATTATTCATATATCAAATGCACAAAGCTTTCATATTAGTTTGCATAATTCAAATTGACGGCAATCAAATTCAATTATTATTATTTTGTAAATTATTTTTGAGTTTATTTGTTTTTGACAATCGAATTTTCAAGACTTCGTTTGCAGTTTATGGCCTTTGATTGTCGCCCAGCAACAAATAGCAAACTTCTTAGTTAATTTGCCGCAAAGTCACAAAGTCTGTTTGATCGAACGATTTCTTCGAACTAAACTCGTTTGGCGCAACTTCAAAACTTATTTGTATAAACTAAAACTCAATCAAGAGTAAACTTCATGTAACGCATTGCCTTCAATTATAATTGGTTTTCATTTGCTTTGAGAAAACTAAACTGAAGGCAACTTTAACCTTGGCGCCTCACACAATTCACAGAACAAATCTTGGCAAGCAAAAGCTTCTTGTCTATGATATTTTTGCTTAGCATATCAACTTCAATTGAAAATTGTTAAATAAAACTTGCCATATAAGAAAAAATGCAAATAATAGAAAATGAAAAACAATATTTAGTGAATTTTCTTGTCTTCTCT
The DNA here is from genome assembly GCA_037044515.1 of Phortica magna. Classification (NCBI taxonomy): domain Eukaryota; kingdom Metazoa; phylum Arthropoda; class Insecta; order Diptera; family Drosophilidae; genus Phortica; species Phortica magna. The sequence goes on from JBAMBP010001291.1 coordinate 429,602, forward strand.
CTTGATGCTCGAGGCCAATGCCAATCGTAAGGAAATTGCATTTCATAACAAATGTCATGTGACATATTTACATAAATGTATATACACATAAGGTTATCTGCACAAATACAAATACATATTACGCTGAACTATGTTTCACAATGTCAGCAGACAAAGCCAAGACAACAAAACTGTGTTTGTGAAAGTAACCAACAGATAAGTAAAGCAAAAGAAACTTTTTTATGTGATAAACCAAATATATTTTTCATATTCTAATTTTTCTTTTTATAGTTTTACTTATTTTTTTTTTCATTTTGGCAATAACAACAATGACGTCGACGAGTGGTTTATAATTTGTAAGCAGCGCACATTATTCATGGATTTAGGTTCTTTTGATGAGCTTTAATCGTTTAAACGTTGCGGCACACATTTTACACATACAAACGGGCAGGAAAATGTGTTGGCGTTGAAGTTGTGCCAAACCTGAAGCGTTATTGCGGAGAAACGACTGAGCGGGGGCGTGAATTGGCGTGATGTCACACGGGGCAGAGTAACGCGTCGACCGATGTGATAAGTTAAGCATAATTTATGGTTTGAAATTTCAACTGAATTTCAGGCAAATCGAGTCAACTCGAGTCGAGTCGAGTTGAGTTAAGTTGAGCGTTGAGCACTGAGTATGGGTTTGGTTTGCGTTTTGCGTTTAACGTTTGAGCGGCAGCAAAATAGCAGCAGGCAATAAATTTACAGTTTCTAAACGTTATTAATTGCTAATTAACGGTGAATATGATTAATGTAGCGTGAGCTGCATGTGGTAAATCTTAACACAACGCATGTGTGTGTGTGTGTGTGTGTGTGTGTGTGTGCGTGTGTATAGGCGTCAAGATAGTTATGTGCTGTTACAAAAGGAAACAAACACAAATACATGTTCACACTCCAAGCATATCCGTTGAGGCCACAAACACACACACGCACACACACACACACACAAGAACAAAGGCACAAACATTCGAAGCCCCAGAAGTCAGCCACGTGTGACTTCTTTCAGCTGAGCATGAAACTGCACTATAATTATGACCAACTATTCATCATGTTTGCTGATGTCATGACGATGTGCTTTAAGGTCAGCTAAATGTCTTCATGTGTTGCCAACGCCAACGCCAATGCCAACGCTAACCACCATAACAGACGACATCTGAGCAAGAAGCCCGCATTGCAAACAAACCACTTTAAAGTTTCTTACTTGTGCTCAATCTTAGACCAAACCGAAACGAGCCCAACCAAACTAATTAAGTTTGTCGAATACGCCCAAATTGTGGCTGTTGTGCACGCACTTTTCAACGCGTATGCCAATTAATATCCTTGAGGCGCAAATCCCGCTTAATTGTGATGCTTCTCAGCGTTAAGCTTTTCTCACACATTATAAAACGCCATAATACTACAAGTAGTATACGCATATCATCAACACATGCAAACTTCTTGAATAGACAATATTTACAACACCAACACCACGGCAAACACACACACAAAAGTACGCACAAAATATACATAAGCACATAGTTATATAATTTTTAGGCCCGCAGGCCCTTTTCGGCTTTCAGTGCGTGATTTTGATTAATCCTTTGTCAATGACTTTGTGCAAAACTAATTGGGTTTTTATGCGTCTTCAAGTGCTTAGTTGTCGACGAAGTTGCTTTAATTAGATTTTAAATTTTGATTGGCTTTAATTGATGGGTTCGGTGTGAGTAAACACATACTATATGTATATTTATTTAATTAGCTAAGAATGTTGTCGAAAATTATTAAGAGGGTTTAACGATGTTTTTGAACTTTGGTAAAACTAATATCTAAGGTTTTCAAGCTTTTAGATAGTTTACACAAACAAAAATTGCGCTTGAAGTGTTACATGCTCTTATAGTTCTCTCGGGATCATTTGGTGAGGACTGACGTACAGATATGGCTAGATCGCTTTTTGAGGTCTTATAGTATGTGCAGGGTATACAAATTTCGGACAAATCAAAGACAATAAACTTTAAACGCATTTTTCTCGAAACTACTTTTTAATATTTTTGGATATTTTTTTTTAATTACTCGTTTTCCCTACAGTCTGTCGAGATCCAGATTTTTAATATTTTTTAATAGTCATGAATTCTATTCTATAAAAATCCAGAAAATTGGCTCGACGGGTTACAAGGAAATTTATTGTAAATATTTAAAAAAAACCCGCATAGAAAAAATATTAAAAACTGTACGAGTTATCATGTCGAATGTGGAATTCTAAACATAAAATGAAAACGATAAACAATGTTTAATATTTATTTTTACTAATTTATATTCTTATCCCTACTAAAAACGAAGAACCTCATAAAACAAAGTCTTTCAAATCAAGTTGAGACTCATTCACAAGATTGTTTTCATCACGCCTGCTCTACTCATGTGATCACGGTTTCATTTAATATCTCTATTTGTGACGCTCAAAAATGTTGCCAGACATAAAAAAAAAACATTAAACAAATATACGAAGACAAACAACAAAAACAACATGTCATAATAAATGAAAACAACATAAGCACAAAAAAAAAAAAAAACAAATCGCAACAAATTTAAGAAAATTTACATAATTTCAGCAGCGAAAGTTGCTTGCGCTTGGAGACATGTGACTTTTTGATTGTTTGACATTTATAAAAATGTGACACATTTAAATGTATGAAGCCATGAAGCCTCAGCTTTTCAAATGGGCGCAGTTTCAACTTTTAATGTTTTAATTTTTCAGCATTTCTTTATGCGGAACGCAACATAAACCAAAATGACAGTGATTGAGGACAAACATAAAGAAAATACACATTTGAGCGAATCCAAACGAGCCTGGCATGAATTTTGATTTAAGCACATGTTTTTCAAGCAACCAAATTACAAATGCTTTAAGCTTCAAGGAATGCTTATAATCCACAAAAAAAAAGAAACAAAAAAAAAGTAACGAAACTAATGCATAAACTGAATAATTAATTGGGCAAATGTTGTATTGTATTTGCTAATAAAGCCTTTGTATATTTAATGGTTGCTTAGAACAACTTAAGTTAATCAGGTCAGTTCAAGAAGACGTTAGCGAAATGTTGAAGACAGGAAATGAGTTCGATTCATTAATAAGTGATTTGGACAAAAATAACACAAACGAGAACATTTTTATTACAAGTAAAGTGAAGGAAGTCGCGCATCCGCCCAAAGGAAATTTATTAATAATTAGCATACAGAATTTCATTTGATTGGCGGCGGTATATTACCTGGATGTCGATGTCGTCGTTGCTCATGATAGACATGCTCTTTATGTTTGTAGAAGCCCGTTGGTCCCTTTTTCTTAACGCAGCGTTTATTACGGCCAAGCACCTCATATGGCCGACACTTTCGTGTGGAATGCAACAGGCGACCCGGCAAATATACAAACAGTCGCGGCCTATTATGACCGTAGACACGCTCTCTTGGTCTTTTTCGCTTAACTTTTGGCTTCTCGATTGATTTGGACTCCTCACTTAAAAATTTATCCTGTTCTTCTGGTTTGGTTCGTTGATTAGCTTCTTTCGGTTCAATATCCAAGCCATGATCTAAATGTTGGGGCACAACACGTGCACGTCCGTTACCCGAACGCATTGATTTATAAGTGCCGTCAAGCTTCCTTTTCTTCTCAACGCAACCGAGCGAGGTAAGTATCTCATCGCGCTTACACTTTTCCACGGGTATACCTCTTTGACGTACCTCAGAAATATCATCGGCCATCCATGTGCGCAATAAAATACGTTCGATAAGCTCATCGTTATTCTGGCAGCCTTTATTCTTTGTAAGCACCTGACCCGGTTGACACATTCCCGTAGATACCTTCACGGCACTTTCAGGTGCTGGCGCACCACCCTCTGCAGGAGGCAGTGCTTCTCCCTCAGGTACTGGCGCATCACCTGAGGTAGGAGCTGGTGCTTCACCCTCGGGAGCTGGTGCTTCACTCTTAGGAGCTGGCGGACCACCTGGCGCAAGAGGCAAAAATTGATCGTCAGGAAGTGGCGGATCTCCTGGCGCAGGAGCTGGTGCTTCACCCTCAGGTGGTGGCGCATCACCTGGCGCAGGAGCTGGTACTTCACCCTCAGGTGGTGGCGCATCACCTGGCGCAGGAGCTGGTGGTTCACCCTCAGGTGGTGGCGCATCACCTGGCGCTGGCGCCGGTGCATCACCCTCAGGTGGTGGCGCATCACCTGGCGCAGGAGCTGGTACTTCGCCCTCAGGTGGTGGTGCATCACCTGGCGCAGGAGCTGGTGCTGCACCCTCAGGTGGTGGTGCATCACTTGGCGCTGGATTTGGCGCAAGAGGCAAAAATTGACCGTCATCATCTGACGGAGGAGGCTCTGCTGCACCTTCTATTGTCCGCGGTAATATTTTATGTGGTACAGATTTTTTCGGGTGTCTCGTATTTTTCGCTGTTCGTGCTCTTATCGCATTGTGTGGCTTCGTCGCTGCGTGAATAACTCTTTTGTCACCTGTCCTACCTAACACGGCTGAGTGTCTCGAATGGGTTACCGGAGTCAATGGAACTGTTCTGGATCTGGCTGCGGGAACTGCTCGCAGATGCGTAGTTTTTGCAGCTGGTACAGTGATCGTTGGCGCTGCATCGTTTCCCACACCATAGAGGCAGACTGCCAGCAGAATGGCTAGAAACGCCTTCAACATGTCACTGTCATACACACGAATCTTTGTCAGTGTCGTGGAAAGCGTTGGCGCTGATTTTCTTAACGTTTTTGCTCTTGTTTTGCCAACCAGTCACTTTCACAATAATGGCAAACGAATTTTCATACGCTTTGAGCTGTGTAAAACAATCGATTGGCTTTGCATGCTTATGTGTGACGCAATAAATCGACGGTGTATTAATGAATTAAATACCATAAAGTAAGTCATGGAAAATCGGGTATAGTCGACAATATAATACCTTAAGGGACTACATGGGCTTGGAAGTTAAAACAATATTGTCCAAAATTTTCAAGTCGATGTGAGTAAAAGTTTAGGAGATTCGGATTATTCGGTTGTCAATATTTCTCGGAAACTTCTGAACCGATCTTGTGAATTTTTTTCTTGCTTATGAATCTTATCTCAATAAATCTCTTTTTTAAGATGATCGCTTCAGGAATTGAATTTGTTATATCAGAGAACAGATAAATCCATTTTTGTATCTCAAGGCACTTCTTCTAACTGTAAGAAGCTTAATTACTTGTTTTTTCTTATAGAACAGATTAACCCATTATTGTATATGAAGCCACTTTTTCTATCTGTTGGAATTCTACATAATTGTTAAGCCCCAGACATATTGCATAGGGTATCCGAATTCATGATGTGAAATCATTTGAATTTTGTATTTATTCCCGTTCGTTTTGTGACTGAGTTAAATCAAATAATTACTAATAAACTTGTTCGCTTTTTCATTTATAATTGCGGAAACGCGACGCACACGCAATAAATTTAACGCGAGATTTACAAAATGAAGCAAACCAAACGAAATCCAACCGAGACGAAACGTAACGACGTGAAGAGCGTAAAATAGCATGACTTAACTGAAGGCAGCAGATGAGCAAAGCTGAGTTGGGCTGAGCTCAGCTGACGTGAGCACTGAGCAGTGCGTAGGAGTAGGAGTGGTTCAGCTCAGTTCGGTGGTGTGGGTGGTTGAGTTGGTAGCTTGGTCTTGCGACTGATAGCTTTGTTTTGCAATCTCAATTTCCCACAATAAAATTAATGTTTTACGAACCCAATTCCGAATCGTTTATTTCACATAAAAATGCGATAAATAAACGTTTCCTGTGCATTGCATTCGCGCTCTCGCACACGGCCAACTGAAAAAAGGATATACGCAATGTTGAGCGCAAAACAAAAATGAAAAAACAAAAAAAAAAGGGCAAAGGCATTGGCAAAGAGCGCGGGCGTTATTTTGCTTGACACCAACGCCATCGTGTTGTGCTTGTTATGGCGCTTGTTGTTCGTATTGTTGCTGTCTTTCTTGTTGTTGTTGTTGTTGGTGTTGTTGTTGTTGTTCTATATATAGTATAAATATACACGTATTTACAGCATACAAAACAAAGTATAAAATAAAAGTACTGAGCACAGGCAAAAAGGATGTGCTGCAAGGACATACGCGTCGGATTAAAGAAATTCGAACAAAGCAAAGGGAAGTGCGCGAAAAAACATATAACATGAAGATGCGAAGGGTTCGGCAACGCGCAACGTTTTCTTTCTCTTAGCTGTTTTTTTCTGTTTTTGTTTTTGTTTTTGTTTCTGCCAAGCGTTGAACGAACCAAAGGGAGGACATAAACGAGCGGATGAACGTATGAAAATAACGGAATTACTGCAGCGGCAGTGGCAGCAGCAACACCAGTAACAGTGAAGATACTCAAAACCCTGCTCAAGGATTCAACCGTTAAACAATAGAAAGAAATCCTTGTGGCATCGCTACAGCTTCCTACTTCGCAAGCCGACGCCACCAACACCTCCCGCCACCATCATTGTTGTCTTTGTCTACTCGTTTACGTTTGTGGCTGATGTTAAAAATTTCATGTTAATGGTCGCACGCCTTTAACCCTTTGCTGCGCGTGTTCGCGTCTCTTGTGCGTATTTCAGGTCATTGTGCTAGCATTTTTAGTATCCATGTTTGTGCGTGTGCATGGTATGTGTGAGCCCGTCGGCAGTGGCAGTAGCAGTGGCAGCATCGGCAGTAGCGTGAGCAATAGCAGAAGCCACAAGATCCTTTTCTTTTTTGGCGTAAATTTAATTTCAACTTATTCACGCCAAAGGAAAAAGGAAATGACTTTAATTAAGGTTATCTTGAAATACTCTCATATTTATGCCTTTATGGTCACCTACCTGGCCATGTAGCAGTTGAAAAAAAAGCATAGCGAAAAATAAGAAGAAGAGAAGTAAGCGAAAATAGGCCAAGACGGCAAAATGACATCATTAAATAAGCGCATGAAAACAATGTAATGCGCTTTATGCCTTTTCTATGTCCTGTGTGGGTCTTTTTCATGTTGTTTCCTTCTATTTTTGCGTTTTGTATTTCTGGCTGATTTTCTTGATTTCGTTTTTGTTGTCCGCTCACATTGACTTAAGTTAGCATTGCCGTTTGACAGTCAGTCAGTTCGTAAGTCGTCCGTTAGACGGTTTGTCTGTCTTGATTTTTTTTTTTTTTTGTTTGTATTTTGTTACAATTTCTGTGTTTGTCTGTTTGTTTGTTTTGCTTTGGGATTTGGTAATAAGATAAAAGCTTTAGTGTCATTTTCCAAGTTACTTAATTGCGTCGATGGCAGCTTTTCGTACCTTAGCCACTCACGCTAACGCACAGGCATCGACTCTGACTCAAATTGAGGTACTCAGTTTTATTCTGTTTTGTTTTCCGACAGATTTTGTGTCCTTTGCCGAATTCACTTGATGTTTGCCTAATTCGTTATTCGTTTGAAATGAGCTGGCAAAACGTTTTAAAATTGCTTGCATTTAAATTGTGTTTCGTCTTTGTGTTTTTCTTTTTAAGTGGACTTTGTCACCTTATCAAATTGTGTAAAGATTTCAGCAGCACAACGTGAGACGACATGGGATTAAAGCAAATAACATGACTTTTTGGCTTACTATTTGGATACTTTTATGTATAGCATACTTTTGTGCACATGTTGTCTGTGCAATTTGTTCGTTGTTCTTAAGAAATCTGCAATTTAACGCAAATCTTTACCATGTTTCGAGCTGAGGAGCAATTATTATTTAGTCTATTTTTTTCTTTACTTCTTTGGACTAAAAAAACTTCCGTTTTCTTAATGAAAACTACAAAAAGTATGCTACGCAAAATGCAAACAGAAAACTTGTCGTTTGCTGTAATTAGCACTATTACTAAATCGAAACTTATTTACACACTAACGCTTACACAGGTCACTGGCAAGAAACATCAGTGACTAAGCCGAAAACAATGAACTCATCTTTTATTCATTATTTTCAACAATGACAAGTAAATTTTGCAAACAAGCCCGGCCGAAGTAAATCGAGCAGGCTAACAGTGAACTTTAACATAAACACGCATACATATATGCTGTCATTCACATGCATACAAACCGAATATGGCAGAACGAGAGTCATACTTAAGTATTCATATTGACAAAACCAACGTGTGTGCATATATGTGTGTATGAATATAAAACAACAACAATATGAAGTGTTAAATAGAGAGGAAAATAACTATTTGCATATACCATATGCATATGAATGCATGTGACTGTATATATTTGATATTTATATTTAGCACAAAAGCACTCATTTCGTTTTATTTGCATAATCCTCATGTACCATGTACCACTGTACAAAGCAAGTACAAGTGTCAGCACTTGTAAGTCTATAGACTGTGCAAAAAGCGAAAAGAGACTCAAACCAAAAGACAATCAAATTTATTAACAAAACTTGTGCTCATGCTGCCGCTGACCTCACTCAATGCCTTTGAGCAACTTTGATGCAACTTAGCTAGTCTACTTTTGGGCAAAAAATCTATGTAAGTGTATACCTTACTCTTACCTCAGTATACATTCATGCTACTTCTGGCACTTTGAAAGGCAGCCAAATATCTTCCTTTTTTTTAAATTTTATTTATTTCTTTTCTCCTTTTTTTTTTAGCTTTTTGTTGCTTGTGAGTTTTTGCCATAGATTTTCAAGTCGCTTGTTTCTGTTTCTATTTCAGTTGCTGCTGCTTTAGTTTCTCTTGGCAGTTGTGCGCATATTTTATTGCATCCGTTTCCGTTTGCCATTTGCTTACCAGTGCTGCCAGTACTGCCAGTGCTGTGTGCCCTTGCTGTCGCTGTTGCATACTTTCAGGCTAATTCGTGTTAAATTTTTTTGCTTACTGTTCATTTGGCGTTCCTTCTTTCCATATACAATTACAACTGTCGCAGTCTCGCATCGAACTCACACTCAAACTCATGTTGCTGCTGCTGTGTAAAGTTTTAGTTTTAGTTTGTCGTTTTTTTACGTCTTGCATATTGAATTCAATTCATTTACATAAAAGTCAACGTTGCGCTTTATCTCATTTTAAGTGGCACAAAAAGTAGTTCGCAATATAAATTAAAGCAAAATACATTAAAATGTACGTTTCTTGCCACTGTAAGCATTGATAATTTATGTCTTCGGACATTTAAGATAGCGTGAAGTTTTTGCTCAAGTGTCACCGTTGCACAACTTTTGTTATGTAAGCATTGCTGCGCCAAAGAAACTCGATTTTGGCATGCATTTTCAGCTTCAACTAATTGGCTTAAGTCGTAAAGCAAAATTACAAACTTCTAACAACATTTATGGTATTTATAATGCATGAAAATGCACAGAGCAGAATTAATACATTTGCCATGTGCAATGAATTCTATTAAATAATTTCAACATTCAATTGCATGGATTTAATCGATATCTGATTTGATGTGTGTGATCGACAAGTTGCTTTGCGTTGAGTGACTTGTATTAAGCTTATTAAACACTAAAATCTTTGATTTTGGCTTAAGTTGTTTCGGCTTTGTTGCTATTAAACATGGTAATATGAAAACGATGAACACTAAACAAGCTGCGTAACATTTGTTAGTTGGGCACTCAATTAAAAGCTTTGTACATTTCTGGATTACAGACTTTTAAATATTCACATTCATTACGATAACTAAACAGTATGAGTCTTATATTATATTTAACTCAGATTCGATCCATAAACTTATCGCAAAGTAATTTGCTTAAAATTTCAATCAAATTGTTCATAAATTATGCGCTTTTTTTCATTTTGCGTCACACTTACACACACATTGTGTGCTGAAAAATGAAACAATGTAAAAATAAAGTCTTCAGGCAGTTGAGCAGCATGAGGTCATGTGGCAATGAGTATACGCCATGTTGTCAAGTGTAAGCGAAATTTATGTGAGTGCAACGACTGCCAAACATGAAATTAAAAGCAAAAACTACGACGTAAACTTCTGCTCGAACATTACGTTACGCATGTGCTGCAGTGGAAAATTTATTAAACTCAACTGAAATTAGTACACACGCACACATGCACAAATAAACATTATCAGATAAACATATTTACACTTATACACACATGTGCATTTGCCACGTATGTGCGACAAATGCGCACAAAAGTTGGTGTTTTGATTTTTTCGCTTCTTTTCATTTACAATAAGCTGAGTAACAAGAAAAAATAATCAAAAGTGCTACAATAAATCACAGCTGAGTGCGAACCTCACCGCTCAACGTTCTCATGCACAATACGCATTGCTTATCTTTGTCAGCTTCTGCGAACACTTACACAGCTAATAAAACAATAATTTTAGCGCAATTGTTAAATAATGTTGCCAATTTTTTGCCATTCGGACAAGTTTTGTTTTAATTTTATTAAAAATAATAATGGCGCCAACGAAAACAACAACAACGACAACAACAACCAACAACAAAAAAAGTATTGCTTGTTTTAAAATTTGTTGATGTTCTGCAAAGATAAAATTATTTTGTATATTGCAAAATAATTGTTATGCCATGTCATTTTATTTTGTTTTTGTATTTTTTTTTAATTTTCATTTATTTACTGTTTTCATTTTTTTTGGTTGTTGTTTCTGTGCGGCCATTTTGCTTTGCTGCCACCGCCGCTGCCGCTGCCTTTCCTACTTCCGTTTCCGCCGTCTTGTTACGCTTGATAAATGCAGACAATTAGCAAAATGGTTGACTGGCGCCAAAATGCCAGCTGCCATCACCACTTCGAACCACATTTATACTGCTACCTCCCACAGCCCTCTACTATGCAATTTATACGCTACGCTATGGCACAAGTTTTTGACACGCGTCCAAATTAGTTGAAAACTTTTCCACACAATTTATTTATTTATTTTATTTTTATTTCCTTTTCTATAATTATTTTACTCAATATTCTTCACGCCAGGCTTCTGTTTCTTGTACTTTTTATCTCTTCTGCTTAGCGCCCTTGCAGCTCAATAACAATTAAGTAATTTTAAGAACAAATACATACTTTATTATATGAAAACCAAAAACTATACCACACCAATTTGTGGCATTAATCAGCGATAAAAGTTCAAGGTGAAAATTGTGCAATTATTGCGCTCGCAAGTATGCAACGAATTGCTTTCGCTTTCATAAGCGAAACTTTGCGCATACCTCAAATTTACTTTGTTGCAAAAAGTAATATTATCGCTGCAAGTTTGCCAAATTAAAAGCACGAAAAAAACGCAACTTAAACAAACAAAAAACAAAGACCAAATATAAAAAGATAAATAATGAAAGAATAGCATAAACATGCAACAATTTAATTACGTTTGCTTTGCAAACAATTTCAACGAATTGAACGAATTCCGCTAATTAAATTAAAATATAATATATATGATGCAATTGAACAAAACAGCTTAGAGCAGTTAAGTTGAGCATATACGATGATCAAATACGCTGCACACATGACTTGGCTAATGAAAAAGCATTGCTTATGGCCAACAAAGCAATTCTTGTGTTCTTTAACAACTAAAAGTGGGTTTGAAGGCATGAACAAAAAATGTGCTCAAATGATTTAAATGCCTTAAAAATGAATCATGCAGAAACACTTTTCAATATATTTTTTGCCATTGCAAATCTAACATAAAGTAAAGATTACAAGCAATGTGTTGAAGTGCAAGAAAGAGTGAGCATGAAAAGCAAAAACTTTCAATTGAAAAGGAATTTCATGCTGATATTTTTAAAAGTTTTCTTTGGCGCTTATGAAGAATTGTATCCCTCCTGCTACGCGTACTTCAATTCGCTGTCGAAATGTGCAACATCGGTTTTGGTATTGGCATTGGCGTGTGTGTTTGTGTGTGTGTGAGAGTGTGTCTCTGACTGCATGGCGTATTGTTATTTCCGTTTTAGCACACACAAAAGCAACAACAGCAACAACATTGAATAACAACCGGAAATAGCTTTGAGGATATTGCAAATGCATATTGAAAGCAAACGAATGCAAACGAAAACTGAGCTGTGGAAATATGAATATACTCAAACAAACATGCACACGACAAAAAAATAGCATGAAGGATTGAAAAAATAACCGAACGGAAAAATGCATAAAGTTTCTAACAAAAATTCATGGCCTCAACGTGAACTGACGAGCAGTACTAAATAGAAACAAAATTATTCTGCCATAATCGTTTTACAAATCAAAATTCTAATTGCATTTTTGCTTAACCACGTAATTAGTTTTAATCGGAATAAAACCCTTTCAACTTGTGGCTTTTTTTTCACAATTTTTTGAAATTCCTTTTACTTTTTGCATTAATGCCGATAATTACAGGACTCTGTCATTGCTTATTAGTTGAGCCAGACTCATGCCAATCCAATCAAAGTGAAAGTGCCAAATTTTTGCAAATTAGGCGCGTGGAAAAGGTCTCAAAGTGAGGCAAGTTGAACACTCGCAGCGGTTTGCAGGCCAGCACGGTTGGAATATGTTAATGACAGCTGTCAGCAGTGTTGACCTTTTTTTCGGTAATTAAATTGCTTCATTAATGGACTCATTTTAGAATCAACGCGTTTTCACTTCTTTTTCCCATCTTTTCGTTTTTAATATTCAACGCTTAATCGTTTAGTTGAAGAGCGTACGGCGAGCAACGATTAAGCTTGCCTGCTTGGCCTGAGTTTCGGCCAAATTTTGAGTTAATCGAGCTCTGGAAATAATGTCAAACAGATTATTTATATGATGTATGTTATTTTATGCACACTTTTCATAATTCACTTCGACAAATCCCAACGTAATTCATACAAGCCAATAGCAAAGTGCGTGCGACTTGAGGCGTGTGCAAAGGCGGCAAGAAACAGAAAACAAACAGGACGACCCGGAAGAAAAGCAGCAACGCCAGCAACACTCAATAAGGATATATGACCTTATATGCGTATGGATAGCTGTGCGCGCGTGTGTGTGTGCGCTTTTGGCAGACGCCATAAAAAAGGTCAACCAGCAAATAATTTGATAAATAAAAACGAAAATCGAGGTGATAAATCAAATGTGGATTTACGAGTCACACAATAAAACGATTATCGCGTCATTGCGAATGTTTTAAGGCGAAGAAGCAACAAATAAAATATTGTATATTCGAAAATCAAGCTAGTGTTGTTTGCCTTGTTAAAGGCCATGAACAATTTTAATACTTGCGTAGTTTCGATATTTAATAGACTCAAATTGTTCACTTCGAATAACATATAATTTCTTTACTTAAACACCGTTGACCAACTTATGCTGCTTAAAAGTATGCTATATCTGTCAGATTTTATTTTTTTTTTTTTATTTATGCCTTGCACTTTTATCATGCGACATAAGTTGAGTTGCGCTTTGTCAAAAATTAAGTAATATTTAGACAAAAAAATTTGCAGCAAAGCGCTTAAAAGTCTGCTTCACTTAAACAATAACCGTTTAATTATAAAAAAATAGCTTTGCCGACTTTCAGGCACCTGTGTCTAGTGCTCAAAAGTGTGCAATGTATACAAAAATCTAAGTGTCTGCCACTAAGCTCCAAACTTACCTTGCCTCACCTAACACGACAAGCTTTTGAATGAATATCTTTGGTTACGAACAAAGTCACTTCAGTCAGGCGGCCTAATCATCATTTGCCACAAAACTGCACACATATGTGACTAGCATCAGTTTCAAAACTTCAGAAACAGAAACAACAAAACAGACACGTTCATCAACTGGCATTGAGAGCTGAAAGAGATGCTCACATAAGCAAACACACACACATGCTAAGCATTGGAAAGACTTCAAAGTCAGTAGGAGAACTTGATAAATGATTGCAAATCAAATACACCACAGACCACAAAAGCAAAATGCAGATGTATGTGTATGTTCGACACATACACTTATATAGACACTGAACGCTAGCAGCCGAACTACCGGCAAAGAGTAACGACAGTGGCAGTTCTTCTTTTAGATACAAGGATGTGTTGCACAGGACCACAGCAGGAACAACAGCAACAGCAACAGAAGCAGCAGAAGTCGGCAGTAGCAGAAGATGAATTACAACTGCCGATCGAAAACAAACGATATATCAAGTAATATAAATCAAAGCGGTTAACGTCTGCAGCCACTTCAGGCCACACAATAGTTTGAGGACTACAATTTTTGGCTGCCGCAATACAAATAAAACGAAGCCCAGTCTGTGTGTGTGTGTGTGCTAGAAGAAAAGCAGGCAAAGTTCTACGAAAAATGTCCTTTGTTGTTTTTACTTGACGAAAGTTTTATTTCTGTTTTTTTTTTTAGCGCTCGTATTGAACATATGACTGGGCCATTACCAATGTGGGGTAATGTAAAATATGTGCCTAAGAGCGGTTATGAACCGGAAATGAAAGAGATAAAAAACCATATGCAAGTCATCTATTTGTGGCTATGTGTGTGTGTGTGTGTGTGTGTGCGCTGCTGTGTTTATTTTGCCTTTACAAATGTATGTAAATATTTTGTTGTTATTTTCATTTAAGTTGTTGCCTGCAGACAAGCAAAAGACATTAATTATTTGCTTTGTAAATTAGCAATTAATAGAATATGTTGCCATCTCGCTTAGCAGCAAACTCGCGCTCTTTCTCACACACACACATGCGCCACTTTGTAAGTTGTCTTTGTGTTTGTGCTTATTTACTTTTTATTAGCGTCAAAGTGAAATACACGCAAATTTTATCTAAACTTCAAAAGTTTTCAAGGCATACGAGAAGTCATGCCGTTAGAGACTGACTGTATGGTAGATGTGTGTAGCAAAGGCGTGGCACTATGCGTGTTATGTTCTTAATATGCGTAAACAAATTAGTGATGCACACATACATGTATCTAAACACAAACATACGTCAACAACGAGCGCGCAATGACGACGTGGCGATGATGGCATTTGCAATGCCGACAAAGGCAAAGACAATGACAAAGACGACGAAAGTAAAGACACTCGAAGCCGCTCAACCTAACGAAGATAAATAGTCAAAGTTTTGCCGTTGCCTAATTGAGAAGAAAATCGAAAATTTCGCAAATGAAACGCAAAAATTACACAATAAATTATCAATTGTACACGACGCACACACACACACACACACACACGCAAGCAAAATGTTGATTATCGCTTAAGCAAATTTTTAAAATAATTCTACATACGCAAGAAAATTAAGTGCTTTGAGTCTTAAGAATTTTAGTTATTATTATTTATTATATTTTTTTTTCTGCTTTTTGTTTTTTCAAATTGAGTTTCTGCAAATGAGAAAAGCTTCAGCAACAACGCCTTGACTAAGCGCTCTTTTCATTTGGCAATGTAAGCAACAACAACAACAACAACAACAAGCAAATGAAATTTTGTAATTTAATGCGCTTTTGCACCTGCAAATCCTTGCAATTTCATAGCACAACTAAGCGCACACACACACATTGAGCGTACATGCTATCCCGCTCAGACATTCTTTCGCGTTCATTCGTTGTGCGCTCTCACCTGTAAAACGAACTCCACCAACACCAACAAGCGTTCGCATGCAGTTGCTGTAAGTAATCACCAGCACTTGATGAAATGTTGCAATTTATACACAATCCTGCAGCTAGCAGTGACTACGATGCCACAACGGACTTCAATGCCGTGTACAGGGGGCGCCGTGTGTGTGTGTATGTGTGTGTGAATGTCGACGTCAGCGTTTGTGCCTTTGACTTCGTCTACACATACAGTCTTATGCGCATTATCCATGCTAGCAACTTTATTTTCCTTTTCCATTTTGTTGCATTACGCCATCAGAAGCGAGCGAACGAACGAATGCACGAACGAACGAACGTTGAGCTTTTACAGCAATTTTGACACACTTGATGAATTTCATACATTTAAGTGTTAGCAGCGTTTTACCCTTCATGCGCCAACCAATCCGCCATAACTCTTGTACAACTTTGATTTTTATCGTTGCTCGAATGTGCAAGTAAGTGACTGACTGAGTACAAGTCTCACTAAACAACTAACAAACCGACTGCCTGACTGACTGACTGATTGCCGGATTGCCGGATTGACGAAGTCTGTCAAGGTGCTCGCACAGCTTACGCAAATAAACTTGAAGCTTGTGCACTTGTCCCCCCCTCAAATTACGTCTCATTATTACTTGAAATGCGTGCAGATTGTCGAAATGCATTTGTTAAATTATTTAGCTGGCAAGTAACGCAAGTGCAAATAAATTCAGCTCAGCTCAACTGCGAATGATTGAAATTGAAAGTTAAATTTGAAATTCATTTGATTTGAAGCATAAATTGTGTTAAATTCATGCTGAGATTAGTTTTGAGATACTTACGTAAGTTAAAGTAAAATATGACTATCATATTATTATTTGTCAAGACCAAATTCAATTGAGATAGAAAAGTTGTCTTGTAGACAGACTCCTTCTGATTCATCATTCATTCATTCATTGCAATTTGGTACGCACAGAACATGCAAAAGTCAATTACAAAGCACCAAACCAACAGACTCAAAATTATGCTGTCAAAGACTATGTTTGACAAAGATCGTAGCATACTTTCGGGCAGCAACATTTGATTAAAACCCGTAAAACAAGTAAACATGTCATAAATCTAATAATCAAAACAAACCACAAAAATGGCTGTCCAACCAACAACAACAGCAATAACAACGAGCTTAAAATTTTACAATATTTCTCGATTTTACATTCGTACAACAAACTTCATCAAACGTTGACCGTCTGTGGCCAAAGTCCGTCATGAACGTTGACAGTTATGCTAATTAGAAACTAATGAAGTTTCCATTCGGTATTAGTTCGTCTGTCGACAATCGAAGCAATGCCAACAGAGCCATCAGTCACAAAATGAAAATGAACTTTAATTTTGCCTTTTTTCTCCCATTTTTTGCTTAGAGAATATTTCAACAAATGAACTCTGGTATTTCTAGTTAAATATTGATGCAGCAAACAAGTAAGCAAGCAGGCAAACAAACAAGATGAAATACTCACATTTCTCAACACAACTTTTTTTTGTAACTGTATATTTTTTTTTTCATTTTCTTTTTTTTTTGTGTTTTGTTCAATCAAAGGCAAATACCAGGAAATCTACCACAGCCAATTAGTAGTTTAAAATGCGCTCGATTTGGTGTGTGTGAGAGTGTGTGTGCGTGTGTGTGTGCATGTGTGACTTTGGGTTTTTTGCTGGTATTGCAGCCTTTTGGGCGCAAGTGGCAAGCACTGAACTCATTTAGGCGCAGCCAAGCATGCAAAAACTTTTCGGCATATGTTGCGCCATTATTTGCCACAAATTTACGTAGCAAACACCTTTGGGCGTATGCCATGTTGTAAGAGTATACGTGTGTGTGCGTGTGTGTGGAATTGGTAAGGCCGTGACGACCTTAACTCAACACAGCTTGCCGCAGCACAGCTCAACATAGCAGCGCATAGCTCAGTCCACCTGTCGCCACTCTTACTAAGCGTTTCACGTTGGCAGCGCTTAACTTAAGTTGTTTGCAAAACTTTTACGCTTGTTGTTATTGTTGTTGTTGTTGCTTGTATGTATATATATAAATTTTTTGAGTATCTTTTTTTGTTTTGTTGTTACTCGTTTTTTGTTAGGCTTGGCTTGGGTCTAATTATAAAATAGCCAAAAGGTCTCAAAGGCTTCTGACAAAAATTTTTCGCCATTATTTCTTTTTTTTTTGTTTTTATTTTATGTGTGTGCGTGCGTGTATGTGTACGTGTACGTGTGTGTGTTTGCAGTTTTCGACTTTGGTTTTTTCGCATATTTCAGGCCTTGTTGCCGCAAACTAAACATTAGCACTGCCAATTTGTTGTTATTTATTTTTATGTGCAATGCTACTAGTTTGAAATTTTCTCGTTGCCGTTGTTGTTGTTGTTTTTGTTTCTGTTCGTCTTCTTGTTATTGTTGTTGTTGTTGTCATTGTTGTTGTTGTAGCTATACTGCTCTCTAATGTTTAACCATTAAAAATAATAGTGTAGGTGAAAGCCAAACAAGCTTTTGAGGGCCACAGATTATGCTACATACAAGTTTTGCAGCCTCGAACCATGATACGTGCTCATGCTCAAATACTTGCCTAACCATGACAAAAGTTGTAATTGGCACAGTTTGTTTAGGCCGCTTTCGCTCAACGGTGACTACAACTGAGCTGAATGTGTTTGCGTATATCTGTTGCCTATTATCAGTTATGATGCCATAAACATTTCGTGGTCTCTAGCGTTAAATTGCATTTCACCTTTTTTGGGGCTTTGCCCAAAAATACATTAATTTATTTAAATAATTTTTTAGTGGGCGAACCAATTTGTGCTCCTTCTACAATAACCGCCTGCCAATTAATTTGCAACTATTGACTTGACTCAACCGCAGATAATTCTGTTTGTCTTATCAATGTTGGCAATAGATCAACTACAATAAGAAGAACAAGCACACAATCAACTTAATGAAGCCATAATTATTTGGGTTAACAGCTTGAGGCGCATTGACTCGAAACAACAAATCTGTAACGAACCGAAACGTGGCATCATGCGCTAAACTGACACACAAATCAAAATGAAAGCCAAAAAACAAATTGTGTAAGGAGAAAAAAAATGAGGCAAAAAAATAATAAGATTTACATGTGAGACCTCAAATTTGTTGGCTCATTTGAGATAATGTGCAGAAGTATGTTGCTTGAGACTGCCAAATGAGACATGACAAGGTCGATTTATACATATAAAAAATGATGAAATAAGATAAAAATTTTTTGCACAAAAACAAACGTTTATCTTATTTCAAATGAAGTGAAAAAATATTTCAAAGAATATTCAATGCTGTTTAATTAATATGCTTATGAAAGTAACTTGAGCTTATAAGTAGGCAACACTTATTTAAAACTTCTTAAATGTTTTATAAGAAAAACAAAAACTGTTTTGGACGCTTTAACGATACATTTTCATTCAAAGTTTAGCCAGAAGTTAAATTTATCAACGTTACAAACACAAAAGATTGAGCAGATTGAGTAAAAGTAATGTAAATATTTTTGCATCAACACTTGCAAAGTAAACACATTGAAAAATGTATCAAAGATCAAAGACACTTTCACAAGAAAGACAAGCATAGAGACACTTGCATACATATATGTATTGACACATACATTAAGGGCCAACAGGAATGTAGAAATGTGTGTGTGCTTGTGTCTGTGCAATCTTAAATGAAATAATGCTGAAAGTTGATATTTGTATGATTGACACGACAAAAGAATGCATGCATGCATGCGAGCATTTCAAGTATGCTCAGACAGAACATTCACAAATCAATGCCGAAGCGATTTGAATTATTTACTTTGCTTACAGTAAAGACATTAACATGCGAAAAGTGTTGTGTGACTTATTTTTAAGAGGATTTTAAAAGTAGTTTACCAACGTTTTCCGATGATTTATTCCTCTTTTTGCAACAAATGTTTTTGAAAGAAAAATTGTTCTAAAAGTGAATTAAATATTTAAAGAAATCAAAACTTTGCTAACAAACAAGTTAGTTAGGCAAAAGTTCAAGTGTCTAGACGGCCTACCATGCCGCGCTCTTGTAAAAATAACTGGCAGACACATGCCCATAAACACATGAGAGTGACAACATTTATGTCTCGTCTTATTTGCTTTGATTCGTTTTATGAGCCTAAATTATATTTTGTTTGCACAAATATTTCAACAAAAAAAATCGATAAATCACCAATAAAATTATAACGATTATAAATTTATGAGTCGTTTCGTATAATAAAATGTCAAAAATCATTGTCAGACAAGACTCAACGAGTTATGAACCCTAATAATTAATGCATGTGTCCGCAAACCGTACGAAATTCGGACGAATGTCAGACATTTTGTCAGTCAATATAGAAAATCGTGTTTTGTTTTATACTTCGTTGAATTTTTTGTTATTAATATAGAATTATAGCCACATGTGAAATGCAATTAAAATGTTATGTTCAAAATATTATTTAGTTGTTATACATAACAAGTTTAAAGTGCTACAATTTTGTTGTTATTTAAGTGTTTAAATGCTCTTATAACCTATTAACAAAATAAACATAGCAAATTAAAATCCACAAAAAAAATCAATTGCATCGAATTGTATAAAAAATGCTTGAATTATTTAGAATGCAAAATAATTGTCATCGTTTTGAATGTGCTTTTTTTGTGCGTGTAGGAAAAAAACGTAATTTTAATGAATAATATTGAAAAATACATAAATAAATCATATTTAGCATTGTGAGTATTATTAGAGAAAATAATTAAAGTTTAATGGTTTGAAAAATGTTTTTGTTTGTTCGTAAACTGATGTTAATTTTACGCCATTAATTCAAATTTAATACGTTTAACATAAGAAGCGATTGAGTGAACAATTTTATTTTCAAAAGTCAAACAAAGCCATCAACGGCAGTGACTCAATCAAAATGTCATCTTCATCGTTGTCGAAGTCGTTGTCGATGCGCAAATCAAAAACATGCATTTGAAATGTTCAGCATGTTCAAAATGACTGTTGCTTTTGCGACAATGGCAGAAGGCTTTCTGAATAAAATATATCGAATCATTTGGATTTGTATAAATCGTTCAAGTCATCACTGGTGCCGACGCTGATGATGACTGCCGCGTGTGTGACGCTGCATGAGTGACAAAGAAATGCAAATCTGTGCTGTACAACGTGACACGGCAATACACGTCAGCTCACGTGAAGTGATGACAAAGCTTTGCAATTTAAATATATTGAAATCACGCACATTGCACTCACGCACACGCACGCACGCACGCACACATGCACACATGTCTGTGCTAAATGCAAAGCTTTATTTATTGTTAACGTTTCTCATTACGCTTCCGTTGCTATTTCTTTTGTTATTCATCGTTGTTGTTGTTGCTTGAAAAAAAAAACATTGCACATAATCATTTTGATTTCTTTGTTGTTGCTTTGCTTTCTCGCTCTCTCAACAACATGTTGAAGCATCATATCAACAGCCAACAACAGGCAAAACTGCCATGTATCTCACAGGCAACTCAAGGCGTCATCAAATATTAATTGCCGTTTGTTTCCTCCTGCGCGCTTAAATGTGCCAACGCTCACTGAGCTGAGCTCATCTGAGCAAAGCTGAGCTGCACATGACGGCTTCTCGCAATTAGTTCCATATTAGTTGCACAGCGCCAAAATTGCATGCAACATGAACTGCAACGCGAAATGAGAAATTCATCTGTTTCTGTTGTCTGAATTAGTTTTTTTTCTTTGGCTTAGCTAAAATTTTGGGCAAAGTGAATTTTCTTAATGCAATAATACTGCAGTGAATTTTCATGTCTGCGCACAAAACGCACAAAAGTAGAATTTGCTCAACTTCAAAGCAAAGAAAGACTTCTATAAATGAAGCAACGCACAGCTTAGGGTAAAAGAAGCATAATAACATTGACATATGTACATATCTATATAAGAACACACACCCACACACGCACGCACACACACACGCACATATAAAGAAACCCACGCATATACGCTAACTTCAACTAAATGAAGTAAAAGCCAAGTAAATTAAATAAAAAGCATTAGTTCAAGCGAAAAGCGAAAACAAAAACAAAACGAATAATGACAGAAGGCATACAGGACATAGCAGCAGAAGCACACACACACACACGCACACATAACATTATAAGAAGCAACTCAAGCTGAGCAAGAAGTTTATTACTTTTAATTGTATTTAGTTTATATGCTTTATTAATGTGAGTAAAGACAGACACGGCAAAACAACTGATTTTCTTACTTGTCGCCTTTGCTGTTGTTGCTCTTGCTATTGTTGTTGTTGTTGTTAGTACTTAGCGCGCATCTTTTTAGAAAAAAAAAATAAAACAAAACAAAGGAACAAAAACAACATTAGGCGGCATAATTAAATGAATATAAATTAGCTCAACGCATGAATACAAACGCTGTGCGACATAAACTGAAGGCAAGGCAAGGCGAGCCAAGCCAAGACAAGCCAGCGTGGCATGGCATGTCTAACAATTATTTGGAAATTTCACTTAACACACACACACACACATGGCTTTGGTTTGCTACAACCGAACTCAGTCGCAGTCATACTTTAGGCTTGAGTGCGACTGCCATGGGCTTGAGGCTGGAGGCGTGTGGCGCGGCGTAGGCGGCACATACTGTCTGACTGCTAATGGCTGCCATATGGGCGCGCATGTGTTGCGTACTTATTGCGTTGATAATTAAAAGTGCTTTCGTGATTTTCATTTCAATTTTTCTGGCAATGAGCTTCAATGACTCCTTTTCGATGCCAACTCATTTGTCTGGCGCATAAATTTCCTATCAAGTTTTGTTTTTTTTTTTTTTGAAAAAAATTTGCTCATTAAAAAGTTTTTGCGTTGCATATGTAAAATGCTTAAAGTTGCTTGCACGCCTTAGACGCATACGCTTAGTCAATCAGGCAGTTCAGTCCGTCAGTCGGAGAGTTCAGTCGCTATAAGCTGCTGCCGAACGGTTGCTAAGTGTTTTAAGTTGCTCATGCGAATTTTTTCTCGGCTTTTTTGTTTTGTTTTTTTTTTTTTCAATTGCTTTGCCATGTTGTCGTCATCATATTTTCGTAAAGAAAATGCGGCAAAAAAAAAACAACAAAGCACATGCTTCATTGTTATTCCGACGGCGCATTCGCCGTGCTCATGCTGACAAATTATGCTGTTTTATGCGTTTTCACAGTGTGCGAGACACACAAAACGTAAGCCGACAGTGTGCGAAAACGAAAACGTTGAAAGTCTACAGAACTGAGATATTAGATACAAGATACGAGATACATGCGTGTGGGTGTTTCATTTATGACTACAAAAAGCACCTTTACGTCAGTTTTGTTATTGTACGTGTGCGTGTGTGTATGTGTGTGTGAGGGAGTATTTGTGGCATATTCCCAGGCGTATTAGTTGCTGCGTGCGAAAAAGCATCAAAACAAATGCTGAAAAAGCGGCAACGTCAACAGTCGCGACGGCAAATGGCAGACACATCTAAGAACCTTCGACGTTATTAGATGCGTTAAGAAATGTTGTTGGCATTACTGACGCATAAATACACATGTACAAGTGCATATAAAAAGTTGTTAATATTAAAGCTGTTGTTGTTGCTGTTGTACGTGCGCCGCTCACACGTTCGCAACCAATGCCGGAAGACATGAATTAACTGCAGGCAACTTTGACTACATGCCATCGCCATCGCCGTCACCTTCGCCCATGTCCATGTCCATGCCCTTGTCCCGCGCTATGACGAGCATTGGAAGAGCAACAAATTGACAGCTTATAAAAAGCCTGTCTAGGCAGGCCAATATGCCACACCCCTTTGCCCATTTTATTATGCAATATTTTTTCTAACTTTATGCTTAGGTAACTTTACTGACTGACGAACGGACGGACGGACAGACTGAATGAATGACGACAACGACAACGACTTCACGTACACATTGAAGCATGTCAGTATTCTCAGCCAACAACAACAACAACAACATGCAATAAAACCGGATGCAAGAAAAACAACAACGAAGGGAAAAAAAACTAAGCGCAAAAATTAATTATTAACAGCATGAACGTGTCCTTCATGTTAAATTCGCCTTTTGCCGTAAAATGTTGTGCCTTCTCTGCGCTCGTTCGTTCGTTCCTTCAATCAAATGCGATTTATTTTATCAAGCAACTCATTTTGAATGATCGTAAATAAAATGAAAAATAAAAAAAAAATCTCTTGCCATGCAATGAATTGAATTGAATTGAATCATTAAAAAGTGAATAACAACAAGTTTTTGTTTTTCTTAATTTTTTATTTATATTTATTATTATTCTTGCATCTTTTTTTTTGTTTATTTAAAATTTATTATGCAATGAATTTATTCGCTATAAAAATACTTTATACAAATTTTAAATCATAGCGAAAATTTTCTATTTGTTAATAGTTCTATTAGAAATCTTGATTTTCATATTGTTTCGATGTTTTTAGTATAACAATTTGAGAGACAAAAACTTGATGTGAAGTATTTCAATGGACCATTCTCAAAGTAGAATAATGTATTGTAATTGATAAAGAAAACAATACATAAGAAACACAACGTATACTTAATTTATAATTCCTTCAGTGGACCATAAGTATATTGACTATTTTCGATCAGTTAGGGAGGTATCGATTGATGCCATTTTAATTTCGCTCTGCCGAACAGTTTCTTGCTATCCATCGTTAGTGCAATAAATCTTTTAACAAAAATAAATATATATATACAAAATATCATCAACAGAGTTGACAAAAGTTTACAAAATGACAGTATTTTATTTATAATAAGCAGCTTAACGACGATTGAAGAAGATGACAAACATTTTAATACCATCAATTAATTCGATTTAAATGTTTCACCATTTTATTTACCTCAGTTGAATTTCTCACAGAAACATTACATATTTTAGAACTGAATGAATAAATTAATCGCTTTTAAAATAAGCCTTTTGACATATTAGCAATGCGTGTGCTTGTGTCACAGGACATGGCCGCAGGACAACACAAAATGCGCGCATGTTCAATGCTGACGAACGACATTTGTTATAAAATATTTTGCTCTCTTGGCATCTATTTTTATCTTTTCTTTTTGGCATATATTATTTAAATTTTAACATGACAAGCATAAACAACAACAACAACAGCAAATTTTTAATCCTATTAAAATTGTCATTTAATTTGGTTTGTGTTTATTTTGTATGTGAGAAATTTCCAAACGGAAAGAAAAACAGAAACAGAAACAAAAACAAAAACAAAAGCGAAAGGAACAACAAACGAAAGGACAAAAGCGAAACATGAAATTGTTACCCGAGGACATATTCGACTAACAAAGTTAAAATGTAATAAGATACGAATTTGTATACATGTGTGTGTGTGTGTGTGTGTGTATGTTAATATGCGTTTGTTTGCGTAATTATGTCAATTAGTCGTGGTAAGTTTTACTTAGTTTTCGCTCACTTCATGTGTAAGAACGACGCGAAAATGTATTTTTTGTAATGTTTCTTGTTGTTGTTGTTATTGCGCCTATGGCATTTGTTAATATAATTACTGTAGAAATTATCATTCACACACAAAGACAACATGTTTTCCTACACGCATACATTATTTCTCACACACACACACACACACACACACACACACACACATAGTCACTTGAAACGCACTCTTGCGCACACACTTCAAAGGCAACACATCGAGACACGCCGTTCCCCCCGCCAATGCTTCACTCTGTGCCTAATATGCTTTCACGCCGTATCGCCAACAATGTTAGACTTAAACTTGACTTTTTTTTTCACTTTTTTCTCTCTGTTTTTTCCCCTCCGCCTTTATTAAAACGACATAATTAGCATGTTTTTTGTATAATCAACTGTTGTGCGCCGCTTTCGGGCGTGATGCTGGGCGTGCAACACAGCACACAGCACACAGTTTCATTTTATACAAATTAGTTTCTTGTCTATTCGCTTTCAACCACACCCGAGTTAGCACAAGGCTTGACTTTGATTGAATTGTTGTCTTGACAACGCTTTTAATTTATGTCAATTTAGCTAATCAAGCTCGCTTCGTTTCATTTTTTAATAAGAATGCTGATTTCTCTACCGAACAACTCTAAAAATTTAAATAACAACAACAACTTAAGTGGAAAGAAAAGCTAGACCAGAGCCAAGTACATAATTGAGGTCGTTGAGCGATTTCAAGTATAATATGACATTATTTGCTTTCGGTTTTATTTTCTTATCAAAGAGCATAAGAAGAAGAAAACTTGCCATAATCAAATATGATAGACTTACCTTGAAAAGAAAATATTAACAGTTATGAAAAAACGTTAATTGTGAAGAAGATTTCATAAATAATTTCTTACAATAAACATTTCCTAAATTCGTAATTTCAAGAAGGCTTATCACTATAATTTTAAGAATGATATCGATTATTTGCATTTGATGTGTGACAGAAATAACACAATTTTTTGACAGGCTAAAGTCTTTTTTTTTAAATTGAAGCCAAAACGTAAAAATTATAAATCAATTTATTAAATATCAACAAATGTTCAATGAATTTGTGTGACTGAGCAATTGAAACGCACTAAAATAACCACTTTCCATTCATATGAATTGCAATCAATTTGTATTGCATACTTTTAGGAAGCGTTTCATAAAAGATTCACATAAATACTTTGCAAATATTCAACTATTTCACTCAATTGCAGTTCAAAGGCATGAATTCTTGAACGAGCCCGAATCACTAACGAAATCACCCATGTCACTGAGCTTTTTTGGCTTATTTGAATACCCTACAGATGGTCTGTGACAAGGAAATATTAGTTTGAGCCTTAGACTACACAATTAGGGAGAGCACGTCAAGAGGCCTTATAGCATGAGCAAATTATCAGAGAACGATGAGGAAATTTCTGAACCGACCGATCGAATGTAATGTGCTTGATCCTATTATGAGCGCAGGTTATTATATTGTCGAGTATACTCGAAGGCATCATTCCGGCATGCTTTTTCAATGTGTGCCGGCAAAAAAAGCAAAAAGCACAACATATATTCGCGCACACGTTTAATCCATGTCATAAAAGTACAACGTAATGCGAGTCAAGTACGCGATCAATATATCAATCAAAACTTCAATGAAACTTCATTTAAGTTGCAACATAAAACATTTCATTTCGCTTTTTTATGTTGCGCAATATGCACAAACATAATTCGCTCTTTTCATTTAATGGATTTTATTTATATTTCGTTCGCTTTTCTGTGTTGTTTTCTGTGCTTTTTTCTGTGCTTGTGCTGTAAGCACGCAACATCAGCAAGTAAGCCAAAGGACAATGACATAGTCGTGGGCATGAGCGCAGGACGCGGCGTGCGCATTGAACGTGCTTAAAATCCGGAAACTCACGCACGTCACTTGAATTTTTGATACACAAATATCGCTGATAACATGAGCATGCCACACAACGCACCACCGTGAAGAAAATAAGTGGGGTGGGAGTTGTAACATGGGCTAAACTTTGCCATTTTCATTTTGTAGTAATTTGTTGTGGCTTCACTTTTGCAATAAAGTAAAATGAGCAAATGAGAAAAAAGCAACAAACAAAAAAAAAAAAGAAAATGCAGAAAATAACAAAATTTGCTGCTGACTTTGTTTTCTTGTTGTTTGTATATGCCATGTTGTTGTTGTTCTTTCTTTACGTTCGCTTTTATTTAAGCATTTTCTAATGAAAAATGCGTACGCGAAAAACTTTTTCAATATATTTGAGGGCACTTTTTGATTATTTTTACAAACGCTATCATTGCCGCAAATCGCTGCGAGTTTGACAACTTTTTGTGCGTCACACACACAAATGACTTTTAATCTTTTAAGTGTGTTTGCCTAACTAAGCAGATTTGGGCAAACGACACACGCGTCGTATGCGCAATGCGATTTATGCGCGTCTTAGCGCAAAACATTCAAAACAAAAAGTAAAAAGCAAAAAGTAAAAATAATAATGATAGGCAAAGCACTTTAACTGCAATAAGCGCAAAGATTTCGTACGGATTCATCAACTTGGCTTGTCTGTGCAAATATTTGCTTAGCCAGAGCTGCGCCCTCTGCCGGTCAATTGAACGCATCGATTGCCAAAGCAAACTTGTGCGATACTCGTTTGTTGAATTTCCGTTGCTTGTTTGCATTTTATTTTCACTTTTTCTATAATTTGGCGCGCCTTTTTTTTTGTTTTCTCATTTTTTTGGCGTACAACTTCTGACATTGTAGAACTTTGTAATTAAATGCAAATTAAGTGAACCGTAATTTTTTGCTTTTGATTTTTTCTTTTTTTTTTTTTTGTACTCTTTTCTTTAACTCTTCTGCCTTTTTTGCAAACGCGTGCACGTTTTTTTTTTCCCCTTCATTTTTAAGTCATTTCTTTTAAGCAAGAGCAGAAAATGCTGCGCAGACAATTTGAAACTCATTGCAAAGTCTGCGAAAGCAAATGCCGCCAGGCTGCGTGTGCTGGCGAAGGGTTGAGCGCGGCTAAGACGGGTTAAGGCAGCGGTGAAAGCGAAAGACGCTGACTCTATTAGCGTCAATGTTGCGTTAAGTGTTGGGTTCGATGTTGATGATGAGCGTTGCCGAGTTGCCTTCAAATGAGCGGTTGGCGTGGCATGATTTCGGTTTGGCGTTCGTCGATTGAGGCGAAAAAAGGCAACTTTTCTAATTAGCGCAATTCAAACAGTGCTAAAGAAAATTTTCTATCGACTTTTTAATAAGCCAATTTCAGATTTTTTCCATTGCGCATTTTGGTGTTTTTTTTATTAACAAGTTTCATACGACACGTTGTCCCTTTTTTTTTTGCGCACTGCACAAAGTTCAACTTGTGCGCAAAATAAACAAAAATAGCACGCAAGAATTCTTTGCAAACTAATTGTTGTCAAGGCTAATAATAATAATAATCAAAAGAAATAAAAATATTGACCAACAAAGATGCATAAAAGTTGATTGCGTTAAATCTTCAGACAAGACACAAACGTTGGCGAAAAAAACCTCAAAGGTGAAGTAACGAAATGCAAAAACTTTTGCGCAAAAAGCGTAAAGAAAACATATCACAAAATTGAAAAACTTACGCGAAACGAAACGAACTTTCGGCGGTGCGATTGAAAGCGTTGACACAGGCCGACGATTGTATCTGAGGTGAGACCGAAATGAAGGCGCAATGAAGGCGAAATGAAGGCAAAGCAAAATGTCAGTCAAGACGCAAAAGCGATAGCGATAATTACATGTTGAAGGCGAAAGGACAAACTTACAGTTACAGACCACAGTGAAAAGAGTGTGGAAAAAAAAACTAAAGATAGCAAAGAAGCAGAAGTTGAACTGTGAAACTGTTGACTGACGGCTGATGCAAAATTTTCTGTGCAAGTAAAACTTTTCGAGCATCTTAAGCGATTTTCCACAACGTTGATTACACAATACACACACACAGACACATACAGAGATACATACCAATGCAAATAATGCAAGACAACGTGCATAAGATAAAGCATGCGTTGGAGAGCGAAGGAGATGAGTAAGAAGATCGAGCAAAGTTATAACTCAGTTGCATTAAGTTTAGTCGACTTTGCATTGCGCTGATTCATGTGTGTGTGTGTGTGCGTTTGTGTGTGTGTGTGTGCGCACAACTTAAGTTAAACGGAAAGGTTTTCGGTAACCGTGTCGTATGCGTGATTTCATTTGCCTGCCCGATGCGTTTAATACGCCGGGGCGTGCAAACATACCCTTTGACTGTGGCATGTCTGCAATATCCGTAGTAAATGTTCGCTTGCTGCAAATTAAGAAAATTGCTTCTATGCATGTGTATTTGTAGCTGCAACTGTATCTCTATCTGTGTGTGCCATTGCCATTGTTGTTGTTGTCGTCGTTGATTGCACGACACCGGCGACATTTATTTATAGCGCAAATACGCAAATCAACTCAACTTCCTTCATGCGAAACTTTTAAGCATTGCATAAGTTTCATTTTCATTGCCACCCAACACCAACCCTTCTCCCTCTCCCTCTGCACCGATGCATTGTGACAGCAACGTGATATATTCAGGCATGCAACTCGGCATGTGTTAACTAAAGTAAATTGTCGTAAAAATTATATGTAAATAAATGCGCAAAAGAAATCATTATATCTCCTTTTTTTGGCACAAGTTTTTTTCAAGTGCAAAAAATAGAAAACTTTGCAAATTTTTAAAACGCAACGTTTTGAAGCGATTTGCTTTAATAGCCAAAATGCACAAAGACTGAAAAAAAAGAAGTGAATTCAAAAGAAAATTCCAACTTAGCCTTAAGTAAGAACAACAAGTAAAGCAAATAGCAAAGTAAAGAAAACAAATCGTTTTTGTGGCAAGCAAAGGAAAGCACTTCTAATAGCAGCAAAAGCGCAAGCAGCAATTGTGCAATTTGAAGGCAGACAAGCGGACGGACAGACGGACGAAGGGACGGCCAAAGTGCTAAGCCGCCTGACAACTCAATTCAGCTCAACAGAGCTCAACTCAACTCAATTCAACTGCAATAAAATCAAAAGAAAACAAACTCGCAAAAAAAGCCAAGGAAATTCAGGCGCAGGTGAAGGAGCAGGCAGTGAAGAAGAAGAAGATGAAGTAAAAGGACGACGACGACGTTGTCGACATTGCGACTTGACTTGCACTTGTCTCGAGTGCGGCCTTACCAAAGCATGTGTTGTTGCACGTTGGTCAAGCGACGCGTTGCACAAATTCTAAAAAGAACACAAAAAAAAAATCACAAAAAATCACAAAAAGTCACAAAAAAATCACAAAAAGTCACAAAAAAAAAAATCACGAAAAAATCATGGCAGCGTAAGAAGTTCAAGCGCGCAAAGCCGTTGAAAGGCCAAACGAGCTGCAAGCGCGCACACACAGCCTGACACACACAAACACAGACACACACACACACACACACACAGATACAAAAACAAGCGCACTCCAAAGCAAAAGTCAAAAAGCACAAAAAACACCGAAAACGAAAAAAAAAAAAGAAGTGAAGAAGAAATTATTTTGCCAACGTTTGCAAGTTTGCGTTGCCTTAAATGCGCTCGCGTCTTTCCGTGTGCCACGACTCACTGCAACAACAACTGCAACAACAACTGCTCGCTGCAACACTCAACACATGTTGCCACAAATTGTTAGCATTTCTTGCTTCAAAATTTATTGAAACTTTTTTTCATTTTCATTTTCATTTCATATGCTTTTATTTTCTGCTGCTGCTTCTTCTTCTTTTGCTTGTGCTACTTCGTCTTCTTCTTCTGCTGCTGCTTGCATTGCGTCAATTTACTGTTAAACATAATTTTCTTCACAGCTAAACACACACACACACACACACACATACATACATGCACACTTACACGTTTTTCAATTAAAACTATTGTCAACGACAAACTCACACTCACACTGCCCCTCACCCTCACCCACACACAGTGAGCGACTTACACATGCTTGGCTTCCTGTGGCCACTTGCTCATTTATGCGCTCGCTTACTGGCTTGCCAAGCATGCATTAAGCTGCTTCTTCTTACTTACCAACTTACCAACTGCTTTTCTTAGTTTCGCTCGTTTCCTTTCCTTCCTCTTTTTGTGTGCTCTCCTTGTCTTCTTCTGGCACACTGTAATGCCAACTGACAGCAGCACGTACGCTTAATTAGAAAAGTGTGTGCGCGCAGCGTGGCAGGCCAAGCAAAGCAAAGTGAAGTGAAGCGCAACGAAGTCAAGCCAAGTCAACTTCAGCTATAGAAAATCACCTGGCTAAGTCCATGTCCAAACTCTACTCAACTCACACACACACACACACACACACACACACACAGCCAACTTGACGGAAGTAAATTTACAGTTGAGTTTTTATTATTTCCCGCGCTTTCGACTAATTTTCTTCAATGCGCCGCGCACATTTTCACACAGTTTGAATTTTTTATGCGCCAAGCGAAAGTAATGAAAAACTCAACAATTTTGCAACAAAAAAAAAACAAAGAAAAAAAAACCTACAACAATCAAAAATAAAAAAACATTTTGCGACTTCACTCAACTCATAATTTTCTAAAAACGAATCAAGCGCGTTAAAAAATAACAAGCAAGAAAAAGGACACGGGCAGGAAGCGTGTGTCCTTTTTTCGTGCTTGTGCCTTCTTCTTTTTTTTTATGGTGCTTTGTTATGCTCAGCGCTGCTTTGATCAGTCGACGTTGGTTTACTGACTTTTTGCACTTTGGCTTTGGCTTTGGCTTTGCTTTTGTTGCGCGCTGAAGTTTCAGCATTTTTTGCTCGCTTTGCTTTGTTGGTCTTTTGGTGAACTCATTTTCACCATTGTCTTTGGCGTTGCTGCCTTCACTCAACTCAACGCAACGCAACGCAACACAATTCATGCGCTACTCATTGCTTGGCTTGGCTTGGCTCGGACCGAGCGGCTTGGCTTGGCTGCTGGGCTGCCGTGTGCTTGCCACGTGAATGAGCTCGGCATTGTTGAGGCGACTCAGGATGTCACGTGCGCATCATTTTGCACATTTCGACTGTGCCTTTTACGTATTTAGTTGGCCTTTGTATCGTTCATGCTCGCTCTGTGTCTGTGTGTCTGTGTGTGTGTGTGTGTAATTATAATGTCGCAGGCATGCAGTCAAGGCAAGGCAGCTTAAATTAGTTGTACCGCTTGCGGCATTTTTCTCACACACACACACACACACACACATGCATACACAAATTGCATGGCATTCATTAAAATCGCATGCGATTTTTATAACAAATCCGCCATGTATATTTTTTTTTTTTGGGTAACTTTTGTGTGTTGTTGTTGTTGTTGCTGATGTTGCAACTGTCAGCATGATTAGTGCCATGTCAGCTCCTGTTGTCTTTTGTTTGCATTTGTTGTTGTTGTTTTTTTCTGCTTTTCATGCATGTCAGAAAATTGTGACCATGTTGCCGGCATGTGACACTCAAAAAGGCGTCAACTCACTTCGGGCTAATTAAAAAACGCATAAATACCATGTAGCAGCAACCAAACAAGAAGAAGAAGCAGAAGCAAAAGCAGAAGAGTGACACTTGACTTGGAACGCTTACATCATTAACGACGCCATTCACGCACAGTTATCAAATCGCGTAGCAGCGGTGAAAGAAGAAGCAGCAGCGGTGGAAGAAGAAGAAGAAGCATTAGCGGTTAATGTCGAAAAAAAATGAAAATACTTAGCAGAAAAAAATTCATATGACGCATGATAAAGTTCAACTAATGAGTTACACACGCACACACGCACGCACACACACGCACACACGCACACGCACACAAATACACAAGGCAACATAATTGTAAGTATTTAGTTTGAAAATGATGAGTAATAAAACAGAGGCAAAGATTTCAAGTGTTAGAAGAAGACACAAGTGCACAAAAGTCTGAGCAAAGTGGGCGGCTTGGGTGGTGTGGCCTGGCTTGGTTGCACACACAGTTGGTTGCATGCAACATGGCAAACAAATGCACCTAATGACACAGTTTCATGTTGTGAACAACAGCAGCGCCAACAACAACAACAATACAACGGACAACAAAGCAGCCAACAGCAACAACAACAACAACGTCAATTTGTGAAAGCACAGCAGCATAAAACATCAAGTGACAGACAGTCGAGCCAGAACAGCATGAAACTGTTATACGACCGAAGCCAAGAGCGCGCGTCAAAGAGCGTGAAAGAGCGAGAGAGAGCATGTGTCGAATTAAGAGCAAGGAGAACACTTCGAACTCGAAATTCGAACATTAACGCAGAGGCGCATGAAGTGTTTCGAATTCGCATGCTCATTGCAAATATTTGGCGCTGCTTCTTCTTATGCTCGCTTGTTGTTGTTGTGTGCTTTTTTGCGCTACGGCACGGCACGAGTGCACGGCACCAAAGTGTTCGCAGCATTGGCAGCAGCAGCAGCAGCAGCTTTGATGTGCCGCTTTGCCGTTGCGTTTCATCAGTTGCCAGAAACGGTTAAATGAAGGCGCAGGTGCAAGTGCTCAAAACAGTCGCCATTAAAATACAATTTTGCCAAACATTTCGCAAATGACTTACGTGCGTTTTATTGTAAACAATATAAAAAATACAACAAAAAAAATCGACTAAAAATATATAAAGCAAAACAAACAAAAGTTGTTAATTAAAAGTGTGCAAATTAAGCAAAAAGTAAATA
Source organism: Phortica magna (assembly GCA_037044515.1). Classification (NCBI taxonomy): domain Eukaryota; kingdom Metazoa; phylum Arthropoda; class Insecta; order Diptera; family Drosophilidae; genus Phortica; species Phortica magna. The sequence continues at coordinate 463,309 of JBAMBP010001291.1, forward strand.
AAGCTGCCAAAAAGTATGCAACATTGAAGTTGAAGTTCTTCATTTCAACACCAAACAAGGCCAGCATAAAGTTGAACTTGCCACTTGCCACAGTTGCCACACGGCGGTATGTATGCACATTAATTTCATTTTGACTCAGACATTTTATGCATGAAACAGCAAAAGTGCACAAGAACAGTTAAAAAGTCAGCAGACACATGAGCTGAGTTGAGTTGAGTTGAGTTGAGTTGCCTTGAGTTGCAATGCACGTTTCAACTTTTGCCATGCAACTTGTAACCCAGTTTTATGTGCTCATATTGTGCCGCTGATTTTACAGTTTGCTGCCGTTGCACATTTTATTTGGTGTTGTATTATTCATAGGCGACATTACTTTTCATTGCGGAAATGTGTAATGGCAAATAAAACCAAAAAGAAGCGCCAAGCGAAAAATATGTGCAGTGAAGTCAAGTCAAGTCAAGTCAAAGGCACAATAAGTAGCACAAGAAGCAACAGTAGAAGCAGCACAAATGGCAATTGTGTTAGTTTGAATGACACACGTTGCGTATGCGTTATATTATTAACAAAGCATGCAATTAGTTAAGCATACGCGACGTTGGCCCAACCTAAAGTGCCCGTTACATGCCACTTGCGCTAATACGTGGCATTTCGCACAGCACACACACACACACACACACATGTGCTGTTGACGACATAAATTACTCATACGCCAAGTTGCACCAACAATTTCTCACAAACAAACGTAAATAATAAAGTAAGAAACATTCGAAGGCAAAATGAGCGCAGCAAATCATTTTAAATGCGTTAATATATCAAATTAAAAGTTTTAAGCTGCAAAAATTGTCGACGCAAATTAAAAACGTACAACAAAAATGACGCAAAATGCGTAATTTAAGCGCTCAAACAAATGACATGAATTAAGATAACAAATTTTAAGCGAAGCAACAAAAAAAAGTAAAGAATTAACAATGAAATCGCAAAAGAAAACTTTTCCAACAGCAAAACGATTTTGTTAGCAAGGCATAGCAGTGGCAGAGGCAGAAAAAAGTGCGACAGCGGCGTCGTGAAAATTGAAATAAGCCAACAAAGACAAAGAAACAGAAACAGAAACAGAAAACGTGCAAAAAACAAAAACAAAAGCGAAAGCGAAATCAGTGAAATTGTTACAGCAAAAGAAATCAAAACAAAATACTTAAGCTGCCATGCAACAACAACAAGAACAAGCACAACAAGTATAAGTCAGACAAGGCAGCAAATGGCCAGCGGGTTGTGCAAAGGGGCGGGCGGAAAGGCGTCGAACGAAGCGCTACAAAAACCGTAAAAAAGTCTAATAAATTAAGCAATTTACATGAATTGTTGAATTGTCGACGAGCGAAGCAACAACAACAACAACAACACATTTGCTTAGCGCACGTTTCCTGTTGCCTCGTCTCATAGCATTTGAACTTAACTCAAAGCAAACTTCGACGACATGCAAGCGCACAAAAGTGCCATGACAGGCAGCGAAACAAGTAAGAAGAAGAAGCAGCAAATAAAACCAAAAACAAAAAAAAACAAAACAGAGAAAAAGAAACGTAAAATAGAAATAAACAAATAAAACGAAAGTTGCGCCAATCTGACAAATTTTTTAAATAAAAGCGAAGCAACAAAAAATAGCAAAACTTTGTTACTTTTCTTCTTTTTCTACTTGTACTTTTGGCTACATTTTCTTGTTGTTGTTGTTGCCTATGATTGCACGCTAACAAGGTAAGATGAGCAATTTGTATGATTTTATTTTATTTGACTGCTTTCATGAAAGTTGCCACACGCATGTGTTACTTCATGCCACCGCCGTCGCCGCCGTTAAGCACGTTGAACTTGCATATAAAAACGAGGTCATAAATACGCATTTGTTGATATGCAAAACAAGGCTTTAGGCATGTCTCGGATAAGCGAAATCAGCGCAACTTTTATTATTGCACAAAATATATATGAAGTTTGACATGAAACTTTCGACAAAGCAAAGCGACGCACAGAAATATAATAATGCAAAGTTTATGTGTCAACAAGTGCCACTAATCAGTGCGAGCATTTGTCATTACAACGACGACGAGTCAACGAGCACACTCAACTGTTTGTCTAACTTTCAAATTGACAACATGCATGATTCGGTTTGATGTGCGCGCTTCATATAATAAAAGCCATAAAATGACATAAGGCAACAGCAGCAGAAAGAAGTAAATAAATTATATAACAGAAACAAAAACACTTATTTTTATTGACTTTCACCGCTCACGTTGAGCATTTCACTTTTCCTTGTAACGCGAAGGTGAAAGTTGAACAAACTTTCGAGTTTCATTGCGCTTCAAAAGTTAGTTTGCCGTTTGTCTTTTGACTTTTATTGCCGCGCCAAGCAACTACAAAAACACACACACACACACACACACACACATGTACGCAGAGACAGACAAACAGACAGGAAATTGATTTCAACTCGAACCCTTTTTCCTGTTGTTGCTGTTGTTGTTCGACTGCCTTTTGTTTTAGTGGCTTTGCCTTCACTATTGAGCGCTCACCCTAAAAGCATGCAATACTTTTCATGCTGTCAAAGACGAAAAAATTGAAAGCAAAGCGAGCAAAGCTTTTAAAGTCAAAGGTGTTGAACTGTTTGACATGAAAACTTTTCAGTGTATTAAACTTTTATGTTTTACATTTGATTTCATTTCAATTTCAATTTCGCTTTTCCCCCTTTTTCTTTTTTTTTTCTGCTTTTTGTTTTATGCCTTTGGTAACAACAACAACAACAATTTATATTTGACCAAATGTCAAAAGCAAATGACAACTTTAATGCAATGAATGCCAAATAAACACACATGAAGTTAGAAATCATGAAGCACAAGCGCAACAACAACAACAACAACAAGATGAGTGCATAAAGTGTGCAGAACGACGCGTTTGACATTCATTTGCACACGGCAGTCGGCAAATGCCGAAATGCGAAGAAGAAAAAGTAAGCATGAAAGCCAAACATGTTGCAAGTCACACCTCGAGTGCTTTCAAGTTGGCCTTTGGTGATGTGTGTGTGTGGCAAACGTTGCGTATACGTTATGTTTTTTTTTTGGTCGCCGTGCTTTTTACAAAAGTTTCCAAGCCAACACACAACACTTACAGCAGCAGCAGCAGCAGCAACAAACATAACACACATGCTCAACACCCTAAAAGTATGCGCTAAGAATGTGTGAAAAAATTATTTTTTCATTTACTTTTTTGTTTGGTTTTCTTCTTTTTTTTTTGTGCAACGAAAGTGGAAAAAAATAAAGCAGAAAAATGCGCATATGAAAAATTTATAAAAATATTCAAATAAGCATTTTACATTTTAGCGCACACATGTTGAAACAAAAATGTAAATAATTTGCACACTAAGAAGAAGCAGACACCAACACACACACACAAACGCACAGCCATGAAATAAGTGAGGCTCGCAATTTAGACGCTATTTTTTGCCGCTTAGTGCAGGCATACATTGGCATGTGTGTGTGTGTGTGTGTGTGGCACGGAAATGTTGTCCAAAATAATGTAATAGAAAAGAATTTGTCGGTGAAAATCATGTGCAAATTAAATAAAATTAGGCAAATGAGCATGTTTTGATATGCACGGCAATGAGTGCTTTATGCCTTGCCCTTTATTGCATAGCAAACATGCATTTTATTACGAATCGCGCATGTCTTAATAAGCAGTTTCAAATTGCATTAAATTTGTTTATTTGTCAGAAGATTTCATAAGAGAAAATTAACTTGTTGTTAGATTTGCCCATAAGTAAGTCAAAGCCAAAACAAGTTGCAAGAAGATTGACAAAGTATAAAAACAACAAACAAAGCAAAACAAAAGTCGCAACCAAAGCCAAGCCAAAGTCGAAGCCATTGCCGAAGCTGCTGATGAGCTTAGCTCAGTGCTAAACTTTGAAAACTTATAAAAAGAAAGTTAATTTCAAAAGGAACTATGCAACAACTTTGCAGCGTTTTCATTTTACAACCACAAAATCCACAAAGACTCAACACACACACACACACACACACACGCATGCATTGTGTAAGTGTGTGTGTTTGAAAAAAGAGCGAGAAAAGAGAAAAGAATAAAGTCAGTTAAGTGCGCTTTGCGACTTGATGGGATAACTTGAAAGTCATAAAGTCAAGGATAAATGTAAAATGCCGAAGTTTTAATTTAAATTCACACGAGCAAGAAAATAGCAGACAACAACAACAACAACAACAATAGCCAAAAAAAGCGAGCGAGAAAAATGTAAAAGAAATTCACGCGAAACGCAAATGAGCAACAAAGAAAAAAAAAGCACAAAACTATGAAGAAAACAAGTTTGGAATGCATTGGCATGAAGTGCGTTCAAGTTTACAATGGTGAGCGTTTTTGGCGCACAACAACAACAACAACAACAACAGCAACAACGACGACAGAAGCACTTAAGACTAACACAACAAACAACAAATGCCGCGTACGTGCGCCAAAGCAGTCAATAACTTATACAACACGTACGCCCGCAGCGGCCAACCGAACGCCGAACGCGGCAAAGGGCGAACGACAACAAAAAATATACATAAAAAAGCAGAAGGGTGCGGAAAAAATGCGCTGTAGCCGTAGTTAAAATGCCAGCGAGGAAGCTAAAAGTAACAGCGCACAAAACTCATAAAGAAAGAGTTGAAAAACTAACGAAACAAAAATTGCGAAGCAATGAAATAAGACACAAACTGTAATAACAAAAACAAAAAGGGATGCTCACACACACACACACACAGAGGCAACGTTGTCGTAGCAGTTGTCAAGCGTGCTGCAGCAACGAAGATCGAAAGTTTATTTTGCGCTTGAGCAAAGCGCATAAAAATGAACAAAAAAGGCAGGACTTGTGTCTTATCTACATTACTCATACGCACCGTTGTAAAGCGCCATGCATATGCAAACGTGCGCCACGCTACGTCCTCTATGGCTCAGCAGTATTTATGATTTGTGCCATGCACGTATGTTGCATGTAGCAAGGCAAATGAACAAGCAGCAGTAGCAGCAGCAGCAGAAGAAGTCATATATAAGGCAAAAGAGAAAAAACAAAAGTTGAAAACTGCATAAGCCGATAGTCGAGTCGATGCTCTGCTGCTGCTGATGACGCCGACCACGACGACGATGAGGACGTCGCTGCTAGTGCTGCTGAACATCCGCTTACGTGCTTAAACGCACATGTGTTACACTTCTTTTTGCTTCTTCTTATTGCTTTGTTTTGTCCCCCACATTGTTAAAGACACTTCGCCTTCGGTAGCATCTTTTGCTTGGGGCGCCTTTGCTGGCTGCGCTGATAGTGCGCTGGGATTATGCATGCATGAGTGTGTTTAATATCTTTGTAGAGCAGCAGCACCAGCAGCAGCAGTAGCAGCAGCAGAATCAACTGTAGCAGAAGGCAGTCTTTGTTGTCGAGCAAGGCTGAGAGATCGATCGAGTCATGAGCACGCATGATTTGTTAAGAGCTTAGTTGCCTCTGCTATGCGCTCGATACCAGTCGTTGGTTGGTAGCAGGCAACGCACAACACACAACGCACAGCGCACATCAAAGTGCCAAAGTCAGCTCATAAACATAAAAGCGCTATAACTGCGAGCGATAGTTTCATTGTTACGAAATTCCTATGCTTTGATATGAGATTCCTTTTCTTTTTTTTTTCATTTTTTTGCATTTGTTATTGTTTAGTCAAACCCCCAAAACAAAACCCGCCCACAGACACGCCCAAGCATATTAGCGAAACTGCCGCACGCAAGGCGCACACTAAGCCTTCATTTGCCTTTGCCTTTGGTGCGGCAGGCAGGCATTAGTTTTTGGTTTTTGGTTGCGGGTTTTCTTTACTGGGAACATACGCTTTCAGCAAGTGTCAAAAATTATGTTGCCTTTCAAACAAATTCCAAAGGCGTGTCAGTCAAAATTTACGACGTTGCTTAGCACAGCACAGCGCAGCACAGCAGAGGCCAAAGCGAAACGCGTTGCTTACAAGCGTATAAATTCGAAATGGCTTTGCAATGTTGAAAGAAAGTCAGAACGAGTTGAGTTGAGTCGAGACAAAGCCGCCCATTCTGTCTGCATACACTTCTGCTGGACTATAAATTAGAGCATGTCTGTGCATGAATTGCGGCCCAGAAGGTATGCATGACTCATGTCGGTGAGTGAGTGCGTGCTTGAGCGAGTGAATGAGTTGCTTTGACACGCATGAAAAGTCAAAATGAGTTCATCAAAATGTTTAGCTAAGAGTTGCGTGTATGACAAGCTGGTCTAACCGTATCAAAATAGGTTACGCAACGAAAATAAACTGGGGTAGATCAAGATTGCATCAAAAGCGAAATAATGTGCTCGGTAGGATGGCACAAGCTAAGCGAAAAAAAAAAACTGGCAAACTCGTTGCCAATAGAAGGTTACTATGCAATATAAAATCATAGCTGCACAAAAGTATGCTACAAAAATTTCAAGAAAACTCTAACAATGTCATGAAGCATACTTTCCAGCGCCAAGAACTTTTGCAATTCAATAAGAATTTATAATTGTACAACTTTTTATATAAATTGGTTGTGTAAAAAAACGAAACTTGAGCATTAAATTGAAATATGCTTTAAAGCACTTTGCCGTAAAGCCAACTAAATTGCACAGCATAAATAATAAATACAAAACTAAAACGAATGCATTATTAAAACCTTCAGCACTTAAGCTCGTTCGATATGCAAACATCTCACAATGAAATGAAATAATGATGAAAAGTGTGATGCCAACAAAGCACACATGACACGGACTTTATTCAAGTATACAAATATATACATATATATGTATGCAATATTTGATTGCATGCCACTTGATTTTTATACATTTTGGTTTTGTTTTGCTGTCACTTATTTGCGTAAAGTCAATCAGGGCGCATCGCAAGAGTGAGCAAACAAATTACATGTTGTATTGCAATAAAAACATGTATTGATTTACACAAAACATAACAACAACTACAACAAAAAAACAGCAACAGCAACAGAAACAACGACAAGGACAACGCAAATCAAACATCCTTTAAATCATAAAAAAAAACACACTCGCTCACACACACATTTAAATAACAACATATATAGAAATGCCATGAATGAAGCAAACGAATGCGAAACTTTCGCTGATTGAGTCAATGATGATGCCATTAAAAGTCGCAAATTGAAGTTTCTGTTTTTGTTTCATTGCATACAATTATATATATATATATGTGTGTGTGTGTGTGTGTTTGGAAATGTGTGCGTCTGTGTGTGTGCGCGCAGAAGATTTATTTTGATATTTCCGCTCTTTGGCGTACAAACACAAGCGAGCGGCAATCAACAAAACTCAAACTTTTTCGATAAAAATGTAAATTTATTTGCAAATGTGAAACAAACAAGCGACAATCCAACGACAAACAATGTTGCCAACATTATTTCGAATGTATCTAATCGGCGCTCCCACACACACACACAGACTCACATACACGCAGGGTTAGTGTATCATGAATGTTTGTTTTTGCTTTTTTATTAAGTTTCAGTTTGATATTGTTTAACTCTCACAACGAGTTGACAATTTTCAGCGTGCTTTGTACTCCATGAGTATGGCCGAAGGGGTTGGACATGTGCAAAGGGGTTGGGCATGGTTTGCTGCTGCCCATATTTATTAATGTTGTGGTCGCCGTCAACGTCCTCCACATCATCATCAACAACATTATCGCTTGCTCGTCAATGCCGTCCTGTCGTTCTGTGCCTCCTCGCCATACATGGCACTGTCTGACTGTGTTTTATGAACTGTTACAAATAATCGTAACTTGTTGTCTTGCCTTCCGTTTCATTCTGTTCATTGTTCGGTTCGAATTCATAATCACATAAAGTGCATAAATTTTTGCCATGATTTCTAATAGTTTTGTTTTGATCGAAAAATGCTTATTTTTTTTTCTCGGTCTTTTTATTTATTTTCTTTGAGTTTTTCATATTTTTATGCATGGACAATAAATGTTGCAAGAAAACCATATTATTTATTCATGGTTTTTTTAAAACTTTGCAAAACTTTTTTCTTTATTATTTTTCGCTTTGTTGCAATAAAAATGAACAATAATAATGGTAAAAGTTATCTTTAATGAAAAAGTTGTCCTTAATGAAAAAATACAACAACGTGCATGCATAAATAAATTAACAAATTAAATTAATTACAATGGTTTTTGTTTTTGAGTTGTGCATTTTGCTTAATAAATTTCGCATTTTGCTTAATTGTTTCACTCATACTTTATTTGTCATTTCGCGACACGCCTTTTTTTGTAATAAACCGTAACGAAATTAAAATTAACGAGCCACATAAACAACAACATCATCGATAACAATTTCATTACCAACTTCATCATCATCATCATACTCAGCGGCGCACATGGCGTATGCGCAATCAAATTGTTGACCATTATCAAAAATTAAATGAAAATTTGTTGAAATGCTTAACGTTTATTGCAGCACGTCTTCGCCTTGAAGACACCAAAATCCAACTCATAATAATCTCCGTCAGTTACCAACGCCTTGCCGCACCCCCTACTGACCGACAAACTCACTGAAACGAGTATATCGACTAAGCAGCCGCACAAAAGCCTTCGTTATTGTTGTTGAAATTATACGTTACAAGCGTCCATCTGCACATACGTTCGCAGCGCGCCTTTCAGCCTCTTTTTATGGACGCAAGACGACAAAAATATGCCATGAAAAGGGAGAGGGGCTAAGCAAAAAGGAAACATGTATCCTTTTGTATGCGAAAAATGTCTCGGGGAGCGGTGAAGGCGGAAAACAAGAAAGGATAATACATATTTTTAAATCAAAGCGTCCTTAAAACCACTATTAGGCAATATAAAAGCGAATGCACAAGACAAGCGCCAAGTAAGCGCCGGCCGAGCGTGGGGCGGAGCACGGCTTAGGGGCGACAAATGAAATGAAAAAAAAAAAGGGGCTACAAATAGCCATAATAAAAACTTTATTTGCAAAGTCGTTGTAAGCAGAATGCAGAAGCAGAAGTAGAAGCAGAAGTAAAGCACGAAAATAAAAGAAACCTTAAGTAGAACGAAAAGGATTGGAAAAATATCACACAAATACATGAACAACAATAAACAAAAGCCCTTTTGCGTATGCCATACACGCTTTAAACAGCTCAACAGTAGCAACAACAACAAGAACAACAGCCACAGCCACAACAAAGCTTGTGTGTAACGCTGACCGAACGCCACCTAATAGATCCTTTATCCTGTATCCTTTTTAATAATATGGTCAATAGCGAAACAAGCGTGTTTATTGTTGTTTATGTGTTTTTATTCGATTTCGAATACACAAACTCACACACACATACACACACACACACACAAGGACATGGTTCGCTGCCCACAATCCGATTTTGACTTTTATTAGTGAATGTATGTGTGGATTTGTTTTTCTTTTTGCTTATATTTGTATTTGTAGTTAAAAAACATTTATGCGCCATAATCAAAGTTAGTATTGCCAACATTGCTGCTACAACGCGTCAGACGCCTTCTTTTGCTCCTTGACCAACAACCACAACACTTTCCAACGCTTCCCTCACAGTCACACACACACACACACATACATTGTTAAGCCCTTGCTGCTTCTTCGCCAATGTGTTCGTCGTCGCCGTTTCGCTTTGTTTAAGTTCATCGCGCTCATTGAAGGTTATAACATTTGATTATTGCCATGGATTAAGCAATAATTGTGTATCGTATTTCGTGTTTTCGATACAACGTTCAAAGCGATGTTATGCGCATTCTTATGCGTCCTTTGTTATTGTCGACACTTCATTGTTGCGTATTTGAATGTTGTGACGACTTAATAGCCTCGAATACAAATACAAAATGTATTTACATATGTGATAATGATAAAGCATAAACACTTGAGTGGCTCAGCGTGCGATCATTAAGCATAATTTGTTAATTTGCATTAAATTTAATACAATTCATGTTTTAAATAGTGAAATCAAAAAACCATCACATCAAACGTGACTCTACTTCGTTGCCCCTTAGGTTATGCAACATAAAATAGTTTAAATAGTAACCAAAAATTGTTTTGGCCTTCAATTGCCTACAAATGACTTTAACATAAACTACACAAATACAAGCAACACATTACACACACATATGCACACACATACACACACACACACACAAATACATTGATAAGAGTCTGCAACGAAGGTCGACACTTTTGAAATTGGTTGCAAAATTCAGGCATATTTGGCAACGGGTCATTAAATACGGAAATTGAGTCAACAAAGCGAAACGTCAAAACAGGAAGGAAGCAAATACAAACGCATACAAACACACACACACACACAGATACACAAGTAGTGTTGTACAGGAAAACGAGGCAAACATAATAACGACTTTTAAGTCAAGTCAAGTTGTGTTCAAGTCGTATCGAGTCATCGACTTTGCTCGAAGTCAACAAAATGTTGCTTATGTTGCCAAGTTTAAGCAATTTTTGTTGTTGTTGTTCGTTGTTGTTGCTGTTATTATTGGTTTCTTGTGGCAACCATTTGATTATGTAAGCTTTTGCATAACAAAATTAAACACAAACAAACACACATGCTTACATGCACGCACACACATACACACACACACACACATTGGCATATAGAACAAATTGGCATTAATAACGTTTGACCAGACACACGACCTGACTGAGCGCTGGCAGTGACCGCAACCAAAACTCAATAGTAGATAAGATAGCATATCGCTTGACTGCCAAACGCGCCAACCAATGCAAATGCCAATTGTACACACACACACACCCACACAAATACACATGAGTTAGAACAAGGTTATCAAGAACATTTGGGTCAATGGGTCTACGGCATACGTTGCTAGTATGCTAGTCATATGTTCGCCTGTCGAACTTCGCTCAAGCGTTAACGTAAAAACGTATTCACATCGATTTGCGCTTATTTAAATTTCCACTCAATGCCGATTCATTTCAATGCGATTGCGATTCGTTACAATTTAAGTTGATTTGATTTTGTGCAAAATGTTCTCATCTGCTGTGATTCTTTTTTGCCCCTTTACACATTTGCAGTTGTTCCACTCGTACGCCCCCATCAGATAAAAGCCGAGCAGACTCAAGTTGCTTAGTGCATGAGTTCTTAAATATTTGCAGAGTAATGTTAAAGTTTGACAATTTGCACAAAGTCGACACTAATTAGCGTAAATAAGCAGTGATAAAATTCAAACTTAGCACAAGCAAAGTACAAAGGCTCATGTGCTTGTGTGTGTGTGCGCGTGTGTGCGTGCCGCTTAGACTTACAACGAGCTTCATTTCGCTTACACAACTTCGCTTGCGAAATAATTTTAGTTATTTTCATAAATTTGCACAGCAGTTTCATGTGCGTGTGCGTGTGTGTGTGTGTGTGTGTGTGCGTTTGGCGAAATCACTTGCCGCATCTTCTTACACAACTAAGGCACCCAAGCACTGCAAATCAGACAAACTATTTAAAAGCAAGCAGCAGGTGGCAATTGCCATAAGGTGTGCACAGCGCGTGAGCGGCAAAGAAGTGGCGGAAGGGGTGAAAAGTGCGCCAAAACTTTGTGTTGAACATTTGAGCGCCAGTTAGAATTATTGTTGTTGTTGTTGTTGGTGTTGTTGTTACAAGCAAAGCAAAAATTTATGTTAAATATTTATTATTAGCAATGATTATTTTAAGACTTTGCTTGTTAAAAGTTTCACAACAGAATTCCAAAACATATTTTGTGGTAAACATATTTAATAGTGCGAGAGAGCGAGACAGAAGACGTAAAACATTAGCTGGCAAAATAGTAAGTAGAAAAGCATGTGGCAGAGGAAAGTTGAGTTTGTTTGAATGTTGCATGGAAAGCAAGGTGAGATTGAGAAATGATATAAGTGTGGAAATAATGACACAAAAAAAAGGGAAAAGTTTAGGAAGCCAAAGTCAAAAGAACTTCCGAGAAGCGTTAAGTGAAAGCGGTTTGAATTATTTACAAAAATTAAATTTTAATTAGTAAAAGAAAATGATTAGAGTCAATAAATTATATAAATATAATTATATAAAATAAACATAATTAATTATATAAATAATTAAATAAATCAACGAAATAATCAAAATAAATAAATTTGATAAAAAAAATACTATATATATAATTAACATAATAAGAATAATATATATATAATAAATAAGAAAAATATATAAATTAAAATAAAATAAATAAAATAGATAAAATATATATAATAAATTAAATAAAAAATAAGTAAACTAAATAAATTCAAATAAAATAAATAATTTAAAGAAATAATTAATTAAATAAACATACAAAATAAATTTAATATAATTAATAAAATAAAAAAAAAAAAAAAATAAAAAAATAAAAATAAATCAATTAAATTAAAATAAATGAAGAAATTTAATTAATAAAATAAATAAATAAAATAAATTATAAAAATAAAATTAACTAAATAAAGAAATAAAATAAATAAAACAACCAAAATATATAATATAAGTATATAAATAAATAATAAATGTTCTCAACTCGACTACGCCTCGAGCACTTGTGAGCTGTTTCAGCAAACATGCTAAACATTTCAACGCACTGCAAGAAAATTTCCTTCATTTAGCTTGACAAATTTATTATGCTGTGTTGGTCCCCTTGGCATACTTAAGTACGAACATATTATCGAGAGAACACTTTAATTTGTTCGCCTAATGACATGCAATGCAACATAAACAAACAAACGTGCACACACACACGCACACACAAGCGCTGCGATACATTTACAAGCGCAGACAGGTCAACACACTGAAGTGGCGTCAGCGTCGGCGTCGGCGAGCGCGTCGGAGATCAACAAATTCCCAAAAGCCCTCCAGCAATCGCCAATTGGCAAACACAAACAAACAATCGAATACGCAAAACGAAAAGGACAATTGACGCAGCAGCCGTCAGCACCACAAAAGCCACCGTCGCAATCAAACGCTCAACACCGCTGGCTACTGTGGCTGCTCCACGCGCTCACTGACGGTCTGCTGCAGCAGCAGAGTGAGAGCAGCAAAGCGCTTCCACTCAAACCAATGTTGTTTATTAACCAAATGCTAAACGCCAAATGGCAAACGTAAACGTAAACGAGGCAAATGCGTTGCCCCCTTGCCCCCTGCCCCACCGGGCACTGCTTGGTCAAACTGAAATTGAGGCCGAGTCAAGTGAAGTTGAATTAGGTTAATTAAATGTTGGTAATCCGAAATGGTCGCAACTAATTTCAGTTAATGTCTATGACTGCCAAACAGACTGCGCCGCATAAATATTATGGGCGTAGTGGGCGTGATGATAATGATAACGCAGCAACTTGCACTCGCCCACACAGTATTTAATCTGCTGAAGCAGCGATTTATGTATGCATGAGCATTTAAATGCTTGATAAAATTATATGTTGTATGTAAATGCGACTTAGTACGCGGCGCCTAGAATGCGGCAATAAAAAATTAAGTAAGGTGAAAGTTTACATGCATAAAGTAATAAAAAAAGAATTAAAGCATAAAAGCGTACAAAAAAAAAATACAATAAACATAATTAAAAAGCCGTGAGCGAAATTTACGCGCATATGAAAGTAAACTTAACCTTTCAACTTTGTGACAATTTCACGCAGCAACAACAACAACAACAACCAGCACATAAAAGACAAAGGTAACAAAAAAGCGATATCAAAGGAGGCGCAAAGACGGGCGTGCGGGGCAATGCGAGGCAAAGCAGACAAGCATGTAAATTGGTGTGAACGCAACGCCTGCGGACAATTAACATATTTTATCAGTTGTTGTAGTTGTTTTTTTCGCTGCTTGTCTTGCGTTAATACGTATATGGATGGTTGTATGTATGAGTGTGTGTGTGTGTGTGTGTTTGTATCTTCTTTAACATGCGCAATTTAAATAACTCGAGTGGCAAGCAGCTAAAATGAAATGAGCAAAGTTTCTGCACAGACAGACACACACACACACACACACACAGAGAGACGCAAATTAACACTTGTGGCAGCCGAAGCGTGTTAGACAGCAGACAGAGACGACGGCGGCAAAAGCACACGGGGTCACATGAAAGGTGGCCAAGCAACATTAAGCCAAGTTACGCATATTTTGCATACACTTAGCAAACATGCCAAGCGCGCTGAGAGGTCGTGGCACGCTCAAGTAGATTGAAAAAAGCAGCCAGACCTAAGCGCGATCGAAGCACTGATGCGACAAGCCAAACGCATCGCAGTCGCAGTAAAGTGCGAATGAAATGTTAAATACATGAACACACACACGCACACACGCACAATGTCGTCGTCGTCCTTACGCCATATGATGGCACGTCCTTCGGCAAACACACGCACATAAATTACACTTTAATTTCGCGCAATTTCGGCCACGGATTATAAATCAGCAAACGGTGGCAAAAAAAAAACCAAGAAAAAATCAACGCCAAAAACCAAGCAGGACAGCAAAAGCCAAGCCGAGCCAAGCTGAGCCACACCAGCCAGCGCATGGCAGCCTCGGCTCATATGCCTCATGGCATTGAAAGCACCCATGTTCGGTTGAGCACAGCTGCTCGCATATTTGCAATGAGCACTCATACACTCTCATTTGTTGTTGTTGTTGCTGCTGCCGCTTCGGTTTGGCATGGCTTGCTTTTGCGTATTGAAATTTCAATTTAATTACTTGAAAGTCTGCCACGCAATGGCAGACAACCCACGACCCAAAGCGACCGTCGACCGTCGACCGTCGACATCGTTGGCAATGCCGCTGACATGGCCGCTGCCAATGGCATTGCCCGCAGGCTGAAAAATCTCTGAACCACAAAATGATCTCGGCTTGTCTCCTCTCCTCACCACTCCACACTAGCCCAACCGCCCATTCCGGCTCATCGATGCTGTCAACGCTTTGCTTAGCTTAAATCTTAAGTTAATTGCATTAAAATTATTATGAAAATATTTTTTGTATTTTCTTTTTTTGCTCTTCTTGGCCCAAATCGAAAATGTGCTTTTTGTGAAATTGGTTACGCTTTGAATTTAAATTGAACTTTGACCGCTCCAATGCGTTCTGGCAAAGCTTTTAATACAATTGGATTTTGTGCCGCCTTGCTGCAAAATTAAAAGCGCTTTAATGTTGCATGTTATGTAATGAAATAAAATAATTTTCACTACACAACAACAACAACTGCAAATGTCATAATTGTTCTCTACACAAAACCGTGCATGAAAGTTGAAGATTAAAGTTACTTTTATTTGAAAATGCTTATAGAAAAAAAGTGCTGACACAAAGTACAAAATAATAATGTCATTTCACTGCTCAGCAAAGCACGTTTCTCTTGTCAATCATCAACATCATCATCAACATCAACATCATCATCGTCTTCATGTTTGTTGTCATGCAAATATGTCTTCATTATTCATGAGCTCATGAACTTTATGGAACTTAACGCTGCTCTAAAATGAAAATTTCATTCAAGACATTTTAGGTTAACAACTTTGTGTGTTGTAAGCATAATTTGTAGACAGCGCCGAGCAAATGAAAACACTTGCTTGCGTTAATACACATTTGTAAGGTGATTCCACTGGGAATTGTCGCTAACATGCAACTTAAGTGTATCTGTTTTTACTGCCAATGCAACAGCGAAGTACAGTTAACACAGCGGCGCAGATCGAAGTCTACAACAACTGATTTGAGTGTTTGTAAGTCTAGCTTGAAGCACACATTTTCATACATTGGGCAAGACTTCACTGCAGGCGACTGCTGGTGGAAAACTAATTGAGTTTAATATGCTCACAGCGCAAATCATGTCATGTCATGTCAAGTCAAAAAGGCTAATGAAAACGCGTTCTTGTTGCCCAAGTGGTTCTACTCAAATCGAACATGTTTAAGATACACGAAACTCTTCTCAAGTACAAAAGACACTTGGCAAAAGTGTTGGACAGCTAAGAAGCCAAAAGAAAAATAATGTTTTAATATAATTAAATGCCCTCACTTCATGCATTTTGCTTCACATTGGCGCATATATAATATGCACAATTTGCTCAAAGACGAACAAACAATGGAGAAGCATTCATGAGAGATACAAAACGATTTCAACAGAATTGCATTTAATTAAAGAAAGATTCAAAGTCAAGCGCCTCATTTTGCGCAGACAATATGAGAAGAAATTAAAACAAACAATTAAGCATGAATAAAAGCCATTCATGCAAAAAAGACTTTGAGAAATGAACGGACGGACAGACGGACAGTAATGACAAACGAACTGATGGACAAACGCATGCGGCCAGACGGACATTCACGCATGCATGCCGAGGGCCCACAATGGACATGGCCGCCTCTGGTTAACGCTGAGCCGCGTTGATTCAAGTTAAGCTGCGCTGAGGGCAAAAAAAAGCAAGAAAAAAAGGCAACAAAAAGGCAACAAATGAAAATGCAGAAGGGAAAAAATCAATTTTCAAGCGAATTTAATACAAAAATTGTATTTTAAATGCATTTTATGGCAATTAAGTGCGAAAATATTATTAAATATGCGTTTGCAAAGCATTAAAGACAATAAGAAAAATAAAAGAGAAGACAAGAAGAAGACGAGAGGGGAACGATGAAGAAGCAGCAGCAGCCAATTGCCAACGAAGCGTGTTGCTTATGCGACGTTGATGAACGCTTTAGGCATGTGAGTGTAATAGCGTAGTTTCTTTTGCTACTCTGCCTCTGCTGCTGCTTCTACTGCCTCTTCCTTCTCCTCCCACAAATGCACAAAGTTCGCGTTGTTTTTGTTTTTATGCGCTTTTTTGGCTTGCAGACCACCATCAGCTCATTTAACATATGTCGCAGTGACTTTGCGGCGGATTTAAAATAAACCACGCTGCGGCAGCAACAGCACCATACACGTCACATTTTGGGGTAGACACATGCATGTGTGTGTATGTGTGTGTGTGTATATCTGCTATAGATAGCGTGTATCTGCGGCTCGTATATTATAGAACGGCAGCAAAGCATCAGCCTAGCTATAAACCCATATGCCGACCAATGCGTGCATCGTCACCGGCGTGATATTCTCGTATCTGCCGAGGTAATTAAGCTGATGTGAAAATCTTTGACGTGGTGCGAACATTATAGGTGGCAACACCTTCAGCATTAAGTTTGCCTGTTGGCTCTGCTTGCCGCGACACTTTGAGTGCAATGCTGAGCAGCGTGAGTTGGTAATTAAATTGTTGTCTGATGGCATGTTGCTGCAGGTCTGTCTGTCTGTCTGTCTGTCTGTCCGTGCCTTTGCCTGTTTGTCTGACACTTTATGCGCGCTGTGTTGACTGAGTGGTCGTCGTCGTTGACGTCGTTGTCGTCCGCCAGGAAGCTCAGAGCGATTCATGTCTAGATTTCATTTTGGATTATGTGCTAAAATGTGTCAACAAGTGTGAAGTTCGCTGCCTTTCTGTGCGTGTGTGTGCGTGGGGCGCAATTTTTATGCATTAACAGACAGATTTATGATGTGATTGTGCGAATGAACAAAGTTGCAGATTGATTGACTGCTCATAGATACATGTATTAAGATAGCTTAGCCCAAAAATAAGCGCACAACGCTCACCTGGCTTCCGGTGCTTGTCTGTGTGTGTGTGTGTGAGATATCATAAAACATTGTTGCTTATCACTTGCAGCTAATTATTGCACATGTGTGTGCGTGTGTGTGTGTGTGTGAAGTGCCAAGACGTCACTTTGCTCTATAGAACACGCCTTGCTTGCTTGTATGCGCGCACGCTGGCTTCATTGCTATTTATAAAGATGTATCTAGATTTTTTGTTGCCTCTGCAGTGTCTTACGGCCTGTGGCTCGTTACTTGGTTGACAAATACGTACATACGTACGTACGTACAAAGATCAACAGCGCAAACGATGAAGGGCAACAAGTCACAGACGCCTCTGTTCTCTCCTCTCTGCACGCTTGCTTAATGCAACGCCAAGGCGAGTGAGTGTGTTGCAACTAGCGTTGTCAAGTGTGCCTCTGTTGCTGCTGCTGCTGTTGTAAGTAGTCCTGCCCTCGCGAGCATGAGCGTGCGGCGAGTGAAATGTGTCAAGTGAAGAGTGACTGATGTGGCGAGTAACGAGCGCACATGAGTGTCATTCGCCATGCCAAGTGTGGCACAACTCAGCATTAAACATAAAACGCAACAAAAAAGATACAAAACAAAAACAAAAACAAAGCAAAAATAAACAAACATGAAAAATAACTCAAAAAACGAAGAAGTATCAAAAAAATGGAAAAAAAAAAATAGCCACAAAATACTCACTTGACTCAAGCAGTGGCAAATAAACCAAAGCAGAAGTTGAAGTTGCAGAAGTTGTTGCTGTTGTTGCTGCAAGTGAAGTCATTGAAATTTGTTGAGTCGCTCATTAAGCGCTAATGACTTTTTTTCCTGTGCTGCCCGAAGTTAGTTGACAAAATACCATTTTTCTCTCTCCTTTTCGAGTTCAGCGCCTTGATGAGTTATTTAGTAAATTGTGAGCAAATGAATTGTGCGCCAAACATTTGCTCAGTGGCTAACATTTATCATGAGCTAATTATATCGTTCAGGTTCATGTCAAAGCTGAAGAAGATGTATGGCTGATCATCAAATCAACTGCTTGCAGATCAAATGTTCAATTCATATCATGACAATTTACTCAATGACGGCATTTGTTTATAGGTTTTAAGATACCTCAGCCAACATGCCAAATGAACCCTGAGTAGAGCAACAAGCAACTCACATACAATGCACATTACTCGCATAAATATCTCTGTATTATTTAAGAGTTATTTTGAGTCCATACTGAAGGCAGAATTATAAATTTCTTATAATGAGAAATATTAAAAAAAAACCCAAGCGAAAGAATTGCTTCTTGTAGGTTTGAAAGCCCACTGTTCGGACCGTGATTTTGTCCAAAGCATATATAAAGTACAAGACACAAAGAGGAATGCCGAAAATTACATTAATTTTGATTACAAGAATAGTTTGGCAGGAATTACAACAAGAGGACTTAAATTACCCACCAACAAAATGCTGACCTGTAAGCTGGACTAGAAAAATAGAAGGGGGAGTGGTAGAATGGGAAAGGTGCCTGGTTTTTAAGGGTTGTACGCCCACATTATTGCAGGGCCTGAGTCATGTCGAAACATTCGTGCCTTAGAAAAGGGAGAGAAACATGCTGAAAGATCCCATAATAAGATGCTTAATTATAAATAACATTTATAAATTTTGCACATTTATTTTTACTCACACAGGCTCAGGTACGCAAGACATCATCAAGAATTCAGGCCGTTCTCATACAAAAAGTTTATTCTTACTAAGTTTGCATTTAAAATTTTAAGTCTTTCTTTGAAATATTTTTGCAACGTTTGTTTATTTTTGAATTATTTGAATATTTCATCTATTATTTTGACATTTGTATGAAAATCGAGCATAGAGTTTTGCCACGCCCCCTGCCCCGCCGCCATGACAATACAACTTCAATGACAATTCTTGAGAAAACACAATTGACATCATTAGTTGGTCGATGGTTGCATGTAAAACAGAAGTAAATTTAAGCTTTATTTAATGAACACGCACACACACACACACAGACACACACACGTACAGCAAATAATTCACTTATTGTCGAAGATATTTTTTGTATTTTTTGCTTTGTTTTTACTGCTGCGAAGAGAAGTCTTTGCACGCGCATTGCTAATCTGCTTTTAATTAAATGAAAGAACGCTGAAAACGCGTAAAATTCTAAGCAGATTTTTGCGACAAATGTCTTTGTTTGGCAGCAATTGCAATGACAGACGGACAGAAGGACAGACAAGCAGGCAGGAAGACAGAAGGAGAGACAAAGCAATGAGTTTATTGCTGTGATTGAGCTTTCACTTGAAATGTATCTATTTGTGTATGAGTGTGTGTGCAAATGAGTATTTGTTTGCGTGTGTGTGTGTGTGTTTGGCACATTTTAATTACACTTGTAGCTGTTAAGTATTTGTCTTCTCATATGCGCACTTGTGACAAATCTTTGGCATTTTCTCATGCTGCTGACACTTTGACAATGACAGCCAAAGTATATGTATATTTGTATATGCATATACATATGTATGTGTATGTGCATGTGCTTAGCAGCATTGAAGGCACAATGTCACGAGGCGCGGCTGCTTGAGCTGATGTATCTTCTATGCCGAGCTGACAGCTGTAAATCAAACATGTGCGCTGCCTGAAGGTCGACAAAGGACGAAATCAGCGGCATGAATTTATTGTTTGTGGTTTTATCAATTTTAGTAGCAAACAATTTTAATAAATCATTTTTTTTATTAATAATTAATAAATCTCTTAAAAAAAAACCAAAAAAAAATCATGTAAACAAAAATCACAAATTGTCATTTATTAATTGCGGCAATCATGTTTAATGCGCAACTCAACAACAACAACAACAACAACCATAAACATGCAACAACAAGCATGCCATAAACCAAAGCAACAACAATAACAAAAACAACAATCAAAACTGTCAAAACAATAAGCAACATTTCAATTTTGAAAAATAAAATACAAAAAACCCAAAATTATGAAAAATGAAAAATGAGCAACAAAAATTATCATTCATAATAATTTGTTTACACTGAAAAAATGCCAACAACAACAACAACAAACAAACCAAAGGAAGCACTCAACATGCGCCCTCACTCACACTCACCCAGGCCAGACACACGGTCGCTGTCGACGTCGCTGCTGACGCCAAGCCCGCGAGCTAAGCAACATACTGCAACAACAACAAAAACAACAGCAAAGCACAATTCGAAATATTTCACACAACAGACAACAACAATTACACAAATGATATTTTATTTAACCAAAAAAAAAAGGAAGAAGAACAAAAAACACAAAATTGACAGAACCAAAAACAAAAAAACACGCAACAAAAGCGGCAACAATAACAATTACACAAAACAACGTGAATAATAACAACAACAACAACAACAACAACGAAATGTACAAGCATACAACACATGTTTACAACAACAACAATGAGATATGTATTAACGAAGACGCATGTTGCCAGCCGTCAGCGACAGCAGCGACCGAGGCGTGAGTGGAATGGTTGGCGTCGGGGGGCGCGCGGGTGTGCCGTTGCCTGCTGCAGCGGCTGTGAGCACATTTTTATCAATAAACAAGCGTAAAAATATGACAAACAAATTAATAAAATGCATCGCTGGCAAAATCGACAAAACAACAAGAACAACAAGAACAACAACAACACAGACAGAAGGGGCAAAAACCACGAAAAAAATGAAGAGAGAAAATAAACAGAGGAAACGATGGAAGCAACAAAAAAATCATATTGAAAAATGAGTGACGCTTGTTGGAACATGACAATGAAATGCAAGGCCCGTGAGTGAGTAAGTAAGTGAGGGAGTGAAGGAGTGTGGAAGAGAGACGGCAAGAGAAAGACGCGGTGGCTAATTTTAGCTAAACGTGTGCGACAATTTGACTCGACAGACAAGCGCGCTAAAATAGATGCCCAAAAGGGGCAATTAAAGTGAAGTGAAAGAGGCATGAAATGCTTGCATTGTGTTGAATGTTGTGTGATGATGTGCGATAGTAAAATGTTGCAGGAAGTTAATGCAGAAAAATCAACTTCATTGTTCAACACTTAGCACAGAACAATTGACAACAAACAACAACAACAACAAGAGTCAACTAATAAAGCGTCTCAGTGATTTGCGTTTGCATTCAAATGACGCATTCATGTTGCGCTGATTGAGTTCAACTTCCTGTCGGTCGGTCGGTCGGTCGGTCGATTGGTTACTTGGTTGGCCCCCAAACGATTGCAACAAGTCAGGACCCATGCACAATTCCGTTGAGTTTTGCTAACTTGCATAATTTCCTCCAAACACAAAGAGAGTTAGATTGAGAAGGAAAGAGTTGGGGCGAAGAAGACACGGAAACATGCGCCAGAAGCAATCAGTTTACATGGAACGGCAAAAGCGATTTAAGCAACAGAGACAAATAAGCACAACTGAAGCACAAACAATGCGTGCGTTGAGTGCAGCAAAACTAGAAAAAAAAAGGAAATGCAACGTTAGGCAACACTGGCAACAATGTGACAAACAACATGAATGCCAAACAAAGCAATTCGCATTGAGAAGCGAACGAATGAAATTGAAATGAAATGAAATGATCGAAGCTGAGCTGTGTAGAAATGAGATGGCATGAGATGAGATGAAAACCAAGCGCGCTTGCTTAACTAACAAACAAAAGAATGTCTGTCTGTCTGTCTGATGCGCGTGAAGAGTGCGCCAAATGTGTGAGTGCAACAGCAACAACGTGATTAAAGGATTTGGTTATGCGTTTCCGGCACATTTGCCAAACCAAAATTACGTACGCACACAAATGACATGTCATAAATTATGCAAAGCAAATGCTTTGCCCCTTTTTTCTGCTCTTCCCACCGCTCGCCATAAGCTGCTGTTTTTTTGTTATGCCTTCCAATTAGAAAACAATTTGATGCTGCATGCTACAATGTTGTTACAACAAATTGACGGCTTCAAGGGTTAGCATGACACACGCACACAAACACACACACATAAATCATTGGTGCGTGACTTGTGACAAATTCTACGCTCCACTTTTGAGTCAATGTTGACTGCCGGCAAATTATACAACATAATTTATTTTTGTTTAAAAAAACCAAAAAAAATATAAGACAAATTTTTCTATTTGAGCATGTTGTCTGTAAAATAGTATTTTCAACAACTTAATTTTTTATTTTTACTTACAGCCGCAAATGAAGACACTTTGGCAGCATCATTAAACGAGGCATATAAAATTTTACGCGGAAAACACTAACCAAAGAAACATGTACACACATGTTGCTGCAACATTCGGCTAAATGATGTGTCTTCCAGGCAACATGTTGCAAAGCAAATGCTGCCAATGCAAACGTTTATGTTGTGCTTGCTCAGCTACACAAACACACGCACGCTATCAGTAAACACCATAAACAACAACAACAACAACAACAACCCAACGAAATCAGTCGGTCGCACAAAGAGACGACGAGAACAAGCAGGCAAGCAAGCAAACGCAGACGCCAACGTCACATTGATAGGAACAGTGAAGACGATAGCAGCGCAAGACACCAAAGTAGAAAAACATCGTCGCAGTCGTCGTCGCCGTCACCGTCGTCATCACTGAGGCAGCGACAGCATTTCGTTTCGTTTTGTGACTTCGTGCTCATCGTTCACATCGGGCATTCTCAGTCGCTTGTTTGTCGGTTCCGGGTCGCGTTC
Organism: Phortica magna; assembly: GCA_037044515.1. Classification (NCBI taxonomy): domain Eukaryota; kingdom Metazoa; phylum Arthropoda; class Insecta; order Diptera; family Drosophilidae; genus Phortica; species Phortica magna. Next base: position 486,647 of record JBAMBP010001291.1, read on the forward strand.
GTGAGCGGATGCCATCGTTTGACACTTGATGTTCGTGCGTGCGCGTTTCTTTTTATTCGTGTTCTACGAAACATAAGCAAAATAATACACAAAAACAAAAAAGAATTCACATTTGATGCTAATGCTTGGCTGAGCGTGTGTGTGTGCGTGTGCTAAAGTTGAGTGTAATTTTACCGCAAGTCGGCGGAAATTGCGTTGAGCGCGAAAATAGTTATTTTGAAAAATCAGTGAAGAAAAAAAAAACAGAGTGCAAAAAATTATAAACAAAACGAATACTTCAATTTTCGCACTGTCTGCGAAAGTGTTCTATTTTCTAACAACACGCCTGCCCCCTCTTTACGCCCAACGCACGAAAAGTACGTCAACTAAAAGAAGGATTTCTTTTTGTAGTTCTACGCTTTCTGTCGCTTATTTCGTTGCTCCTTTTCACACTTAATTAGTGTTAAGTTGGCAACAACAACAACAAAATAAACAAAGACAAAAGAGACAATACATCAGACAGACAGATAGACAGACAGGCGGCGGCGGTTGCAGCAACGAAACCGTCAACTTGCAAAAGCGATACGCGCGCACCTAATGATGTTGTTGATAAAGCCAAAGCGACAGCAGACAACCCAACAACAACAACAACAACAGCAACGAGCATCACCACCACTAAAACAACAACAAAACAATATGACAACTTTAAGCGATGCGGAAATGATTTGCAACAATGCACAGTTGAAGAACTTGAACAAGAAGAAGAAGTTGAAGTTGAAGCAGTTGCAAAATAAGAAAAACTATAACAATAACAATGCCGCCTGCAATATGTTCAACAGTGCAACAACACAAACATCAACTATAACAACACCAACAACAACAGCAACAACAACACCAACAATGACAACAAACTTGAGTGCTTGCTGTTGCCATAGTGAAAAGCAGCCTTCAAACAAGCAACAACAACAACAACAACTTCAATGTGACAACAATTGCAGTGGCAACAACTACAACAACAACAACAACAGCACCGTGCACAAACTATTGCAATGGCTTTTTATTATAACATTACTGCTTGGCGTCTTTTGTGGTGAGTACAAAAATATACAAGAAAAGTCAAAAGTATAACTTTTACTTAGTTATTATTTAAATAAATAAAAAACACACTTTAATGCAAAGGCAAAACAACCAAGTTTAAGCGCAAAGCAATGAAAAATAGTTTACATGTTTATAACTTTAAGCCAAATGAGTTGTTATGTCTGATTTAAGCGTTGGAAGCAATTTGGCATTTAACCGCAGCAAAAAAACAGCAGTAATGCGCACAACACATCAGTTGGCAGTAATGCAGCAAAAATCAAGCACAGCAAACAAACAAAAAAACCAACAACAACAACAAACGTCAAACGCCAAATAAAAGACAAGCAAGCGAAGCAGCGCAAAAAGGCAACAACAACAACAACAACAACTGCAACACAAATCAAGATGAATTTGCTTGCATTTTTGTGCAGATTTTCATACATGGCTTCAAAATGAAAATGAAAAAAAAAGAAAACCCCCTAAAAGCAAATATATGTGTGTATAAACACACATGTGAATTAAATTTAGCAGCGCGCGCAAGTCGAAAAAACTTAAGTCAAAAAAAGATGCACACAACAAAAATATGTAGCAACAAATTGCGGGCGGAGTTGAGGCATGAATAGAATGCGCGTAACACGAATGAATGAATGAATGAATGAATGAATGCATAAGCTGATGGATGGTTGGTTGAATGAATGCATGAATGGTTGGTTGGTTGGTTGGCTGGTTTGTTGAACGCATAGATGGATGGATGGCTGGCTGGCTGGAAGGATGGTTGTTGCTTTTTTCGGCGCATTTGAAGCGAACGTACATAAGTGTTTGGCTTGACTTGGTTAAACTTTTATGCCAAGCTACAAATGCTGCCAACCAACAACAACAAACAACAACAATGATGATGATGATGCATACGACAACTGCACTCATGTGTGTGTGCGTGGGTGTTAGTGTTGTATCCTTTACCACTAAAAAATAAACACTAACAACAACAACAGCGATAAGAAAATGTTGCGCAAGAAAAACACTGCGAAATTTCACTTGTCTGCAGAAGTAAAAAGCAATGCAGAAAGGAAGAAAAAAAAAACCTAAAACGTTCAGGAAAATATAAATTGACTCATGTTTTTCATTTAAAATGTTGGCATTTTCAGAATGTGTTTATTGTTGTTGTTGTTATTCGAGGTTTCTTTATAATTCCACTTGATTTTGGCGCTGTTCTTGTCGTTGTGCCAGTTAAAACCAGAAATTAACTTTGGCAGAGCGCGCGCCACAAAGTATGCAACAGCAAATGTACAAAACTGAAATGAGCACAAGCACAGCGACATGCATTTATATATGTGTCTGTGTTTGTGTGTGTTTTTGCTGATTATTTCGTTTAGCAATTGATGCTGCCATCAATTCAAGTCCATTGCAATAAAAGCAAAGTCAGCTGAGTAAATGCGCACAAAAACTATTTTGATGCAATTTCCAAGAAATGCAATTGAAGTCAAACGTTTGTTTTTGTTCAACATTACAGCAATAAAGTTCAACAAATTGTATGTGCTTTTTCTCTCTTTCTTTTACCTACGACAAAAACTACCTTTGGATAAAGACAACGTTTGCAAGACAAGCCAATTTATTGTCACTTGTGCAACAACATTCATTTGCTGCAGCAAACGGCATCGCATTGAACATGTCAGCAGCAGCAACAATATAAACTCACAATTTTGTTGTAACATTCGTGTTAAGCACAGACAAGAAAATTGCTTAAATGCTTTGCAAGTTTGTAACTTTTTTTGAGATCAACTAAGGTTGGCTAACAATTTATGATGTTCATAACACAAGTGCTCAATCACATGATCATACGCCAAATAAACTTTGCTCTTTTCAATTAAGCAATGCAAATAACTTCTTGCCAAATCTCTGAGGTCTTCGCCAAGTGTTGAGACTTTTCTTTGTACAATTAATGATTAATTCAGCAGTTTGCATGAGCGATGCCTTTGGGACACCTTCCTCTTTGAGCAACTTCCTCACGTTATTTAAGGTACTATTCATTAGAAGCCGAACTTGTGTTTAATTGATCATGTTAAAGACTTCTATTAAACATTTTTTTCATTACTTTAAAGCAAGCAAATTGAATTCTTTAAGCGATCGACTCTGCTTCTCCTCAAATGTATTGAAATACGCTTTAATTTTGTAAAATGTAATATTATTTACCTCAGGAAAGTTATTTTGTCGACGGTAACTTAAAGCTTCATTAATTCTTGTATTGAATTTACGAAATTTCACGAATTCAGCATGAAAATTCTACACTAAGCAAACGCATTGCGCTCATTTTCCAATGAAAACAGCAGTAAACAAATAATTGAAATAGCTCAGCTAAAATAAACTAAAATCAATTAAGTTGAGCTCAGCACTGAGCATGAGAAACGGGAAAAGGCAAAAGAAAATGAAAACGAGAATGAAAATGGAAATGAAAATCGAACCCGAAAACGAAAACGACAAAGTTGCTTAACGAGTAAGAAAACCTTGGCCGAAAACTACGCCACAGCAACTTCTAACCACAGCCAAGCCAACATGCCCGTCTTCATGCTCACACACACAGGGGCAAACACACCGACACGCACACATAGATGACTAATCACGATAGACAAATATTTATAATTAATTTAAAATATAAACATGAAACGCAACGAAGCCGCAATTAATTTCAAAACAGTTGAGTCTGCGTGAGAGACAGAGAAAGAGAACGTGCGGCAAGACAGATTCAAGCAACGGAATCCACCGGGCTTTGTCTGCTTGGGGAACTAAGGATAACTACTTTGGACGAAATTGGACTTGCAGACTAAAGACTGTTTTGTATTGATAGATTCAGCAATATACGTAGTTTGTTGATAGATTGTCGTCAAGGGACAAAGCATAATGAAGTTGCACAAATGTCTGCAACATGGCCACTTAAATGCTCATCTGCCAACGAAACGAAATATGTTTATCAAGCAACGGTTTGGTTGAGATGAGCAAGAGAGAGAGAGAGAGAGATTTCGGCACTTAATATTTCACACTTGAATAAATGTTGTAACAAGACATAAGCAATCAACTTACTATAAATAATAACCAACATTATGGGCGAGATTAAAATTAATCAGATACATGCACGCAGACAAGAACGAAGCAAGGCGATCAAGTGTAGCTGACAAAGAGCAAAAATGCTAAGGGACGATGGTCATTCTCTTCGTTCCGTCTGCCTTCCCCACGCCCAAGAGCTATGATAATGCGAAGATGCATGCCGTTGTTGTGGCCAAGTTGCCGCAAGGCTAATGAGCCATGAGCACCATGGCAGGTGTCAGCATGGAAAATTGTATGTAAATACGTGAGGCAAATGGTCAGCCATGAAATCTGTGCGAATGAAATACTTCGTGTGTGTGTGTGTGCGTCGACTTGCATGCGAATTACAATCAATGAAAATATTTAACGCTCTTACACCCAAAAAACCCGCAAAATACGCGCACACAAATACAAATGAATGCCTTCGCATGTCTGCGTGCATGTGTGAAAGTTGAGGTTTGCCGCAAATGTTCGCGTTACACTTGCTTACGTGCAACAACTCCAGCCACCCCTCACTCTCACACATGCGTTTTCTCTCAGTCAATGCTAATTACATTCAGTTTGGCAAATTTATTTAACATACTTGTCTAAAACAGTGCCTGCAACAACAGTAACAAGCACAACTAACGCACATGGCGCTCGTATGCGTTAGTCTGGCCGTGCCTAGTGTGAAAACCTTTCAACAACAGAAGCACTCATTTAATCACACACACACACACACACATTCAGAGCACACAGACATTGCCGTCGGCATTGTTTGACCCTTGTGGCTATGTGGCTGGAGCTGTTGTCGGCACCCCGCAGTCATTTAATTACAAAAGGTTTTCTCCATGGTTTATTTTCGTTCTAAATTCATACTAAATTCAAACTTCATTCATTCATTCATTCATTCGATTTGTTATCAATGTTGTTGCGCGCCAAAAAGTATGCTATGCGTGTGCAGCCAAAGGGAAATTTGTAGTCATGTATGTCTAATTCAGTCGAATTTTATGCTCTTGAAACGACGAGTAGATTTGAGCACATAATTAAGCAAAAATTTAATCGTGTGCATATTCCTTTAGTGAGCATTATTAGGTTAGAGAATGTTTATTAATATTACTTCAATAATTTGGCTAATCAAATAATATGTTAAATAAATACGATAGAACAGTTTTATGGCAAGAAGATTTTCATTTTAAGAACAGACAAACTTACTCACTTACTTACTTACCTACTTTGGCATACTTGAAGCAAACATATACGTTTCATGGACTACAGGATGGTCGGTCAACAATGCATAAAATATCAGCATAATTGATTTGTTGTATGAAAACCATTGCCCGACAAAACTCACACACACACACATAATTTTTTATTTACTTTGATGCTTATGCAAAAAGCAAACACACACGCAACTAAACCAAAGGATATGCATGCACACACATACACCAACTTATAGCACACATCCTGTTCGAAATCTTATTGATGACTGTTTACCAAACGAAAAAAAAACAACAACAAGGCATAAATAAAAAGCAACAACAACAAGCCGTGCAATATAAAACGTTCGAAAGTGGGAAGATTTTGCAAAAAGGATACATGCGCATATTTTCTTGTCTTCTTCTTCACTTTCGGTTTTCAGTATGTTTGTTAAATAAAACTTTATCTTGTCCGCAAGCAAAAGTCGTAGAAACAGGAAGAAAAAAATGAATAAAAAAAAGTAAATAGAAGCAAGGCAAATGTACACTTAAAAAAACAACAAAAACAACAAAACATACTATAAAAAAAAGAAGCGAAAAGAAAATGTTTGCCATTGGGATAATATTTCATAATTTATCATTGACAAAGGGAGAGTGGGTGGAACGCATGAAGTCAGCCGGAAGTGCGACAAGAGGGATTCGAAGCAAAAGGAAAATAACTAATGAAATTATAATATTTTTGCTTAGCTTTTAATGGTGTTTGTATGGAAATTTTATGCAACACTTTGGGCCACGCACACACACACACACACACACACACACACACATACACACACATACTTAAAGAAAGCTGAAAAAATAACATTTATTTTAGCGTTCTTAGTTTTTTCTTTCCGTTTGTTTTTTTATAAATGCGTGAAATAAGAAAATATGTAAAAATATTTATTTGCGTTGAGTGGCATGAATATTTTGTTTGTTATTTTTTCGGTTTAGAAAAGTGTTGAATGTGGCAAACAAATCGACCGCAATCGCTTTGATTAATAATGTGGCATAATGTTTTCAAAGAGCGCTCGTAAATTGGTTTTGGCAAAAGTGCTAAAGTGAAACGTTAAAATTTGGTCGCTTTTTTTGACTCATGATATAAAATTGTAATACAATAGTTTGCAAGCCTGCATAGTAATGTTTTAAGACAGCTAAAAAATGTAGCATACTTTTAGTCAGCACAAGAAAAGACGCACTTTATAAACTATGTTAAATGTAGCATACTTTTGGTCAGCAAAAAATTAAAATATTGAAATTAAGCGAATTTTATAAAATGTCTCAATAGTCCTGCATTTGTTTAAGGCTCTAACAAGCACAACTGCCAACAAATCAAAAACATTTAACTTCATTAAACACTTGAAACTAAGCAAATCACACACACACACAAACTGACAACCAAAATGTGTGTTTAATTTAGTTCAACTTTTTCTTTTTTTTCCATTATTCTAACAATCTCTTTCATTTTTCCAATTCATTTTCATGAATGTCGCAATCAGCTTGGCCAACTTGTCCAACATTCTGCGGTCTGCACATGCTCGTACACACAATTGAAATGTTAATCATGACTTTGTCGTTGATGATGATGACAAAGTTGTGAAGCGAGCGAAAAAAACACAAAACTTTTTCTGTGTTTGACACTGTTGGAATTGTCTGCATAAAGTCAATTCACCTTCACCTGCACGGCATGAATTGCCGAGCACTAAAACAAATCTCAAACTTACTTTTTTTTTTGCCAAACAAAAACAACAAAATAAAATAAGAACAAAACGATGAAGTTGACAGCCTCAATTTGTTGCAAAAATGTCACTTATTCAAATATATTCCGAGAATGATATCAACTGACCAAAATGGCGTAGAAGCAGAAGAAGAATTTGTCGTAACGCAAATTATGCAAATATTTGCACAGCGAAGTTTGCAGGACAAAACTTTTGCCAAGCGCATTTATCAACACTAAAAATGTGAGCGCAATAGATATATTTACATAATTTCTTGCAATGTTTTTGCTATTTATGTATCTTTTTTTTCGGGACATTAAAAATAGACAAAAAATTCTGCACAATTTGCAACGCTTGTTAAACAATTTTGCGGGCTAAGCTGATAAAAAAAAAAACAGAAAAAAAAATGTTGCACGCGTGAATATAAATTTTGTTATTTTTCAAAGCGATTTTTGTTGTCGTTGTTGTTGTTGTTGTTGGTTGCATGGCAAATATTGCAATAATTAACATAAATACCGCAAATTATCGGCACAAATGGCAGCAATTATTCGTTTATGCCAAAAGCGCTCACAGTTGGTCGGCAGAAAATACCATCAGCAATGCATGACCATGTTTATTTGCTTATTTAGTTACGCTTAATTACATGATGCTGCCATGATGTTGCTATTGAGCAAATTAACTATGCAAATATTGGTTTACAAATTACCATGTCCGACAGATCTTTTATCATTTAGAAATAGCAACGTTTTGAAAATTATTACTTTATTTAAAATGCATCTTACATGTGTAGGATGATAAATGGTCTACTGAACCCCTCATTACCCCTCAATACAGTAACATTTGTAGCAAGATTTAATAAGTTTTGTTACTCGGTCAGCTACGATCACAAAAGTACAGAGAATCGGAAAGTAGAGTTTTAAAACTCTAATGTAATTAAGTACGCGTATGTTATTGAATATCACTTTAGCACATGCGTTAGTACAGCGTTCAATGTTCACAATTTTATACTTTAATGGCTCTTGCTTCACTTATCTTACGCTGAAAAGTTATGCTTATTGTTAGAGAAATAAGAAGTTATTTCGTACCTTTAAGTGCCTTTAACAGTCGGTTTTGTTGATTACCATTTCCGAACGTTACTTCCCTTGATTTAAGTGCAAGACGCCATATTGAATCTATAACTCGAACATATAAATTGCATTCATTTATTGAAACAAACCAAACATAAATAAAATAAACAGACAGACGGACGGACAGACGGAGAAACCAACAACAGACAAACACATAAAATAGTCATAAACTAGTCGAACATATATACAAAACAACTAAAAAGTCACGCAGCAAACTTTACGAATGCAGGCAAATTTATGAAAAATGTTTATGCATCATGCTCCAAAAAGCAGCAACAGGATGGCTAAGCATCAGCATCAGTATATATGTATATATATTGTCGACAGGAGCCGGCGACCGGTGGCAGACAATAAATGTTGGCGACGACAACACAAATGCAACTGAGTACTACTAGCGATACTAGATGCTAGATACCGAGACTGACTCAGGCAAAGATTGCAGCATATGAAAGACAAGTTCGAGTAGACAAACTGCATGAGCGAATTTTATATTTGTGGCATAGTTATTGCGTATGTGAATGTGTCTGCCACAATATAAAAATATTAGCAATAAATTATCACATGCAAAGACAGAGACATAAACACAAAAGCACGCACGCACACATGTAAAGCGAGAGAGAGAGAGCGAGCGAGAGTGCAAGCATTACAAAGTCATACAGTTGCAAGTAGCGCGTAACTAAGCAGAGGCAAGTGAAGTGCTGATAGAAGTATAAAGTATCTGCATTTTATGTTAGTCAAATGCGCCGAATGAACTCGAAAATGTGTGCTTTGTGTGTGTGAAGCAGTAAATTCAGGCGTGGGTTAAACAAGTTATGAGCGCACGACGCTTGTTACTGTACATTTTTTCTGCATCTCTGTGTGTGTGTAGCCATGTGTTATAGACACACACTAATGCAAATGGCACTTGCAACGAGTTTTACTGCATATTGTCATAATATTGAATACATGAAATATTGAATTTTGCAGTCAATAAACGTTTTATGATCACAGCTGCAAATATTTCACTTTACCGCTTTTGTCGCACTCGGATTTTTCTCCTTTTTTGCTGCCTTTGTCGTTTTATTTATTTTTATAAGTTAGTGCGAGTGTAATGGCGCACAATTTATGAAATATTTCATAAAATTTTTTATTTTTTCCTTACGAACTTTTTTTTCTATTTTTCATTTGTTTATTTTTCTTGAAGTCAGACAAAAACATAAGAAAACGTCGCATTACACTTGGCGCTGCTATGTGTCGTTGCTTGCAAATGATTTATTACTTTTAGTTTACACAAAAAAAACAAAAAAGCAAATTTGAGTTTTGACAGCTGCCGAACTAATAAGAAAATTAATGCAAAGCAAAGAAGATATTCAAACAATTTGAGTAGAAGATTTTAAATTTTGTTTCAATATGAGTGAATTGTTTGACAAATAACGTGAAATGTGAAAACAATCGCTGGCAACATTAACGAAACTATAGAAGGTTGCCAAAAATATAACTATTTGCTTTAAACTTGAGGCAACATAATTAATATATTATGAGATCAAGTTAGAACATTGCACAATTATAGAAATTTCAATGCCAAAAGGACTTCTAGATATAATACAAGTAAACTACGCTTAAATTGATAAAACCAGCAAGAAAGTTAAACTCAGGCACGAAAAGTTATTAAATACGCGCCATCGGTTCGAGTACAAGTCTCATGACAAATTTCTTACACTATTCGCTTAATGAAGTCTATAAAAAAAAACCGGCATCAACTTTAACACAAGCAAAGCCGATAAGAGACTCGAAATGAAAGTAGACGCAACAATCAAATTCACTGCGTAACGATTTGACTGATAGCCTGCGTAAAGGATTGACTGACTGCCTGACTGACTGAGCGAGTGAGTGAGTGAGTGAGTGAATGACTTTTAGACTGGCTGACATAAAAAAAAAATAAGAAAAAAGGCGAAAGTATAACGAAGTAGGTTGAGCATAGGCAACGGACTGACTGAGTCAACTAAAAGACTTGATGTAATACAATACACACATACACATAGTAACGGATATTACACTTCCCCAAGCACATGCACACAGTAACACATATGAGCGTGCTTTAGGCTTGACGACAGTGTATCCGACGACAACGAAAACGTCAACGATGATGATGACGATGACGAGGACGATGATGACATTGGAGACATCAAGCAGGCAGAGTAGAGAAATCAAGCCAAGTCAGGCGCTGCTTACTTGTCAACGTTGTAGCCAGGCAGGCAGCGAGACAGGCACTCAGTCAGTCAGTCCGTCAGTCAGCCAGTCGATTAAGTAGACGACATTTTGGTTGCTGTGGTGTGTGGCAAGACAACTGATGGCGGAGGTTCAGGCAGTGCGGCAGATTGCCTGCGACATTGATGTTATTGCATGCTATCAAGATTTCTGTTTGTAAAACAAAAGACAAAACGAGAAAAACAACAACCGACAAGCAAAAAAATCATTGGAAGGCACGTTGAGTGAAGTGGAGTTGAGTTGAGTTGAGACAAGCTGAGCTAAGCCGAGCCGAGCCGAGTTGCGTTGCGTACTGAGCCCAACTGAGCACCGTTGAATCATAGCAGGCGACAAGCGCCAACAAAAACAACAACAAAGAAGGCAACAAAAACAAGCAAAAAATGTTTTACAACTTCTTGTAAGGCGGCTTAAACGATTTGTGTCAGTTTATGAAAGCGCAACAAGGCGCGGCAAAGGAAATAAAGCGAAAAACATATGAGTGAAAAAAAAAGCATTGCGAAAAACCAAAAATAGTCGCAAAAACAATAGAAGAAGCACAAAATAAAATCGAGTAAAAGCAACACAAATGGAAAATTGCTTTTTGATGTAGTCACTTTGCATGTGTCGCACTGCCAACTCACCTCCCTCAACGCCCGCGCACGCCCACCGACAAAACTTTCATGCGCTCAGCCATTAAAGCAGTTTGACTTTAAGCCTTCCTGTGTGCCTACAAACGACCAAGCCCAAGCCAAAGTGTCCTGCGCTCTTTGCAGTCGTCTGAAATGCATTAAAAGCGGCAAACTTTTTATTGTCAAGTTTAAAGCCTTTAATGGGCGTGTTGCAGCCGGCTGCCACGCCCGCCACGGCTGCAATGGCTGCCACTCATGGCACGTACACTTATTTGTTTTTCAGTTTTTTATGCCGCTTCGATGTGGCGCCTTTCAGCCTTTCAGACTTTCAGGCTGCCGTGTGTCATTTATACCGCGCTGATCGCCATTACTCAGCCAAATAGGAAAACCCTTTTCGCCTGTTGGCCATTTTAATTTTTTTTTATTTATATTTTTTGCAATCTTTTTACTGTAAGCGCGTATTTTTGCCATTTTTTGAGAGGCGCGGCCGGCTTGTCATCGTTCGGCATGTGCCACACTTCGAACCGGCCCGCGCGGCACAGAAATGTTTTTTAAGCGCGCGCGTATATCCTTTGGCCTGATGACGTGTAGCTGAGTGCCGCATTGTGGCACGTTTTAATCCATTGGATTTATGTGACACAAGCGTGCAGCAGCAGCAGCAAGTGCAACGTTTGCTTGCCGTTTTATGTTATTGTTCATGTGTATGCGTTTGCGTAACGAAATTGGTTTGTTTTCAATGTGCAACTTGATGCCTGATCGATCGTGATGACTTGCTTTGCGCTAAAAGCTTTTTGCCGAACACACACACATGTATAAGCAAACAATTATGTTATCTGATAAGTTTATTTTGGCTTTTCTCTCATATTGCAACGCTCCTCAATTCTTACAGATGCCACACACGCTGCATTGACTAATGTGAATCTGCTCATCGAACCGCCGGCCGTGCGTCGCGGCCAATCAGTGGCGCTGCGCTGCGATTACCGGCTCGAAGGCGCACCACTCTACTCCATCAAATTCTATCGCGGCCAATACGAGTTTTATCGCTACACGCCGGGCGAGTATCCAAACACGAAAGTCTTTCCATATCCGAGCATACGAGTTGACGTAAGTTCATATCTATTTGCACCTAAACATAAACCAAAACAACTTCCACTTGCAGGACGCCGCTTCGAATGCCACACAAGTTGTGCTGCGCAACGTCAGCTTCAGCCAGTCGGGCAACTTCAGCTGCGAGGTCACTGCAGATGCGCCACTTTATGCGACAGCCACGGTCTATGCCCAAATGCAGGTTGTAGGTGAGTTGAGTCGAGTTTAATTTAATTTGCCAAAGCATCGCAAACAATTAAGCGAACAATTAACGCGAATTTCAATTTGCATTATCAGTTGAGCTTGAGCTTGTCAGCCGACAACAAAGCGCTTGGCCGCTCTAATGCGAAAAACAAGCGAACAATGCCGCACAACAACAACAACACGGCTAAGTGGCACAAGTTGCCTCATTAGAGTTTCTTAGCGCGCGTTAAGTTGCGTCTTCTGTTTGCATGCACAAAGCGCTTGAGTTGCTTGTTGAACAAGCGGAGCGTCCAATGTCCTTAATGCGAATTGCAGCAGCGCAAAATTCACAAGACAATTTGTAAGCAAGCAACAAAGGCTTTCAAGCTTTTCTATACTTTTCACTTGAAATCAACTTATAAGCAGATAACCGTCGCGCTTACAATTATTCTAAGGTTCTACGACTCAAGCATGAACGAAAGTTTCTCAAGAACAGTTCTACAAACTGAAAACGTTTTGAACATTTTCTACTTTTTGCTTTTGCTTGCCGAAAACATGGTGAAAGAAGAAGTTGCCAGCCATCTTCTACCCAGTCGCACCTGCAATTAAAAAGCAGCTTAGTGTAAAGAAAGCTGCTGCATATGTCTCCATAAAAATAAATAAACAGCGCCGCTTGAACTTGAATGTATGAGCTTCTGACCAGCTGACAACGAAACTGTTATGACCTACAGGCAGCTGTGTAGTAGAAATCTGACATGTCCAAGCACTGATATAAAAAGAAATGCTCTAGTGTATGAAAAACTCAAGAAAACAACAAACAAACAAAGTACACAACTGAATAGGTAATGTAGGAAGCACAAACAGAAGAGATACATTTTTTTGCCGCCAACCTGAGCGTCATCAACTTCGACATTGTGCTCATCATCATCATTATCATTATCATTATCATCATCATTATTATTATTATTACAACATTCAACGTCAAGTTTATGCGCCGGAGGCTATTGAAACAGGCTGCACACTGTAAAGTTCAGCGACTGATTGCGCCGTGTTTTGAGCACGAACTGTCAAGTGTACAAAATTTGTGCTACAGGCGATTTCTAGTTTTGTCGCTTAAGCACACACACACACATACGCACACACACACACATGCACATGCCCACAGATACAAATACATGGCATTTATAATTAGTTGTACGTGTTGTAGACATTCAAAGTGCTTAAGCATAAACATCTCATACACTCTCACTCATACTGCATTCACTTATAAACAATTTCTCGTTGTAGAATTTCCGGAGAAACGCCCGCAGCTATTCACAGAGCATACACGTTATGAGCCCGGCGATGTACTACGCGCCAATTGCAGCACACCGCCCTCGCGACCACGCGCCGAGCTACGCTTCAGCATTAACAATATACCGGTAAGTAAACATCCTGTCTGTTTACCAAACTGTATGTGCCTCACTGATGGCCTGACAGACTGACAGATGGACTGCATGCTTGCTTGCTTGCTTGGTTTGCTTGCTGCTTGCTTGCGACACGGCGTATGCGCAATGTGCAATATTAAATTCATAATACGACATGTTTGCCCGCAAGCAAATTCACTTGTACATTATTACATAAGCTCAACGAAATTCGATCGAAATTCGATCATTGTGTGTGCATATGTCCATTAATGAGTTTACACAATTCAAAGTCTCATTAATTGCTAATTAATGTTTCACTTTGTAAATGTTGTTGCACTGCTTCTGAGTGCTATTGTACACAATTGCTGTTCGATAAGCATTCAACAATTTATTTATGCTGGTCTTGTACAATCAAAGCAACTGTCGAAATTAATGCGCACTTTGACGCCTCGCTCAACCAACATGTGTGTTGTTAGATTACCAACCAACTGACAGAAGATATAACAAAATAAATCAACCAAAAAAAAAAGCGCCGCCATTTTGTTACTTCGGTGTCGACCTCGACTGTCTATCATATCTTGCGACGTATGTCTTACCCTGCGCTGTCTATCATATTTCGTCCTAATTAAACAGCTTTGACTTATTTATTAGTGCCGTAAATCCTTTATAATTACACATTACAATTTAAGCCTTTTGCTTAACAAGCGTATACGCAAGCATAAACGCCTCATGCCTCATGCATGTGCGCCGGTTGCTAAGCATGCCTCTTGTGCTGATATTCCTTGTGGAAAATTTAGTTAAATCCGTTGCCATTTGAGGCCACACTCGCACACAGTCAAAGCAAACAGATTCGAGCTAAGCTGTCATATGAGTTAAGTTGAGTCGAAGCGAGTTGAGTTGAGACGAGTTGAGTGCGTGCCTAAAAATTTGTCGTTTATTTATGAATATGATATAATTTAATCAAAGTCAAGTTAGAAAGCCTTACTAAGTCAACGGCATCCCTTTATGGTTACAGTCATTTGAAAACCACGAAACCAACTCCTTTGCAACGCTCAATTGTTAATTAAAATTTGATGTAACAATTTAAGGCAAAATCTTGGGTTACTCTTAGCACTCTTAGCGCTTTTTCTTTTCGTTCGCCCGTCTGTCTGTCTGTCTGTCTGTCTGTCTGCCTGCCTTAGTACTTCCGACAAGATTAAGCTTTTGGTAATTTATTAGGAAATCTCAGTGTAAAAAATAATGAAGATAAGATTTGCCTGCTTCCGTTTCCTAACTCTTTTTGTCTTTTCATTTGTTATTTTTTCCTACCCTCAAGCACGTTGAGACACGTGTTTTATATGGCAGTAGCGCTAAGACTTTTTTCTTGTGTTTAATGCCCCTTTTTTTAACCATTTTGGCTTAAAAATTCAAGCACATAAATTCAAGATTTGAGTTTGGACACTTTACAAGGTTAGCATATGTCGAATGCGTATGAGAAAGTAATAAAGTAAAAAGGCCAAAAATGTCATTTATCAAATGTCATCATACAAAATTGCCAAAAGTCATACTTTGCACACACACACACCCACTTACACACATATACTGATGCGCGCATATGAATATAAAATACATGCAACGAATCATTAGTCATTTGAGACATTTTCTTATTATTTCGTTTTATTTTTTTATTTATTTTTTTCCTACTGCTTTTATTTCTTGCTGTCTTTCAATACTACTGGACAAACCTTCGTCCATTCGCTATGCCATTTATACTTACAATCCACAATCAGTTGCATAAATCAAGTTTTTCACGCCGTTGGCGGTTATAAAAGCAAAACATAATTTTAAAATGAAATCTACCACGCGCAAGCTGACCTTAAGGCGTGGGCGAAATTGTATAACGAAACGGTTAAGCCAAGTTGCGCACAACTGGAAAGGTTCATGCTTCCGTGCATGATTAATCATGTCATATAAAAGAAAATACCACCAGCCAAAGATGAAGTAACAGCAGCAAGAAACATCAGCACAGCTCATGAATTCGATAAAGTATATGACCAGTGTGGCAAATAGGCGTCTTCATCGAACGAATATCTATGAAAAGCGAGTTAACGAAATAGCATGGAAAATTATTTCTTTTTCGTACTTTCATAAAATAAATTACTCATTTCGCAGCGTAAGAGCAAAGCAAACAAAACGCTGTGGCAACACTTTTCAATGAATTTACGAGACGACATTTCGCACTTGGCGTTGCCTGCCGAAATAAACACGTTACGCAGGAGCGGAGTCAGGCATGCTTTAAGCACAAGCAACAAATGTATTGCTTATGGAAAAGTAGTTAATTATATAATAAGAACAATGACAAAATGTGAGACTTTTTGGGCCTACAATGAATCGATGAAAAGCAAAACAAAAATATACAATTAGTGTAGAAAATTGCAATTGCATAAATACACGCAAAAGCACCAACAGTGAACCGAACCTGTACAAATAAGTTCGTCTACAATAGAGTGGGGTAAGCAAGTGACAATGGAACCAACAAGAAGAAAACTTATTAAACGCTTCATAAATTTTTATATGATGTGCATGCAATATATATATACATATACAAATAAACTTATAGATCTAACAAAACTGCCAGCCTTCAACTGCTTTTCATCTCTACGACGGCTTGGTTGAAATTTTTTTTTGTTTTCGACTGCTCGACGATTTCATGCAGGCAGCTGAAATGTTTTATCTCAAGTCTATGCGTCTTAGAGACAGCAGAGCCAACATCAGACCAACTTATATAACAGCCAAGACAAAAGGGCCGACTGTCAGCCAAGGCTATCTACGCACACATGCCGCCACTTACGCACAGTGGCTGCGGCAGCGGCAGCGAAAGGAGTGCTGTGCTCATATAACGGAGACGCACATAAAATTTTATGCGTCGAGTTTATGCTGGCGGAGGCACTGCAATCAATGCCCGCTATTCAAGCTAATGCGCCTATTTACTTTTCCTATTAAATTATAGTAGTTTTTCTGCGTCTTTAAATTAGCAAAATATCTTTTCGTTTTCTTGGTTTTTATGTTGTAAAGGTTAACAAAATCGTGAATAATCAAAACAATTTCGTAAGCGTTGCGCAACTTCAGACAGAAAAACATGTATGAGAGTAAGAGAAAACAGAAACTTTTCGCTACTTTCAACTGAAAGTTAATAAATTTGCCAATCAATGCATAACTAATAAAGAGCAGCAAGACGCGCTAAGTCAAACAAAAGGCCAACTTGAAATGAAATGTCGAAGAAAAGAACGCCATTGACCTAAATGCACGTGCGCGTGGACGAGGGCCAAAAGTCAAAGCAGTAAGGCAGCCGGCAACTCAAAGCTAAGCAATGAGCCAAGCAAGCAGCCAAGACTAAAGGCAACTAAAAAAAAGCAAAACCAAATTGCTAATAAAATCCAACAGTGAAACTTTTGCTTCAAATGACAGTTAAGCAAGTTTTGGCCAAAAGAAACGCCAGAGACGACAAGCAGACATGAGTCAAACGTGTGAAACTTCATAAAACTGCCATAAAATATTTTTCAACATGCTTAATAAACTAGCGCAGAAAGAAGATGTTACATTTCCCCAAAAAAAAAAAAAAACCAAAAAGAAGCGCAAACCAAAAAAATGAAGAAAAATTAATGATTTCTTAATAAAGTAGTAAAGTCCAAAATGTCGACTTATGCCAACACATCGCCGAACATGAAACAAAGCAGTCGCTGCTGGTCCCGCTGCCGCAGCCGCAACATTCACGGACATGGCGGCAGGAAACGGAAATGGCAACGAAGACGTTGGCAATAGCAATGGCAATGGCGAATGACAAGCTGCGGCGGCAGACAAACACGAAATGCTTTTGTTGCACAGCCTTACTAATTCATGCTCGAGATACTCATTGTAGGTGCAGGGCAGTCATATGGCGCAATGGCTTGGGCGTGTGTGGACGTGCTTTTGGGTTTTAGGGCATGTGCGTGGGCATTGTGTAGGCAACGTCTTCGTCATAGTCCGTCGTTTGTATAAGTTTCTGTTTGATTTTGAAGCATGCGCTCCCTAGAGTCTTGCTGTCTTGAAAGTCGACGTTGAAATGCGAAATAAGCGCGGGTGTGCTTACCAAAAAGTTTTGTTTTTTTCTTGTGAAAGACACAAGCAAACAAAACAACAAATAATAATAAGAGAAAACATAACAGAAATAAATAAAGCTAAAGTGTTAAGCATGAACAGGCAGAAATCATATGTGTTTGTATATGTGTGTGTGTGTGGTATGTGTGTGTGAGTGCTCCAGCAAAAAGTTAACGACTAACATAATTTGTTAAAAGTTTTTGTCATATTAATGGAAAAGTAGCTCAAAATGAAATTTTCGTAGATCATGGGATTAGTTTATCCCGCGCTGTCTTTTTTTCGCTTCCCTCACTGAAAATCGATTTTTGATAAATGGTTTCTTTGCGCAAATAAGTTTTGTATGTCTTCGTTCTGTTTTTTTTTTTCTGTCTTCTGGTTTATCTTCTTTGCCAAAGTTTTTTTTGCGTGTTAAAGAGAATTTTTGTGTAACTTTTTAGGCGCGCTTAAAGTGATGAGTAAAATGATTGGGAATTGAATTATTGTGTTAAAAAAAAATCGTGCTATAATCAATTTTCGTAAATGTTGACGGGATTTATTGGAAAATTCAATAAAATAATCTTTAATAGTATGAAATTTACAAAGAACAACTGACGGCGTCGAAAGCATGTTAGCTCTTGCCTGTAAAATATAAAGTTTACAAATTATGTAGCATACTTTTTGGCATTGGAAGTGAATTGATTTAACCAATTGAAAGTCGTCAGTGACAGTTAAGTAAAATGTTATTGAACTCAACTTTAAATTAAAATGCTGCAAGACTTGGATTTGAAATTCGAAACAAATATTAAAAATCAAAAAAAAATTATAAAATCTTATATCATCATAATAATAATTGCATATATAAGTAGCGTTTGTAATGCATAAAATAATTGCATTTTTGCATATTAAAATAATTGCCATGCAAACTGCAATGTTAATCGTCATCAAATAGTTTTAGGCAAACTCATGTTTAATGCAACAACAAATAAAATCACAATCAAAGTGACAAATTTCAACAAATCATTTATACACTGTATTCATTTTAAGTGTTAATAAAGGCATACAAGGAAAGGCTTTTCTTTGCATAATTTATACCGGCTGAGAAAATTAGCACACTTCAATGTTAATTGTCAAATATGCGCATACATAATATTCAAACAGCCTTGCGGATTTCAACATAATAACTTAAATAATATGCATAATTTCAAGCGCATCGAAGCCAAGGCAATGCCACGCCCTTTTAAGGCGAATTTGCCAATGCCACTGGCACAAAGTGAAGGCCAGTAATGGGTTATGTGCTGTAGCTAAGCTAACAGAAAACTCAGCTGCTTATTCACCACGGAAATGTTACGTATACGACATGCTTTTCAGAAGCTTTGCAGACTACTTAAAAATACAACAACATAAGAGCACAAAAACTGACTTAAAGGCAAACACGTAGCAAGAAATTGTTCATTTGTATGTGTGTGTGTGTGTGCGTAAGCGACACTCACAGTCAGTTTTTTTAATGTGCTTAATTAAAGCGATTTTTGTCTTTAGAGTATTGTCGTAAATTACGCAGCATTAAATTGTCGCACACAAACACACACAGACAAAGCACTGCCTGAAACACAAGGGGCACGAAATATACTTAGCATACCTAGAGGCGCACAGCAAATGAAAATACCAACGAGCCTAAGCGCCTGAGCGTTTCAAATCGCTGACTGTGCTTAAGTTGTTTATAAAAGAGAGAAAGCAAATTAAAAAAAAAAAGAAAAGGCAATTTAACATTTTGGTGAAATAATGAATGCTTGAAAAGGATTGTGTTTGTAAAGTGTCTCGTCTAAATGGTTGGCGTCTTTAAACTTCACTTAGTAACTTCTACTTTAAAATGAAATCAATATGCGAAATAAAAGTATTTTCAAGAAATAATATGATTAAAATAAGACTTATAAGCAGTATGCCAGGCGTATTTGTTTTGTTCAACTTTATGGTGTCATGTCGGAAATGAAAATGACACACACACAAGCACACACGCACACGCATACAGACAAATGTAAGCAAAGTGTTGATAACAACTTTTGCCACAAATGTGGGAATAAGTGAAAAGCGAATGGAAAAAACATGAAGTGATATGCAAATAAACCGTTTATATAACATAAAAACCGTTACCTTGAGGTCAGCAGAAACAATAGTGAGGTCTGGGTGGTCTACAACAATTGCAACAACAACAGCTGCACACAGACACACATGCATAGAGAAAGACTTTAACATATGCAGTCACGTTAAGCAATTCTCAAAATGCTGGACATGTGCAAAGTACCAAACGAAGCATGTAAGTGAGCTCGTGCGTGCGTGCGTGTATGCGTGCATGAGTCTGCGTTTTCGTCTGTTTTTATATATAACTGTATGTGCATATATGTTTCACATAACTGAAAACTTGCTTAAAAAACATCAACAGCAAAAACAACTGCAACAAGAGCAACAACAAAATATGTCATGCCGTATCCTGTTCACTTGCAGTATCCGATGTTGTCACCCTACATGCTATATTTTTAGTATTCACATACGTCTCCCTTTTGGTGGCATTGCAGAAATGGCCCCACGTCGCTTGTTGTACACAACAAAAGTGGCAACAGTAACAGTTACAGTAACAATAACAAGCAAGCCAACAACTACACTGCAATAACCATCAGACAAATTGCAATTCATATCCACTTTGACCACAGCGCACTGTTTTTTTGGCAACCGCCTCTCGGTTTTGCTACAATTTTACTTTATTTTTTTGTTATTTAAGTATTTATTTTTTATATATTTTCTTTGCTGTTTGTGATGTTGACCAACAACCGGAAACGGAAAGAAAATCAGTTGCAGTGCTCGGTTTTTGTTGATGGCATTGAACGGCAGGAGTGCATTTCAACTTCAAAATAATAGCGACCAAACATAGTCGGTCAACAGCTGAAATGCATTTGGAAAAAAACAAGAATGTATAAATTATATTAAGGGAATTATATAACGTTAATAAACCATATTGGTGATTTGAAATTATTGCTTATTAAATTGTTTAATATGATTAAAAAATATTTTTTTCTTACGAAACTTACAGTTCAACGATTGCTTACATGCAATGAACGCTTATATGAAAATATAAGCAATATGCAAGACTATATCGATTTTTGCAAAAAACCATTGCATAGCTTTGGGCTGACATTATTAAATGATGGTTTCGAAAAAGTATTATTAATTTTATAACATTTATAATATTTTTATGAGTAATAAAACTAAAAAAAATTTAAAAAAAAAATACTAAATTTTTATAAATTGAATAATACTTCGAAGCAATAAAACAATTTTATTAAACTATCAACTTAGACCTGTTTTAGTTTAAACGAATTTAATTTCACATTTTTTTATAATCGCAAAAACTTAAATCATTAATTTTACTAAGCATGCACGCACACGTTACTAATGAGTTTCTTACTTACTAAGTCACTGTCATCCAACTACAGAACGCTACTTAACTAAGCCACTAACCAACAACCCTTTGCTCTTGTTGTACATTTGCAGGTTAACTCCGAGGAAACGCAATATATCAGAACCGTTGACAACACTATAGCATCGCGTCTCAGCCTCAAAGTGCAATTGCAGGCGGTGCACTTTGCAACAGCTTCCTCAGTGCATGGCAATAATGCGCTCAACGCAGGCGTCGGTAGCGTCAGCGGCAATGGTAACGGCATCGCCGTTGGTGGCGCGCTTATACTACGTTGCACAGCACAAATTGGCGATTTATATCAAGAGTACAAGGAAATCGAATTGGGTACACCGCAAAAGGATCCCGTGCCAGCCAGAGGTGAGTTAAAGGCGTTAAATTTATGTGTTGTACGACTTTTAGTTTTATTTCATTTGGTGCTATGACTGTTGAAATATTACTTATGCATTTGCACAATTGCTGTTTAGCACAATTGTGTTGTTGTGCATGCTCAAACGAAAACAATACAAAAACAAGAATAGCAAAGAAATACAACTGTCAGCTCTACAGGCATTCAAGGCGAGGGTTGGACGATGGTGTGCAGTGACATAATGTTTACGCTTAAGCATTTCATTTTGCTGCTGCCGTCGCTGTTGTTGCTGCTGAAAGTGATAAATGCATTTTTAAGCCTTTTAAGTAAATTGTGACAAGATAAATATTTCATTTGTTTAATGTTCGAGTTATGGGGATTTGCCCGTTGGTTGCGCTGAAATTAATGCCAGCACAACACGCTGAACGAAATGTCTCGCCATCAATGGCCAAGTGTGCAATGCAAAACTTATTGTTGCGCAACTTATTTGAAATTTATTTTCTTTTATTTCCATTTTGTTGCTAATAAATGTACATAAGAAATTGGCACAAACATCAAATGACAAAAGAACACGTGTCGCTTTTTTTGTAGTCTCAATAACCTTTTTTTTTGTTTGTCCTGCGGGAAAAACCGGCAAAAGAAAGCATATAAAATAAAAGTCAACAAAAATCAGGTACAAATTTCTGATTTTTAAGTAAACCCAACACTCAAAATATCGTCTACTTTGTCCATTGTGCTTTTTATGCTACGTTTATCTTTCAAAGACAGGCAAAAACACAAAGCGCAAAACAAAAAGGAGCGAAAATAATGAAAATAAACAGGATAACAAACAACGAACAAGAAAAGTAGCAACGAGCATAGAAAAGTTAAACAGAAAGTGCCAAAAAATGGCACAACAAGCAAACAAACCAAATCACAAAAACAAAAAAAACAACAAAAACAAGAAAAGAAATGTAATAAAAAAGGATAAAGCAAAGAAACCAAGACCATGGCACAAAGTAGAAAAAATGGCGCCCAAAGGACATCAACGTTGCGCTCACTCACTTTGTGTTTGATATCCTGCAGTTTGTTTGCACACACCCACACTTATGTATACTCACACAAACACGAACACACACACGCTCACGCACACAAGCACTTCGAAATCAGATGAAAGGAAAAAATTAACATGAAAACCAGAAACAAAGTATGTGTGAATGTGTGTCGATTTATACATACTTCTATATAGCAATATATATGTATTATTATTATTTTTTTTTTTGTTTTTCTGTGTGCCTTTTAGCAGCAGCCAACTTGAGTGGCAACATCAATAGCAAAGACAAAGAAATGGGCACACGAATTTGTTGTTGGCATTTTCCATTTAAAAGCTGTCAGAAGCTCTCCTTAATGCAACAATGAAACTGTTTACTGCAATATATTTTCACATTTTACTTACTTTGATAGTCAAATCAAGGAAAAATCGAAAACAAACAAATATAAATTAAATATTTAGAAAAAGATATCTTTAATTGGTGGCCTAATTCTCTTATGTGCTCAAAACGTCACACGCAACATACAGCAGTACAGCATTTTCGTGAGACCAACTGCAGTATGTATTAACAAATATTCTGAAAACATACAATATTATTGAAAACCGCCTTACCTTAATATATAAAACAGGCACGTGAATAATTTGGTTCAAAAATTTTCCCATTACAGTTACGCTCTCCTCCGGTTCGGGTATACGCAACTTTTTTGAAACCTACTTTGCCACATCGTCTGCAACTACAAGATTCACAGCAAATCGATACACTTGGCTGCTAATTTGGTTATTGGCACTCAGCTTGGCGACGCTCAGTGCTTCCGCACCGCTGAAAATGGCATTCCAGAGCAATGTGCAGACCACCAACATTAATAGATAGAGAGTAAAAATCAAAGCGAGTAACTCATATTAAAATTAAATAAGAAAAACAAGGAAATTTGCTGCTTGACTTCAAAAAGAAAAAAGAAAAAAACACAGCAAAACATAAATGGCAAAAACAACAAGAAAAACAACAAAAAATAATGTTTACATTAAACTTAAGCGATATTCTCATAGTGAGTAAAGCGTAGCATAATGAATTCATGTGTGTCTGTCTGTTCGATATTTGTTATTAACAATAAAAAATAATAACTTGTAAATAATTGCTTATTATTAATAAATAAAAATGAAAAAAGAAAAAAAATACAAATAAGACAGTTAAATAAAACCAATGAATAAATAAATGAATTAATTAATTAAAAAATTAAGTTGCTGGAAACGCGATTAAATAATAAAAATATTATTTATGCATTTAAAATGTTTACAAAGTAATAAGTAATGAGACATAATAAAATACAAAAAAAAAAAATTAATAGTAAATTGTTCAACTACAACTACAAAAAAAAAAAACAAAACAGAAAAAGAAAAAGAAAAAAAAGATAATAAAGTTTACGCTATTAATGATGGCGTTGATAATGAAGTTGTTATGCCAATTTAGACGAAAACAAGCAAAAAGTAAAAATAAAATATGAAAAAAACGTAAAATTGTTAAAAAGCAAACCAAAAATTATTAAACTTAATCAACCCAACATAATAAGAAGGCTAAAAGCTTAAAATAATATTATTTTAACACAAAATAATTAATCAAAAACAAAAAAAACGTAATTTGTAAAATAATATTTACGCAACGTTTGTATATGATGTGAATGTATATGTAAATGTATTGAATAAAAGCTAAAATAAACAAATATGATTCTCCAATTAATCGTACAATTCAAAAGATCTTCCAGTTGTATCTCATCTTTCCAGCACCATCGAAGCGAAACTGTTGCAAGGCATATACCAGCATAAAGTTAAACCACTTCACAAGGTGATCGTTAGGCTTTTTTTTTTTTTGAATGTTTCAATATTTGCTCAACCTTACCTGTCTCATTTCACTTTTACACAGGTGTGGTCGCTATCTGAAGGTTTTTTGAATATTTTAAGAAATTTCACACATTCAATGCGTTGAAGCATTTTATTGAAATACCATTTTGAAATTATTAAAGAGAGTAATTTTCAAGCCAACTGATCTTAGAGTTATAAGTTTATTCGGTCTCAATGAATATTTATGGAAAATTAGTCTTCCCAGTTAGGTTCTTCAGACGTGCGTATCATCATTTTTGTTGATTTCAACGGTGAGTTATAAAAAAAGGAATTCCAGCCCATACATGTTATGCATTTGGACTCACGTTCCCACATATTCGGATATCTGCCATTCAAATTGCTAAGATAAAATAATATTATATAATTAATAGAAAACTATACTATTTATATGAATATCAATCAATTTACCTTTGAAAGCAGTTCTTGAACCACCAAGCACTGTGATATGTTATCGCACAATTCTCACCATCTTGCATATCACTTTTTCTGTCATATGTGCTAAAACCAGCACCCAGATGATAAATTAATGCATCGCCGCTCTCACCGCTGTATACGCCTAATTGTTCCAATTTATAATTGCTCTGTTCAGGTCCAACTACGAAATGATCATATTTTACGTACGTAGATTTTCCATTAAAATTTTCAAGAACGATTATCAGTTCATATCGGTAATTTGTGGTCAGCAGGTGAATTTTTTCAAGACCATACCAGAATTCGCCTTCCAAATCGCCAAAACCGTGCTTATAGGCATCCCAAGACCGAAAGAAATTCACGCGGCCGCTATTTCTTTGTTGTATTATTATCCAACCGCCGCCTAAATATCTATTCTCACAACGCACTTGCACCAAACTTTTTATATTACATATTTTTAACTGGTAAATGCCTGATCTGCTAGCTTCACGACAATTCTCAATTTTTTTATAATATACAACCAGATCCTCCTCTTTCTCTTCTCGGTCAAAAGTGCGTCCGCTAATTTTGTAAATGCTAGAACGTGTTTGAGACACTTTAGATTGATCAGATGTATTCTTCAATGGCTCAACTATGGATTTTTCAACCAGATGTATAATATCACTACTAGGTTCGGAAAGTGTAAGTTTTTGAGGCACCTTAAGTTGATCAGTTGCATTTTTTGTTGACTCAACTTTCGATTTTTCAACGATAGATTTGATATCATCACTCGGTTCGGAAAGTATAAGTTTTTGAGACACCATAAGTTGATCAGTTTCATTATTTGTTGCCGCCACTACGGATTTTTCAACGAAAGTTTTGATATTATCACTCGGTTCGGAAAGTATGACTTTTTGGAGCACTTTAAGTTGAACAGTTTCATTCTTTGTTGACGCCACTACGGATTGTTCAACCACATCTTCAGTAGGTACAAATATTAAAGAACTCTCCTGTGTTTAGATTAAGTATTTATTGTTTCAATTAAAATTAAAATAAAAACAAAAAAATGGGAAACCAAATTTGTCTTAACCCACCTGAGCTGTGCTGTAGCTCAAAGTCAGAGCCGTTGCAGCAAACAATACAACTTTCCACATTTTCTTCAAGCACTAAAAACAAAATGCCGAAAAACTATAAATTCTGACATATAAAACCGTTGAAAATAATATTTTAATTTCCATTTTGCGATAAATTACGGCATGACGAAAAACATTACTTTATTTTAAATGTATTCAAGTTACTACAGTTTAATGGTTAGAAGCAATATCATGACAACTCAATATTTGCTTAGGAGATTTGCATAATAGCATGGCAAATCAATCTTGCCAATTGACGGCTTTGCTTGGCCGTATCATCATCATTACAGTTTTAAGGGCACGATCTTTCACAAATGTATTCCAATTCATACATTTTTCACATGGTTCAGTCAGCTCATCGCCTTGTGGATACTTACCATTAAGATTGCTTTCATAGCAGTTGTTATACCACCAGGCACCATAATATGAGATTGCACAATTCTCCATAGACATGTTGTTGCTATCATGATCATATGTTACAAACGGCTTACCCAAATGATAAAGCAAAGAATCGCCCGCTGAGCCTTCATACTCGCCCAAGTGATCTAATTCATAATTACTCGTTTCATTGCCAATAACGAAATTTCCGAATTTCGCGTATGCAACTTGATCAAGCACATTAACAATATACACGAGCATCTCTTGTGTTTTGGCGTTGGTTAAGGCATGCAAAGCATCCAAGCCCAACCAAAAATCACTCTGTAGCGTACCAAAGCCGCTTTTATATTCCGACCATGGCCGAAAGAAGTTAACTTTGCCATTAACGCGTCGTTGAATTATTAGCCAGCCGCCCTTTAATATACGACTTTCACAGCGCACCTTCGTTAGACCTGGTATATTCGGTAAGCGCATCTGATAGATGCCGGTTTTTTTATTCCTGCAGTTGTTGATAATGGTCTTGCGCTCGGTCACTTTTTCGTCCGTTGATAGACTCTTCTGCGTGAGGTTGCCGTTTACTTCAACCTTCAGCTTCGAGCTACAAGCTATTATGCATTTTGCCTGTACTCAAGTCAATGAAATTAAAACGAAAATATTAAAAGGACATTGCAAATACATATTCAGTATTAAACCCACCGAAATAATACCAAGAAAAAGTGTGACGCTTAAACATGAGACGAGAACACATTTCAACTGCGACATTTCACTTTAAACAAATTTATTCAAATAAAGTTTCAAAAGTGAAAAACATACACAAAATTGTTTTAATAAAGCAAAACTAATTATAAAAAATGTCTTCATGCATTACGAAGCGAACAGATTTATGGTTCGGGCGTTTCATTTACATTAATATCAACCTCAACTTTGACATCATTTTGATTGATGACTGTAGGCGCTGCAGGCTTCTCAGTTGTCTCATCCGGGGATGAGGACGTGGTCCGGGGCGTGGTTCGGGGCGTGGTTCGTGGCGTGGTTCGGCGCGTGGTCTTGGGCTTGGGTTTTGGTTTTGGTTTTGGTCCTTTTGGTTTCCAACGAAAGGGTCTCACAACTCTTAACACTCTGAAGGCACCTAGCAGTGCAGGAACAAAGGGTTTTGCCTGTCCGTATGTCAATGAAATACAAAAAAAGTCAATGAACACAATGAATATATATGGAATATTGAAAATATATTAGACCCACCGAAGTATCAGAGGCGAAAAATATGACGCTTAAGCATAAAGCGATCAGTAACCATTGGAACGTCGTCATTTCACACTAAACAATTTCGAAATTCGAATAAAAATTTTACACGACAGTTTTTATAGTGTTTATTTCGCATCACGTGAAATTATTTTAATTAAGCGAAACAATTTATTAATAACATTATTTCTGCATTAGGAAGCGTTTTAAAAAAACTTTTTTTGATAATGTTCTTGCGGTCGTTCACTGATTATCTTCCTGTCATGGGAGGAATGCCGATGTTAACATTAAGTCCCACTTTAGGCCTAATTTTTATGCCTCCTGATTTTCCTTTCCCCTGTCATCATGTCAATGAAATCAAAACCAAAAAGTAAGCAAATACAATGAAAATTATAATCAGAATTGAGCTCACCGCAATAACAGAGACGAAAAGTATGCCGCTTAAACATAAAGCGATCAGTAACATTTTCAACTTCATCATTTCGATCTGAACCAATTTATTCGAACGAAACTTTTACCCGCCGATTTTTATAGTGGTTTTTCACTTGATGTGAAATTATTTCAACCATGCAAAACTAATTAATAACAATGTATTTTCCGCATTACGAAACCTTTATTAAAACATTTATTTAATACATTCATCCTAGCTTGGTTCATTGCTTGTATGTATCATCGTTTAAAACAATTGGAGTCATCTCTGATTATCCCCTTGTCGCTCGTTGTTACCTCAGTTCGTCCAGTCTCAATGCAGAATCGGAAATGACATCACGTTGGGACGGCACAACTCTTCCCAAGCGAGGTACTTTTAGTCGCGCCTGTCCTCATGTCAATGAAATCACAATCAAAATTAAAAAGTAAATAAGCATAATGAGATTATATAAACAGAGTTAAGTCCACCGAAATGTCAGTGATGAAAAGTATGACGCTTAAAAATGAAACGATCAGTAACAATTGCAACTTCATCATATTACTCGCGACAAATTTATTCGTAAATAGTAAATACGAAACTTTTTCGATTGCTTATATAGTGACAAAGCTAACGTTTAATTGTTTTAATAAAGCAAAACTAATTATTAACAATGTTTTGTCCGCATTATGCAACCATTATTTAATAAAATTATTCATCCCAACTTCGTTCGTTGCTCGTGCGTATCATCATTTGAACATACTTTAATGGTACATCGGCAAAATATGAATTCCATCTGATACATTTTTCACATTTTGTATCCAAAACGGTTGGATACAAGCCATTCAGATTACTGAAATGCGGATGAAAGACAAAATCAAAAAAAAAATGTAAACATTTCAAAGTAAATAATTAAATATATTCGTACCTTGTATAGCAATCACGATACCACCAAGCGCCTCGAAACGACATAGCGCAATTTTCATGTTGATTACCATCATTCTTACGGTCATATGTGGAAAATTGTTGGCCTAAATGGTACAACAAGCTGTTGCCAAGATCGCCAACAAAGCTGCCCAAACGTTCCAATTCATAATTTTTTTTTTCCGGTCCAACAACAAAGTGATCATACTTTGCGTAACCACGTTTGCCTTCTATATTCTCAATAACAATTATCAATTCATAGTGATGGTTCTTTGTCAGAGCATGTATTTTGTCTAGACCATACCAAAATTCTTGTTCCAGCTCACCAAAACCATACTTATAGTCATTCCATGGTCGATAAAACTCCTCGAGGCCGTCTAAACGCCGTTGTATGACAATCCAACCACCTTTCAAAAATCTAGACTCGCAGCGTACCTGTACCATTTTTTTAAAGCACGGTATTTTCATTTGATAAATTCCAGACTGCGATGCAGCGCGGCAATTATCAATTTTCTTGTAGAATCTTACTTGTTGTTCGTCTTTTGTCTCCATATCGAATGTACGTTTCATGACCAATTGACTAGGACGTGCTCTTGAAATGGTGTTAGATGCACCATTTTTTGTATAATTGCCACTAATATCGTCTAAAAGAGTGTTAATTTCTTTTTTAATCAACTCGGGTGTGGGTGCTTTTTCCTTTACAGCTTTCTGAGCCACAACCACTTGTACAGCCAAACACACTAAAATAGACAATCTCAACATCCTCGCTCTACACACAATTCTAATGTATTCAATTGTACTGTTCTTAATAACAAATAAGTTTAAAATATGTCTTCAAGCGTGTTAAATACGCTTAACGAGGCAAATATAGTTGATACATGAGCAAAAATTTAGCATCCACAAAGTTTAGTAAGTAGTAGTAAGTAATAAACTACAGTACATTAGACTATACTACAGATAGCCGTAGTCTTACACTGGCACACAAAAACCAAGTGGGAATGCTAGACTATCGTATATTGGGCGTTGTCTTATGTAACAAAGAAATACTTCAGTCTAAGAAAATTCGAAATAAAAATCTTCTCTATCGGCATCAGTGATATCATTAGTGTCTCCTTAATCTTTTAACTGTTGACTTTTATTAGCGGTTGTCATAGGCAAAGGTCCTATTTGACAGAGTCACTAAATTCATCACTTGAGAACTAGTCCCAAACTATTGTGAATGGGACAACTCGCACAAAATGAGCTGCTGGGTTAGGAATTTAAAAAAAATGTTGCATACTTGTAGGCTGAACGGTTTCGATATTAAAAAATATTAAAAATTATATTGCATACTTTCAACACGTTATTTACAAGCAATTCTGAAGAGCAACATCTACGTCAAATAATGTAATTAAACTCAAATGACCGCACATAATTATTGTACTCATCCATACAAATGCACACACACACACACAAATAAACACAAACACTTACAACACAAGCAAAGACAATGCGAAACTGACTGCAACTATTCGAAGATGGCAAAAAAGGGACTTGCGCAAATGCTTTTAGTAATTTTCAAAGCGAAAAAGTCATTAAAAGATAAAATCACAAAATCAATTAGCCAGAAACTTTAACGCGAGCAAGAAAATAAGGCCTTTGGTTTGCCTAGTGCGAAACCATTTTTATTTTATTTGACTTTTTTTTTTTTGGGAAAATCTTTAGACTTGGACTTGGGGTTGGTGTTGTCAACGCCGAAGTGTTGAACGCTAAGCGTCGACAAAGATATCGACGATGAAGACAACGACGACGTCGACGACAACGATGGTGATGGCGATGACGATGGCGAAGGCCAACGCAATAAATTGCAACACTGTAAATGTCGCCTTTATGCTTAAGAGAGTTGGCGACGTTGCTGTGGACTCGCATTTGCCTTCTTTCAGGCCATTTTGTTTCGCTTCAACTTATTTGTTTCATACTTTGTTTTCTGTGTTTCGTGTTTTTGGCTTCTCCGCTATGCTAACTCACGCCACGACTCTGCATTATTTTGCACGATTGCACAACGCAGTTTCAGTTTCCGATTTCCGTTTCCGCTTTTTGTGGCGGCGCTACCCTACGCGGCTCGGCTCTGCGCACTACTCTTTCTAAGCTATGCGACTTTGCCTTCCACTTCAACGTTTGTTGTTCACCTTCACTTAAGCATTTCATTCTTTTCGGTGTTCTCGTTTTTTTGTTCCCTTTTTGGCATACATTTTCGCATATTGGCCAAATGCCAACAAAACGAAATAAAAGAAGAAGAGTGAAAAAAAAATCGGAACATTCAACATTTCGACGCTTTCCTTCTGTACTTTATTTTTATAGATTTCGCGCAACGACTTTGATTCTATTTCAGTTTACACACACTGACGCCGTTTGAAAAAGCATTTCCGGCTTCTTTCCTCGTCTATGCCATGCTTTATTTCTCTTTTTGTTGTTTCTAAGCAACAACACATGCTCGCTCATACCAGCAATCACATGCTTTCTTATACGCTTTCATACAAAACTTGTTTTTATTTTAGCAAATTTTTGCAATTGAAATTGCTCGAAAAAAATATAAAAAAAGAAAGAATATATCACAAAAAGAAAATGATTTATGCAGCAGCATTAATGTACAAATTTGTACATTTAGAGGAAATTTTCAAAAATACATAAAATGTTGATAACGTATACGCTTACATACAAATAAATATAAATTTTCTTTGGTACGTGGCACCGACTCAAACTGTCGAGTATATACGACTATTTTTTATTTTTTTTTTCAAACTGCAATTTGAAAACTTACATTTTTTGTTGCATACTACTCGGCGACTCATTAGCTGAGATTCAGTTATTGAGTAGTAAAACTAACTTATGTTTGCTTTAAACAACTATACGCAGAAAGTTTAACAAAACTTGCTACATTTGACCACGGCAAGTGAAATCAACAAATTACAACGTTTAACATTCAACACACATGCAAAAAAAGAACAAAATTCTATGTAAAAGTAAATATACAAAAGACGTAAAAGAAGTGCGGAAAAAACAACGTGAAATTGTATGAATATGAAGCGAGCTTAACTCAAACCTACGATCAAGAACCAAGCAACGACGGGTAACCAAACCCAACTTTGCGTTCACAAAGCTTTATCAATGCTGATGACGATTTGACCGCAATGGCATTTCTATTGATGACATATTGATTTCGAATTGAAAATGTATTGAAATTGAAGTCGCTGTGTGCTCAGCTCGCTTGGTCAGCCATTCGGTGCAGACAGACAAGCCAAATACATGTGTGTTCATACACTTTTTTCTCTGCTGAATACAAACATTTGAACATTCACATTCACAGTCACATCGACAAAGTCACATGTAGAAAAACGCTCAGAGAAGCATACGCATATGATATATCTGTGCACTTTGAATACAATCGCTTCGTTAGCATTTCAAACGAATGCCAATTGAATACCACTTGCAATTTTCTTTAGCGAATTGTGGCGAATTGTGGTTGGATAAGCGTTCGGCGCGGCATGGCCAACACAATCTACAACGTCATGAATTTTTGATAAGTTATCATATGCCGCTGTCATAGCCGAGCTGTGCTGATCTGTGTGTGTTTGTGTGTCTGTGTGTGTGCGTAATGAAATTTCATAGCACTGAAAAAAATTCATTGCGTATTATTAGGCGCCGAAGCATCATCATATGCAGTCAACACTAGCTTATGACAAATGAACATTAAAATATTTGAACTGATATATTATATAGTAGTATGTGTGTCTATGTGTGTGTTTGCCATGCGTTGCCAACAATAGCACTTCATTAGAACACGTCAAATAAATCAAATTTATTTGCGCATTAATTTCAAATTCGATAAACTTTTTTTTCATATCGCCTTTTTTTCAAACTCATATTAGTAACAATATCGCAAAGTATTATACAAATATATTTGTAGATGCCAAACCGCAAAAATCAGTCAAACAAAAAAAAGAAGTGAGCACAAGATGTGTTAACAAAACACACACACAAACACACATGTACATGATTAGTATGAGAAATTCAGTCAAACTGAAATATAAATTAAATTTTTATTGTAACGCAAAATGGCATATAAAATTATATTATATTTTATTAAAAATGTAAATAAAATTTATATATAATTGGATATCAAGCGCATAAACAAATAATTATCTCTAAATTTCGTTAATGAATTATATTATTTTATATGCACGATAGGCATAACTGTAACGCTGTCAATTTTACAGTTGTTGTTCTTGTTGTTGCTATTATATTTGCCGCAAATATTTAATTAATTATGCGTTTTCCTTTTTTTTCTGTTCTTATATTCACTTAAAATAACAAACAAATTGCAACCAAAATTAGCAAAAATAATAATAAAATTTTGAGCACCAAAAATTTTAAATAAATAAATAACTAGCAACATTGTGCCAAAAGAGTCCACAGTTCATGACCTTAAAATACACTTTCTTCTTTCATTGTTTGCTAGATTTGATCTGTCAAGAGATGAACAATTCTTTTGGAACTTGCTTTGTTTGAAATTCTTTGACAAAATTAACATGAAACAAAATTCTCTCCCATTTCGAATATTCCCCAAATAATATAAGCCAATGCGTGTAATAAGCTTGAAGCCTGTTTGAGTCACTCCATAATCAACTATTTTGTTCTTAAATTTCATAATTTCTACAACATGTTACCTACGTGCACATAAAGCTAATATAACCATAACAAAACTGCAAACACACATGGAAATAAAATAACATTAAAATCAAACTAATTACGCCAAAAAGCCTGCATTTATTATTTTCATAGCATTGCTGCAACATGGCCAAAACGACAGTCGAAATTTATTATTAAAAATTTTATGTTATTTAATGCAAACCTGAAATGATATGTAAAGCAAAACAGTTTCTATGTTGGCCATAAAATGGAAATCACTCATGTGATTTACTAACCAATTGGTTACGCCTCTGGGGAGGGCATTGATAGGCGTGAGGCGGGAAAAGGTGAACATTACATGTGACAAATATTTATTTAATTTACTTTATTTTGTTTTGCTTTTATGGAAATTTGCCATTAAAAATTAATAAAATTTTTTTTTTAAACATTATTCATTTGAAACTTCAAAGCGATTCAGTGAAGCTCATTGAGGCATAATTTTTCGATTTTGTTAATTTTCAAATGTTTTTAATATTATTATTGAAATTTGTCATTAGTCGCGGTAATTAAAGTGAGTTTTGTAATAATATCACTTGTGGCTTGGAATTTAGACAAATTATGAATTTAAATAGTCATAACAAATATATACACATGTGCATATGTGTGCGTAATTGTTTAACAAAATTGAAATTTCAACATGCAATAACAAAAAAAAAAACAAAAGAAAACAAAAAACGTTTATTGATTACAATTGAATTTATTATTTGTAAAAGTTTTGGAAAGCAAATTGTGCAAGTAATGGTTTAATAATTAATAACACAAAAAAGATATGATAAATAATAAATAAAAAGCATATTGTACAACAAAAAATGCATGTTTTTACATATAGATGAGCAATGATTTTGCAATATAAAAGGCAATTTAGAAGTAGTGACAAATATTTAGTTAGGATCATGGCGTATAGAAACATAGTAAGGTAAATCAACACACGAAATTGATACAATTATTTTTCAGGAGATAAAGAAATAAATAGACGGATAAATATTTGGTTAGGATAGATAGGAATTTCTGGGAAAAATTAAAATACGGGTTTTTCAAAATCATTTAACAAAACTTTTGAACAGGTTGTCTGATCTCATACGTAATTGAAATCAACACATTTTGATATAAACAAAAAAAAACTCAAAATTAAATGCTCTGTTTCAGTTAATTAAATATCAACGACAGCAAAAAGGCTGAAAACAAGAAAACCAAAACAAAGCCAATTAACGAGAAACTGTACAACTAAAACAACAACAACAAACTTGACAACAATGTTGCCAACAGAGACAGACAGAACATTAACAAACATGCAACAATGCCAACTTACAACAACAATAATGGCAATGGGAATGGGCATGAGCAACAACAACAAGTGCAACACAAGCCGAGAGGATATTGAATTAACACACAAGGCTCGAGCACAGCCTCAGCACCAGCATCAACAAGAGCCTCAGCCTCAGCCTCAACTCCAAATCCACATTTAATTTGATTCAAACTGAGGTTCAAGCAGCTAACGGTAACACAATAGGCACAAAATGCTATACGTGCTCATGGCACAAACATGGGCCAACAACAAGGCCCAAATGCAGCACAACATGGCACACGGCAACGAAAAAAGTTGCTAAATACTTTAATTGCTGACAAAACATTTTCAGCATGTGCCATGTGTGTGTGTGTGTGGAGTGTATGTGTATGTGTGTGGGCGTATAGCCATGTGGTTGCTTTGAATTTAAAGTTGAGGAAACAATGTTTAAACAATTAACAGTCAAGGGACTGAAAATGCGCTGAGATGGTTTCATATTTAAATATTTTACATGTGAGCACATGTTGACACCTGTTTGTGGCCACTGATTGTCGACATAAGCCACGCATTCTCTGACTTTGAGTGCATAGCAACGGCCGACAACAACAACAACACGAAATAAATATTATCATCAACATCAACATGATGTTGAGTGTTGCTGTCGTCATCATGCACGACATCAACACATTTGAGTGGCAGCCGACGCATTGATATGACTCACAAATGAACAGCTTCGCCAGCGGATTCTGTAACCGAATTGCACTTCAGCACGCCGAACGTACGATATTAAGACAGATACCGCGCACAAAGCTTCAACTTACCGTAGCAACGGTTTTTTCAGTTGGCGGCATTTAAAATGTTACGTGTTGACAGTTATTACGTAAGTGTCAACGACGCAAAAAACAAAAGGCAAGCAGAATTATGGCGAGAGAAGCATTTGTAACTAAGAAACTGTTGCAAATATTTACATAAGCCAAGCTGAGATCAACGGCGTTGAGTTTTGCTTAGACTAGGTGGTCAATGAACTTGACTTAACTATTAAAAGCGTTCTTGCTTGAAGTTAAATAACTAATTTTTGGTCAATATGAGAATTTAGCTTTGAATAAAAAATACTCAAATATATTTCGATTGTTAGTTAAATTAATGCTTACAAACTGCCGAGCAACTTCACACGTCACAAGTGACTTGAAGGAATCCTTTCAGACAGCAACGCATCACTTGCCAGCAGCAGCTGCAAGTGCATGGCTGCAACGTGTTGTGGCATTGCCAACTGCAACATTACACAAATAACAACGACAACGACGACAACAATCGTTACTTTGTCTGTCAACATGAAATTCACAAGCTGAATGCCTAATTGTGGCATTTGCAGTTCATATGTGCGGCAACGTTGTTGTACCTGATGTGATGCACAACATTTCTATTGACCGGGCGCAGTTAAAGTGCTCACTGAAATATAAATGCAGACGACGCGACAACGACTGCAGTAAGAACGGCAACAACAACAACGACGATGACGATGACTGCGTCAATTTCGGCATTTACCACATCATAAACGTTTGAACCGCATTTGCACGCATGAATTAACCGTTACGCAAGTAACGAACGTACAGACATACATACATACATACATACGCCGCCAAACGTCATTGCCTAAAATGTAACAAGCACAGGCTATCTCACTCACGCACGCACACGCACACACACACATTCGTACAATCACTCATTCACTTCAACTGAAATGAAAACAGTGCCCAGCAGCAATGCACGTACAAATTGTACGAAGAGTGTGAAAGGGAGCAGAAAATGCAATGCTTCGTATGAATGGAAAGATTCACAATGAAAATGTGTGAATGAGCAGGCATGAACGTAAAGGGAAGGAGAGCGGCATGATGTTGTTTACTCTTTGTGGCATTCGGCAATGATTGCAGTGCATTGGCTGTGCCCAATGGCTAACCTTTGGTTTACGCAGTACTGTGCTGACTACTGCTTAACTTGGCTTCGCTTGGATTGAGCAGAGCCGTACTGAGCTGCAACTCGTTGGCATGGTCTGGCGCCGCTAGCCACTCTTTACTTAATGCCTTTGCCATTTATTATTGTCCGTTACAAATACAAATACAAACACAAACAAACGCACGCATCCGCAATTGGAATGCGTACGGAACGTTGCACAACAAAAACCGAGCGCTTTATTTGCCCCCCAACGACATTGTTAACAATTTTGTATGCGGCGCACAACATTGCACAACAAGATAACCAAAAACAACAACAACAAAGTGACTTCCTTCCAATAAAATTAATAAATTTCAACTTGGTTTGAATTTAATTTGGTTCGACTTGAAATTCAATTTAATTTGACTCTCATTGCATTTCAGTAAAAGCGAAACAAAACCCCAAATAAAAATAGAGAGCGAGTAAATCTAATAAGTTGCCACAAAAAGCTCAAAACAAGCGCTCAAAAAATACACAGGATGTCGCTAAAGTAGCACAGTTCGGCCAAACTGACTTCAAAACGGCTTATTTAGTTATAAAATATATAAAAAAATAAAACGAACATTTCAAGAAGCACAAGAAAAGGCCACAAATACTCAAATACGCTTTTCGTTTTTCACATTTCTCGCATTTGTGTCCTTCACGGCACTCGACTTTGCGACTTTGCGACTTTGCGCTTGTGCTACTTAAACCGCGCTGCAACTTCCTGCGCCTGCTGCTCGAACCGCAGCTTGTTCGACTAGCAACCAACTTGATTTTTACTTGTATTCGAAACTACGCTTCCGGATTCATCGTATTTAACCGTAAACAATGACCAGCAACCAACATTTGCCGACTGGCTCGTTGTCTTGCCTCTGTCGATGCGCACGTTGTGTCCTTTTGACCAGGCTCAGTGCTGCTCAACAACTTAATTTCCGTTATAATGTCATGGCCGTTGCGATTCGTTGCGGTTCGGTTTTTGTTTATAATTTCTTTTTTGTAACTGTTTCTTTGTTAGGCGCTTTAATTTGTTGTTGTTTATTTTAGAGTTCCTTAAGAAATGTATCCCATTTTTTTCGTGAATTTTGTAACATTTTTCAATTGGTGAGAAATGAATTTAGCATAAAAAAGAAGTCTCAAAAATTTATTTCTAGCAAATTGTTTAACCAAAAGACTTTAAACTCTCAACAGCTCATTTCAACATCTCAAAGATACATCACATCTATCAGCAATTTGTACTAATAACATCAAAGCCAAGACGCACTCACTTACAACTATTTTAGGAATTCAAGTAACTAAAGAAACAAACCGCAAGCACATGTCTTCTTTTAAGAATTTTATAAAATTTAACCAAAAACAATCTAACGTGAAAAAAAAAGTAAAAAAACTTAAAAAATGTCTTCATTTAAGTAAAGCACAAATTTAGTAACGCAAAAGTTGATTGAAGATACAAAATAATAAAAATTGGAAAAGGAAAACTTTGTCGTAATTAATTGAAGGCATTTTAAGCATTTAGCAACAAAAATAGAAATACATTAATACATATATAAATACATGTATGTATGTGTAAGCACGGCGGATAGAAGAAGCACTTCAAGGTAAAGACTCCACGAATGACAAGCTTGCCTTCAATTAAATAAATCTTATGAAATTCTATCAACATGTGTAAGTATGAAGTCAAACAAGTGCCGGAACACACACACAGACACACAGACACACACACGCGCATACGAAAAGCATACAACATGTAAATGTGTGAGAATGAGTGTAAGTATTTCAACCACCACAAGCACTTGAGCAAATTAACAAAATTTCAATCACACTTCATTAGCAGAAAATTTCAATAGCAAAAAGCGGAGGAGCCAAGCGACACTCACAAGCATGACTTGTATGACGAAATCCTTGAAATTGTATACGCATTTCAGTACACGAAATGTGCACAACAGTGTGAGCCAAATCAGCCAGCAGTTAGATAGAGAGATAGACGGTTGTTCGGTTGGATGGATGGACTGACAGAAAGACAGACAGACAGAAACACTTTGGCGCAAAGGAGAGTGAAATGCTTCAAGTGAGCGAGAGCGTTGTGAATTCTGTGAAGTAAAGTTCTGTTAAATGTGAAACTCGTGTGACTTGAGTAGCGGCAAAAAGGAGCCGAGTGGCAAGTGGCAAGTGGCAAATGAGAAAATGGCACAGCAAACCACTTGAAATCAGTGACAAAAACCAAAAATTGCGGCTAAGCAGAACAAAAACAACAATTTGACAGCGACAGCGACAACATCGAGAAATACAACTGCCAAAGCAAAGTGAATGAGGGGCACAAGTGACAGTGGCAAGGGCAGTGGTAAAGGCACAATCACAGGCAACAAAAACAAACAAAAGTGAAAGCGAAAAAATAAATGAAAATCAAATTTCACCGCAACTCTTTTGGGTTTTCAAATTAATTACTTTAGCTGTAAAATATTTTCTAACTAAATGCAATTTAAGTGAATGCGTCAGGCGCATTTTGGGGTAATGCAAATACACACACACGACCCTCAAGCATTTGCACCTAAGAGTCTCGTGCATGACATGTGGGCTCTTACAGTGTGTGTGTGTGTAAAATAGAAATCTGCAAATAAATAGAAAAAAAATTGAATAAATAAATAACAAAAAAAGGCGAAAAAAAACTTCAAAAGTTACGTCAAGCTAAAAAGGTGGCCAAAGTGCAAAAAGTGTGCAAAACAAGTTTATCTGCTCTTCTTTTTTTGTTGTTGTTTGGAATTTTTTAAACCTCTTTTTTCCTGAAATGCTCTTAAAAATATTATTTCGCACCGTTGCATGAAAAATGGCTGCAAGAGAGCAAGCTTACATGTATGTATTTGCGTGCGTGTGTGTGTGTATGTGTGTGTGAATATGGTCATAGTCAAAAATATTATTTCATGAAATTTGCTTAAGGATGCAAAAGTTTGCATATCCTTGAAAGTTTATTTTTCACCGGAAATCAACAAAATTGCTGCTTCTCCTGCTACTGCCGCTGCTGCTGCTGCTACTGCTAGAAGCTCGACGACTTATCTTGAAGCATGGAAAAACGTTTGCCATATGTTGCATACTTGCAGGCGCAAACGTGTGCATAAGCAACTTCTCGCATATAACAGAGCACATGTCTCAGTGGCAAACAATATGGCTTGGCATGCCGAACGTACATATGTCATTGTTTGCCACTTACATGCGTTTTACTTGTCGCTTGGCTAACTGTGAGGTGCACACAGAAATAATTTTGGTTTTGATAGTTCTTCTCCTTTTTTTTTGGTTTTCATTTGCAAGACAAACAGTTAACGATCATGTCGACATTGGGGGCATTCCAATGAGCATAACACTGTTCAAATAAGACAAGCACAAATACACCACAATGTTGTGCTAAGTGAAACCACAATTGGCAAACAATTCGCCACTGAAGAGCTTTGACTTCAATTAAATTACTGCCAACACAAAAGTAAAATAAGCAAATTAATTAAATTACATGCAATCTTAATTTTTGCTGCCTAATTTTAGGCTGTAGCTCGAAATGCGTAATCGAATGCTTGTATGCCGTTTGTGCACTGTAGCCTTATGCTACATAGGCGATTTTTATAGATCTTGAACTTTTTGCTCATATTACTTTCAATCTTTTTAATTTATTTTACTTCTCTTAATTATTTAAGCTTCTTCTTAAATCAAATGAAGATGATTAAGCTTTAAATATTATTTGGTGATTTAATCAAATAAACCATGGCTATAAGCAGTTGTGAATATTAAGAAATTAACACACAAGCAAGCAAACACACACACATACAAAGATAAACAACAATAAATGTATATGGCGTAATTCAACTTATATATTTGCATACCAATTATTTTTATAGTATGTGCAAAAGCAACAAGACAGCAAGGATAATAACCAAAAACCACAACAACAACAACAACGAAAATGCTGAAAAGAAACATTCGTGATACACTCGTTATTTTTGTAATTGTTATTGTTGTTGTCGTTGTTGTTGTTGTTGTTGCCAACAGAACTAAGCCATAACGGATTGCAAAGCATTGAGACCATTAAGAATACATTTAATTGTTATTTTACGAAAATGAATCGTAAAAGTCCTGCAGCCAAAAAGGACACACACACATACATACATACAAGCATGTGTAGCACATACATAAATACATAAGAGAATCATGCGCTCATTACGCATGTATGCTACTTTTTTTTTAAGTGTGAATGCGTGTGTTTGCATGTGTTGGCAGATGAGTGCAAAGGACAGCACATAACGACCCTACTCAGCAACATGTCCTTTTCTGTGACTTGTTAAATTACTTTTTTTTGTTTTGTACTTTTTTAGTCGGTTTTGTTTCTTTGTGTTTGTTTTTTTTTTTTTCATTTTTTTTCGCTCTCAACTCGACAACCCTTTTTTTCTATCATTGTTAGAGCGCTCGCGGTTATGTGCCAAGCCACAACCGTAATGGCAACTATTTTTCCACTAATTAGAATAAACGAAACCAAACTCAAAAGTAGCACAAACGAATGCGAATTTCAAAACAACAGCAACAACAACAACACATTCGACAGGAAGGACCAGCGCACGAAACGCTCGCAGCAAATGACCGTTGAACTATAAACAGAAACAAACAAAACAACAAC
Organism: Phortica magna; assembly: GCA_037044515.1. NCBI lineage: Eukaryota > Metazoa > Arthropoda > Insecta > Diptera > Drosophilidae > Phortica > Phortica magna. The sequence goes on from JBAMBP010001291.1 coordinate 528,317, forward strand.
AACAACAACAAAATGAAGGCAAAGAATAACAAACGTAAAGTGAAACTGAAAGCCAAACAAACGCATTGCGAAGGTTAACGACGTTTGCTAAATGAGCCATGCTGCAGCACTGAATGATGTACGGCAAGGATATGCCAAAAGGCAACTCAACTTAGCACAGCACGGCACGGCACGGCACGGCTCAACGCGCATCCTGTCAGTTCAAAGTGGTCAGAGGCATGGCGCATTAGCATAGCCCATGTGTTTCTAGAACAGCTGCTGACACGGCATTGACATGTTGACTGCCTCGCTTGGTGCCCTGTCAGTTTGCCGCCCACCCGTCTCTGTCAAACACGCTGTGCCAAATGTACGCTAAGTTCTAAATAAATACACGCATTTCTGTGCATTCGTCCGTCATTTTGCACTGTTTTATACTTTTCTGCTTCGCACTTTACTCGTGCGCTTTAAATGCATTTTGACAAATTTGTTTATTGTCTTATTTATTCTTCGCTGTTTTCATTGCACTTCACTTTCACATTTCGCATCTTTTTAGCTATTCTCTTTCATGTTTTGTCGCTTTGTTGCTTTTCATGCTCTTCATGCACGCGCAAGGACACTCACGCGCAGTTGTATTTGTGCAACATTACAACTTATTATTCTAATTGATATAAACTTAAGCGCTTTTTATCCGCACACAACTTCTTTGCCGCCCGCCTTAGTGTATCTTGTTTATACTTGTATCTTTAATGCACTTTTGTAATTCGTTTTGCTTTCGTTCGTCCATTTTGTAACGTTTCATAAACGCTGTAAAATCTGCTGTCCCAATGTTGGTGCATCCTTTTTTGCTGCCAAGCTCCTTTTCAAGTTTCATTACGAATTTTGTAGAACATTTTTTGCATAATAATTTTAATAACAACTTTTTAATTGCTTATTCATGTACAGCGCGCGTCCAACAAGAAGAAACTTAAGCCGAATAACAACAACAACAACAAATGTTACAAAAATAACAATAACAACAACAACAACTTTTTCTTATAAGAAAAAAACAACGCGCGCAAAACTTTTTGCAAATCGTTTTCACTTGTCTGCCACTTTTTGCTTATAATCAACGTTTATTGCAGCTGCTTTGCCTACAAACACACACACACACACACACACAGATACAAACACTGTATTTCTGTCTCTTGCCTTTTCTAACTGTCCAACGCTAAAATGAGTTCTTTGTACGCTCATACTTACTTAGTTGAGAACGGCCAAACGTTACATTTTTGCTTCGTTCGAAAACAACTCAAATGCAAAACTTTTACTTTTTAAATGTTTCTTCATTAGTTAGTTGCTCGTAATTGTTTTTAAAAAGCACAACTTTGTTCCAAGTGTTCGAAACATGGCCAAGGAGAGCACTTTTTTAGTTGCGTTTCTCCGTTGAGACATGAATTTTGGTTTTGGTTTGTTGAAAACTAATTGAAAACAATTAGAGGCAATTCATTATTTTTTCATTATTCATTTTGACTTAGATTCGGAACATTTAGCAACGCTTACAACGAATGGCAACGAATGCCAATGATATGTCAGGAACGCGACTTTACACTAGGATCTTGAAATTCTCATTGTATAAAACCACTCGTTGGAAGAACTATCCAAGGATGGCTTAAAAAAGATCGTTTTTTTCCATTTTTTACTTATCTTGAGATCCTCTACAAGGCTTCTCTAACTGACCCGCTTCTAGCATTCTTACTAAATATTGAAACTTTATATAAACTCAGCCAAATAATAATTACGATAAGACATTAAGCATCAAACAAAAAAAACAAACTCATAAACACTTCAGACATGCAAGAGTTTATAAAATTAGAAATAATCCCAAAAAAAAAGTGTAATAATAAGACTTCATTTATTTAAAGTTGCTTACCAAATTATAAATACAAAATTCCACAACAACAACAAAAATAAATAAACAATCTTCAAAAAACAAAACCATTTAAAATGAAACAACAAACTTTACCAAACAACTTCGACTCGAAAATGCACAAAATGTGTGCTTTTCTCATTGTCAGCAGTAAACACCGGAAATGCCTTTGAGATGAAGCTGAATTCGGCTGCTGCTACTGCACTGCTGCCGCTGCTGTAAGCGTTCAAAACAGGAAATGCTCAAAACTTTGACAGAAAAACATGCACGAAGCAAGAGCAACTGACGTAAAATGGCTAACCAACTAACAGAGTGGCGAAGAGGGAGGAAACTAATACTGAGACAAAGACTGATCCTGAGACTGAGACGGAAGACACTCGAATGAAATAGAAAACTTTAACAGTAATTTGCACTTTTGTTTTTCACAAAAACAAAGTGTGGAAATAAGTTTTAAAGGCGGCCAAAACTTCAGCTAAACAACAGCAACAACAACAACAACACAAGCAACAACATTAGCTTGGAAATGAGTACAAACACAACTGCAAAAGAAGAAGAAAAAACAACACAAAATTCCTAAATAACAAAATTTGAATCAAAACTAAATTAAAGAAATGCTTTCGGCGACAAAATATATTTCAAAAGAGACAAGTTTCTTCAATGCATTTTGGCGCTTGAAAGCGCAAACAATTTTGCACATTTTCCGTCAGTCGTCTTACAAAGTGTGCGACGACAAACGAAGACAGCGGCAGGACGCGTTGCAATGTGTAAACATGTATGTGTGTGTGTGTTTGTGTAGATGTCTGTCAAGGCGATAATTTTGGAATGTTTAAAAGCAAAAACTGGGTTAGAAATCAACAAAGTTTCAACTGAAATCTGTTGTAACTAAAAAACTTTATTTATTACAAAGAATACACAATTTTGCACTTCTCTTTTCTTATTAAAGTAATTACAAATGTTTAGGCAAAGCATTAAATTATGTAAGCTACAGTAAAAAAGCATAGGTAACGAGTGTTGTTGTTGCTGTTGCTGTCATTAACGACAGTGAAGCTAGCAATGAAATAAGATGAAGCCACCCACACAGATACATGTAATTATGAATGAATTGCAAAGCGAAGGCGCTTATGCCATAGTGATGCCGGCAACGCTAATAAGATCATGACAATTCAATGCAAGCCAACTAAATGATATTGCATAAGGTTAATTAATAATGCACAGCTTTCAAGCCATTTGCGGTTGGGCTTCGGGCTTCGGGCTTTGTAGTGGAATGCCAACGAAATGCGATTAAAATCTTGTAAGATTGAAACGCACAATCACGAACTAAGTCTACGCCCGAGCAACGGCACGCCCACTCATATTTATGATATGTCTTGCAACACGTGCGTTGGTTGCCAGTGCCTTTTACAAAATTGTGTTGTTGGTTGTCGTTGTTGTTGTTGCACAAAATTAATTATACAAGTTGCGCTTTGTGCAGATTATCACGTGTTAATGACGCTAACTAATTACCGCAAAGCGAAACCGAAGACGCAAGCGAAACACTTGAAGTAGAAAGAAATAAAAAGAAAAATCGACAAAGTGCAATGTGAAAAAGTGTTGGTATTTATTATCAGCTGGCAAATATCTATTGACACATTTGTCAGCGATGCTCTTAGCTTGGCTCGAACTGGCCAACAGTGTAAACTATGCGCGCTCAGTCAATGGACAAGCCGCAGTGCACGATACGAGTATGTGAACTTGCAAAAAGGGACACATGAAAGGCTCAAGGAAGTGACTACAATTCGATACGAATTGAGATACGTTGCGTTGCGTTGTGTTGAGTTGAGTTGAGCAGAGACGACAGCAACAGCCGCTGTTGTGGCTCACATCAGCTCATTAGATTAATGACTGTGGTAATGGATAAAGCAACGTGAGGGCCAGACCAGGTCAGAGGCGACCATGGCACATGCCACACACAAGAGTTAAGCAATCAACAGCTGGCAGACGGCTGGCAACACTAGTGTAGGACAGCAACGGAGTATTTATAGCAAACGTAATTAGTGACACAGGTCGGTGAGATTGAAACGACGTTGACCGTTGACACATGGTTGACAGGTTGTCAGGATTTGTTTGCACAATGATGCAATGAAGCTGAAATCAATTTGTATCGTCGCCAAGCCATACACACATACACACACACATGCACATATAAGTCAAAGTCAAAAATCGCTAATTACACATGAGCACATGAAGATAAATTGCAAGTTTGTTAAGCTGTTCAACGTTGTGCTTCAAAGTAACTATTTTGTGCCAACTTCACAGCGATTAAGCTTCAAAATATGCCTGAGTGTATGCAAGCATATAATTTTACGTAGCATACTTTCAAGCAGCTAATGTTCATTTCGATACAATTCAATAACAAATGATTAACCAAACAAAATAATGACCTCACAAAATCATTTTCTCTTTAAACTCCAACAAGTTGACGCACTCGGCTGCTTTTGATAGCTGTTAAATTAAATATGCCTTTCGAAAGTGTTTATCTGTTTTAAATAAAAGGCACACATTTCCATTTATTTTAATGCGTTTTTAAATATAATAATGCAAAACAATCATAATTATGTCATTATATTTCTTTGTTAACTTAACTCGCCCATCAAATTTCAACGACGTGTTCATAAAACTCATTCGCACAAAGTAAGTCAACTGCACACTTTTTCTGACACAAAATATAAACAAAAACAAAAAACAAAAAAAAAATTAACAAAAACAAGCACAAGCACAATAAGTACAATCAACATCATTTTTGCATCGAAAATTTCAAAAGCATTTTTTAATTTAAAAGCACTTTTATTTTGTTTTGCTTAACAATATTAAAAATGCGACATTTATTGTCCGAAAAATGCCTCATGCAAAAGTTCTCTTATAATAATTTTGCACTTAATAACTGAACTGAGACAAGTGGCGCGGCGTGCAGCAACAGCGAGCGTCATAAATGTGGGTATAGTGCAACGTTGGCCTTGCATGCTAATTAGAAGTCTTCGCTGTCAGTGGTAAATCCAAAGAAACGAAAAACAACTCAAATAAATAAATAAAAAGAAGCGCTAAACGGTTAATAAAAATATAAAATAAATTTTTGCGCTTTGTTGGCTTTTGTGAAGATGCCAAGCCGAAATGACTTTGACTTACTTTGCTCCAGTTTTCACAGGCGCGTCGCCGAACGCATTTTGCATACTGAAAAATCGCTGGGAAAGAGGAAGCAGTAGAGAAAGCAAATCAAAAAAAAGAAGCTTATAACAAAATGAATAAAACAAGTAGCTCCGTCATAACTTCTTGGCATGTATTTAGGCAGAAGCAATGTATGAGACTTGTTTTTAGATGCTATAGTCATGCTTTGAATTCTTAGCTGAATAACTACAAAAAGAGTACGATAGAAATTCACCTAAACAATAAGCAAACAATAAGCAAATATTTTTCGCCATTTAGAAGATGATATATACCATATAGCAGAGAATAACGGTAAATATCTGTGTGCTGGAGCTTTAATTGTGAATTGTGCCATTTTTGTTCATGGAGAACTCGTGATCTGATGAATTCAGAGACAGTACAAAAGTATATAGAACATGATTGTGCAAACTAGTTCTCAGCTGGAGAATTCGGAACTATTATTAAGACTAGAAATAGAAATTTGTCAGTTCGCGTAGCATGTTTGCTGATTTTTGTTATTGTATACTGCTATGTTACACAGCGCTGCAAAGCACATACGGCACAATCTTTATTACACACTTTATTTCTGCATTTAATATTTTTGAAATTATTGTATTGCATAAATTTGTAAATATGAAGATAAAATCTTTTGATAACCATTTGGCAGCAAGCGAAAATTCACGTTGACCTAATGAAAAGTAAACAACTTGCATGATATGCCAATGATGAGGACAAAAACAAAAATATGAAGCCAACAAACCAATAAAAATCAACTGTGGCACGTGCAACGTACGCACATTTACACATGCATAAACATTATAAACATACAAGTAAATGAAAACCAATCCAATTAGTCTAACCACAAATAAAATTTGATATGCACATTGCACAGTTTTCGCATCGAGGCACACATGCCGGCATACGATATTATGCAACAACACTTACAGCCGAGAGTACACGCTCAATGGAACATTTATGAACACATTTTGTTGGTTTTTTGCTTTTTTGCTTTTTCATTTTTCTTTATCCAATCAGTAACCACAAAATTGACAACTTTATTTTATTTACACCTTCATCAAGTTAATAACTCTAACGTGTTCTGTGCCATCAACGATGCCAGTGAAATGAGTGAAAGCGAATCGAAGTTGTTGACTGACGCCTTGTGCACGCACATGTGACACGTCATAGACACACACTTGCTCAATCAGTTGGTCTGTTAGTCAGTCTGTCAATCAATTGCATGCTGCTTACTGCCATCGTCTGTAATAAGCCTAATGCAATGCACTTGTTAACCGCATTTGTTGCACATTTGTTCTATGTTGCATGAAACTGACCAACTTAGGCTCAAAGCACTTTACAGAACTCAATCATAGTCACGACTTCTTCTATTTTTTTTTGTGTTTCTTTTCACCTCCTCACACACTTCTTGTTGTTGTTTTTGTTGTCGTTGTCGTTGTCATGTTAGTTCATAAATCTAAAATTTTATGCCGCTCACGTAATTGTTTAAAATCGTTTTGTGGTTTTATTGCATGTCTGTCTGTTTTACTGTATATATATGTGTGTATGTGTACATGTACAATAACAATTTCTCATGTCGCATTTTCTAGTTTTGAATTGAGTTGCCAGCATGCTGAACTCTGCTTTCTGTGCCGACAATTCAACTTGTTTGGATTCGTAACTTGTCACTTGCTAATGTCATCTTGTCAATTTTTGCGGCATGTTCTCCACTCAAGTGATCCTTGTCACATTATTCTATTTTTTTGTTGTTTTTGCTGCTCTCTTCTTATTGTTGTTATTCTTTATTTCTACCAACATAAATTTATGCATAATTTTTTTCATTTGACTGACTGGCTGAGTAGCATATTATTTGCTCAGTGAAGTGCTTCTGTGCGTGCAGGAAAAATCACTCAAAAAACCTATTTTAATGGAAGTGTTGGTATTACAAATGGTTTACAAGAATATCAAATTATTTTGATGTTAGTTTTTTTGTATGAAGTCAAGAAATATTTTAATAATTTTAACTTGAAAAAATTATTGTTCCAAAAACATTCCATATTTATTATAAAGGCTATCCCAAAACCATAACTTTATTTAATGTTTATTAAAAGTCGTATTGCAATACTGTTTGAAGATTTTACTGTCACCATTACTGGTGCATGAGCCATTACTGAGTCATGTATCTCATTTAAGTTAGTATTTTTAATGAAAAAAGCTTATATTTAAAATGCCAAAAAAAATGGTATCCTTCATTTTGTATGCCAAACAGTAACTTGCAAATAATTATTTATATTTCTCAGACGGTATTTTTTCAAATGAGAAAACTTGTCACTTTAGAAAGCTTCTAATTTTCACGCAAAAATATAATAATAAATAATAAAAATTTCAACAAATCTTTCCAAATGATTTCCCATTGAGATAAGAAACACCAGAACGTTCTCACGCTTATGAGAAGGGCGCTTGAAGTTTCGTTTACATTTGCAATTACATGTGAAAATGGCGCATAAATCGTGTTATTTTGGCAATAATACAACAAAATTCACATTCACACACACACATACGACAAACACACACGCTGTTGAAGGCAACGAAGAGAAAGAAAGGCACCGTAACGACCATAAACATAAATGCGAAAGTAAACCACCAGAAACAGAATGAAAAGAATCCGCGCCCTGACAGACAGACAAACGGACAGACGGACGGACGGCCTGGACAGCCGGACCGGCAGACTTTCTCTTTTCAAAATCGTGTAAATAACATTTTTATAGCATTTATATTTAAATGTTGCCTGTTTGCAGGTGCGCAGCTGCATGTGAGTATCTGCGTCTCTGTTACTAAATGTGAGTGTGTGTGTTGTGCGCGATACTTTTGACAATGTGTTGACGCGTTTTACTGACCCACTTAACAAGAATAATGTCGTACCAAGGTTCCTGGTGAACAACTCTCACCCACAAAATGCGCACGTAGAATTATATAAAAATAAAAAACAAAAGCAAAAAAAAAAAAATAAAATAAATAAACAGTCACTGAGATACAACAAACAACAAACAGCAACAATAACAATAACAACAAAAAGCTAATAAGAATATGTATAACACATAAAAAACAAAAGCGCAAAATTGTATTTTTGTTGCTTTCAACAGAACAACAACAACAACAATGCTAAAAATATAAACGCATGAAAATAAGAACAAAAGACAAGGCAGGCTGACTGCCAGTGAGTTGGGCCTGTCAATTGAGCCGAGTCGATTCGAGCCGACTCGAGTCGAGTCGATTCGAGTCGTGTGGAGTCAAGTCAAGCCAATGAAATTGTCAGTGAATGTGAAATTTTGAATAAAATGACGAATTTATGAAGCCACGGTTGACGGCGCTGCGCAGCTGGGGGGGGACAAGCAAACAAACGTTGCTATGCCGCCACCAAGCAGCAACGAGCCGTCGACATCATCATCGTCGTCGTTGCTGTTTTCAGATACGCGCCAAAAACGTGCGAGAATTTCAAAATCAAGAAGAGCTTCAGTTGTCGTGCAAGAAAAAAAGATAGAAAAATTGAAATAAAACCAAAAAAGAAGAAGCGGCAAATAATCATACAAATTCAGTTGATATTCGCAGTGTGCTCTCACATGCTCCAAAGGTTGTAGTTCTTGTTTGCATTATGTCGCATTGACACAACTTCTTTTACACTTTGCCTGATGCTCTGATAGAGCGCTATGCTCGTTCAACATGGTCTCTCATTGGTATTTACAGAACCCAGTTTCAGATTCGCCCATGCCCAAACACCAAAATTGTAAAGTGTAAAATTATGCAAATATTTCTGTTTGCCGTCTTTTTTCATTGCTGCTCATAGCGCAGTTGAGTTGAACAACACTTGAGTCTTATTGGTTTGTTTGTGCTTCATACTTGCTTACTTCCTTCAAGCGTGTATGTGAGATTCTGCCGAATTTTAACGTTTTTTCTTTTTTACCATTTTTTGTTGACTAAAAAAAACAAAAAAGAAAAAAAAGCACAAATTGAATGCTGTGTCAATGAGGCACAAAAGAGAATCACTGCGTGGTCGGTTCCCAGCCATAAAGTTTTGTTTGTTTAACCCAGTTTTCTTCCCAGTTTCTTCCAATTCATTGCAGTTATTTCCTGCAAGCGGTTTCAAGTATGCAATCGCATAAAGTGGAAATGAGTTTTGTCGAAGCGTTTATGAGTTGTGAAAACAATTTTGATTTAGAAAAATAGAAGAACAAAAAAAAAATGCCAAAAGCAAAAGGACTCAAACGTGTAAGCAGTGTAGAGAAAATATTATTTGTAAGTCTGTGCACAAAATCAGAGCAGCAAAAGTTATGAAACTTAGTTTACAATAAGCTTATTAAACAAACAATGGGTTATTAGAACAAATTGAGTAACTGAAATTTTTACTTAAGCATTTGATTGAAAGACTTGAGGCAAAGCCAAAAATAATTTGCAGCAACCGAATTTGTGTTGTCAGTGGAATAGCAAGAAGATGAAGCGACTTTAAGTTGCAATCAACTGTTAGAGAAGTTGAGTAAAGTGCGGGAATTCGTATATCTTGTCTAACAACGTAGCTTCAGCTCATGAAAAGTGCTAGTAGAAAGCGCTTAAGGTTGAGTCATAGACAAAGAGCTGTTACCAAAATCCTGAGCTAACCATCAATGCGATTATAATAGTTGCGATTTACATGTATAGGTTTCTTTAAAATCATAATCTAATCATAATTTAAACTAATTCAGCCAAAAGAACTTTTGTCTTGTGTCAAACTTGGAAAGCTTAAAACCGCTGTTACAATAAGACACTATCATCAATCAACATTGCGTGTAATGTGTTTAAACAAACCAATCGTGAGTAAAAAATATACTTATCTGTGTATCATTGACAGTTCAAATGACATAAAACGGATAAATGCAAATATTGGCAAAATAAATCGACAATTGGTTCGTAGTTCAACGGGAGACTCAAGCCAAGCGCATGCAAACGGCGAAGACGTAAGAGCAACGTAATGCGTAACGTAAGCGCAGTTCACAACTGAGCAATGCAAATCAGATTAGCGTCGCTGTCAACTGCTACCAGTCAACAACACAACGGCGGTCGATTAGACGCTTGGTCGGTTGGTCGGTCGTTTGGTCGTTTGGTTATCCTGGCTTGCCTGACAGCCGCCATGGCAGTTTGATGCGACAATGTCGACGTCAACGGATTACATAACTTTGAGTTGTCAATTTGACTTAAGCTGCTGTCGCCGACGCTGATGCGACACTCAATGCTCACTGTTGTCTTTGCTAACTATCATGCAGCGTTAGCGTTAGTACAACACCAACAAACCTAAGAAGTAAAACAAAAACCAAAGGAAGCATAGCTCAAAGATCGACCATGAAATGTTGCTGGTGGTGGCGATGATGCTGCTGCTGCTCATTTAAAGTTGATTTGGTTGGCAGGCAACGCAGACTGCTGAATTGAAGACCCAACCAAGTAAGTCGACGCAAAATCACTGCTAAGCTTTGCACAATGTAGAAAAAACCATCTACAATTTTGGGTCGGTGTGGGCGCAAAGGATGCGTTCACCAGTGGCGCACGACTGATGGGTTAACTTTATGAAATTGCGCTCATTAATAATTTAAAATCAATGTTAATGCTGCAATGTATTTGTCAAGCTTCGCTGTTCAATGGCATTTGATGTATTAAATCCCATTGAGGAAATTTATTGAAGTGACTACAAATTGGCTTGCTTGTTCAATCAAACAGCAACGCGAGTGAAAACTTAAATGGCATCAATGCCAAGATTGCATTGAGCTAAATAATTTTAAGCTTATAAGACTTAATTATAGAAATTTCATTAAAATTATCAAAAATGTAATTATATTGAATATAAATAAATAAATAAAATTAAATAAGCGAGTTTGTGCTGCATTAAATTTATGGAGACGAAACTCTTTGGCACGAACTTCAAAGGAAAGTTTGGAAATTTTGTGTTCACATCGTTTCAGATCGGCAATTTGGTCTTATAGAGAGAGTAATGAGTAAATAAAATGGTGTCTCAAAACGTTTTATTTCTTTTGAAATAGACCACTTGAACTTATCTTATATCATCATAAGGGCATGATTAATTTGTGGGAGTGTTCATTTTAAAGAAGCTCGCCTGTAATTACTGTCTGAACGTTTTCATTTAAAAATTTATCAAATCCTTAGCACAACTGCCGCCACTGACGTCAACTGAAGCGCTTCATTAGCGCAATGTTGTATAATATCTGCTTTTCTTTTTTTTTCTACTTATGATGCAACTTGTCACCATCGCCATGGCAAATGTTGTTATCTTCACTAATACTGCAACATGTTGCAAATTGATTACATTTTCATATTAGAAGCAATGCTGCGCAGTGCATGAATGTCAGACGCTTGGACCGTGAGTGAGACTGACATGTCTTCTGACGACGCGTCGTGACGTTTGTTGCAATTAGTCAGACAATGTCTACGCTAAAGTCTTTAACAATTTGCGTTGTTGTTGTCACCGTTGGTGGGATTTAATTATGCGCAGATTTCAATTACAATTCGCTTAATTGAATTCATTAAATATGCTCTGTGGCATGGAAATTTTGCTGCACTGTGCAAAAAACAAAAAAGAAAATGCAAATATTTACAATAAAATTAAAAAAAAATGGTAGCAGATTACATTCAAATATGCTTAGCGTTGACAATTAAAGTTAGCGTCGCCACTCGTAATCACCAATTAACGTAAAGCAGCGCTGCCACATGCTTCAATAAGTGTTGAAGAGTTTTTTTTTTGTGAAAACTTAAAAATTATATTTATTTTGTTATAAGTTTTTTGGTTGCTCGCTCAACGAGTGGCGGTGTGACATGAATCAAGTTAAGTTGATAAATAAATTATGGTGTGTTGTATTTTATTTCCTTTTGTTGCTCGTGTGATTTTCATGCTAACGGCGCTGAACGCATTAAAGTGATTTAAAAGCAAAGCAACAACAAAAAGCACAAAAAGGAAGCAAAAAACATAAGAAACTAATAAAATAGATAAAAGAAGCAGCAAGAAAGTTCATTTTAACAATTTATTAAGGTGTTGACAGTGCTGTTGTTGTTGTTATTATTATTGTTGTTGCTGCTGTTGTTGCTACTGCTGGTGTTGGTGTTGTTGTTTGATATTCACGTTGTTTTTGTGTATTGTTAATGGCAAAAAAACACACACTCACACACACACTGAGAAATAACGCAAATTGCCAAAAGCAGAATGTCTGCGTCCAAACAACAGCAGCAGCAGCAAAAAATATAACAACAACAATAAAGCAGACAAAAACGAAAGAAGCGAAACACAAAAAAACAAAAAAAAGCAAACAACAACAACGAAAAAAGACAAGGAGACTCAAAGTCAGCACTCAGTCAGTCATTTACGCCAGGCATATGCACCTGCCAACGCCACGGAGGATGAGCGACAGAATGAGACAGACAATATTGTCTTCTGTGCTGCTGTTGGAGTGGGTGGATCGGCTGTTTGGTTGACAACAACAGCAACAACAACAACAACAACGACGACGTTGGCATTGTCATCAGAAAATTTGCATGAAGCATTCAAGAAGATTTATGCGCGCATTTGACTTGATTTAGCTTGTTTATGCCTTGTGATGTGCAAAAGGCAAAACTTATGGCCAAACATTACAATCAGGTAACGAGCAAGAGACATGCTAAACGAACACACACACACACACACACACACAGACGCAGTCATTCATGTTGGACAAATACGCTCGAACATTGACCAATGGGCGTGGCAACGCATGAGCGCGCTTTTGTCTAAGCTGATGGTCTCATCAATTATTTGTACAACATGGCGTATTTGGTGCCATTTTCTTGCCTTTTCGACCCATTTCGAACAAAAACTGCATTTGACAACAAAATATGTTCGTTAAAGCAAACAAAAAATTCGTCAAACGGTTAAAATAAATAAAATCAATTTAGTGGTATTTTTCATTTAAATATGCCAATGTCATTTTTATATAACCATCTTTATATTTATCTGTTTGCCTCACTTTACTTGCACATCTTTTTATAAGCACTTATTTATTAACAACGAAATTTCTTATCAAAAACATGCGCGTAAATTATGTAAATTTGCTTTTTATTTCTTATTTGATTTACGCAACTTAATGAGCAAAATGTCACAAGCTGTTTACCTTTTATCGTTAATGACAGAAAGCAGAAGCTGAAGAAGAAGAAGCAAAAGAAGCGCGCGAACGTTTTACAAAAATAATAATAATAATAAAAATGATAATACAACAAAACCGCTGTGAATATAATAAAAACAACTGCAAACTCAATTCTTAATTAGTATAAATACACTGTAAAAAATAAAGTCACTATTGCTTTTGCTTGCCCACAATAATTGTTTATAAAGTGTTAATTTTTCTCAGTGTAATGCGCTTACTTACTATGTGCGCTGTCCTTACGCTGATTAGTCTTAAGAGTTGCTCCAGGCATTGAAGCACAGCTTTAGACTGCTAACTAATCCTTTCTCTATTGCTGTTGTTGTTGTTGTTGGTGCAATACATACAAATGTCAGACTGTCTGTGAGTTCAACGTTGTCTAAAGCGTCATCCTGTTGTCCTGACTAAGCTAATGTTTCTCATGTAATAACACTTGTTTTTTGCATTGTTGTAATGACGCGACAACACAACAACACAACAACAACAACATCATCAACAATAACAAAAGCCATTTAAATGCAACATCATTCTTCAGCCCTGATGATGCCAACCGACAGCAACAAAATAAAGACAAACAAGAAGCATTTGTAAAGTAGAAAAAAAAATTATATAAAAAAATCAAAAGTAAAAAATAAAAAACTAAAAACAACAGTGAAATAAGTCAAGGCGCTTCTTCAATGCGCTTCCATTTAACTTGACGCTTCATTCCAGTGTTTTTTTTTTGTTTTATTTTCTTGTTGTTGTTTTTGTTTTCTGTCATTCGCGTTGTTATTATTAATACAAAAAGCCTGCAAAACACTCACAGGACAATCCAAAGTTGCACAACAGCATGTAAAGCTGAAGCGCCTTCGTCAGAATTCAACGACCCCGAAGAAAAAGCCAACTCAACTCAGCTGAGGCCAAGTGCAACTTCAAGCTCCAAGAATATCTTTTGTTCGTTTGCTTACGATGTTTGTCTTATTTATAACTGTTTTTACTTATCAATTTCTTGCATAATTTTAAAGCTTTTCGTGTTTCAAATCCGTGTTTAAAGCGCACATGATAAATGCCAAAAGTCGCCGCAAATCAATAACTTTATTATCACATGAACTGACAATCATCGCTAAGCGATATTTATAAAACAACTTCCTCTTTTCACTTGACTGACCCAATTCTCATAAAATGAATATTTTATAGGTTTTTTGTAAAGAAGCAAAATTTATACAAACCGCCAATAAAATGTCTTTAATTCAAGTTAAGCAAATTTATAATAAATTCTTCGTCAATGATGACTCAACGGGTTTTTTTTTATTTTTTGTACTTTGACACTTTAGAAAATTACGCTTTTTGTATAAAATATGATTTACAAAGTAGCAAAAATAAAAGTAAACAAAAAAATAACACATAACGAGGCAAACTTTTTAATTATTTTAATGTCATTTGTCCGAATAGTTTCAAATATGTGTTTGTGGTTTTCACCTGCCATGTATGTTTGTCGAACAAGGAGATATGTATGTACAAAGTCAGTCAAGCATCATTAAGCAAACAAAGAGGGGCGTGGCAACATGCAAGTAACATGAGACGCACAATGATAGCATTCATTTATTTTGTTGAATTATTATTATACACAGTAAAAAGTATTTTAATGTTAAAAATACACGAACAACAACTATAACAAATATTAAACAAGTTTTGTCCTTGTGTGTATGGAAACTCCTGTTGGACATGCAAAGACAACTCATATCACTTTCAACGACAACAACAACAGCAACAACGTCTCATAATACAGTAATGAAAATAATGATATAATAAAATATAAAAAATAAAAAAAAATACATTACGAAATTATAACTGTCCATACTAGTGAATGAGTGAGTGAGTGAGTGAGTGAGTGAGTGAGCAAGTAAATGAGTATTCAAGCGTGTGTTTGTGAGTACAAGTGTATATGTGTGTGTGCGTTTGTGTGTAAGGGTCCAGCGCACCAACCATACAAATGATGTCATTAAATTGAAAAAAAAAAATGAAAAAAAACGTAAAAAACCAAAAACATGCATGAAATGTAATGAATTCTCCTTTTTCATAAAGCATTAAGTACAGCAATAACACTGGACAACATAATTTGGTTATAAAAATAGACCACTATAAATGGCTTTACAAATTAGACATTGTAGGTCTTCATTCAATCTTAAATATTGTCACTTGGTTAGAGAATATACTAGAGAATAAGCTTATAAACTTATAATGGGAAATATAAATAAAAGGTTAAGATATTCAAATATCTCCAAAAGATAATAAGATTAAGATAAGATTGAGAGCGATATCCAAAAAAAAACATACATCAATTAGGTGAGGTATTATTGTAATGGAGCTTCTCTTCAATTCTGGAGATTTTTTTTTAATACATAATACATCATATACAACTTTTATACCAGTAGGCATATCTTGGTTGGTATCTATCCTTTGCTTTTTCAACAAAACCAACTATTCTCAAAATGCATAAAAACAAATCATAAACAATCCTCAAAAATGTCGTCATATTTTTTCTATCCCATTAACAAATTGTGTTCTTGTGAACAGGTATTCAAAAAAGCTAAGAACCTGTACGATCGATAGACTGAAAAATTGTATCTGCAGTTTAGTGTATTACTTTCATGCATAACAGCAACAACTGCAACAACAACAATAATAATGTCAATAATAACAATACAGAAAAACAAGTATTACTTTTTAACATTTATTCGTCGAGTTCAAAGGGCATACGAAATGTGAAATACGAGACATCGACTGCATAATGAATAAAGCACAAACGAACAATTGCCTTAAACCAAGCAAGAAACTGAGTTGCATAACAAATCCATCAATGCAACAAGAGACAATATTGCACAAAATTTAAAAATTTGTATTTATTGTTAAAACGAAAGTAAACAAAACAATAAAATAAACATATTTAAATTTATTAATGTAAATATTTTAAAGAACATTGATTCACCTCTAAATCTATAAAGTATTGTTTTAATCTTCTGAATAGGTAATAAGGGTGGATTGCGAGCCTTCTTAGAGGTCTTTGAATGATAGGCGATTTATGAGTGGCTTGAGATGAGAGTTGAACCGATTGCTTTATCTGCTACTGTGGTAGCTTATTTCAATCCAAAACGTGAGAATGTCGAGATCAAGATGTAATGTATTGTTCCTGACGAACCATGGTATTTCAAAAACTGTTCTACGCGCTTGTTCTTTGAAACTTTATTGGGATTATACCAAATAAAAAAATAAACAAGACAATAAAATAAACAAATTAAATTTTTTTTAATGGAACTTCAAAGACATGCAACTAGTTAAGAAAGTTATGTAAGCATAGCGACTAATAAAATAATTAAGTATACAACAGGGCGCCCTGTTGTGTTGCACGTGTATTTAAAGGACGCACCTTTTTCCAGCAATTTTGATTAGATAAACCGTTTGCTAAGCACACACACACATAGAAAAATAAACGCCACAATCTGTTTAAGCACGCGAGTTCAGCAAAGCTTTAATTAATGAAGTCAGACAGGGTGAGGCAAACGTGCGATTATGCAGCAAGTGTATGAATGTGTAAGTGAATGAAAGCGCTTGTGCACACCAAATACATGTGTGTGTGTGTGTGTGTGCATGTCATGTGTCATAATTTCTACTTATGGTCACACACATCTATGCATGCACACATGAATGTTATGATTTAATTTAATAAATGACGCGGTAAGCAAAACACACACATTTTTGGAAAATTACACAAAAGCACTTTTGCCCTTTTCGGCTTTGCATGAACATGTCATGCACGCGAAATAATAAATGAGTTTTAAACTTGCTTGCCTTCTCTTACTTGTTAAGTAATAATTCTCGCTAATGTTTGCATAAATTCTAAAAAAAAAGATTTGCTTGGCAGTTTTATTATTGAGATTGACCAAATCAAAAACAAGCAATAAAATGGAAAAGCGACTAAGCCAAAATAATAAAAATAAAAAATAAAAACTGATAAGCTTTAAAATCTTTAAGGGCTATTAAAAAAAAAACGAGTTAAGCGGCAAGGACAACACAAAAGCTGCCACACACACACAAACATATATACACACATACATATTCATATACACATGGCTAAGCCAATGTCAAAAAGCATATTCAAATAAGATTTGCATTTAATGTACATAAAATACGATTTTATGACATTTGCCACACAAAATGGTGCAAAACGTTCAACACAACACTCTCGCACACACACACACACACACACTCACACAAAGCAGCAAAATGACAAAGTTGAGCCAAACTGGACGGGCGACCAGCAATGAAATGTGTGCAAGTCAAGCTGAGTTGAGTTGAATTGAAATTGGAATTGAATTTGCCATGATGAAGTAAAGTGAAGGCAAAGGCAAAGTGAGACGTGAAGTGTTGCGACATTTTGATATTACGATATTATGACGCTTGTTGGCCTAATGTGCCAGGAATGAGTGAAGCACTGAGTGCTGTTAATGATGCGAGGGACAAGGCCGGCAAGCGTGGCCGACGATGATGATGGCAACGTTGAGCATTTGAATTTTACTTTTATGAAAATGTGCGACACATTTGACATGCAGTGTTAATTTTCATGCTTGTTGCCACAAACGCCAATTGGATTTTGGTCGACAGCAGCAGTGGCGTTATGCCTGTTGGCAGTGCAAGCGCTGAATACACTCGAACAGGTCAACTTGTTGTCAGACAAGTCAGAGGCATTTTTTTTTTTTTTTTTGTATGAGTGTTTGAGTGACGTTGAAATGCTCATATGGAAAAGTCAAAAACATAACTAATATAGACGTGAAAGTAAATGGACAGCATAGTGTACAACCAACGCTCACTAACATGGCAAATTTAGTTAGCCGTTGTCTGTTGCGGAAATGCCTGAAACCAGATATCGGCAACAGACACAAGCGCAGACTGACTACTTGTTTTTTTTTTTTTTTTCGTTTGTTGTGTCGTCTGCAACTATCAACACTTTGCTTGCAACTTTAAGTTCTAAATTTAGCAATCAAGTCAAGCGCAACATGCTTTTTATGGGCTTTGATGTGTTTTGCTTCGTCTTGCCTTTGTAGCCTCATAATATTTACTATGTGTTGGCGCTCTTTACTTACAAAATGCTTTTGTGCTAATTATCCTGTGCTATTGCTTGGATACAATTCCTTCTTGCACAGCCTTTGTTGGCCTTCGCATAGCATTTGGCTTAAAAGTCTATCTGCTATACAAAGCAAGACAGCAACAACAATTATTATTGGTATTTTCGTGTCTAAATTTAGATTTTATGATATCTTACTTGTGTAGCCGTATCTGTGTATCTGCGGTTTGGTTAGGCTTCTTGTAAGAAATTACTGTAATTTTATTGTGCAACTCACAGCGTATTTCTTCTCTTCTTTTTTCTACACCGATTTCAGCAATTGATAGTAAAGTTGACTTTGCGTTGAGTAATAATCTGATGGGTTTTAATATATGTGTGTGTGTGTAAATTAGTTGCTTGTTTTGTTGTTGCAAGTATGAGCTCATCCTTGGCTGGCTTAGACCTTTTGTCAGTAAACAAAGGCAAAAGGCACTTTCTGAAATGAAACCGAAATTTTAAGATTAATCAAAATATAAAGTTAACTTTAAAGAAGGCGTTCTGTAAAAGAGTTTCAATTAGTCTCAATAATAGCAAAGTTGCTACAACAAATCAACAAGATTCATGTATACTTTTTAAGCAAACCAACTCTCTTTCTTCGATGATGCGCGCACAAACATAAATTAAACAAAATGTTCGCATAATTCTATAAAAAAATCAAATATTTTCATAAAAATCATAATTTATTGAAAAGTAAAAGTAAGCAAAGACTAAAGAAAAGAAAGAATACTAACACAACTCAAACAAAGAGGAAAAAAAAAACAAAATCACTGCGAAAAAATATCGAGAATATTCAATATTCAGCAAAGCAAAAGAATCATGCGCTCGATTTAAATGCAAATTTCTTCAATGTGAATAAATTAATGCTAAAATAATAGAGAAAGGGACAGCGAAAAGCTGAGCATGAGAAGCGTAAACTGTTGGCAGCTGTTTTTTACATAATGATTGCCAGCGTGAGACACAACTGAGTTAATGATGAGGCAGTCAGTCAGACAGTCAGTCAGCAAACCAACAACTCACGACGCCAAAATGAAGAAATCATCATTTTGCCAATTACAATTTGCAATTTGCATAAATGCGACATAATATTTTATGTTTATTAATTACACAAAAAGCGAACAGAAATTGAACTGAAATTGCAGAGGCGCTGACAGCGTTTAATGAACGAAAAATGCTTAATTAAGGCAAGGCAAAAATCAACTTGCTTGGCCAATGAACGGACAAGTTTTTTTTGTAAATAAAGCAATAAAAAACAGAAAAATTTTTAAAACAATTTATGCAAAACTATGCCTGACAAAGTAGCGCGCAACTCATAATATACATAAAGCTGTCATGATATCTTTGGCAGCGCGACGACACACACACACACACACACTCACACCTTTAAAAACATTGCGCCGTAGAAAGCAGCTGACTCAGCCTTATCAGCATTGAAAAATCGAATTCGTGATTTTTCTTGTTGTCAGCCAATTAGCCGACTTAGTAGAGATTTCAGCGTCAGCGTCAGCTTCAGCTGCGCGAAAGTGTCAGTGACGCTTCTTGGAACTTGTATGCTTAACTTGAATTCAAATCAAGCGAACCGTTTAAGTCGCTAAACTCTCTAACAAAATTCAACTGATTTATCGTATTAGCACAGTTTTGTTTCCTGCATTTGTTTAATTTGTTCTTAATTTTTGCTTAATTATCACAAAGCCGTATTAGGCAACTACTTGATCGAACACCCAAGCCCAAAAAAATAATACAATAAAAACAAAATCAAATCGAAACCAGTTTTCACCGTTTAGCGGCGTCGAAGCGCACAGACAAGTTCAATGCGCAAACAACAACAACACTCAACTGCTTATAATAAGTAATAAATTACCAGATACATGAAACAGAAGCACTTTTTGGGCATGTCTCATGTCTCGGTGCTGCTGAGTCTGCTGCTGCGCGACCGACAATTCGGAATTTTTGAATTCAAAACATTTTTTGTGGCAGAGGCTTCGTTTTTATGAGCAATTGTCGAAATTGACAGACAAAAAAAAAATGAACAAAAGAAATGTTGCTGCTACTCGGTCACTGGCACACGGCTTGGGGTTTTACTGTCGCTGCGAAGGTGAGCGCTTTCAACAAGCATAGACAACTGTCAATTGGCTTTAAGTGAAAAAAAAAAACAATAAAGTAAAAAGTGATTAACAACCCACGCTGATAGCATAATAGCAGCACGTCTTGTCTTAATGAAATTCTGTAGTCGATTTATATATATTGTTTTTTTTCAGTTCATTTCAATTTTTTGCGGTCTTTATTTGCCCAAGCTTTACTTTTAATGACTTGACTGCAAACATTTATGACCAAAGGAGAAGGCCGTTTACATACGATTCGTATTCATTCTTGGCCAAGACTTGTTCTTGACCAAAATTTGCTTAACGACGGCGGCGGCGGTGGCGGCTTTTTAATGAAATTCGCAGAACTTTCTATTGATTGCACGGTGAAAGTTCTTGAGGGTGTTTTTATGTTTTTTTCCACGACATTTTTGTGTCTTACACCTCTGCGTTATTGCCATTTTTTTTGTTTTGCTTACCAAAATCTCGTATGAATTTTGTTATGTTAATGCAAAAAGCAACTTCAAATTGTGTTCGGGCTCATGATCTTGACAACGCATCTGTGTTATTTCGTGCTTTTTTTATTATCTTTATTGTTATTATTATTATTTGCTTTGCTCTTTTGCTTTGCAGTTTTTTTTCTTTATTGTTTAATCATAATTTTACAACGAAAACATAAAAGTTTACTTAACAGTACCTAGACATTTTTATCCCTTCGTTTTTCGTATTCGTTCTTCGGTGTTCTTTTATTCTGCTGTGTTGCTTAATCACACATTTGTTTTTAAAATGTTGCCGCTTGTTTGTTTCTGTCTGCAAGCTTAACCTCTGAGTCATGCCCATCAATAAGGAAAAAGGTTCTTTTGGCTGATGATGTACTCGGCAAATACGAAACTCATTAAAAATGCAATAAATTATTACAAATTATAAGCGACTTTGTAAATATTGAACTCAACATTAATTGATTCTTGAAAATGATGAAAATGAAAACAAAAAGACAACGCATACCATATGCCTTAAAGTGTATTTAAAGAGCAAACTGTTAACTTGGCTAAGAACTTCGTGTGTAATGCCGAAATTATTAAAGCAAGACAAATAAATGATTTCTAAGAAAAGTTGACAGAATCAATTTTAAAATCAAAATGTATTTTTAACAACACCCAAAATCTCTTGCTGACTCACTATTCTGTGTGATTACCAACCATTTTCTCACAATCATGATTAACTGAATAATCTTAAATCTCTATAAACCTCAAAACATACAATTAGCTTCTAAGACCAAACGCTAATCTGCACGGATTCGGCGCCTGAAAAGTTCTTTAAACAATGCCTATAAGTGCTGAGCTTTTGTATTATCTACAACTATATAAGTCTCATCACACATAAATGCACCTGTAAGCCTATAAATTGAACATAAATCGGGCGAAATCCAAGCAAATCTTAAAAAAAAACTACTTTTTCACAGCAGAAAAAAAATTAAATGTTTAAATTCATTTTATGTTCATTTTTCAATTTAAATTTTTGAAATTTCTTTAGGCCACCACAAGAAAATTGTTGTCAACTGGCAAGGCGCACATTTGAAAACGTTGCCGCCAATAATAATTCCGTTAAACACAAAAATTCAACGCAAAATTAATAAAAATGCGACGGCTGAGCAGAAAACAACGCCCAAGGGCACAATTTAAAAGAATCCAACATGCTAAGCAGAACAAATCTGCAAAAGACTAAAGCAGTCAAAATAGAATTTCAAAATTATTTCACTTGCCACAAGCCTATTAGAAAAGAGCCCAGAAACGCTTGAGTAGCACGAGTGTGGCGCAAGTTCAACATTTCAACATTTTTAATGCGTGAAAATATTGAAAATGCGCGCATTATGATAATTTAATGCATGCTTATTGAAAATAATATTATTTTTCATACTTTTTTTGCTTTCGTTGCTTTCGTTTTTATGAGACACGCGACCGAATATAAAAACGCAACAAAAGCGACTTAACACATTCTTATCAGCGACTTAGCACAAGGACACAAGCAAGGACACGAGTGTAAAGTGCGGCACGATGATGTAGCAGAAGGAGATGACGAGTTGCTTGCCGCCTGCGGTCTGAGGTGATGTTGCTCACAACGCATTATTATTGTTATTACCCGACAGCAATGACGATGACGATGGTGATGATGATGATCACCATGATGATTATCGCAATGATGATGATGGCTTTTGCGTTTCGCCTGCTTTTTTATCAGAGCAAAGTACCAAAGTGCCAATAATTCGAAACAATTTATTATTTTAGCATTTGCGCAAAGACAACTGCCGTGCCGCCCAACACAAGAGGTCTTGTTCCTATGTTGTTGGGTGAAGTGAAGTGGTGGGGCGGCGCGGAGCGCTTTGTCTAAGGCAGTGAAAGAGCTACACTTGAGCTACAGTATCATTTGAGTATCGCTTGAGCAAGACATGGCATTGCCTGGCATAACGTGACGCGCTCAATTCTCAAATGCAAATCACGTACGCGGCGTAAAGCACAATAACAATGCCAGTGCGGGAGAGACAGAGAGAGATGTTGTTGTTGATGGTGTTGGTGACGTTGTCGGTTTCGTTGTCGGTGTCGGTGACGACAAGAGCATGCCCTAAGTTGTTGCTTACCACCTGCTGTCGTTGACATTGGCGCCATCAAACTGCCCGCCTTCTTCATCACACACACACGCACAAAAATCGTACGCTGTGTGCATGCAACACCTGCGCTAGTTGAAGTGTCTTAGCTACATGTATGCCTAAATCGCGTACGCACTCTATTTGCTTATTGAAATACGTTGTTGCTGATGCGTTATCATCGAACAAAATTTAATCTGTTGGCATTTTTCGACGTAATCATAAAAAAAATTTCAATAAAATTTGAAAATCCTCTTTGTGTTGTTCGGCTTGGTTGCTTTTCCGGGCCGTTATGTTGCGTAAATTTCAGCAAATTAATTTTCTGATTTTTATGCGTTTTTTTTTTTATTTTTTTTTTTTTTGCCATTCAGAGATAATTTTTTATCTTTATGTTTATTGCAGCAAAAGGGATTTCTTTCAATTTGGCATGCTTGGCGGCAACATTGACGATGTCGTTGCACGTTCAATGCGGCAATATTGCAAATTGGCTTTTGCCAAAGATGTTTGATAATAGGTGTGTGTGTGTGTGTGTGTGCGTATGATAAAAAAAGTCTCAAGAAATGCTCATAAATTGAAACATTTCTGTCAATATAAGTTTTTGTTGCCTTCTTTTTTTTCGCTTCTTTGAAAGCCGTCAAAAACGTAGCATTTTTTAAAGCCAATGAACTGCAACTTTCAGTCAGTTATGAGTTAAATATGACGAACCTTTAACTCAAGTTAATTGCATTTGTGAATCACCTGTTGCAGATACATTTCAATTTATTAACTGAGCGCGGCAAACAATAACCAAAATATTTCCCGCAATAAATCACGAGGCAAGCAACAACAATAACAACAACAACACTAACACGACAAGAACATGCTGAAAATAAACAAAAAACAGCTGTGAGAATTTGGCAAAGCATACAAGTTGAGTATAACTTAAACAATTCAAAGAAAGCTTAAGCTTAAATAAAGACAGACAGAGAGAGAGAGCGAGAGAGAGAGAGAATGCTATCTGTAAGAGAAGCCATGGCAATGAAAGTCGCACTTGGCCAAAAAGTATAAGAAACAAACAGTGTAAGGGAGACGAAAAAGCAAATACAAAAGCAAAACTACAAGAACAAACAAAACGTTGAGAATTCACAAAAACAAAAAAAAGCGCTGAAATTGAAATTGAGCGCGGACAGCGACAGCGACCGCAGCAGCAAAGCAGCGTCGGCAATGCTGAATTACAATTTATGCTAAGAGCAGAGCAGAGCAGAACAGAACTTGGCTTGGCTTGGCTTTCATTACAGGCAGCGCGCCAACAGCCAACTGCGCAGTAGTCAACTGCGCAGTTGCCTTTGCTGTTGCGTCGGCGTCTGCTGCTACTGCTGCTGTTGCTGATCTGCTGCCGCATTTTTGTTGCTTTGTTTTTGCGAGCCCTGCGCGCATCGCCAATTGAATGAATTCAAAGTGAGCTAAATAAACGAGCACTCAGAATCAGAATCATTGTAAAACGCGACGACGAACAGAGCAGAGCCGAGCCGAGCCAAGTTGAGCTTTGCCGTTGTTGTTGCCGTTCTTGCCGTTCTTGCCACTGCCGCATGATCACCATCGTGCACATCATTGTCGTCATCGTTGTCGGCATTCTTCTGCTGGACTTCTTCTGCACATTCTTCACTGCTGCTGCTGCGCGGCGCTGCGCTGCTGCCGTTGCTGCTGTCACTCTTCTGGCTCGTTTTCATTCTGACCAATCTGATTTCGCGAGGGTATATAAGAACCTGACGCAGCGCCGCATTTAGCAACATTTGTGTCCGGTTCGTGTGCTCTGCTCGAGAGCGTCTCAGTCGCTCAAATCAATATATAAAAAAAAAAAACCAACAGTTCGTTAAAAAGCGCATCCTGCATGAAGGACATGCGCAGTTCACTTTATTTTGCGTTTTAAAATTGCACTAAAATTCGTAAACTATGAAAAATGTGTTAAGTGATATTTGTTAGTAAATTCTTACAAATAAAAAATAAACAAAAAATAGAAAATTAAAAAAAAAAAACAAAAATTTTACAATACAAAAAAATTCTACAAAAACAAAATTTGTGTTTGTGTGAAAAGAATTGAAACTCTGTGAAAACTTAATAAAACATAAAAAAAAATTTGTTTTAAAATTTTAATGGTGAGTGTTATTTTTTTCTAACGATTTTCCTTTAACAACAGTTTGAAAATGATTTTGAAATTCTATATTATTTTTTAAATCTGAGGAACAAAAAGGAAGAACAAAAAAATACAAAAATTATAATTTAATCTTTAAAGACAGTAACGAAAATTCTTACAGATCTTCTACCAATAAATTGTTTCCTAATTCTCCTTTAAGGTCCAATCAAAAATATGACAATCTTTTAATTCTTCTGTTAAAGAAACAAACTTATTGAATATCCGAAAATTGTTGAAGTTTTTCTACCAATAAAATGTTCTTTAATTCTCCTTTAATTATCAGCACGAAAACAACTTATTTAAGAGTTGTGAAGAAAGAAACAATTAACACATGAAATCAACAGCATTTTGCAGTGACTTTTGCAACAAATTCAAGAAGCTTATCTTTTAAACATGTTTAGCAAATTGCGCAAAGCCAACTCAGCTTTTTGCCACAGTCAATCAAATACATCGAAAGCGAATGCGCAAAAACCAAAATAGTACCATTAAAGTTGAACGCTTTAATAGACTTTTATTGTTATCAACAAGCCACACAACAACAACAACAACGAAATGCCACTTAAAACTTAAAAAAAAGCGCAAAAACAAAAAAATAAAGACTAAAATGTAAATGCAGGTCCTTGCACACACCTCCTGGCCAACAAGCACAGGCACAGACACAGGCGGAGGCGCCCGCACACAACAACAACGGCAACACTAAAAGCGACATCGACATCAACAACAGCAAGAACAGCAACAACAACAACAAGGACTACCAGCGCAACAACAAGAATGTAAAGTTTAATTGACGCCATTGTTCGCGACAAAACACTTTTTGCTCCATTTAACACATTCAACGCGCATAGAATCGTCGAATCGAATCAAAGTTTTCTTCTTTTTTTACATTTTATTTTTTGTCGTTTTTTCATACCAAAAGAACAACGTCAGATAACGACGACGACGACACTTTGCTCAATCGCTCACTCAGCTCGCCAGTTCGGCCATCCAACCATTCATTCATCTAGGCCTCATGTCCGCCATGCGTACGTCCGTCCATTTGACTGTACGTCTGTCTGTCACTCACTCACTCACTTAGTCAATTTTTTACAAAACACTGCATTGATAAAAACAAAATCAGGCAAAAGCCTGAATTAAAAAACGACGAAGAAATGACCAAAGTTTTTGACTTGGGCTGCTGTCGCCGCCATGTCACACGAATTACACTCGATTCGTCTGTCCCACTGACTTTCTGTCTGACTTATTGTTGTTGTTGTACAACTGACTGTCGTTACATCAATTCCGAGCACGTCTGCCAAATTATTATTATGCGAAAATCGCATTCACTGTGAACTCAGCCTGAGCACAACTGAGTGTGAACAACAAAAGGATCTGTGCAGGCGCTTGCAAAATATATATATATGTATGTAAAAAGCAAGCTAAACAAGTGTAGAAGAGCGCATAGCTGAGAAAGCCGATTTCTCAATCGAATGTAAGCACTAACCTAACTAAATGCCGCTTTGTAGCATTGGAGATAGAGATGGAGATCTCATACCGAACGTTGGGTTGGCGTAAGACCCAAAAGTGTTGGCCTTCGACGTTGAATGCCGCCACTTGAGCGGACAATCAAGAAATTTAAATTTGATTCGTTGTGCAAACTTCCAACAACTCAACTCAACTCGACTCAACTCGACTCGATTCAACTCGGGCACTCAAGTGTCAAAACCGACGGCAGCAAAACGACGACGACGCCGAAGAAGAAGCAGCAGAAAAAATGCAAGCAAAAAAAAAAAAAAATAATAAGTAAATCACAGGACTCAAGTCAAGTTGAAATATTTTGTGACGCTGCCATTTTCATGTTGCTCACTTTTTTTTTTTGCTCCTCTTACTTTTACTTGTTTTTGCGCATTTTATGCTTATTGGTTGTTCTGTGGCACTTTGTCAATTTAGCTGTTGTTGTTCGTGCGCTTTGCAACGGAGTTGTTGTTGTTATTGTTGTCGTGTTGGTTAGCATTCTTATACGCTTAAATATTGTTTTTGAACAGCGATTTTCATAAATTAAATTGTTTGTCACAGTGAGAAATGTCGCACAGCCAAGGGGAGCAGTTGAAAGTGGTGTGACAAAGCAGAGTATCGAAGCCAAAGTGGCTTCAAGTGCATTGAAGCCAACTTCTTTTGTCTGCACACTGCTCAGCGCATATTTGACATTCGCGTCAATTTATGTTGCTGTCCATTGGACATACATTAATCAAACGGAGCACGACAAGTGAATGGCCTTGAATGATGGCGCCAAGATAAACGCCCGCGCACAGTGAGTGCCAAAGTGAAGTAATGAAGCATGTCCAGCGCACTCGCTACTTAACAAATATGATATCCTTTTTGCAACGCTGACTGCGTGAATTTCATTAAAGCCTTGTCTGTCTGTCAGCGTTGCTTGTCTGTCAAGGTGCTTGACTCTTGTTGCCGTTGCCGTTCTGCTTGTCACGCTGTCAATCTTGACGCTTACGCTTGATTTATGAACTTTAGTTGAGTTTAATTTGTGTGTTTAACAACAAGTTAAATTATTAATGCATAATTAGCTTTAAAACATGACAATGTCGAGCACATTAATAAGCTAATGTTTTACTTAACACATCAAATCAAATGAAGTTGTTGAAAAATTAATACAAATATAATTCATTTCATTCATACATTTTTTATATAAAATTTCTAAAAACTTATAATTTTTTAATGCAAAATATGATAAATTCATTTCGCATTTTGCATAAATTACGCATACGCCATGTTGTTCTTGTAGCGCGGCTTAGCACATATGCGTACGTTGACCCACTTAGAAGGCGTTGGCAAACATCATCAACAAGCCAAACAGCAGCAAACGAAAACTAATAAGCAAACACGTACGTTAGAAAAAAAAACAATTTCCCACAAAAACACATTAACGCAAAGTATGGAAAAATATCATGAATGAAATCATGTCAACTTTGGCTGCAAATTCTATTTCGTTTTTTCCTATTTTTTTTTTTAGAATTTTTGCATAGATATAAATCTTGAGGAAGATACAAGATTCACACAAAAAAATGTTTTCAATTTAACCAAACCACATACGCCAACACACACACACAGAGAGACAGACAGACAATGAATGCGACGGCACGTTACTTAATTTGGCCAACTCAAGCGGCAAGCAGAAAATACAAGAAAACGAAAATTGTTAATTTAAATTCCACACATTGCGGCGCAAATTTCGATTTGCCACAAGCTCGTATACAAAATAAAAATCTAAAATGATAAAAACAAGCTGAAACGCACACGCACAAATTGGGCCAACTGCGCCCACAATTTGGGTCTTTTGCGAAAACGAACAAATTTTAATAATAACTTCAATCACATTTTTTTTCCTTTTCGTTTTCTTATTATTATTTTATATGTGAAACGAAAGCGAACAGAAAAGTGAAATTATGCTGAATGATTTCTTCGTCTTCTTGCCTGCAAATGTGTGCTGTGTCGTCCGCCCACACTTGTGCTTCAACTACTTTGCATGCTGACATTACTTCAACAATCTCCAGCCGCTTTGGTTGACTTGGCCAGCGCCTTCGCCTTTGCTTTGCTTTGAGTTGTGCTTCACTTCACGGTTAAGACCCAAAAAAAAATTATGCTAATTTTATATGTCAATTATCTGCCAATAAGCAGGCGCTTCATTTGTCAGTTAGGCGGGCAAACAAGTGTGAGATTCATTCATATTGTATATTGTATATTGTGTTCTACCAATTTTGGGTCTGTTCTGGAATTTCTTAGTAGGTTTTGGGCGTTGCTGAGTGCTTACACTTGAATGTGTAAATAATATCATTACACTCTCATTCTTTCCACGCCGCGTGCTTATTTACATTTTTTTCGTTACGACTAATTTGCATTTTAATTTTATGTAAATTAATTGTTAGGCATAGATTCGTTCTCTTTTTTTTTCACTTTGGCTAAAATATTTAATAAGCACGTTCGAAATTCTAAGGCAAAAGTAAGAGACGTTTATTTATGATATATGATATTCTTATTAGCACAAATTTTCAAATTGAAAATTGAGCATGGCTTAACGTTTATCACATGCAATGCCAACTTCTATAAACAGTTCAATGCAAATTTGTTTATATTAATTCAAACCGCCAAAACAAACATGTTTCTTGTGTGAACCACGCTTGTTAGAAGCTCTGCTTCACATATGAGTCATGATGCCAAATGTATCATATTTAGGTCAACTCAATTTGATTGTGCTTGTTTTGCTTGAATAAGATTTGTGGTATTTCCTTAAAGATTTCACACAAATAAAACTAACAGTCTAGAATTCTGTTTTGCGGTTTTTATAACTTCATACATCTTTAAAAGGAAATAGCAAATAAAACTTTAATTATAACAAAGCTCAAAACAAACTCAAATCAAAAGTCAAAAAGTAAAAAGTAATTAAATAACTTGTAAAAGTCGCCAAGTGTAACTAATAATGAGAAGCATGATTATTTCGAATAGCGAATTGTTATTTTTTTACAGTCGCACTTCTGACAGCTTTAAAATTCAATAAGAAAGTAATTATTGCGCCGTCGCCGCCGCCGCCGCGTCATAAAAGAAGTCAATGAACTTGTCCAGCACAGACAACCAGAGTATTTGAATAACTGCGAAAAATAAATCAAACAAAATTCATAAAAAAAAAAAGTTCAACAACAACAAAGATTGCTGTCGCATGTCACAAACGACAAGCAACAACAACAACGATAACAAAAATTAGAAATAGAAATGAATAACAACAGCAACAAATCAAAAGCAAATAAGAACAATAAATCTAACAAGCAAATAATAATTTCATCAAGCAAGCAAGAAGAAAATACAAAAATAAAAATAAAGGTAAAATAATCATAAATAAATGAAATAAAAAAAAAACAATAACAACAACAAATATATGTAGCAACGAGCTACGAGTATAAAGATCTAATATGATGAAAAAATACATGCTTGACTTTGGCATCATTTCAGAAATCAATTTGGAAAAAAAATTAATGCAAACAGATTCAAAATTTGCAGTTGCCAATGACGATTTTCATATTGTTGCCGTTATTGTTGTTGTTGTTGTTGTTTTTTGTCTTCTTTTCAAGTTGGAAAACGCCAAGTGGAAATTAACGAAGCGTAAAGCAAACAATTGGCGAATAATTTCAACAGAAACGCAATGAAAATTGCCATGCCATGTTTGGCTAAGAGTGTGACGGCGTGGCAAAGGGAGTCTGTGTGTGTGTGTGTGCTATGCTATTGAAGTACATTCAAACATGTTTGGCATGCAGTAACAGCACATGAGTGACAAAAACAATGCCTTACAAGCACACACAAAACGCTCTCATATGAAAATCTATTTAAATTATGTAATTAAACTTCAACTTGAACTTAATGAGGCACGCACTAATTTGTTTATACAGCGATAATGATGGCATAAGGCAAGGCAGAGTATGTAAAGCAACTTGGCAAGTCATTGTCAAACATGTCAGCAACTATAAAATCAAATGATATAATCGATGATTATGAAAGCATTTAACGCCATCAAAGGCAATCAACAACTTGCACGCACACACCAGACATGTGAGTAAGACGGCTAATGCGTTTTTAAAGCGCTTAATTGAAAGTCATATGTAAAAGAACAAGCAAACACAAAGACGGACAGACGGAGAGACTGACTGAAAGGCAAAGAATGTTTGTACTTGAAGCTAAGCACATGTGGCGGCAAATGTTGCAAGTACGTTCATACATATGTAAGTTAGTAAGTAAGTGTCGCTTTTTTGCTACCGGTCTGCTTCTTATGCTTGTACGTTGTGTCGTGATTGTTGTGTATTTGTTGTTGTTGTTTTTGTTGCTGTCGGTATTCAATTTCATTATTATTATTATTATTATTTTTATGAAGTTGTGATAATGCGTTTAATGCTTGTTTTTTTGTTCATGACTTTTTTATGCGGTTTTAGCTTGAACGCCACCAACGTTGCCACACACAAACACACACAGATACACATGCGTGTTGCATGACTCAGCATGATATTTCAATGCGTACTTTTACGGTGTTCTTTTTTTTGTATTTCTGTGCGGTTAAATTCGCCGCCAAAGTGTTACACTTTAATGCGGTTACGTATTATTCGATTTTATGCTTTTTTAATTGATTTTTCAAGAGCTGCGAAAGCGTTAAGAATGTGCCAAAGTACTTTGCATAGTTTAAAAAAATAATTGGCCATATTATTAACCATCGAATTGACAAGATTATTGAACTTTGCTAATGCGTCGGTGATCAACTACAAAAGCCAAAGATGAAACGCGAATTGTCGGTGTACGTTTGATATCCTCGGACAACGTACGTTTGATTGACAGTTTTCATTTCGAAATTGAATTAAATTGTCCAAGGCGCTTTGTAAGCCAAGTTAATATCGTAAAAGTAACGCAACACGGAAGCGCTTGTAAAATACCACAAATAATGTTTATCACGCCAAAAATGTTAACATAAAATGTAATTCAGTAAAGTGCTTAATCGAATCTCATCATTAACTTGTACGTACGTTTGACATGAAAGAAAATTCAATATGACTTTTCAACTCAAGCCCAATACAAACAAACAGCCAGGCCATGCCTTGTACATAGATAGATACAAAGCAAATAACTTAAATGTCATGCTTGCGCAAAAGTTGTAGCGAAAGGCAAGGCGCGTGTGAAAGCAGCATGGTTGGCTAGATAGTTAGATAGATAGAGAGAAGTATGGTAAGAGCAACAAATCTGCCACTCGTTTTATGTAATAGATTAAAGACTTTTAGATACGTCATGCCCGCCAAGTCACGCCCCTTAAATGCTTGGCCTGCCTTGCCTTGCCTTCTGTCTGTGCATGGCATAAACGTTGGCCAACAAAATGAAATTGAAGAAAATTGCATTTGCACGAGAGACAATTTCGAAACAATTGTGAAACTGTTTGACATGCTACCTGTGATGCTCATGCCGATGTTGAAGTTGCCATTGAAACGGCTGCCAAACAGTTTAGCAGGTAATACCTTATATCGATATACAGCATAGTCAGACATAAAGGACAGGCAGCCAGGCAGCCAGGCTGGCAGACGGCAAGACAAGCAGGCAGTCAGTCAGCCAGCCAGTCCGGTAATAGTTGGCAACACATGACACAGACATTGACTGTTGGATTACCCTACTGTAACTCACCCCGCACCGCACCGCACACTTGCCAATCTCTGATTGCCTACTTTTCTACCATCAACTAAAATGTCGAATCGTTCTGGCATTCTGGCGACATGCTTGGGAGAACATTTCAGCTTTTTGCTACCGTATAATTTTGTTGTTAAAGCGACAAACATTTTTGAATGAACACCAAACCCAACGTACCCATGCCCCAAACCAGCCATAACCCAACGTTTACATGTTGCCAACCAATTGGCAATATTCACTCTGTTTTTAAGTTTTCCTTCAAACGTTCCGAAACAAATCGAATT
Organism: Phortica magna; assembly: GCA_037044515.1. Classification (NCBI taxonomy): domain Eukaryota; kingdom Metazoa; phylum Arthropoda; class Insecta; order Diptera; family Drosophilidae; genus Phortica; species Phortica magna. The sequence goes on from JBAMBP010001291.1 coordinate 561,096, forward strand.
GCAATACAGCGCCAATGAAACGCAACGCATCGCATCGCAACGTGTATTGTATCGCATCGTATGGTATCGTATCGCAACGAATACTATGTGCACATTGGACATTCTGAGTGCTACTTGTTATGAGTCAGTCGACGACGCTGACAACGACAACGACGAGTACAACATTGAGGCTGCCACATTTGGTTTTGAGCGGCTCGTTGTTCGTTGTTATTCGTTCATCGTTCTCAGCTCTAGTCAACGTTCGAGGCACATGCACATGGGCCTGCGTTGTCGAATCGTTGGGCTTATATTGGTTGACTCGTTCAATAAGTACATTTGATGTTTGCCAAGCGGCTTAAATGGCCAACGTTTGTGCCATTATTAGCCTAGAAACTTTTATGCTGCCGCTGCAGGTTAAGCGCATAATTACCTCTTCATTTAGTAACGCATATCTTTCTTTTTTTGTGTTTTGTTGTTTGACTTGTTGTTGTTGAGTTACAAGCAACATACTTGAAATTCTTTAAGGATGCTGTTGTAGTTTCATACATACATACATGTGTATATGATAATGAGCTTGCCAAATCGGAACTCATGTGACGAAAGATTTAAAACAAAGTTGCTTTACACTTGACTGCGCATTTTTACAGTAAAAACTGTAAACTAAATACATGCGATTTGTTATGCTGAGCTGTTGTTAGTAACGTTGTTTCACTGTAGTAAATTAGTGCCAGTAGTTCGGCATATGCTAACCGTTGCTTATTGCCACAACTACGGACAAACTTTGAAGATTTCCCCAAAGACGGCCGAGCACGTTTGCACAAATCTATGTGCCGCTATCTAGAATCCTTTTGCAAAAGTGACAAACGCTAGACAGCACAAAACGGCGCACAACACTTCCGCTTAGCAGCACAAGAGCGACATAAAACTGACACTTGTACAAGTACATGAAGTCATGTGACAGAACTTTTTGCTTGACATGCCAAAGCAAAACTCTTTTCAATCCTGCTACTTATTGGCTTTCGTATCTCGCAGATACATGTAGCTTGGTAATGGCAGCGACAAAAAAAAAAATATCCTACTCAAATATTATGGCCTAAGCATGGCAAGGCAGGCAGGCTGTCGATGTCGTCGTTTTGTATGCCACAGATTAGCCCATGAGCGACCGTTAAATTGTCGACTTTTTAGTTCATTTGGCATGCAAGCGCAATTTTTTTTCATTTCACAAATTTAGAAACGCACATTTTCACTTCCACTTCCTGTACGATTTGCTGTGCGCTCTTTTGCCTGCCACGCCCAGGACAGAAGAACGCATTGTACTGTAAACCCTTTTGTCCATGACATGTTGCAGCAATTTGTTTGTTTGCCAATATTTTCGTACATTTTCTTTTTTTTTTTTTGCCTTCCTTTGCCACTAAACGTAAATTCAATTGCATAAGTGTGTGTGTGTGTGTGTGTGTGTTTGTGCCACAACGTTGTACTTGTTGTTGTCGCTTTATTAGTGTTACATGCCACAGAGCTCAGTACATGAAACTCACGCCTTGCCTTAACTTGCTCGCTCACCTTCTGCCCACCATGTATCTTCTGTGTATCTTTTGTACTGCTTGGTTACAGTTACGGCCTACACCTGTTGCCAATTGCTGTTATTTGCCGGTAGTTTATGTTTATAGCGCTGCATGACAACCTCTCAGCTTCCGGTATTTGTATTGTATATTGTATAAGAAGGATACTTACACTCTTCACTTTGCTTTGCTTTGCTCTTTGTAGATTTTTGCCTTTTTATTATTATTTTTTTTTTCTTGCGCTTCTTTTATTTGTTTTAAATAAATTTTACACGGAAACTTTTATGTAAATTTTATGGTAATTTGTGTGCTTCAATCTTCTTGTACTGCTATTGTTGTTGTTGCTGTTGTTGTTGCTGCTGCTGCTGCTTCTTCGTCATTTTCATGTTGGGTTACTCTAAGTAGTCGTTACATAAATTGTATTACGTTGTCGTGTTTGTAGTCATCAAGCGATTTGTTTGTTGCTGTTGTTGTTGTTGCTGTTGTTGCTGTTTGGGCGTTTATCTACTTTTTCGAGTACTTTTGTTTATGCTGTTGTTGTTGCCATTGAAATTGTAGTTGTAGTGGTAGTGGCAGCAGCGAGGCAAATGTGTTCGTTTGCGACACAATCCCATGTTAAGCTTATTTGTTACTTATTTGTTGCCAAGCATTGCTGAGTGTTTCTTTAGCACAAGTTTTCATTTTGTGCTTTGTTTTGTTTGCTGTTTTTGTTTTTTTTGTTGTTGTTTGTTTTTTGGGTTAGTAGTTATTAGCCACCTTAGGCCGCTTGAGCTTGATTTGTTTAAAGAACTTTGATTGAATTTCTGTGATTTGGCGATTTAAGCTTATTATCCCAAATGTTCAAGTGCTTTCTGAGAAAGCCTTAGTTGTGTTGTTGTCTCAACTGCTAAGCAGACAAGTATTCTACAACAGTGCTTTGATCTAAGTTATTGAAACGCTTCAAAAATGCTTCTGCAAATACTTTAAAATTGTCAAATCAAATCAAAATTCCAAAAATAACAATTTTGAAATTTAGCATACAAGCTCTTAGGTCAGTTTATATCACAAAAAATTTAAAACTTATATTATAATTATTACTACATTTTTATAATATTTTATGAAATGAGTTTTTGTTTTTTTTTTTTTCACTCTTGGTTTTTATTTATTATTATAGTGTTTACTTATATTTTGTATTTAATTATTATTTTTATATTTTATATATTATATTGCCTTTAAGTAATTTATAGCAGTAAATTGTTATTAATAAAAAAACCAAATAAATAAACAAATATTTGTTGTTCCCACTCTGGCTCACTGTGACTCTTGCTTATGGCATTTCTGTCTCACACCTCTTAAGCACCAATTATGAATATAACTTATGAAGACAGAAGAAGAAGCAAGAATACACATCATGCAATATTGCAATATTTAACAACATTTTTATGAGCAATTTTGACAAAGAATGAAGAATAAAAACTTCATTCAACTAAAACGGCTCTTGAGGCCAAACCCAATGCTAAGCCCATTTTCCATGAAACGCAAAAAGAAAAAAACAAAATCAAATAAGAATTGGCGTAAAACTCAATCAAAGCCAAAGTGAAAACCTTTCACGCACAATTTATCGTTTATATCTTGATACAATCAAAAGGAGAGCAAAGGAGTGAGGCCAACGAGGCAAACTTCGGCGGCACGCCTTAAATAACGCATAACCCAAATACCAATGGAAATACACAAAAATTTTATTAAAATATATTTGTATGCGTCTTTGTATGTGTGTGTGTGCAAAAAGATACAAAAGTGAAATCGATGCAAAAAAGGATTTAAAAGCCTTTAAGAATCCAGCTAAGAACACCATGGAATGTGTTGCCATAAAATTGCGGTTTTCATTATATGATGGTCTCGCAAAGCTTCATGGCGGGCGCAGGCATGGCCAGGCGGTCGCAGCTTGTATAAGTTCATGTTCATGTGGGCGTAAGTGGCACATTTTTAATCCTGTTGCACACTAACGGACCAATGAAAAAGCCAAAAAAAAATAGAGCACGACAAATTCAAAAGAGTACGCAATTTGTCTGACAAACAAAGCGGCAGGAGATAAGGCAGAAGGCAGTGGGCGAGTAAAAGCAAATCGTACATCATGCAACTACAAAATTTTACCCCATTGAAAGTATAAAATTTTAAAAGATATGCCAACAACACTTCTGCTATGGCAACAATACAAAGTTAACGATGTGTAAAGACTTTTGGTTTCGAACTTAAAGCGTCAATTTAAGTGAATGCTGGCCAAGTACAAAAGAATAGACAGAAACAAAGGAGTTGCTTGTGTGTGTGTTTGGGGGTCTGTCTGTATGTGCTCCAACCACAATTATGACAATCGTGGTTATCCTTGCTTCCTACTGCCAGTTTCTTTTTTTTTTTTTGGAGTTTGTAGTCTTGAACCTTTCTTGATATTAGTACGTATATAAATATCCACACACAGTCTGTGGTCTAAAGCATTGTCAACACTTGGTCTGAATGCCAATCCAATTACTTGACAATCTTTCAGCAAAATGCAGACCCCGAAGCTATGATTTATTTTCTATACTATTCTATACTTGTATCTCTCTCTCTCTCTGACTCTCCCGCTGGCCGTCTTCCGTACACCATCAATGAGCATGCCTCTACTGCATTGCTGTGGGCATATACATGTACATACATGTTAAGCGTAAATTGTGGGCTCGTTTATGCTGTTGTATCTGCTGTTGTACTGCTGATGATGTTGTTGCTCTTGCTGTTGCCATTGCTGTTGCATTAATGAGCTCACATTGTAACTAAAGTAGCCATCAACATACAGTATAGTTATAAACCAGGGTAATTGCTGTACTTAATGCAACCTCACTCGCTCACAGGCTCACTCTCACTCTCTCTCTCTCTCTCTCTCTCTTTCGCTGTCTTACTTACCCAGTTTTACTATCGAACTCAGTCTATCTTGCGCTTAAACTGCGCTCTTCATTTAGCCTCTTCATAGGAACATGCTGTGCGTGTCCTTTATGCGTTTTGGGTGTTACCATGGTCACATAAGACTGCCACACAATGTTCATGCAATTACCGACAATTACCCAGCAGCAATTTCCTTGCATTAACACCAAACACACACAAACAAACACACAAACACAAAAACACAAATAATAATAATTTTTATAACTTCTTTTGCCAATGTTTAAAAACGATCCTATCTATCTTGATGTGCAATGCACAACAACAACAACAAAAAAGCGCATAAATTTACTATCGCCGACAAGACGACTCACCTAAGTAGTAAAAAAACGTAGAAGAAGCAATGGCAAGAAAGCAACAACTGTAGCAGAAATATTGCCTTAGGCAATGACTGCAACAGCAACTTTATCTTCATCCACTTACACATCTCTATCTTCTTCTACTGCTGCTTCTCGTACTCATGCCCCGGCTTGTGCATTGTTGCCAGCAACGACCTTGAAAAGCAACTGATTGCCTCAACCTGTCTTGATGCTGCTGAGGCTGTGAGTATCTCACGTATCGATTAAGCGTTGCACATTTGCTTTTGCCATCTACCTTTTGGACAGGCTCAGTCAATGCTCGCTCAGCCTGTGCTTTGACCAATAAATTAACAAATGCCTGAACAAAGCAATTTGGGGCGATTTTATTGTTCAGTTCTGCCTTTGCTGACTCGCCTCTTTATTTTGCTGTATTTCCCTTTACTTAACATTGCTTTGCTTTGATGCGACGCGACGCGACGCGACTGCTTTGCTATTTTAGTACGGATAATTATACTCGCCTCAATTCGATCCTTAGCTAAACATGTTGTGTGCTAGTGTTGCCACCAGGTGTGGAAATTGAAAATTGAATATAATGCGTGCCATGTTGAGGTGTTGCATTGTTTGGTTGCTTGTGCCATAAATCTTATCATAGTATGCCGTGTTGCCTGGTGGCCACGCTGAAAGATAATGTTATTGAGGCAGCCACGGCAACGTTCAAAGGAAATGATTTAAGCGATAAAAGGCATTCGATTGAAATCTACCATAAAACTGAAACTTAAAACAACATAAATTTCAGTTGAAACTTGATTGGTTTTCGAATTCAATTAGCTTCTCTGACATTATGATTTTCTCACATGACTTTCAGTTGTCTTTGGCAAATAAGATCTTATAAAATATATTATTATATTATAAGTAAAAAATACTTTTTAACATTCATATGACTCATGTCACTCACAGACAATATGGCAACCATAAAATGCACTAGGAAAATTATGAAGAAAAAAGTGTCTATAAGTCATCAACATGATGATGCTCAGCATCAACAAGCTTATCATCACGCGGTGCAAGTTTATTTTATGGCAAGACTCAACCAAAAATGGCACAAAACAGCATGCCACTTAAAAAAATAAACAAGCGTTTATACGCAACACAAACAAAACCACAGCGCAGCGCAGTCAAAGCGCAACGAAGCCAATTGGCAGCGACAAGTGTGCTAATGGCATTGACCACAAACCGTCAGGCAAGCCGCGACTCAGGCCAATTGGCTTTAATGATCAGCAACGCAGTGCGCTATAAAAATCCAAGCAAATTATTCCGACTTTTGCCGCTGGCAAGCCAGAGATTGGCACAATTGCAGCCGCCGGAGTGGCCACAATGTCGAACAGACCACTAAGCAAGCGCAATCCTCCATACGCACTGATGTGGCCAACAGCAATGAGGGCGAGCTTTCCATTGTTGTCTACGACATTAATTTTTCACTTTTTGCACTTTGCTTTGATTTAATATTAGTTTTTTTTGTGGCTTTGAATAAACTATGTAATGAGTAGTGAGTGCGTAAAATTTAATGCGTTCACCACCCACACTTTACTTGACAACCCTGCATGCTTTTTAATGACATTTCACCGCATGAGCATGGCTTATGAGCCATAAACTAGCTAAACTTGCTTTATGACACTACTAAATTTTAAAGATATGCTAATATAAATAAAAAATAATCAAGAAATTATTTTCGATATGATTTATTGACGTCTGAAATATACAAATTGCAAAAGATAAAACAAAATCCTTTAACCGATAAAGAAAAAAAACTTACTAATAAAAAATAAACAAGCATGGCAAACAAATTTGTCAATGTTATTGTTGCTGCCATTGGCACTAACTGTAAATCAGCATAAGCGTCAACTTGAAAGCGTTTTGGCTGCTACCGACACACACACACACACACACACATGCACATAAGTGGCAATGAATGCATGAAATATTGTTATGACTCTGATAAATCGTCTCAGAACTCAAAAATGTTAATTGGCAAAGTCTGAGTTGAAAATTTTCTGCAAAGCAAAGCAAAAACCATTTTCAAAAAGAGATCGGCATACGAAAATTTTCATAAATGCCTTAATTGCCATTAAAAGCTAGCCAAAACCCAAAGCGTATGAGTAAGACAACGTATGAAGAGGCAGAAGAAAGCGGCGGAGAACAAAAAAGGCGATCAACTCTAATGCAAATGGCAGAAGGCAATGGCATTAGGAAAATATGCGTTTGTAGTATGCATAAATAAAGTTATACCAACAGAGCATGCATATCGGTTGTTGGCTGTAGTCAGTCAGACAAGCAGATAGGCAGACAGACAGTTAGATGGTCAGACAATCGCATAGACTTGCACAATCATAACACAGAATGAATGCGATCAACGTATTGCATTGCTAACAAGAATATTCATTGCTGGTTGCTTCAAAAGTGCATGATGCACTGCTCAACGCAGTCAAAAACAATAACAACACATAACCAAATCACATATGCAAAGAGCAACATTTCGAGGAAGTGCAACGAAGCACTCAACTCAACTCAACTTAACTCAACTTGACTCAACTCAACTCAACTTGACCGAAAAGAAACAAAATCCACAACAAAAACATAAAACACTAAGCAAAAAAAAACTGTGGCGGCAACATGAGTTATCGTCATGCTTCACAGCAATGGCAAAGTCAGAAGGCTTAGCTACAACCGACCATACCCCAAACTGAACAAGCATAAAATCGCACCGCACTCTTTATCACTTCTTTGCATTGTGGATTGACCAATTCTCAAACTTGGTAGCAACAAAAAGCCAACATTGCTTAATGCAAACTCGTAGCCTAATGACTTAAGTCCCCATTAAATGTATGAAATGCAAATAAGCCTCACTTTTGGTAGCATACATTTTTTGGTCTCCATATAAACAGACAACAGTTGAGAAATTTTGCAAAATTCTCAAATTTATGCAACATCAAATATTTTTAATAATATGAATAATGAAACATGGTTTAAGATGATGAAAAATATGCATAATTTGTGCTTTAATAATTAAAATTTTTAAGTGAAAATTTATAACAATTCTTTATATATATTTAAGTTTCACCTTAATTTTTAATTATTGTACAAACTAAGGGGGAAACTAAAAAAAGAGCATGCCAAACAAGCGCAGTGACATGACTTGAAACAAGAAGAAGAACAACAACAATGACTAAAAATGCGCACAAAGTTGTGTTGGTACTTTTTAAGTATTGCATAATAGTTGCTCATACACGTCATTACCTCACTAAAGCATCAACTTGAATGGCAACGAAGCCGTTGCTTGGCCAGGCGCTGTGAAGTAGCAAGGACACGGCTTTACAGTGAAGTGCGAAAGGATATGGCAGCAGCGAAGTTCACTTCACGCTTAGCAGTTTCATTATTATTAAGTAAAAGATGAAGTTTTCGGCTAAAACGTTCGTCAAAAGCGCTACACATGAACACTAAGAAGAAGAAACTAAGACTTGCTTGTGTTGACCAAACTAAGATTGAACAATTTACAGATCAACATGTGCTGAGGACGAATATTGAAAGATCTTGCCATTGAACTTTTGGTAATTAAAGTAATTCTTTCAAGCACATGTATCGCAAATGAAGTCTGCCTAATTATAAATATACTTAAACTATTTATTTATGAGTGCAAAATGTATGTGCCTCACGCACGCTTTTGTTGCACGCTACAAGTCGCTAAGTGCGCGTGAGCGTGTGCGTGCTTTTGAGTATGCATGACATTGTTGTTGGGCGTGTGTGTGTGTGTGTGCGTGCGTGTGTTTGGCAAAAATATATAGAAAATACGAAGTAGAGCTCATCTACATCAACTATTCTCGTCATCATCTTTTCTTTTGCTTAGCTTTACTTGCAGATGACATAACATGTCATGCCTGCAATGGCAAAAGACTACTATCTCACTTACACTCATTATTTGGCTTACTTGCCTTCTCTTTTTATAGTAACTCTACCCAAATATATGTGTGTGTGTGTGTGTGTTTGTGTTTTTGAAACTTAAGTTTTGTACAAAACGTTCTGCTGTCATTTTGACAACGACAATCGTTTGCTTTTGTGATATTTTACAACGCTACTCGAACGAGTACGAAACGCTGCAAAACATACAAAATAAAGAAAGAAGCGCATACAGGAAATGAGTCTTACACTCATACTCATACACAGACATACATATAACTATCTATGCTCTATGAAAAATATGAACCGTCAAAGTAGAAAATGTGCTTCAACAAAATACACACACGCATACGCATTTCAAATGCAGTTAACTATCTTGTTGACATTTCCACACAATTACATTTGAAGTAGAGTCAAAAAAATGAATAGACGTAGTGAAACTTCCTTAGAGCGAATATCATCCAAGTTGACGCTGTTTTTGAGCTATTTAAATAGTTTTCTTTGACGCTTGAAAAGCAAGCAATGATATATGACATTGCATACTTTCAAGCTGCATTGAAGATCTTCTTCCTACCATAGAAAGTGTCATAATGCTTGGCTTTTATAGAAGACGAAAATTTATCAGTAATTGGCAGAATAAACAATACGAAAGCAATAATGAAATTTGATAGTATTTCTGCCTCAGCGTAGTTTTAAAATTTTTACAGCATACTTTGTGGGTTTTTTCAAAAATTTCATATGGCTTAGTAACTATAAAGGATTTGAGTGCACAATTGACATTAAACATTTAAGCGCAACACTTCCTTTTGGCAACACATGTATTGATAAGTGACTAATGCCACAAAGAGCATTGAACTTTTTGCGAAGTGAGACCGCCTAAAATAAACTGAAAGCAAACATTGTGCGCAATTATGAAGGCATATCCCGCATACATATGCACACATCATGCAACTGTGTGGCATACAATGTTGCCGGTGCACGTAACAGCTCATAAAACATTTAAGTGTGGCAAAACGAACTGCAACAAGCGACAAGCTTCAATCAGACATCCACAAACTGACGGTCAACGTTCAATAGCACAAGTCGAAACCAACAACACAACACAACACAACAATGTTGATCATGATTGTGTTCTTGCAACAAATTACTACATAAAAATGAAACATACACCAGACACACACACACACAGACTCACGCACGCACGCACGCTGTAAAACTGCAACTACACCTGAGATTATTGGCAATTGCCATGCAAGCATTGAGGTGCGAAATGCTCATACAAAAGTAAAATAATTTTTTAATGCAATTACACACATAACAACAACAACACAGCAACAGCCAATGATGGAAGTCATAGTGTACAAAATACAAGCTGACACACCACACACTTCCTCTCATTCTTTCTCTCTCTGGTTAGGCTTATTATTACATATAAGCCTCTTGGCTCAACAAAAATCAAAACAAGAAAAATCATTTGCATTAATAATTTAATATTGCAATGCAAAAATATTCATGATTTAAAACTAATGCAATTGCTTAATGCAAAACCACACGCATGTGTTACCCTTTTCTCTCTCCTACTTATTGCCTGCCTTTCTTACTGGCTGCCTAAAATTCTGCTATGCATAAAAAATTACGAATTCTTGTTCATATATTTTTAGTTGAAATATTTTTTTCTCATAAAATAAAAACAAAAACTGAAAAGCTGAAATTGCTTTTAAAATATTTATGAATGACCAGCACCAAATATCACAGGCACACACACACACATGTGGTAAACATAAGCACACATAGACGCACACAACTGCCGTGCAAAAATGCGGCCAAATACACTCAACCAAACGCGTAAAATCTACGAAAGGCACTCAAAATGCTTGCCACACTTGCATTCTTCGTTACATAACTGCCTGTCTGTCTGTCTGCCAGCCTGCCAGCCTGACTGTCTCAGTCACATTGTCCTGTACAAATATCCTGTACGTTAGACTTGCTGCCTTCTTTTATCTTTATTTGCACTTCATTCTTATTCTTTCTATCATACTATACTTCTCGTTTTTTTTTTGCAAAATCTCAACCTTTTGCAAGCTTTGATTATATTTCAGTTGCATACTTTTAGACGCACACGTTGGCATTCACAAAAATGTCAAAATATATTTTCCATTCTCTATTGTTAGACTCATCTATTCATAGTCTCTCTCTCTCTTTCGCACACTTGTGCTGTCTGTCTGTCTCAAACAATATGCGTATTGCATCACTTGAAATTGTTTTGAGTCTTTGTTTCTGCTTCAAATTTTTCGTCCAAAATTATAATTAAGTATTCCTTAGTCATTCTCAGTCGAATTGCAAAGCAATAAAGTAATTACAATTCAAATGTGCTGTTTCCTTTGGGCTAACAGTCTTTGTAATCTTACCAAAAACGAGTCTACTCGTATTGCCAATTGGCATAAATATTAATAATTTCGTTTGGCTACGTTTGCATACGCATTGATCTGATTGCAGTCTTTAAGAATTCCCCATTTGCAATTCTTTGCAATGCGCTTGATTTCATTTCATTTATTGCCAGTCTGCCAATTTTATACACTCTTGTGTGTATGTGTGTGTGTGTCTCCTTTTGTCTCGACACTTGTGTACTTTCAACTTTTACTGGCAATTTCTTTTTAATTGCTTTTCGAAAATGCACTCAAAATTGCTGCCAAACGCTAGCAACAATTACAAATTGAGTTTGCTTGCTTTGTTGTTGCAAACAAATGCACTCCAATAAGCACATGTAATATCTGTGCATATTTTTGTGTGACCATTTATGTCATTCATTCGTTCTTCTTTCTCATATTTATGAAATTATTAATTAAACTCTTCGACTAGCAAAAAAAAAATGGCTTTTTGGCCGTTTCATATTACGCGCAAATATTTGGAAAAAAGACATGTGCTTCAAGTTGAAAAAAACCTGAGTCATGTCAATATACCTGCACAAAATTGCAAAATATTTCAATCCCTTTGAAACACAAAGTAAATAACAGCTTCAAAGCTGTAAAAGATTGTTTTAAATAAAATGTTTGCAATGCATGCGTAAAATAGAAACCCAATTGGAAAAAGTGAAGCACATTCTATGCCGCCTTCATTTTTCTTCTTTTAAAAGCGAGCGTGGAAGATACTACGCGTAGCGTAAAGCGAACATCGCTCCATGATCCATGCAAAAGAATGCATCTGTAAGGCAATTAGAAGGCAGTAAGAAGGCATTATATTTCCCATTGGGAAGTTCTTCTAAAACAAGATTCATGAAACAAGTGCAAAGAAGTAAGCAAGACCAATTAGAAGTTTCAGACAACATTTATACTTTATACGGATACATTGTTGCTTTCTCTCTCTCTCTTCTACCAAGCCATTTACTCTTTCTACAAATATCTTTAAAAAAAAAGGAAACTTTTAAATAACTTGAAATGTGAAAGTGAAGTAAAATTTGATATTAAATTGTATTTCAATGAAACATAAAACGTTCTTGAAACTGACAGAATATATTCAATTTGATAAGTGCTTCTATTGACAATGAATACTCGAAAAATTTCCTTTTTAAAGCGAATTTGTTACACACAGAAATGCAAATATAAAGTTACTTAATTTCCGTTAAAAAAAAAAAACAAAAATCAATGGAATTTAATATTTGTGTTCAAAGTTGTATGAAAAGTCCATTGAATTCAATTGAATTAAAGCTAAAAATCAATTGAAAAACATAAAATTTGCCGCTTGCCAAACATTATCAAGTGAAAACCCACGCATTCACTTTAATTAAGTTTATTGCTGGCGGCCATAATTGCCAATGCGATCATTTTCACGTTTAATCTAATTTTTTCATTTTTCCTATTTTTTTTTTCTTTATATATATATTTTTCACGATTTTCTTGCTTGTGTATTTTGCGCAAATTCAATTAAAATCAGTGCCCATTGTTGTTTTTTTTTTTGCTTTTGTTTTTGTTTTTGTTTTGGTTTGCCATTGTTGTTGCTATTATGGTGTGCTTGTTGTTGTAGTTGTTGTTTGCCGTAATCAATTTTACGACTAGTCGAAACGAAATCAAATTGAAATCCTTTAACACAGAGCACAGAACACACAACTAACTCAATAACTTAATTGAAAAACGTTAAGCAAAGAGCAAATCCCCGAGAGCGAAGACAACAAGACGCAATGAGTTGAAATGAGACAAGACAACACAGCACAGCACAAGACGGCGCTTCGATTGTACAAAAGCGCGAACAAGTTAGGTGAGGATAGAGTGAAAAGGACGCTATCGAAGCACCGCAAATGTGGTCGCAGCTAGGACAACGTCAACGAAACAAGCAAAAGAAAAAAGTACTGAAAGTTTATTGAAGAAAAGCTTTGCCAAAATCTTTGCACGAAAAGTGCGCCCTTGAGCGTTTTGTGCGCGTAATGCTTCAACGCAACGATTTGCTGAAGCAGGAGCAATGACGACAACGGCCGCAGCGGAAACGACGCCGACGAAGCAAGCCAAGCTAAGTCAGAGCCAGCGCCAGCGCCAAAGCAAGGCCAAGACGCGCGTATTCCCAGAACGCACTTGACAGAGAAAGCGTTCAAGCAGGTGTATGCAGAGACAAGACCTTAGAAACGCTGTGTGTGAGGTGGAGGAAGCGCGCGAAAGAGTGAAAAACAGTTAACGGAAGAAGGTAGCGCCAGCAAGACAGACAAGCCGTTGACAGTGATGCCGGTGAGAAGTCAAAAGGAATAATACAAAAAAAAAAAAAGCCAAACGAGTGTTTGTGTGACTGCCGGTTTTGACTTCAAAAAGTGCCAAAATGAAAGCTATTTTAACGCCACTTTGCCATGCTGCATAGCATCTTCTTCGCCTGCTTCTTGCTGTGCGTTGTTGCTATACGACTTTGGTTTTGTTGTTGATTTTTTTTCGGAGCATAGCAAAGAGCGCAAAACAACTTGACGACGCTGCCTCATGTCGCACATCGTTGCATGCAATGGCAGTGGCAATAGCAGTGACAGTGGCAGCACCATATAAACATACAACGCCAAACGGAAGTGGCGCCATCTTTGTGTCGTAAACAGTAACTTAGACATTGTTTATGGCGCTTCTCTATGTCGTTACAGTTGAAGTAGTTTCTTTTCACTATCTTTTTATTTTTCATTTCTTCTTTTTTACAAAAAGCAAAACAAAAAAAAAATATTTACTTATATATGAAAATATTGTTAGCTTTTGAGCTCTGCCCGTCGTGCTGTGACTCATGCTCTCAATGGTCACGCATGCAGACAAGTTCCGGCGGCGTCTGTTTCATGACTTTTCGGATAGCAAATCATGCAACCAATTGATTTCGCTCGCAAATTTTGATGCATGTCTCTGTGTACAACATCATGCTAAACAGAAACTTTCAGCTTTGTAACTTGTTTGCACCAAAATGGAAAAACAAACCCAAAAAACAAAAAAAAACAGTTCTTCTCTAACTGTAAGCACATTCTTGTCGCTGAAATTGTGCGCGCCATGCAACAAAGTTGCAGGCCACACCACCACAAAACCGGAAGTCGCGTTTGTTGCCACTGCATATCCGGACGCATTCGTATTGTCAACGTTGTCGTTGCCGTTGTCGTTGTCCCTTGTCGTCGTTGGCCTTAGTTACTTGTATAGGCATAAAATAGGCGTAAACTGTTTACAGCAGCAACCGCGGCAACAACAACAACAACAACAGCAGCTGCTGCAAACGAACCGAACAACAAAGACGCATAAGAACGTATAACAAAAACAAACAACAACGGCAGCGGTAATGGCGTCCTGTTCGCAGTCGTTGCCGTTGACGTTACCGTTATTGCTCCCGCTGCTGTTGCTTCTATACTAACCTACAAACATTTTCTAACCAACATTGCACTCGATGTTGAATTATGCGCTGTGCCCTCGTTTGCCTATTTCCTGCTTTTGAAACTTTTATGAATGCGCGACTGCAACGCTCTTCTTCTTCTGCCGCCATTTTTTGGGTAAACCATTTCGTTACTTTCAGTCACCGCCTACAGACGACTCAGCCAACATTGTTCGCTGTTACTCGACATAAACATAAATTTAATTTTATTTTATGAAGCATACTCAAAACTCGAATATCATGCTGGCCTTTCTTTTTTGTTGTTATATTAGCTGTTGTTGTTATTGTTGTTGTATGAAAAGTTACACAAAATTGCGCTTGGTCAAAAATCGTGCAAGCAAATGCAATAAGCAGACAAGTTTAAATCGCCGCCTCACAACTCAAAGCAAGTCAACTAAATTATATTTACTTATTTTTCCTTTTTCTACTTTCTCATTGTAGTTTGTGAACAAGGACTAATACGAGCACGAGCACGACGATTTCGACAACTAAAGGCACGAGAGCACTCGAGAAACTTAGCACAGAACTATTATAGCAAAAAGAAGCGAAAAATATTCGGCGCGGCGGAAACTGTTTCGGTAAGTTAAGCATGAATTATGCTCAAAGTCATTGTTTCTTGGTCGAGAGTTTTGACTAAGTTATTGATATATTGTAGAACATTAGACGGCGGCATCAGTTGGCCAAAGTTCGGCACAATGTGTTGCAAGCGATTACTTGTCGACAAGTAAAAAGTTGACTGAATTTGTTGAAGTTGTTTTACACATTTGAGGCAAAAAATTTGAAATTAATTTTTTGTAAGCTTTTTCGTAGCAAAATTATTGAATTTCATACCTTTATATAATATACAAGCAATTTTAATAGACACTGTTAAAATGAAAATTCTATTAAATGGCTGTAAATAGAACTTTAACAGCGTGTATTATTAGGGACATATTGGTTTGTTGAAGCTCTATATGAAAATTGCTAGGCATGATGGAATTGGTAGTCAAATAATAACGCTATTATTTTTCTATTAACAAACCTATTAAATACACTCTTAACGTGTGCTTGGGTTTGAGTCTTGGCTAACAGGTATACTATTTTAACTTTACCTTACGCTTGGCAATGCTCTTCAAATACAGCAAACCGCGCACAGTTAACTAAGATTTCTTTTGACTTGTGGAAACCAGAAAAACTCCTTAACATAAAATGCAACAAAATAACATTTGTTGTTTTTGTTTATTATTAGTTTTGCAGCTGACAACGCTGTTTGTTATTGCTATTCAACACGCTGCTGTCATTGACGTCTTCGCCTGAATGGCTTCGCAAATTTTATTTGATTTTTATTTACGAAGAGCAGCAAAAGCAACATCAGCAACATCAGCAACGACGACGATGACGATGACGCCAATTCAAGCAACTTTGCTTTGAGCACTTGCAACAAGAACAGCAACAACAACAAGAATATTAAGAATGAAAGTGGCATGAAAATGTCAGCTGCATTTGCAATGATGCACATTAAGTGTCAAGTGTTAGGTTAGAGTGCAACACACACACACACACACACACACACAGACACAGCGTAACCAACCAATCAACAGCCACGACCAACACGCTCTAACAAATATGGCTGAGCATGCTGAGGACGGCGACAACGACGACGACGACGACGATGATGACAAAAGACGCTGCGCATTTACCAAAGCATCAAAGCAGCATGACGACATGACGACATTACATGACGACTGTTCGACGCCACTGTGAATATTTACTTTTATTATTTTTTTATCAAAAAAAAAAAAAAACTAACTTGCTTCATAAACAAGTTGAGCGCACACATGCAAGCACACACAAAAGTATTTGCTAAAAAATTGAATTCCGCATGAAAATGTATTTTCCACTTACATGACTATTTACGTATATGTGTGTGTGTGTGTGTGTTTTTTTATACAAAACAAAAACAAGAAATTGAAAAATTTTTCAAAAAACGCGCGCACATTTTTCAATTTTCAAAAGTATTTTGCGTGCGCGTGTAAACATTTGTGCTTCACTGTGTCCTGGCTGCATGCATGAACGCCCATGTGAGTGTGTGTTTATGTTTATGTCAACGGCAACGTTATCCATTTGTGGTTTCCACACACACGCACACACACACATGCAATGAGAAAAACCAACCTATACGTAAGCATATTTATTTGCGCTTCTATTTCTATTTAGACGACGAGCGCCAACAATAACATGGACGGACGCGTTCTGTGCCTGCAAGTTGCAACACAACGTACGAACGCCTTGTGCTATGCTACATTTTTCGATACGACTATAGACGATAACCCGTCGCGTTGCAATTTACGTGCAGCGCACCGAACGAAGACACAGCAAAACACTCGTACGTGCCTTTGCTAACAAACTAAGCTAAGCAGGCCGAGTGTCTACAAAAGTCTCACGACATCATGGATTTGCGCGAGTTGTTGCTCCTGCTGCTGCTATTTTTCTTCCAGTTGCTGTTGTTACTGTCTGATCATGATATCCTTAGTCGTGTTTGTCAACGTACGCTGATACATTTTGCCTGCACCTTTTTTGTGTCCTTTGCTTGCTGGCTTGCTTGCTAGCTTGTTAACAGTTAAGTCAGATTTCTCGGAACTCAGTCATGGCGAAATGAAAATATACGTCAAGCACTGTCAATGTTGCTCTAAGCGTCATGGGAATTTGAAACTGCTGCCAACTGACTTGAATTAACGTTGAAAATAGTAATAGCAATGCAACAAATAATGTATGTATGTGGAGTACATTGCATTCAATTGGAAAAGTTGTAAAATCAACAAGTCATTGGCGTTAATGGCGTGAGCGCAGGACAGAGGAGCAAAGTTGGAGTACACCTGTGCAAGCAAAACAATTTTCGCTTATTTACATAGCGAAAAAGTGAAGAGCAGTGGGACAGAGAGACAGACAAAAGAACAGACCGACAAAGAGACAGACAGACTGACAGACAGACTGACGAACAAACTGATAAAAGTAGCTAAACAAATAGCAGCAAAATGAAATTGGTGCAAAAATGGCAAAAAAAAAAAAAAAAAAATAGGGAAAAACAAAAAAGTTTGTTTAGCAAAAGGAAACGGAAGTGGAAATGGAGGAAACGAAACGAAACAAATACACACACACACACACACACACGTGGAGCGCACAAGTGTGAATGTGCTGGGCATGAGTAAATACAAACACAGTCACACACACACATACACAAAACATATGCAAAAGCACAAACAGTCTTGCAACAAAGCTATGAAAAAAAAGCGAAAATGAAAATGAATTCACTTGATTTTATTCAAATTCAATTTCCTGACGCCAATCATTTGCAATTTTGCACATCTTTTATAGTCATGATTCAAATTGTTTCACTTCTTTTTTCTTTTCTTGTATTTCATACGTTTTATATGTTTTCGCTTTTTTCATAACCTTTGCCTTCAAATGGCAAATACATTAAGCCGATGGCGAAACATATAAAGTCATACTTACAACGGTCAACAGAGCTTATACACACTATTGTTATTTTTGGCAGTGCATTGAAACAAGCATTGACAAAAAAATTAAACCTTTTTTTCGTACGCTTTCGTATTATCATTTATTTGCGCTCATTTTTTACCAATAAAACTACAAACCAAACCGTGCAACCTCAACCGCCGACGCCGCCATCGCCTTCACTGGCATTCGAGCTCGTTCGGTCAACTCGCCTTGCCGCAAAATGAATGTTAAGCTTGTAACGTGTAAAAAGTTAATACGGAACGCTTAACAAAAATTCGCCAAAAACAACGAGAAAAACTCAAACCAAACTGAAACAATGCAAAATCACAACCAAAAACTCGACCACAAAAGCCAAGCGACTCAATGATGTTGAGGACGAAAAAAATTTGACATAAAAAATGCTCCAATCAAATTGAACATGAAGTAAAAAATATAAACCAAAAACATGCAAAATTAGAAACGCAAAAGTACAAAAAATTTACAAAAATTAAAAAATTGAATGTGAAACTTTTTTAAAAAAGGTTTCATTAAAAGCTATGAAGGATCAATATGTCAATAATTCTAATCATTTCATTGACTAACTTTTGTGTAGAATGAAATTAAATTTTTTTGCAATTTATGTTATAATATATAATATATGAGTACTTCTACATATGTTAATGAAATTCCAGCCGATTATAAGAACAATTATTGATCCCAAAATAAAGAATTCATGAGTAATACATATGAAGTTATCTGGATTGGAACTTAAGTCAACAATCATGGAATAAAATTGCACATCAGGCAAAGTATCGTTCAACAAAACCAATTTTAGGAATTTTTACTTACTTTTACCTTCAACCTCTGTTTATTTCTACCTAAGAAATGTAAAAGATGTTCGCACATATTTAAGTATTGTTTTATTTTTAGAAGCACAAATCGATAAATATTTTAAACAATTTTATGTTAGATCGAAAGTATACTTCATGTTATTTCTCTTTCCGACATTTTGACAAACATTTTACACGCAGTTACCGTTATTTTCTATACAATGTATGATTCCACTTTGAACACAGCCATTGTTGTTATTGTTGCGGTTATTTTCGCTGTTGACATTGCCAGAATCATTGTTGCTGTTGCCGTTGCTGTTGTTGTTGTTGTAGATTTGAATGTTTTACATGCAAGTCAAATGCATTGTTTCATTTTGCAAGTTGACAATATTTATGCACTTTAGCTACTGCCACGAGTCTCTGCCACCCGCAGCGTCGTTGTCACTTTTAAGCCAATTTCCGTTCATTTTGACGTTTCCGTAAAAAGTGTTGGACTTTTTTGCCTCTTTCCCTTTTTGACGGTTTTACATTGACATTTTTGCTATTATTTTAAATGTTTTCATCGTTTTTTGTTCTTTGTTTGGTTTTTTTTTTTTGTTGTTTCCAACATTTTTGGTCGATTGTCGGTTCGAGGTCTGTGTATAAATTCACACACGAGCACACACACAAACGCGCGTGGTTAGTCACTCAACCGAGCCGTCAATTCATGACCATACATGAATGTCCTTTTTCGGTTTGTCGCTGCATGCAAAATGATCAAACAACAACTGATGTTACAGTCACGACGCCGACGCCGACGTCGAGGCTAACGCCGACATAGTCGTAGCTGATGACACAACAAAAAGGATGCGTGAATTTATACAATACAAAAAAAAGAATTGTGTCTTTTTTTTACATTTAAGCGATTAAACAATTTCGCGCAACGCGCATTGAATGCAATTGACTTTAAACAATTGAGCAGTGAAGAGTTAAGAACAATTAACATGAAAACTTGTTTTTGGCAAAACTTCAAAATAAAACACATTTTCCAACAAAATAAATTTAGAAAACAGATAATCAAACATATATTTTAAAAATTTAATAGAATTCCATTAATTTGTACGAATGCAATTTGCATGTTGAAATTAAATTTGAGTTTGACAACATATCACACACACACACAAACACGCCACTAAAATAATTGTTCACTACAAAATGCAATGCAAAAACAACATCACCAAAAATCTGCGAATTTAACAATTTTAGAATGCAAAAAAAAATACAAATAATAATAAAAAATTTTCAATCGCAATGAACATGAACCAATCAAATTTTAGCTTTAATTCTCGACTGTTGGTTATTAGAACAGCCGACATAATGGTCGCTATCGAGTGCACATGACAAGTCATAATATTATTTGCTGCCTGACAAAAACATAGAATAAAAGACAAAAATATTTATGAAAATGTGGAAAACAAAATTAACAAAGCACAACAACAACAACAAATACTAAGAACTCCAAATAAAAATATGCTTTCTGAATCTTAAAATATGAATTTATGTTATTTTTTTCGAGTTTCTGAAGAAAAAATGTGAACAAATCAAGAGTTTTTCGCAAGAAAATTTAAGTGAAATTCACAAAAAGTTTAAAATTCATAAAAAAATGTATTCTGAGTCAAAAGAATTTCAAAGATAACACAAAGAAAGTCAGAATTCAAAAAATTAAAGGATTCAAGAATTACTAATCAAATATTAATAAGACCATATTTTCGGAACTGTTATCAAGAGTCCTAAAATTTACAGAGTCACAAATGCACATTTTACATTCAAACTATATCCTCTTATGTTACATAGCGCTCACACAGCGCTTAAGTCAGTTAAGTAGTAACTGATTCTGATCGCCAAGAGATTTTTCATTGTGAGCGGCTGAGCGTAACATGAGAGTACCTAATTTTAAAAACATTGGATTGACGAGTGCCAACGTGCAACTGTGACTCTGTTAACATTAAGAGTTTTTGTGACTATTGGGAGAATATAAAAATGATTAGCATGAGATTAGAGAGTTAGTTAAATTTTACAAAATATAATTATTAATTAGACCTTTTGAAAAATCAGTTAGCAAAACCCTAAAATTTGAAAAACCATTTAAACTAACAACTCATCTACTTTGCTAAAACGCAAGCCGACTTTTTAAGTTAATTTCATTCAATTAACTAATGAGAATAGTTTACGCTAAGCCAAATAAGCCATAAACATTGAAAATTGCACAAAGGCAGGTGCCAATAAGATTGAATAGCAGCAATTTTTTAGTTAACAAGTATTTATTACACATATTGCAATGCACAGCAATAACACACACACTCACACACACATGAATGAAATGAAATTTATTTTACACGATTGCACTTCATAAAAATTGCAAAAAATAACAACAAAGCTAGAAAAGCCAACCTCAATGCCAATAACGACAACAAAATCCGCTGCCACACAATTTAGAGATTTTTTTATAGCTCATTTTCATTTCCATTTTTGCAAAGTGTTCTACAACAACAACAACAAAAAAACAAGGAACAAAATATGAAAATATAATAATATTGCAGTGCACACGTTAGTTGTTGTATTTGCTGTTGCTGTTGTTGTTGCTGTTGCTGTTAGTGCATTCAATAGCAAAAATGGTGTGAAAAAAAAAAATAAAGTATTATTTATTTGAAGCATGCTTTGCATGAATAAGCATATCGAAACCAAATTGTTCGAATGCCAACGAACGAACAAATGAACGAACGTACGAATGAATGAATGAATGAACGAAAAGGACGAATTTGAATTTGAATTGAGTTTCAGCTCTACAAACAACAACAACAACAGGAATAACAATGCAAGCACATGCACAATATTTTTGCGCAATTCAAAACGCGAAGCGCGCCTCGAGTGGGATTTAAATATGTATGAATTTCACAGTTGACAGTTGAAAAGCGAGACAAAACCAAAACTTTTTCGAGGTGTGCGCCAAACGTGAGCAAATATTTAGAGAGCACGTTGGATGGGAAGCAGACTTGGTCAGACTTTTATAAAACAAGCATATTTTAAATGCATTTATCTGCCAGAATTGCCAAGAAAATTCATATCGCTAGAGTCATGTGAATATAGAAATCGTAAACATGTTGTTAAACATGATAGCACACGAGAGAAATACCTGTACAAGGTAAAAACAAAGTTGACTGCGAGAGTTGTCAATCGTGGCAAGTAAGAAATTTCACGTGACAGAAAAGACATGAACTCCCATGACAATGAAAGACAAGCAGAGAAGTGTTGCTGTTTAAAGATTAATGGATATATTTGTACGCTAGTCAACACTGTCTGGTAGAAAACAGTGGCAAAGTTAGCTGAATTCAGTAACTTTATAGAAAAGACCAAAGCAGCTTATCAAAGATAAACCTAAACATATATTTGAGGTGTCAGTTCAAAATGCACAAAACTAAAGGACACCGCATATATCATCAAGCCATATTCTTAGCGATATTCAAAGCTCATTTAGCGCAAAAACTAACGCTATTTTTTATGAACTCATGTTGTACTCCCACATGATCAAACATAAATGCATAAATGTCAACAATGTTGTCAGTGTTATGCTCATATGGCTTCACCAATTGGCAACAGTTGGATTAACGTTGCATATGCCAACGTGTTTATGTGTGTGTGTGGCAAAACTGTCATTGACAGCTTGTTGACATTTGCCCAAAGATGACTGTTACAATAACAGTTTTTAGCTAAATGTGCAACTTCGATGACTTCACATTAGATCTGTATGACTCTACTTTGTGTGTGTGTGTGTGCAAACATTGTGTTTCTATTTGACATTTGTAAGCTTCTGCGGAATATGAATGAATGTTGTGCATGACAAGTGCATTTTGGCATTTTAATTATTGCATTCACGGCAACAACAAATGTGTGTGCAGCAAATGTGCACCTGTGTGCGTGTATGTGTGCTTAGTGTGTGCAACTTTTTGACTTTTTAATAAACCAATATGGTTGAGCATCGATTTTAATTAAAAGACACACGCTTGCACTGTATTGCTTATTAAAATTCTGTGTACAAAATTGTGCCAATATTAAATTGTTTCCGGCGGTAGCTGTTCATATATCATGTATACGTATACGTATATATGTGTGTGTGTGTGTATGATATTTGGTTGTGCGGTAAAGAATTTCATTATTGAGCTTGGTCGCAACCAAGCAATTACAAACACTTTGCGGCTACGGCTTATATGAAAAGTTTTTCATATGCACATTTTATTGCATATTTTTAGGGGGTACTACTGACGTTTAACGTTTTATGTGCAAAGTTTTACACTTGCCTGACTGCCTTCCTGCCTGCCTGCATGCCTGCTTTGCTATACGCTCGTTTGCTTGCTTACATGCTCACATGCTTGTTTGCTTGTTAGCCTCGCTTTCGTTCAATAAAAGGACACTTGAGGCTTGATTGAAGCGTGTGCTCGTACGTAAGCAGTACAAAGCAACAAAAACGATCACACATGCCTTTTTTTCTTTTTTTTTGGTTAAAGCGTTCTATGTTGGTAATTCACGTAAAACTGTGCCAAAAACATCAACTTTTGCTTTTTTCAAGTGGCAAATAAAAAAATTTTCAAAAAAAAAAACAAAACAAGTTAAATATAAAACTATGAAATTGATTTTTACTTCATTGAAAGCATTTCCCTTGCTGCGTTTTGCCATTGCTGCCACTTTCTTTTCTCGTTTAATTTGCTGCTGCTGCTACTGAGGCTGTTGCCTACTTCAGGGCGCGCCATTTTATGTAGTATGATTTTTATGGTCATAAAAAATATATTAACGTGTGAATTGCTGTGTAAACGCAGTGTTGGGCAACAACGCTTCACTCGACGCTGCTGCTTTCATTCGCCCAGACCATTATTATTATTTCTTGTGCTGCCGCTTTATTGCATACTTTTTGGCTGCTCCTTGTATACATACATACATACATATACATTTTTGTTGTTTTTATATGCTGCAAGTGCGCGAATATGTTAACAAGCCAAACTCGTTTTTATATTTATTGTGTTTTTGTTGTTGCTGCTTTTCTTATTGTTATGCGTCTACTTTCATATTTCTTCACACACACAAACACACACACACACACGCATATTGAAATGATTATTTCGCATGTTACCATACAAAATAATTGTCGTGCAGCATGTTGCAAGCAACATTTCATTTTCGTTTATTTTGACGTTTATGCGCAAATATTTCGCTTTATGACCGCTCTTGTTAGTGATATGTGTTTTTCTTTTTTCCCCCGTTTTCTGTTAAGCTTTCTTCTTATTAGTCTTTGCCATACAAAATCTGCATATTTTGCAGCTGCTGTTTCGATCATAAACACATACACGGCCAAGTTATTCATATGCTACAACGTTCTACATACATAAGTGTGAACAACATTTTGAACAACTATTAAACAAAACAAAAGCCCAAACAAGCATCCTTAAAGTTCGCGCACACAAAATATACAAAAAACCAAGAACAATTTACATTTGTTGCATAGAACAAACAATTTCCATGACTGCGTTGAGTTAACAGTGCAACGAGCAGCAAAATGATAGCAAAAAAAAAAAATAAACAAAATGTGTGAGAAACTTCGTGCCAACGTGCGTGCCTGACTGCCTGCTTGACTATATCGTATCTGACTATCTATCTAACTGTCTACCTACCGCCCAGCCCAGTCAACATTCCTGACTGAACGCAACTCGAAATTTTCGTGGCTGATAATTTTTTATGCGTTGCTCGCATGTTGTGCCAAGCATTTTTCGCGCGTGTATAAAGTGAAGCGGAAATCAATGCAACATTGCGTTTAGTCCATTAACGAGTACGTGAACAACAGCAAGAATAACAATAGCAAAAAATACAAACTCACTCACACACACACACACACAACTATGCATGCTGTATAAGACTTGTTGTTTAGCTTATGCAAAGCAAACTTCAATGTTCGAAAAATTTAAGAACATTCAAAAGCACAAAAGTATTTTGCTTAAAAAAAAAAAAAAAAAAATTATTTAAAAAATTAACGAAAAAGCAAATATAATTTTGGATTTAATATATTATTTTATTTATTTATGCAAAATAAATTAAATTGCATGGTTTAATTGTTTTGTTGTTGTTTTTATACCCTTCACTTTATGATACAAGGCTATATTAGTTTTGTGCATGTCGAAAATGTATGCAACACCTAGAAGAAGGCGTGGCAGACCCTATAAAGTATATATATCCTTAAACAGTATCAAAAGAGAATTCGATTAAGCCATTCTAACCGTCCGCCTGTCCATATGCACGCGTCGATCTTGAAAATTATAAGCGGAAGAAGCCAAATTCCTTTTCAGAACGATCAAGTTTATTTTGCGGACGGGGCAACATATTCCACTCACAGTCATTAAAAATTATAGATACAGGGTATCTCAAAGTCGAGCACTTTCACTGCAATACCTTACTGATTCGTTGTTGTTGTTATTGTTGCTCTAATTGTTCATTGTATGCCTTTTGCACTTTATGCGTTTCAAATGTATTTACAAATTAAGCAAATTGTATTTTCATTAAGCGGAAATTATGCGCAAAAGCGGAAATATTCTAATTTGTAATTCATTAAAATAACATTTTAAGCTTGCAAATAGAATGTTTTGTTGTTGTTGTTTTTTAACGATTTTTTTTACGCTCGTTTGTTTTGACTGAATTTAAATGTCTGTAGCAACCTAATTAAAACTCATGCATGTTGTACATTGAAATTGAAATTAATAATTCATATTTTGTTAAAGTTTGAAATTTTTGTACAAATTTTCATGTTTGTGGTTTTAAACGCTTCACTGAAGCATTTGGCAAAAATAACCACTTAAAGTTATCTAAATACAATACTTATCTCAATTAGTAATTTCAATGGTTGGCAACATTACAAAATATCAAAATATTCGCACAAAATAACATTTCAATTTATTTTAATTGCATAAATTCAACGCTTTGCCATAACATTGGTTACCTTTGCATAGATTATCGAAATTCATCATTACATTTCCTTGTAACGCTTACAAGAAATCATTAGATTCGATAAGAAAATCAATATAAATAATCAGACACTTAGAAAATGGGCAGTTCTATTATCATCTTACTTATCAATATCTCGAAACTATTATTATTGTCCGAATTTCTAAGACATTTAGATTATCTAATACCCGTAGTGAATGATATTGCAACTCACAACACTCATTATTACAACAAGTCCTTAACATTTTTGCATAGTTAATCGCCTTCTAGTCTAGCAATATATTTCCACTTAAAGTGATTAAAAGCAACTCTACATAATATTAACAGTTAATGGAATTAATTTACTGTATTTTATGCCAGACAAGTACTCAAAACTGTATTACACAAATCAAGCTGAAACTTGTATTTTGCACTTGAATTCTAAATCATATTCAATTAAATAATTTGAACGACAAAACTGTTTCATCAAATGCAACACATGATTGAATGCTTTCTAATGCGAATTTCGGTTAATAAATTTGCATATTAATTAACAATAAGCAAAACTAAAATAATTCAACATAATGAACTTAAGCCACACAAGAAATTAATAAGAAATATGAGTGAGCAGCATTTATTCATTTGCAGTAAAAATCTGTTGATTTTGCAATAATAAAAGTGGAATTTAACATTTTATTTACATTTTATTTTAAATAAATAATATAAATAAAAAAAAGGAATTTAATTTGAATATATTTATTTCTATTTCAGTTACAAAACAACGAAGTGCACTGAAATTGGTATGAATATATATTTTTTTGTAATACTTGAAAATGTAATTAAATTTCTAACTAAATAAAACACATAAAAGTGTTTAAAAGAAAAATATTTTATTTTTTTTTTGTAAATCAAAAATAGCGTTTTCAATATGAAAATCAATTTCAGTTGTGTGAGTGCAAACATAAAATGTGTTGAGGTGAGTTAATTTCATGTGTGTACGTGTGTGTGCGTGTGTGTGTGTGAGTTCAACTGAATGTACTCAATAACTGACATAACGAGCATTGACAATTATTGTTGACATTTCGAGTGAACGAACGAGCACACACACACACATACATGTATTTATAGATATATATATATTTTTATAAATACATGAATGAGTTGCACGCACAAAAGCCAATCAACAAAATCAACAACACGTGCACATACACAAATAAACACACAAGCACTCACACACGTACCCTTAAATACGCACTTCCGTTTTCAAACGGAACTTGACCAACATATACACATACATATATACTTGTGTGTGTGTGTGTGAACGTAATAGGATTCAACTTGGCAACGAGACAATTATTGACAATTCAAAATATTTGCATGATATTTTATTGGTTTTAACTAACACACTCACACACACACACACACACACACATGCTCACTTACAGTCATCTATCAAAGGAAATCATTTCTAATATGCTTTTTCGAAATGAAATGGATACAAATGATGGCCACCATTGATGCATGATTCATGCAACCCTTTTTTTTCTCACATAAGTATTTATAACAAAATCAAATAGAGAAATAGCAATAGCATCAACAACAAAAACAATAACAATAACAACAACATGAAAGCAATGCACAAATATTTACATTTTCAAATGCAAATAAACTACAGCTGAACAACAAAAACAACAACAACAGCAACGAATACAAATGCAAAACGTATAAACAAAATAAGAAAACAAAAAAAATATATGATTTTTTTTAATTAAATTTTTGCGTAAATTTCTAAATACAGTTTGTTGATTTTGTGGTTAGTGTATTGAAAAATTTATATTTGCCATAAATTATTACCAAAAGTTTATTTAATATTTATTTTTGGGTTTTTCATATTCATACATTTTGCCACCTTAGAACAAAGCATGAAAATAACATGCTATTTTTGTTATTGTTGTTTATTTTACATCATTTGTATAACATTTAATTGTTTTGAAAATGTTTAATAGTTTCGAAATTTGTATCAAAACCCAAAATAACCAAAAACAAAAAAAAAAGGTTAACAAACCTTTAAAATAAAGATTATTAAATTTATAATACAAAATTAACATATATAAAATTATTATTATTTAATTTAAAAAAAACAAATAATTAAATTTAGGCTGACTTTATCATCACTACAGCCCAAGTAAAGTATACAAAATAAACTCTATTTACAAACAAACTGACAGTTTCTTTTCTATACAAGATCACAAATACATATTATAAGTTTTGTGTTTAATTTTACGATTTCTCGAAAACTACACGTAGGATTACAAGAATGAGTATATTTTTAGAGTCAGAGCACAGAATATACTTAAAATTTGCTTCAGTTATAACGGAAAGTTAAAGATTATCTTTAAAAAAAAACCTTTCAAGCAACTTGGGAGGCAAAATAATAATAATAAGTTCTTCAATCAAGCTCACCTATCTTAATAATCATCTATCTTAATACATATTGGAGCACTGAGTAGAGTAAGAAATTTTATATATATAATCTATAATTCTATGCACTGAAAGAAACGTTTCTTGTTGGCCTGTGTAATTGAAAAACAACAATTAAAATTTAAAACGTATTTTAACAACTTAAATAATTTAAAAACATTTCAATCGCATTGAAAACTCTTCTCTAAAAGTTTTTAAGCATTTAAACAAATCCAAATTTACAAACTTAATTTTAATGAATACTTTGGCTATAAATACTGACCATAAGCAATAATGGATGCAGCAAAATGACCACACCCAACACGCAGACAAGAACAACATCACTAACAATAATAACAATAATAACAACAACAACTAAGAAAGGACATAAGTTGTAAATACAGCAAAAGGCAAGAATTCTTATTAAGCATTCAAGACACTTGTTTTCCGACAAACAAAGAAACAAGCAAACAAACCAACCAACACACAAGCAAACAATAAAACTAAATTTTCAAATGCCCCACAGGTTAAAAAGTATTTCAGTAAGAAAATTTCAATGCGAAATACAAGAAAACAAGAAAAATTAAGCAAACAAAGGCCAAAGTAAGAAACAAACCAAATGTAAATGCAAGTGCGAATGAGATAGCTGACATGAGAAGTAAAGACAAGACAAGACATGAAGATGAAGAAGAAAACAATTCATTTTCAGTTTACACAAGCCAAAAATGAAATCTAGAGAAATTAAGTTGTATAAAGTAGCAAAAATATACTTACAGTTGGGCGGGCTGAGGGGCGCACAACCAAGTAAGAATAAATAACAACAAACTTGTGTTGACGTGGCATGTGGAAGGCGGGCAGAGTTGAATGGGGCGGTTAGTTTTGAGCGGACAGACAACATGAGCGAAAGATAAGTTGTTAGCTACACCCAAGCAAAGTTTATATTCCATGCTGGCTGGCAGTAGCTTCAAGTGTTTATCTATTGTTTTTAGTGCTGTAAAGCGTTTATGAAATCTATGCAGAAGACGTACATCATCAGCAGCAACAACAACAACAACAACAGTTCACACCTCAAGTGTGCTGAAAACCAACACATACACACACACACACACACACACACATAACAAAAAATTGTACAAGTAAAAATAATAAGAAAGACAAGAAAAACAGTTGTGTAGCAAAAAAAAAAAAAACTGTTGTAAGAATAACAACTGAAAAAGAAGAAAAATTACATCAAGTGTAGGCACGTTGAATGGGCGTGGCACATTGCCGTGCATTGTGCATTGTGCAAAACGCTTGTAGCATTCGCATTCGCATTCGTATTCGTGCTTGAGAAGTTCTCTAAACATAACTCAAGTCAGGTGTTGAGCTACTGCCACAAAAAGCAGCGGCAGCAGCAGCAGCAGGCAGTAACCGTAATGCAAGGAATTTTTGTGGCAGATAAACTTAACCATGACATAAATACCGTTTTTCTTTGTTTTCCTACTTTCTTTTTTATGCACAGCAACATTTGCAAGTTGAATGTTGAGTTGCTGACTATGCGTCCTTGCCTTGCCGCAACTTGCGTATACGTAATATGATTTGTATGTGTGCGCGTGTGTGTGTGTGTGTGTCGTTTTGTGTGAAGGGTTTCTGATGTTTTGACATATTTTTGACCTATGCAACTCGGTTATCATCCGTCAAAGTTCAGCTTGCCGACATGTAGCAGTCAACACTTATGTGGGGCAACCAAAGCGTGTGTAAAGTGAGAGCTCCCTTAGCAGGGAAACTGTTAACTGACAGCAGTTTTAAAGTCTTTTTTGCATTTCAGCATAGTTTTTTTCACATTGTTTGGATATTTAGTTAATCTTTTTTAAGACATGTATGAAAAAATAACTCATACAACATGTTTAACCGATTTTTATATTATTTTAGTAATAAATAAAAAACAATTAAGCATTTTGTTTAATTCTTTGAAATACTTAAAAAAAAATATAACTTATAAATTTAAAAAAAATTGTTGTCTCTTTTACACATTCTGCGTCACTCACTTTAAAAATTTTACGCTCTTCTGTACTTTCTTTGGGCAATTCAAGCATTTCGCAACATTTCGTTGCAATTGTTGAGTTTTTCGTTTCTGTTTCGAACTTTTTGCATTTCTTTTTACATTTTCATATTTTTGCATTTTCTTTGCTTTTCTTTTATTAAAGCACATTTTGTGTCTGAAGGCTTTTGATGTTTGCCGTGCTATTCTATCACTGTCTTTCATCGCTTACCACAACACTCTCTCTTACTCACGCTTAGGCCATGTCATGCCATCATGCCATCATGCTCAGACATGCTCTTAGCTGTGTTGACAATGTCTGCTTGACATTCATGATTGTTGACTGAGCTCAACTGACATTTTGACTGCAATTTGTCGTCTTTGAATAAAACAAACGTTGCACAACAGTCACAAATATGAATTCAACTAAGTTGCCAACATGAACAAGTCGAAAAATAGAAGAACTAACAAACTTGTCAAGGCATTGTTAGTGAATTGAAGTGTTCGGCACAAAGGTTAACCAATTTGCGGCATCATTTTTAATAAACAACAAAAAAACTTGCATGACAAGTTAACTGATTTGACAAATATTAATCAATATATCTTTTCATAAACAAATGTTTGAACAATTCTTTTGAGTTTATCAATTATTATACGTCAAAAGAAAAAGTTTGCACTCTAATCAAGCAAGAAAACACACTCAAAACACAACAACAACAACAACATCAACAAACGGCAGCTAATATTTTTATGACCTTGACAAATCACGGTTCGCGCACAAAGCCTCAACGTGCCACAACAAAATTGTACAGAAAAAAAATGCCAATGAGAGGAGTGCAAAGAAACGTCATGTTTGGCGCGCGCAAATGAAATGTGAATGAACAAATTCAATGAGAAAGTCGTGTCAAGTATATGAGTAGTTGTGATAGCATATGTTTGTCTTTGGGAATGATGAGGGCGAAGACAAACAAACGTAGAAAAAAACAAACTAGAAACGCTGCGAAATTCATAGCAATTGATTTTGTTTGAACAACGCCGCACATACACACACACACACATACACAATGAAATGCCTTTGTGACTTTCATTTCTATTTAAAGATAGAAAAGGAAGAAAATAAAGAATAAATAGAAAAAAATTAAAAGGACACCAAGCGAAAAATACACTCGAATGCACACAGCAACACACACACATTCAACAGCCCACATATACTAGCACAACGCACACCTCAACAAATCAAAAATCACAACGACAACAACAACAACAGCAAAAATGTCACTTCCTTATCCGAAAGTGAGTTTCCGCTTCGACAGCAGAATACAAAAAGCACAAAAAACAATACAACAACAACAACAACCACGAAATTATAACACACAAACGACTTATGTATGTGTGCATGTGCGTTGGCTTGTGTGTGTGTGCGTGTATGATGGCTGGTGTATATGTCACGCAGCCGTCTCAATAAATCGCTTGTTGTTGCACTTGTTGTTGTTGTTGCTGTTGTTGTTATGTAAACCAATACTATTTCAAATACAACAACTACACCAACAACAATGATTCAAATGACTGCGCATTTCTTTTTGTCTCACTCTACGATGATCCGCTCTCTTCACACCTTGCATTGTTGCTGTTGTTGTTGTTGTTGCTCGTGTATCATTGATAAAGCAAAAAAATAATAAAAAAAACAACATCTTTTTTATATATCAACATGCGAAATGTCAATTTTGACAAACGCCATCATCATTGTTGTTGTTGCTGCTGTTATTGTTGTTGTCTTTTTGTAGTATGATGTTGCCGACTTGTTGTTACTTTTTTGTTGTTGCTTTATTGGGCGTTGGGCGGCTTATTTTTTTCATATATGTATATACACATGTATATTTGTATTGGTGTGTATAAAAATTCAGATAAACAGCATGTTCGGTTATTGTCGTTGTTGTTGTTGTAGACACTGTTGTTTGTAGAAGGGATATACATGTCGGCACAATCTGTCATTAGCACGCTTAGTCCACTTCCGTCGTTTAGTTCGATTGCTTGTCGTTAGCTCTTCAAACAAATCAGTGTACAATTGTTATTGAGTGTTGGCTTTTTTTTGTGCACCTCACCCCCCCTTTCCTTGTTCACTACTTTGTGATTTTTGGTTGACAGATTTGTTTTTTGTTCTTTAGAACTTTTCGTGCCGTAAGTATTTGCTGCCTAATTGAAGCTGACACAGGTAGTTTTTATATGTTTGTGCACTCATACCACCCTCCCCCCCATCCAAACAAATGTTCATTTAATGTCGTGCTCAATTAGTGAAAGTGTTGAAATTTCCGCACGTTTTGCAAAGTTTGTCACCTTGGCGAAAGAATAATTATTATAAGGGTTGTTATTTACACAAAATCTAATCATGTGCCATTAAATTTTACACTTTCGGACACTTAGCACAAGTGCACAATTCTATGCGAGGGGTGAGGGGTTGTGCCTGCTAATGAAACACGGCAAAAGGGACTTAAGCGCCAAAATGTGCGCCTCTTAATTATAACAAACCAAAGCCAAACTAATCTTGAGACGACTAATGAGATTGCCGATGTACGCGACACTGGCTTACATGGTAATAAAACTTGCAAGCCAGAAGACTTTGAAGATAGAACGTAAAAGGTGTTTTAATACTTTTTGGTAGTTAATTTTATGACAAACCATTTAAAGTTTATAAAAATTGTTTAAAATTATGCAAATTTACTTTCAACATGTTTCAATATGGCATATATTTATTATATGCAATTAGGCATTTATATCTGCGCCTAAAAATATGCAGCGCCATAAGATTTTGCGCATTTTCTTGAAAACATATTAATAATTTGCTTACCTTTCAACTTTCAAGTCATAACTTTTCTATTATTATAATTTTATTATTATATATTTTCAATTAAATTAGAATAAAATAATAACATGTCTCTACAAGTTGCTAATTGAACAACATGTTGGCCTGTGTACATAAAATATTTCCAAGTAAATGCTGCAAATGAAGACAAGACCAGCAATTGAGTAAAAACAATAAGAGCAAATAAACG
The DNA here is from genome assembly GCA_037044515.1 of Phortica magna. Classification (NCBI taxonomy): domain Eukaryota; kingdom Metazoa; phylum Arthropoda; class Insecta; order Diptera; family Drosophilidae; genus Phortica; species Phortica magna. The sequence goes on from JBAMBP010001291.1 coordinate 594,534, forward strand.
ATGAGCACAAAATGAAAGTCAGAGAGAAAAACAGACAAGTGTAAACCTAATAAATATAAAATTCCAGCTTGTCAGGCAAATTGACAACTGTGCGCGACTGTGAGAAGGCACAAGTATACAAACAAATAAGAGTACACAAACATGTTGGAAGCACTGCACCCACATGTATTTCAAGTATAAATGAATGTCGATGAAGTGTGAGTGGAAGCAGCAGATATTCCATATGTCCTGCTCGCTTGCCACCCGTCCGTCCGTCCGTCCATCCGTCTGTCGGTCTGTCCGTCCATCCGCAATAATAATAGCGCCTTCCGATATAAATGAGTTATAGCGTCAGTACGAAACATGCAACTTATTAAGTTGTTGCCAACGAACGTGCAACAAGGCATTGAAGGCAAGGCGGGCACACTCATGGTACACATGAGACTGTCGGAAAGTATGTATGAAAAATTCAAACGCACACACACACACACACGCATACATCAAGCAACGCTGGAATTCGTGTAAGCGTAGTGAAGAAGTTGTATTCGCAGATAGCACGAAAGACATGAGAAATGAAATTTAACATTTCAACTGAAAAATAACAACAACAACAACAAGTGTGGAAAAACCAACAACTTTGTCTATTTAAAGTAAAGGCTAAGCAAGGGTTTTTTCCCCCCTTTTTTTTGTATATTTGCACATGGCATATGTTAAATGGCTGACAAGTCAAAAGACATAGGAAATACTTACGCTTGAGTTGATAACACGAAAAACTGTCAACTTAAATGGAAAAAAAAACAGCAGTTCAGGTAGTCTTCTTTTTTCTGAGCCTAAACAGCCATTTTTCAGTCGCCTGAGCTACTCAAATTGACAGGCAAATGTCACTTAAAGCGACTCACTTGGCTAACAAAAGTTGCGGCAAAACGAAGCGAAATGATAGCAAAAAGTTTCGATAGAAGAAAAAAAAAACACAAAACCGCCAAAAACAGGACACAAAATAGCCTAAACTGCACACCCTTGTCACATTTCAAACATTTCAACAAGACAACAGTGAAAAAAAGAAGCAGAAGAAGTATAAACAAACGAAAGCTGTCAATCAACGTGAAGCTGCCTAAAGAGCAGCAAATCAAATTGGCAGCACAACTAGACAAAACTAGCATGACAAAAAAATAACGCCCGACCAAGTTTTACGCTTATTAAACGCCTCAGTTTTTCTTCAAATGTCTTTTATTTTTTTATTTTTTTCAGTTTATAAAGCAAAAAAGTCATGATTCATTATGCATTCATTAGAGTCCAAACAAGCTGAACAAAAAAATAATAATAACAACAAAAAGTATGCTACAAAAAAAAAATTTAAACACGCGCGTTGTCAGCCAGTGTTGCCTAATTTGAATTCTTTTGGCTTTTTTGGCTGTGTTGCTTCTGCTTTTTTTCACTCACACTCGCTCTCGCTAGTCAAATGCGCTCCTTAAACGCTTGACTGATTGACATCAAAAAGTTGACTTCAATGTTAAATAAAAAATAAAATAAAATTACGAAAATTTTAGACAAAATTTACGCGCGCGATTTATAATTAAAAGCGCGCATCATTAACGCAAAATGTATTTAAATTTGTGACTTTTTTCGTGTTTTGTTGGTTTGTTTGTTTGTCTGTCTGTTGGTTTTGTCTTCTTTATGGTCTTTAATGTTAAATAAAACCTTTTAAATTACATGACAATGAACTTTTTTTATGCCTTTTTTTTTAATAAGCGCTTTGATTCATTATTTTCATTTAATACATGTTAATTAAATAATTGTTTTCACATTGCACAAAAAAAAATAATCGGCTTGCAGAGTTGTTATATTTATTAAAATAACACAAATTTAATACTGCAAAAATTAAAATAGCATATAATTAAAGACACTTTTTTATATAATGAAATAATAAACCAAAAAGTTTTTATATAATTTGAAGTTCTTATTATGAAACTTATTTAAAGCATTTTTTCAAATATTATACAAAAGTCAGACTAATTAAATATAATAGAAATGCAACAACAATGAAATATAGAACAATAAATGTACATGTTCAACCACAACAACACAAAGTATAACCAGAACATCAAAGCAACCAACAGAGCTGTCAAACATCTTAGAAAATAGACAACAAATTGGACAAGTGTTGCTGTAATAAAGCCACAGTGTGTTGATGCCTTTGAAAAACAAGCAAACACACACAAATAAAATTGTTTGCCACCGCAACTTTCAGCAAAGCAAAGCAAAAAAGCACAAAGCACAACTGAAATTTACATCATTAAAAGCGAAACTTTTAAATAACGTAAAAAGATTTAAGAATGCAAAAAAAGGAAAAAACAAAATGCAAACATCAAAATAGAAGCCAAAATGAGAAACGTTTGCAAACAGCAAGACAGCCAAAAATGCCAGATAGCAAAAAAATAAAAAAACAAAGCGACTGAAAAGTGAAAGACAAAAAAAATATGTAAAAAGTCGAGTAAATCTAAATGCCATTTAAAGAAAAGGCAAAAAAGAAGCCAAAGTTTCGCTGCAAGTGTTCAACAAATCTGCGTCAAATGAGCAGATTTCCTGCCACAGTTTCCACACAAACTAGGATAAACTTACTTAACAGAAGACGAGCGGCACGGGCAGCAGTTAAATAAATGAACGAACGAATGAGCCAGCGAAGGAACGAACAAACGAACAGCATGACAAGTTTAAGAAACTCCTGCGTACAAATCTTACTAAATGCCAAGACAGAAAGTAAATGAAATTGTACTAAATCTCATGGAATTTGCAACCAAATGCCAACTTTGCCTATTAAGTGGCAGCAAAGCCGCCACGCACACAGCTAAATGGAACGATGGTGGTGTGGTGGGGTAGAGGGGTGGTGTGGTGTGGAAATAAAGCGTAAGCGCGACAATACTGACAGTTTTCTTATTTGCTTGGACAATGTGGCGTATGCGCGATATTTGTCTTGCGCGCTATTTTCTTGCATAGATCAACGAATGTCAAGCATGTTTTAAATGTTTTGAAATGTTACTTTATAACGGTGTAAAATTTATAAAAATGTTTTGTTTTTATTATTATTATTGTTTTCGTGTTAAGCATGACGAACAAAACAAGTATATGGCTCACACACACACACATTAACACAAAAATATATAAAAGAAGTAAAGCTAAATTCCAACAGCTTTTCAATGTAAGTCTTTGAGTAGCTTAACTAGTACTAATGTAGTTGCTAAGGCGTGTACAAAAGACAAAGAGATATAAGACCAAAAAAAAAAAATTGTTAAAAAAGTTTGCAAGGGGAGAAAAAGATACACGAAATTTGTTTACTACGTAAGCAGCTTTGAAACGCACATCCCCCTTTAAAAAATGCGAAAAACCAACCACAAAAAAGCAACGTAAACAACAATGATGATGATGATGATGATGTCTTTGAAATGCTTTTTTTATACAAACATACATATATATTAATGCAAAACAAAAAAAAATGTTACATTTCGTTGTACTTTTGCCATTTTTGGCCATTTATCATACGGCAACGCTACGACTGAACAAACATGAACGCTGAGCTGATGGCGATGACGATGGCGATGATAATCATGTTGTCGCATAAAACATTTTTGTACTTATTAAATGTTACTGTTGTTGCTGTTGTTGTTGTCGTTCTGGTGTTGGCAGTTGCTACCGTTTTCTTTTTTTGGTAATGGTGTTGTTGCTGCTGGTGCTGGTGCTGATAGTATTGTCTACATTATCGTCATCATTAACACATTAGCAGCTGTTGTATATCAGTAGCTTTCCCGCTCTCCAAACACAAACGTCGCACGCCGTTGACATGACGCAAAATTTGAGTTATATTTGTGCGTAGGTGAATTGGTAACGATTCAAGAACAAATGCTTTTGAGCTTCTGATACGGCTATGCATGTCAAATACATACAAATACAAAAAAGAGCATGATAAAAAAGGGGCGACAACATCATGCAAAACTTGGTAAATGTGAAGTGAGTTTGTCGTTTCCTTTATTGTTTACGCGCATTTATAATTTAAATTCGAATTTAGCTCGAAATCACTTCAAAAACTATATAAATCTCACAGCTACATCCTAAAAGTATGCAGTAATTTTTAACTAATGTTATACTACAATATTTTTAAGACTGCAAGCAGCTTAAAAATTTGTTATTTATTAAAATATAACAATTATTTAATGCACTAATTAATAATAAACTTTTTCACAATAAAAAACACCTTAAAAGTATGCTAAGATATTTACTAGCTATGGTAAGGCTGATATGCCTTATACATATTAATTACTATAAATTTTTCCAAAAAAAATAGCAAATTAATTTTTACACACAAACTATTTTTGTTTCTAACACAAATACATAGCATAAAAGACATGTAAAAAAATAATTGTCTACTTTTTGGCAGCAAGCTATTCATACATGTAATTGAAATACAATACGCAAATCACAATCAAAACTAAATTATGCTGCAAGCAACAAATGTAATCAATGCCATTTAATACAACATACATAACTCAATTTTCAATTCAGTTTCGCATAATAAACTTCAAAAACAAACAATTCAAAGTTAATTAGAACTCATTTAAGCACAACAACAAAAATCGGCAAACCAACCAACAAAATGCGTGATGCGTTTTACACTTTTACGCAAAATAATCGCATGCAAATTTATTTTATGTATATTTAGCCGCGTAATTGCTGCAAATTTACGATTCATTTAGTCAAAAAGCGACAAAACAACAAAAAAACCAACAAAAAAACAAAAATAAAAAGGCAAATGTATAAAGGCCAAAGCGTTACGCACTGCAAATGAGCATCAAGTACCAAAAGATACGCCCTGCTCAACGGAATACAAATCAAGCAAGTTGTGTGCGTTGTGACCGACCAGTAAACAACAACAGCAACAACAACAACAGCATGAATGACAACAAAAACGACAATGCAAACATTTGAATCGACAGGCCGCCCTTTTGGCAAACCCACCAAGACACCAAGAATATTTCAGCGAACCCATCTAAGGCAACGTGCACAAACAGATTATAATTCCCCAGCTGACATTGGGGACTTTATTATTATTTGGCCGTTGAAAAATGTTTTCAAATTGCGGCGACATGACCCGAGTGGATTTTAATTTTTCAAAGTTAAACAGATTTTTTTTCTCGTTGTTCGTCCATCGCGTTGGCATTTGGTTTATTTGGTTTTTTTTTTCTCGTTCGTGGGGCAAACAAGATGGCATAACAGAATATCTCTGCGTAAAATGTCGCGTCTGATTGTCCTTTTTTCTTCGCCCTTCTTTATTATTATTTTTTTGGAATTGGCGTTTGTACATGTTTTTAACAAATGTTTTATGTTTGAACTTGATTTTTAATACGCTTGACAGACTTAAGTAAAAGCAAGAAATAAGATGAATAGTTAAGAAACTCATGCCTTGCCTACTTCAGCGAACATCTAACAATATTTTACAATATTTTGTTTTCGTTTTGAATTTTCTGTGTTTTTCATAAAAAAAAAAACCAAAACAGTCTCATGTGCATGAAAAAATATTATTTGGTATTTTTCCAACAACCGTTTTTTTAATGACATTTTCTTGTGGCCAACCAAGCCGTGATTGCTCCCTAAAGTCACGGCAAACTCGCCAAAGCGTACAATGTAATTAATTTTGCATTCAAATAAATGATTTTTCTGTTGGTTTTTTTTAATTTAATTTTTTTTTGATTTTTTGACGACAACGAAAAATGCCAAAAAATCAAATTGTCACGTAATTATGTTTGACAAATTATTTTGCGTGCAAAAACGCACAAAAAAAGGATCAGCAGACATTTAATAAGCAAGCAAGAAAAGTCAATTAATCTCAGACATAATTAAAATGCTTGACCACCACATTGCATTACAAATATTTGAAGGCATTTTAATTTGATTCGAAGTGAAACATTAATTTAATTATACTCGTTTTAAATTTACATGAACAAAAGGTGCTTCAACTTTTGTGTGTGGCACGCGACTTTAAGCAGTTGCCAAATAACAAATCAAATAGTCTGAAAAAGTTAATTTTGTTTTATTTTTATGCAGAAAAACAAGTTTCTTACAAAACCGGTTGCGTGAGATTTTTATTCAAATGAAGAGCAAGCAAACTTATCTGTCGCGAAGACATTTGAATTGCGACAATGTCAAGGTCATAATTAAAACGGTTGAGTTTATTTAAACTTTTAGTGAGAATTTAAAGATTATTGCATTACCGTTAACAAGGGCGTAGACCGCATGTCACATAAGGGGAACAAGATTGTATAAATCATAACCCTTTCTCGCTAAATCAGACCTAATTCAAGTATTGGCAGTACCGAAGTTGTGTTGTAGGAGGAGCCGCAGACCGACGCAGCCCCCCTTGGCTACACCCTTGATCGTTAATAACGCTGACCTGGCAGACGCATGCACAGATACTTTTTTTATACTATAAAATGCATAAAATAATACATTTGACTGCACTTTATTGACACATAGTCAAATAGAAAGACAGGTAGACGTACAGACAGACATTGGCATGAGTCAGAGAGCGTCGTTACATGAGCGCATGTATGCACGTATCTGCAGCAGTCATTGCAAGTACATATCTGCAACTGAGTTACATCAACATGAATTACTATTAATGGCGTGTATAAATTGAATTTCATTACATGATGTCAATTAAAAGTATGTAAAACTCAATCAACGACAACAGCAATAGCAGCAGCAGCAGCAACAACGGCAACTCCAACGGCAGCAATAACGCTTACAAAATGCAGTCAAGGTACTTACCTGCTCTTACACCCTACCGCACACTCTCTGTCACTTTTGATGGTCTTCCTTTGTTGTGCACTGTTAACATGCGCACAAACGACCGTACGAAGACAACATAATGAGATGGCAAATGACTGATAAAATGTCGCAACGTTATTAAAAATGCATTCTTTCTTTTATATATCTTTTTGGCATTTTATATGCAATTTAATGTAATGCCAACATGACTTGCTCGTTCGTAAGGTGTTGTCAATTTTCGCCTCGTTTACGTTGATCATTGATTGAAATTACGCTTTTTAAAATGCATGATTAAACATGTTTGCATATGAGTAAATGCACAACGGCCAGAGACAAGGCAATATTAAAGATTTAAATCAAACAAAACGCCAAGTTTTACAATTCTTATAAAAAGTTGAACTTTTACAATCAAACTTAACAAACACACACATGCAAAATTTGGCTTTTGTTTAAAGTAATTGTTAAGAATAGCAAAATGCTAAATCTAATTAAAACTTTTCCAACACTGTTGGCTTTACTTTTATCACAGCACACATTTTTAATACATTTTTTTTAATGCTATCCGAACTTTGCACGAACGAAATTATATTCATTAACAATTATGAATGCACCAATACATTGAATTAAGCTGCGATACAAAAGCGCTGTCAACCTTTCTTTTCGTGTTTGAAATTTTTGCATTGCTTTGTCTGACGGTGACGGTGACGATGACGTTGACATTTTTTCTCATTTCCAGTTAAACTTTTAAGTTTTTAATGCTTTGCATCTTAATGACTTCTTGTAATAAGTTTTCATTTCTCATAATTTCTTAGGTTAATAGAATTTCTGTTGCACGCTGTGCGCATAACGCACAGTGGCTACAATTGTAACCAAAAGCGTTGAATATTTAGATACTTTGGCACAATGCTATATAGGTAAAAATTACAATCAATTTTGTACTAATAATTTGTTCAACATTCAAATTTGGTGTTTTCCATTATTTATTCATGTGCGCTTACTTTATGAAACTTTATTACAAGCAGTTATTTTTTTTTTTTAAATTGTTTTTCGAACTTTCAACGACTTCGCAACACTGTCATACGATTGAAAGTTGAACGAAATGAAAACAAAAAAAAATAACACAAAAAAAACTATAATTAAGAAGTTGACACAAAGTCAGCAGTAAGAAACGACAACGACTGCAATGACGACGACATTGTCGACAACGACAACGACAACGACAACAATGGAAATGAGTATGAAACGACAACGATGACAAAAACGGAAGTTGGCTTTGGTAGTTGTCGTTTAAGTTGAAGTGTTCTTGCAGCAGCAAAGAAGAAGAAGCAGTACTAGTAAGGCAGCAAAGACTATAAAGCACAGCAGGCAAAACACAGTAAAAGTAGAAACTTAGAACTGAAGTTGACATTTATATGAAGTAGAAGTATCTACTTCAATTTACTTTAAGTTGACAGTCAACAGAACTTAGTAAAATAATTACAAAAAAAAAACAAAGTCATACAAATTCAAAAAGTATCAAACATGTTTAAATAAAGTAAAATCGCGTAATAGCACCAGAAAAACGATAATAATCATGAATTCAAGTCAAATGAATGAACCAACAAACAAATGAAAGGAAGCACCAATGGACGCACGAACGCCTCGAGCTGAAATTGGCAAAGAACAACGGAAGAAAAAAAAATGACGAAAAAGGAAACGGAAAGAGCTACGAGGCCAAGACGAAAGGTTGGCAGGCAAGCAAGAAAGTGCAGCATAACAATTAACTTATTAAATGGGATTTGTGCAATTTTCACAAAATGAAGGCCACGACACGATGATGACAACGACAACGAAGCGCTAGACAAACTAGCCTCAAGGAGTGAGCGAGCGAAAAAAAAACAAGCATATTATAAGTGGCGAAATGGAGAGGAACAAGTGTTTTTCTAAGAAGTTTTTTCTTTTGCAAAGTCTTGAAAATAGTTGAGTCGTCGTAGTCAACAGCGCATGAGTAATGCCGCAAATGTGTTACACACACACACACACACACACACACATAAAAACACTTACTGTTAGTCACACAACTTGACATTTTGATTGCTTTGGCGGCACCGGCACTGGCACTGGCAAAGCTTTTGAGTTTGAGTTGTTGCAATTCAACTAATTAGTGAAATTGATTTGAAACTTATGACGCGCAAAATTATCAAGTCTATATTACTATGATTTCTGTTAATTGAAAGTAAATGTTTTGCATTTATTGCGCCAAGCATTACTGTTGTTGTTGCTGCTGCTGCTGCTGTTATTTGTGCATGAGTTGACAGCACTGCAATTAACTGTCAAAATAGAGCTAACGTAACGAGTTCAGTTTCAGTTTCAGTAAATAAATGACACATTACATATATTTTATAATAAAATTGACTTTCAAACCAAAAATTTTCATTTACATTTTCTCATTACTTTCAGCGCTAATAAACACAGAGTGCGCCGAACAAAATATATTTATATATACATATACACATATATAAAATGGCGCGTTCGACGCGCAACAAAATGGTGTCGCTAAAGCTCAGCTTTATGTTGCTATGCTCAGTGTGCATCGGTGTGGCACAGTCGGCCTATACAAACGGTAAGCAATCAATTTTAATTAAATGGCAAAAGAAAAAACACAAAAAAAAAACTGTTTTTAATTCAATACATTAAACAAATGAACAAATAAACTCACAGCGCTTAAATACAAGTTGTCAAATTATTTCGCTCACAGCTTATTGAACAAAATAATTACCTGTCAAATTCATATTTTTCAACTGCTATAAAATACATTTTAATTTGTTGAAATAGGAAACAATTTTTGAAATTTTTTTTTGTATTTTAATAAAAACATAATTAAATGTTATAAAAATGATAATACAAAGAGACGTGTCAAAATTTTGATTTCTCATAAATTTTTTTCAATTGTTAATGATACTAAACAAATTCAGGTTCTATAAACAATTGACAGTTGATTGAATTGGCGTAATAAACAAAAATATAAATAAACAAATGAAATCAATTTTATTACTAAAAGTTGTGTCATTAAAAGTCACCTTAGAAATGTGTAATTTAAGCCATGTTAGTATAAAACAACATCAACGACAAAAATAAACAATACAAATATGACAATCAAAATGCAAATCATGCAAAACAATATATTGAGCATGATATTTTTATCATTCTATCCAAAAAAAAAATATATATATCTGCGAAAACACCGCCATTGCAAACTAAAATAATACATTTTAGACATACACAAAAATTGCAGAACACTCAAAAATATGTTCGCAAAAAAACAAACAAAATTAAAAAAAGATAACAAAAAAATGTTTAATTTGAAAGCAGACAAACGCGACTTTGATATATCCTTCCTTCCTTTGAAATTATGAACTATTATTTTTTTCCATAATATAATATTTAAATCAATACATCAAAGTAACCACGACAAAATGGGTTACGATTTATACCATCCAAACTTACTTCAAGTTAGTCCCAGTTCCAGAAACAAAGAATTAACCTATATTTTTATAACTTTGTTCATTAAAGAATAACAGAATTTTAACAGATCTAATAGACTAGTCCCACAGAATTATATGAATTATATATACCATGATGTGCCCCAAGGTTCATCACATTTGCATAAAACTAGCAAGCCCTTCTACTTACAATAGAGTACAGAGTGTACAAATTAAATAAAAAAAAACAAGAGCAAGTCAAAACTATTCTATCAAACCAAAATCGCTGACCAACAAAGCGCGTTGACATACGCGCCTCGTCATGAAAATAGTATAAAAATATTAAAAATAAAAATACAAAAATACAATAAAACGATAAACAAATCAATTTCATCGAATGCAAAAAAACACCAAACTGCGTCGAATAAAATTCCAATATTAAATCTATTTCAGTAAAATTTTTACCATCGCCATTGCACATTTTGTTGCGCGCGTGGCATTTCTTTTTATTTTTATTATTTTCAATTTTTGTTTTTGTCATCAAAATTTATAAATTTCAATCTATTTTGAAAAAAAGATTTTTTCGAAACATTTAATTTTTTTTATTTTTATAGTTTCATATTTCTCCGCGCCCTTTTGGCGTTTGACAGACGTTTGCCAATGAAATTGGTCAGCGTGGTTTTTGTACATCATTCTGAATGACTTCGAATGACTGTTTTTATTTTTCAAATTTTTTTCATATTATGGCACTTGGTTTTTACGTGACTAAAAAAGGAAAAAATGAAATTTCTCACGTGTTAAAAATATGCTTTAATATTTCGCTGGCATTTTTACAGGTGCCGCCGTACATAGTGAAAGGCAATTTTATAGCTTTTGTATAAAATTTAATTTATTAAAATCAAATTATTGAAACAATTAAGCAATTTTACTTTGCATTAAAGTATCGCTTAGAATGCCTTGTATAAACATAAACTGTACACAATTTCAAGTACTTTCATGTAACATTTACTCAATTCTTTTCGAAGGAATTTTCTCATGACTTCAAACAAGTTACATGTTGCTCAAAAGTCTGTCATGACTGTCATGGCAAAATCCAAGCAAGTCAAAGTGCCAACTATGCACGTGTTAATTATTTATACCGCAACACATACAAAACACATGCTCACGCACTGCAGGATGCCTTCACCGAATGCCACAAAATAACGACAACAATGCAATGACAACCAGCTGGCAAAGCTCGCACACTGCTTGGCCTGACTGGCTCTTACATAAATCTGGCTTGAGTGCGGCAATAAATTCCAAAACAGGAAAGCAGCAAAAAAAAATGATGCGCGTTGAAAGTTTCCTAGTAAATTATACAAATTATTATTTACCAAAGCTAGTAGGCAAACTATCGACTTACACAAATCGCCACCGAACGTCAGTGACGATGAAGTTGCATGAGCTTGTGGCGAGCCCGATCAACTGCATGCCAGCGTTCCGTACTAGTTAAGGCTAAGAATGCGCCAGACAAATCGCTTATTTAGATTAGAACTGACAGCCGGCTAGCTCGATGAGAGGCAAAGCAAACGATGTTTGTACCTTTAGTGGTCTGTGCACAGCTGCCGCTCAACATTGTTCACACTACGAATCACGATCACTCTATTACTGGTATGAGTTGCTCTTACGCCGCTCGTTTGCACATTGTTTATTTCAATGACGGTCACACTGATCGTGGCTAAGCAACTTGCATGCCTTGTTGGAGCGTGAGGAGCTTGACGTTTTTGTCAAGATTTACTGGCCAGCTGAGGGCGTTTTAATGCCAACTAAGTGTCTACTTAAGTTAAGCGTTGCCTTATTTGCTTTTGTTTTTATTATTACGCCTGTTGAAGTGGCTTGCCTTTTGCGCTTCTGTGTAATTGCCTTGAGGCATCATTGATTCTGGCTCTTGATCACCGACATCTGTGCAATTTGTTTGCGTTCATGTTACTGATCGTTTTCAATTAGTTTTGGTATTTGGTTTTGTACAAAGATGTGTTTACTCTTATCGTTCTAATGATATACGTACATATATTTAATTAATGCGCTGTTGAGTGAAGAAGTTAATTAAGATTTGTTACTCAGCCTTAATCTTCTTACACTAAAACACTTTGTCACATGACTGTAAATTTGTATTTTTCAACTGACAAAACTCTCATACAGACTTGACCCAAGCAGTCAACTCACAGGATACTCGTTGACAGTTGACAGGCTCATGGGCATTCACACAGCTCAGATTTTAATTTGTTGCCGTTACTTCATTGATGTCATCGCAACTAGTCGCCGTTTCATTGCATTTCATTTCACCAAACAAACAGTCAACGGTTTGACCGTGCTGTCACTACTGTCCGACTTTGGTTGACTGCACTAAACCTCCTGACATTATCAAACAGACACAGTTGGCCACGTTTTTCGCGTTTCATTTGCCCGTGCTTAGTTAGCCAACAACAACGATTCGTTGTCCACGGCCGCGCATTTAGTCAACAGCAGCACAAAGTAAAAGTCAGTTCCAGTTAAAACCACAATGCACAGGTTGATAAGAAGACAGACAAGAAGATCACTTATTTTTTCAAAAATCTACATTCAGTTTACAAATCGAAATTTTTGCAACTACTCTAGCATTTTTTAGTACTGTTTGAGCAGCGAAACTTCATCTTAAATAATTTCCAGTAAAAACTTAAAATCTTTAAAATATTATAGCATACTTTCGTGCAGTTTTTAAATGTTTAGTGTTTAATTTTATATAAGAAAACTATTTAATATAAGTTTTTCAAAATTATTTCTTAAACTTACCTGCTCAAGTTAACAAAATATATCGTTTGAAGACCTTAGCTGTGCTGTTTAGATTTTTTTCTATAAAGTTTTCCAAAAAAAGTAAATACTGCGCAATTAAACATCTTGTTGCCGAAGTCTTAAGTAACTTTCAATAAAAGTTTTCGGAAAAGTGTAACATATTCTTAGATAGAAAACAAACTTTTCTACAACACTTCAACACTGCGAAAATACATAACTCCGAGCTATTGCAATCAATTTCAATTAAAACAAAGTTACACACACACATATACCTTAAACACACATACACGCAACCATACACGCTTAATGAGAAAGCCAACAGGAGTGTATTTCCAATTAAGCAGCAACAATAGTCAAAGAATAATAACAATTCAAACAACAACACAAACTAGAACTATTAAAACTGCCAACGATATACGCGATATGTAAGGCAACTTAATACAAAATGAACTCGAAACGAGAACAATTGATTTGCAAGCAAGCAAAGGCCGACAACTTTAACTTGCATTCTACAAGTCTACAAGTAATGAACGAATGTGCGCGGTTTGGCTTTCTTTAGCAATAGTTTCAGGTGGGCGAATCAATACGTGCCTTTGAATTAAACTTTTTTGTCTTAACTCAACATTGCATGTCATGCCACACCAATTACATATAACACAAGCAACTACTAATGTTGCTGCCAATAACCAAACACCACTAGCAACAACCACAAGTGGCAAGCAATCAGCTTGTCTTGGGTATAGTTTGATTGCAGTGTCGTGTCATATGATGTGTTGTAGTATGAGTGAAACTGCTATGCTACATGTCTAAGACAATGAGTTAAATTTGTTTGAACAGCATGAAGTTGATTTGCGCTCTCAACATGGTGTACGACTGCAAGAAGTTACAGGCACAGCAGCAGCAGCAGCAGCAACAATAGCCGCTACAACAGCAACAACAGCAGCAGCAGCAACAAAACAAAGTATTCAATAGCTGAACTTTTGTTATACGCATATTGCTTGCTCAGGACATAATAATTAAATTCTATGGCATTTCATATAACCCACTGTGTGTGTGTATGTGTGTTTGTATGAATTCTGTATCGACATGCGTAAATATTTGCCTTGAGTAATCTTTAGTTTGTGTAAGAGGGACTTGCATTTACTTGATTTTACTTGACTTTTCATGGCTGGTTTGATTTGCTTCAAAAGCAGACAATATCAAACCTTTATAAAAGTAAAAAAAAAAATGAAAATAAAATAAACAAAAACCTAATCAGGGCCAGTTGTGTAACCTAACGACAAAGGCTCATCTCGCACTGCGTGTAACTGAAGGACAGTTGATGTTGTGACCTTCAAGTTTGTTGAACTGCCTAGGTTGCATACGAAAAAAAAAAAAACACAACACAAAATAAATAAAAATATATATATATATATACTTTTTTGCAAACCTAACGACATGAAGTATATAGTTAACCGCCGCCCAGCACATCGAAATGACTTCGGTTGTCTTGAACAACGCTTGAGCGAAACTCATCGTGTGCTTTCTTTGTGCTTATGAAAGTACACATAATAGTTGTGTGCAATTAAATTAAATATTTAACTTAATTACACGAAGTGACTAACTCGTTTGCGCAAGCTTGCTTGGCTTGATTGTGTCGGCAAAATGCTTGGCGTTGTGTCCTCTACGCTGGTTATGTCAAATATTGTTCAATAATGCAGAATGAGTGAAAGCAATAATAAAAGTCAGTTTCCCTAAGATTTTCGTCTTAAACGAACTAAGGAGCGCTTGCTGGCAGAAGCAATGATGTCGCCTATATAGGATGTTGATAGTTAGAGATGTGTCGATATCTTGCAGCTAGTATTGTGTGCTATACAATGAAATCTAAAGTAATAGCACGTCGTAACGATACTTAATTTGAAATTTTAGTTAATAGTAATGAAAAACTTGATTGAGATTAACACAAATTAAAACGGTATCGATACTTTTTGCTATTAGCTTGACTGTATTTACTTTTAAAATGGTATTGGCTTGAGATTTTGAACAAGAAGTTATCTTTTTTACTTAATACTTGCGCATCACTTACTCAAACGAAACACAAGTAGTAGGTTGGGTCAGCGTGGCAAAGTAACAACAAGAAATACATATTGAAATAATGTTAACTGAAAATGTCGCCTTGTGTTATTTATAATTGAATTTAATGTAGTTTAATTGAACGAAGAACATAACGAAATGAAAATTATGACAACGAAGTTGAAAACGTTTTATGTTTAATTTGCTAATAAGAATGTTGACGACTGACTACCAAAGTGGTTTGCATGGCAAATGACAAGCGTCAAGGGACAAGGCACAAGACCGAATGTCGTCAAAAGTCAAGTCATTTAAACAAAAAGCAAAAATGTAAATGATTGAAATTTTAATAAAGCAACGTTTTTTATTTAAAACAAAAAATTGCTGGTAATATTAAATGCATGACTTGACGTTTAGCAAAGTGAAGCGCGTTAGTTGCATACATTTATCAATATCGCATTGCAGACAGTTTTGCAAATTAAGTTTTATGCTGAAAGAAATGAAAAAAATAGAAAAAATTTAAACCAATTCGAAAATGCTTGCAAATAAATCAAACATGCACAAAGCAGTTGAAAGTCATGACAAAAATGTCAAGCGAGTTGAGTTGCAAAAAAATAAAAGAGGAGTATCAAAAAAAGAAAAGCTTAAAAGAAATTAAAAAAATAAAGTCA
Source organism: Phortica magna (assembly GCA_037044515.1). Taxonomy (NCBI): domain Eukaryota; kingdom Metazoa; phylum Arthropoda; class Insecta; order Diptera; family Drosophilidae; genus Phortica; species Phortica magna. Next base: position 610,321 of record JBAMBP010001291.1, read on the forward strand.
AAAGCACAGTGAGAAGAGTTTAAGTGAGGAAACTTGCAACGTTTTGCTTATAACACATGGCGTATGAGCAACTTACATACATAAATATACACTTCAACCACACTTTGTTAGCGTGTCGTGAGCGTGTAGACTTTGCGTGCGTGACTGCACACATTCACAGCCAAGTTCATATCTATTTAACAAACCAAAAAAAAAAACACAAAAAAAAAATTAAAAGACATAACAAAAGAGAAAAAAAAATATTGCCGATGGTCAATGTTGAAGTCATTCGAGTGCAGCAAAGCGCGAAATTCAAAAATTGAAGCAAGTGTTCAAATAAAACCAGATGCCATTTGACGATGTTAGTTCACTCTCTTACTACTACTACTACTACTACTACTACTACTATCCTGCACTCATTCTTCTGCTTGTGGCATTTCTCACTCTTTGCCTATAATTCGTCTAATATTCTCAGACACAAGAAATATTAAAAATTCTTTAAATTCGCTACTCAACATGCACTCAACTGTCATATTATCTTAGACTAAGCTTTCTGAGACTAAAATGTTGTTGTATCAGAAGGCCAAGACTCGAAAAGAAAATCAAAAAAATAAGTAGAAGACAAGCAAAATTGTCATTCGTAATAATAAATTGAATTACATTCTTGTTGGTCATTTTTCTACTCGAAAATGTAAAGCGAATGTAATTTAAGTAGCTCTTGGTTATAAATAAATAGCAAAACAACCAGCCGGCAAACTGGCAAGCGAGTAGGAATGTAGTATATAACATGATGTATGTAACACAAAAAAAAAGGACATTCAAGATGACGCAAACAGCAAAGGCAACAACGGAACATGCTACATGATGACTTTTAACAGCAACACGTTCCGTTGTTCAACATCAAATAAGCGCAACAACAACAACACAACAGCCGACATGACATAACCAACAACAATAACAATAACAAAGACAACAACAACAATACAGCGTAGTTGAGTCTACTCGTAGTGCTGCGTCCAACAACGACTATGACCAAGTGGGCCAGCAGACTGCCGACATGGCCGTTGCTATTGCCATTGCTGTTGTCGCTGGCAAATCAAATATGATATTTGCAACCAAGTGGCATGGCACGCAGCAAACGCGTTGCAGCCAAAGCAGCACATCTTATTTTCCATCATGGCAAATGCTTCTAAATTAAAACTGACATTTGAATTTGTTAGCTGTGTTTTCTCTTCTCTTCTGTGCTGTTCTGTTGTGTTATGTTATGTTCTTCGCATTTTTGCTGGACGGTCTTTTGAAGTGTTGGACGAACGCAAAGAGGGAGAAGATAGTCAGTCGATATAACTTAATAGCAAAACAGCAAAGGGCATTGGCATGATAGGTTTAGTTAACCAGTTTTGTTGATAATAAAAAATTGTTGGCAGCTTACCCTTAACATCGTAGGTTAAGTTATGGTTTTAGTTAAAACCATAAAAATTTAAATGAAAGTCGTTAAAGTATCTGAAAAAGAGAAAAATATTTTAAAAAATCCACCAACATGTTCAAAAGTGTTTGAGAAATGTTTCAGCAAAACTTCATAACTCATAAGCTTATTTGAGCTTTGCAACTCTACTCAGGGCTAAATGCTTAGAACTATCAATTACTTAAATGATTGACAAAATTTGGTAATTATTCAAGTTTTATTTTTTTTAAACGTAAAATATTAATTCAAGCATGAACGGCACTTCCATTTTATAGCCTTTGGTCAATCGAAATATAAAACAACACACACATACAAGCATGAGTATGCATACCTCTTCAACTAAAAACAAATTGGTCAACTAATTAAGTTTATGAAAATTTTATACAAAACTTAAATATTACTTTGCTTATAGTATTACACAAAATCCCTAAGCTACAACAATAACATGACAATGAGTATGCTTACAACAACAACAACAAAAGAAAACAAATAAAAGACCCAACAAATAGCAGTAAAAAGTCCCAAAACAATATTTTGCATAAACGAGAAATATTTACATTGCAACCTACCCAACCTTTTTCACTCCCCTCACAACAACACTGACACTTTACTTCTTTCCATTTGCTTACACACATAATGTACCAATTAAAGTGTCCAAAAATGATGTAACAGCAAAGTCAAGTAAAATATTTTATAAAATATTTTCAATTTATCAAATTAGAATTTAAATTTTCAACATAACTATTTATGTATATAAAAAGCACGCCAAAACTACAATGTTGACGAGTCCCTAGTGTGGTCCTAGCCCACCCACCCCACAACCCAACTGAGGAAAAATATAAATATTTTGCATTCACTTACAATTTAGGGAACATTTTCTGGTCAACGAACCAAACTTAATTGCCGGACCAGGCCATTATAGTGACATAAAACATGCACATAAACATAGACAACTCACACAGACAATGTAAATGTATGAACAACCATTGAACAATAAACGTCCAATAAGGATTTGAAGCGTTTATTGCACTAAAATCTATGCACTCAATAAATATTTAATTACTCATGTAGGCAACACTCAAAAATTACTGATTGTAGTGTTGAATTTTACACTGATTTTTCGGCCAAAATATGAACTGACACCACCAACTAGTGTCAAACGTTTTATAACTTCATTTTTGGGGCTAACGCTGTTTTAAATTGTTTAAAAATTTAACAATTTTTTAATGCTTAAAATTTTCCGACATGATGTTGTTGTTTTACAATGGACAAAGTTAGTTGTATGTCCCACATTCCCACTGGCGTTCAATTTTGGTTATGGTACTGTGGTTGCGTCCGACCGAATGGACGGACATACTGTCGAATAGACGAACTGGCATTTGTTTGTGTAAGGGACTCAAGCTGAACTGCCTGCTTGCCTGACTGCTGCCTGACTGTTGACTGCCTGCCTGCCTGTGTAATAGCGAATTTGCGGTTGGTTTTGCGGTCATTTGGTTCCTTTCGCTTCGCATAAGTTATAAAGTACACATCATGTATAATTAAAATACTAAAATGGTCAATTTTTGGCTGAGCTGCCAAGGACAGATATTTTTGTGTGTGAGTTCATTGTGGTTTCCATTGACGGTTATAGCACGAGACCGAAAAATGGTCTCTAATAACTAAATAATAAGTGACGGAAAGTGAATTTGTTAAAATATGAGTGCAAAATTTAATATAATAAATTAATAAGTGTACAAAATTTAAGTGACACTACAAAATGTTTGAAATACAAAATTAATTAGAAACTCTTACGTACGAGCAAATGTCTACAGAACAAAACAAAGCTTGAAAGTATTCAATACTTCTGTTTTGGTTGATCTCTAAATACTATTATTATTCCACTTAGCCTATACTTTTGGCATTATTTCTAATATTTTGTTTTCATCTTAGTACTTTTTTATACAAAAATTGTGTACAACAAATTTCGAATAAATTTAAATACTTTCGACTTATAAGCATTATCTACACACACATATGTATATTTATGCAAAGAAAAATCACGACAAGGATAATTAAATTTTATAGCCATTAAATAAGCAATTTATATAATAAATTGTAATATTTAAAGGCAAAAAATCCTACTCGAATAACACAAACAACACGAACACAAGCCATAAACCATAGCAATTTTTAAATTGAGGCTTACATGCACTAATAAAAATACGCGTCTGATAAATTTATGTGTGTACATGGCGGTTGGCCTATGAAATAAGGAAATTGTTGATATATATGCAGTTTTTTTTTAACAACAAACAAACAAACACACACACATACAGCACTCAAATAGAATGAAACATAATTTGCCTACCACATAAGAGTAACAACAAGAAGGAGACAACAACAGCAACAACAACAAGCACAGCAATAAGGATTTAAAGTTGGGCACACAAAAAATAAATCAGCCGAAACATTGCTGGCAACTCTATACACAGACAAACGGACAATCAGGCAGGCAGACAGACAAACAGACATGGTCAAAAAACATGACCAGATTACAACAACGTCAACAGCAAAAATGAATGCGACACACATTTCATTTTGAAAATGAATTTGTTCCGTTGTAAGAGCCATAAATGCATTTAAATTTATTGTGACAAAACAGAGAAACAAAAAATGGAAACAAAAAAGCAAAAATGTACAAAAAATAAAGTCAGCAGCTCAACTGAAATTGAATGACAATAAATTATCAATTTCATTTTGACAGCACGAACGAATGTAAACGCAATGAAATCCGCCAAATTTTTTCAACGCGAAACGGAAGTGCGACGCAGTTTCGATTTGGTTTGGTAACGTTTCAGTTCAATGATTCAATGATTCAGTTCCAGTGTCAGACTTTGAAATTAACTTAAATAATGATAAAATACAATATTATATGAGCGCAAAAGCCTACACACACATATGCATTACTTCGCCATCTTTTTTGTTGCTACTCGTTATTACCAAAACCATTTAATTTGACAAACTTCAAAAGAGCCAATTTTGTTGGCCCTGTTGTTGTCATCATCGTCATCGTCATCGTGATCATTATCAACATCATTATTAGTGTCAACGTCGCCAACCATTTTCAGCCATAATTAATTTACACATTTAACTGTCCAACTAAAACGTATATCACTTGACTTTTATTGCAGACATTTCATCTTCATCAATCTACGCCGCCTCCAACTCATACGATGCCCTGCCTATGGCCTTCTCCTGCCCAGGAGCTGGTCTCTATGCCGATGATTACGACTGCCAAATCTACTACCGTTGCGAGATGAAAACAAACGACTACATTAAACCGTACATGCTGGCCTGCAAGGAGGGAACTATTTTCTCGCGTGCACTAAAATTGTGTATGCCACCAATGTTGGCAGGCCGTGTGGAGTGTGCACACTATATGAATGAAATTGATACGGAAACTGGCGAAGCGCCTACCTTTGGTCTTGCCACTTCAGCTTTAGCTGATGCTGATAGCCAACTGATGTATGATGGCCTCGTCAATAACGACAATAATGCGCCATTTAATGGCGATGTCACAACCGCTGCCGGCGCAGCTGCTGCAAAATATGGCCTCACCGGTTTGAATGGCGTCTCGGTTATATCCTTCTCCACCTCATCTTCATTACGTTCAGCTGGCTCCGGTGAGGATGGACCACCGTGTGAAGATGATGGATTTATGAGTGATCCCGACGACTGTACCGTATTTTATCGTTGTATCTCAAATGGTCGCAACTACAACAAAATTGGCTTTCGTTGTTCGCAAGGCACTGCCTGGGATGAAGTGATGCAATCATGCAACCACGTGTCCAATGTACGTGCTAACGGCGGCTGCCGCAATCAGCCCGATGATGTACTAAAAGACTCATATGCTGAGCAGACGTCAACGCAATCATCGGAAACAAGCTATCAGAATTCGACTTCATCATCGTCTTCGAGTAGCAGTCATCAGAGTTCGACAAGTTCCAGTTCGTCGAATTCCAGTTCATCATCATCATCATCATCATCGAACTCTTCTTCAAATCAACAGCAGTCAAGTACACAGTCAAGCAGCACAGAAAGTTCTTCAATTGCGTCATCGACAATGCAAAGTACGACTTCAAGTAGTAATCAACAATCAACGAATTCAACATCCTCTAGCAATGAGAGTACGAATAATCAAAGCAACAATCAATCATCCAATAACAATCAATCGTCAAATAATAATCAATCTTCTAATAATAACCAATCATCTAATCAAAGTTCTGGCGACTCCAATTCCAACACGAATAACCAATCTTCAAATAGCAATCAATCCTCAAATAATAATAATCAAAGTATCAACAACCAAAGTTCAAGCAATAATAATCAAAACAATAACAATCAAAGTGGCGGCAGTAATCAATCAAATAATCAAGGTTCTAGTAGCTCAAGCAATAGTCAGAGCTCGATCAGTAATCAAAGTTCCACCAATCAAGGTTCCAGCAATGATAACTCTAACAGTCAAGGTTCCAGCAATCAAAGTTCAAGTAATCAAAGTTCAAATAATCAAAATCAAAGTTCTTCTGGCAACCAAAGCACCAATAGTTCCAACAACTCCCAATCTGGTTCTTCGGAATGTAACGATGACAACACTTACATTCCTGATAAGGACGATTGCGCAAAGTTTTATCGTTGTCGATATGATAGTGGGGGTCGCTTGGAAAAGGTCCCCTTTACTTGTGGTCCTGGTACAGTTTGGAACCAAGAAAACAAAGTTTGCGATTTACCAACGGAAGATCAAAAGAATAAGTGTAAGATTGTATCGTCTTCATCTTCAAATAATGAAAGCCCCAATCAAGGAAGCAGTATATCTTCAAATCAACAATCAAATAATTCAACATCTAACAATCAACAGGAAAACTCGTCTTCAACCAATCAATCAACATCTAATCAAAATAATAATCAATCATCCAATAATCAAGGCTCTTCAAGCAACCAGGGATCTTCGAGCAACCAGGGATCTTCAAGCAACCAGGGATCTTCAAGCAACCAAGGCTCTTCCAGCAATCAAGAGTCTTCAAGCAACCAAGAATCTTCAAGCAATCAGGGATCTTCAAGCAACCAGGGATCTTCGAGTAACCAGGGTTCTTCAAGCAGCCAAGGATCTTCAAGCAATCAAGAGTCTTCAAGCAACCAGGGATCTTCAAGCAACCAAGGCTCTTCCAACAATCAAGAGTCTTCAAGCAACCAGGGTTCTTCAAGCAACCAGGGATCTTCAAGCAACCAGGGATCTTCAAGCAACCAAGGCTCTTCCAACAATCAAGAGTCTTCAAGCAACCAGGGTTCTTCAAGCAACCAGGGATCTTCAAGCAACCAGGGATCTTCGAGCAACCAAGGCTCTTCCAACAATCAAGAGTCTTCAAGCAACCAGGGTTCTTCAAGTACCCAGGGATCTTCGAGCAACCAGGGTTCTTCAAGCAATCAAGAGTCTTCAAGCAACCAAGAATCTTCAAACAACCAGGGATCTTCAAGCAACCAGGTATCTTCGAGCAACCAGGGTTCTTCAAGCAGCCAAGGATCTTCAAGCAATCAAGAGTCTTCAAGCAACCAGGGATCTTCAAGCAACCAAGGCTCTTCCAACAATCAAGAGTCTTCAAGCAACCAGGGTTCTTCAAGCAACCAGGGATCTTCAAGCAACCAGGGATCTTCAAGCAACCAAGGCTCTTCCAACAATCAAGAGTCTTCAAGCAACCAGGGTTCTTCAAGCAACCAGGGATCTTCAAACAACCAGGGATCTTCAAGTAACCAGGGATCTTCGAGCAACCAGGGTTCTTCAAGCAGCCAAGGATCTTCAAGCAACCAAGAATCTTCAAACAACCAGGGTTCTTCAAGTAACCAGGGATCTTCAAGCAACCAGGGATCTTCGAGCAACCAGGGATCTTCAAGCAGCCAAGAATCTTCAAGCAATCAGGGATCTACAAGCAACCAAGGGTCTTCAAACAATCAAAGTTCCTCAAGTAGCCAATCTGGCAACAATCAGAGTTCGTCTTCCGGTAGCCAATCTGCTAGTAACCAGGGCTCATCTTCAACTAATCAAACATCTACTTCACACAATCAAGGATCATCATCTTCCTCTAATTCTGGACAAACAACAACTCAAAAACCTCCAAATCCTGACGGTAACTGTCAAGATACAGAAACTTACTTGTCAGACAAGAAAGATTGTGCTCGGTTCTATCGTTGCGTTGACAATGGCAAAGGTGGCTATGATAAAATATCATTTGACTGTGCCCCAGGTACAGTTTGGGATGCTGATTCAAAAGGCTGTAATCATCCAACAGATGTACAAAAGGAACAATGTAAAGCCATGGCAAGTGGTTCCAGTTCACCCGCGTCTAACAATCAAAGTTCAAACAACCAAGGTTCCTCATCATCTAACAGTCAGGAATCATCTTCATCAAACAATCAAGGTTCATCGACTTCAAATAATCAAGGATCATCTACATCAAGCAACCAAGGGTCGTCGTCATCTAGTAATCAAGGTTCCTCGTCTTCAAACAATCAGGGTTCATCTTCAACAAGCAATCAAGAATCGTCTTCTTCCAATCAACCAAGGGTCTTCGTCTTCAAGCAATCAAGGATCATCTTCATCAAGCAATCAGGGCTCACCATCATCAAATAATCAACAAGGATCATCCTCATCCAACAACCAAGGCTCCTCATCATCAAGCAATCAAGGATCAACTTCATCAAGTAACCAAGGATCGTCTTCATCAAATAATCAAGGCTCTTCGTCATCAAGCAATCAGGGATCCTCTTCATCAGCCAATCAAGGGTCCTCCTCATCAAACAACGAAGGATCCTCTTCTAATCATAGTGGAAGTAATCAGTCAAATAACCAAGGATCCTCAACCGAATCGCAAAATCAAAGTGGTTCAAGCCAAAGTGGAAACAGTCAATCATCTTCCTCATCCAATAATCAAGGATCTTCTTCATCTGGAAATCAGGGAGCTTCTTCATCAAATAATCAGGGTTCGACTTCTGCCAACAACCAAGGATCATCTAATTCCCAAAATCAAAGCAGTTCCAGTCAGGGATCTTTATCAAGCAATCAATCAGCAAATTCGTCGAGCAATCAAGGATCCACATCATCTAACTCTAATCAATCATCAGGAAATAACACCCAGACACCTTCTAAGCCTGCAGAAACTTGTGAAAGTGAAAACACATTCCTTGCGGATAAAGAGAATTGTTCAAAATTCTATAGATGTGTTGATAATGGGAAAGGTGGTTACAATAAAGTACCCTTCAGCTGCCCACCTGGCACAGTTTGGGATCCATATTCTAACAGTTGCG